>JARFIW010000131.1:2687500-3887500 GCA_036346225.1 Platerodrilus igneus | reverse complement strand
AAGCCTTTTCCTAGCAACTCACCACACTCGGAGACGTCCCAGAAGGGCTTATTTGATCAGTATCTTAGACCAATAAAAATTGATAGTTACGCTTTCAATTTTCGTTGAATAATGTATATTCGTGGTAATGAATTTATTCGTTTCTGACATTTTGAATACTTATATTTGGCGCAAAATTATTTTGCAAGCAATATTCTTATAATCTAATTTAGAAATGTTTTATAAGCGGGTGTTGTAATGTGTTTCTGTATACAGTTCTATATTCCGATTTTTTTATATCCTTTTCTTGGGTGTGTAGCTCAGAACGAACAGCCAAAATTTATGAAAAATGTTATCTTTAGGTGCCCATGACCCCATTGTGTTTTTGCATGTTGTATAGGTTTTCAAAAATGTTCTCTTCCGTGCGGGAGCAGTAAATTTGTTGGTGTGTTGTTTATTGTTCTAATTCTTTTTGTATAGTGTTCCTGGGTGTGTGTTGATGAAAATGAATAAGTTAAATTTTTGAAAATGCTCTTTTAAATAGATTTTTAATCGAAATGCAAGGCTGCGACGCCTCAGTTGTGACCATTACAGAGATGAAATGAGTCATGGGTCAACTGGGTTACTGGTTCCAAGCGGGTCACTTTTTTGTTTGGGTCACTGGGTCAGTGGGTCCCGTGTACTGATCCGGATTGACCCAGTGACCCACATTGACCCAGTGACCCACATTGACCCAGTGACCCACATCGACCCGGTGACCCAAATTGACCCGGTGACCCAAACTGACCCAGTGACTTAAACTGACCCAATTAATTCAGTAACAAATTGAATTATTGAAGTCATAAAAATTTTTTCCCATACTTTCAGCTCAATTTATTACTATTTTCACAAATGCATAAGCTTATTGGTGCCGTTAGTTGCTAGCATTCGTTTCATATTTCAAGCAAACGCTAAAATGTTTTGTAATCAATACATCGTTTTTTATATAATATGAAACGCATTTTTACATGTTTTTCAAGAAACGTGTTGTGGCGCTGTGCCGCGAGAATGCAGTGTTATGAACGTATACAATTTTGTATGTTCAAATAATAGTATTCTTTCACATAAGAACTGAAATAATTTGTAGCAAAAATCTTAATATTATATACCCGGTTATTTTCAGTGTCCATTATTTTTGTAATTTGCATATCATTATCATTAAGCATGGATAAACATTACCTTAATTATAATTTAAACCTTATAGTGCTGACTTTTATAAGTCACCGTGAGACCGAGTTTTCTTGATAAGACTAATTAACTAAAAGAATGATGAAAATCATATAAAACAATGTTCCTGTATCTACTCGATGTCAGAAAACGGGATTATTCAATTTATATTTTATTGCGTCTGTCATTGAAAAATATATTGATCATTTAGTATATTTAATTGTTAAACATTCTCACACTAATTAAAATTGTCTCGGACAGCAGCTACTCCTTCTGCCAGATAGTTCTGAGATTTATTTTGTAACTGTAATTCGTAGAACAGCACATATTTATTAAAAATTAATAATAAAGTTTCCAAATTTCATAATCGGTTATTCAATAAAACTCGCCCACTAATTGAAGACATCACAAAGGGCCAATTTGAGACAGTAAGAAAATTTTTTCGACTGCATCAATTTGGGTCAATTTAGGTAACTGGGTCAATTTGGGTCACTGGGTCAATGTGGGTCAATTTGGGCCACTAAGTCAATTTGGGTCACTGGGTCAATATAGGTCAATTTGGGTCACTGGGTCAATGTGGGTCACTGGGCCAATTTGGGTCACTGGGTCAAGTTGGGTCATGGGTCACTAGGTGGTGGGTCACATCCTCATTTGGGTCACTGGATCATGGATCACATTTTAGGTGACCCATTTTATCTATGGACCATTATGTACCTTGACACCATCTATAAAAAGCGGCGATAGAATGACTAACACAAATGCCGTGGTTGTACTTTATGCATCGAGTATTGTGAAGTTTGTTCGAGATTTTGTGGTGCAATGTAATATTTATGTTATAAATTTTGCAAGAATATAAGTTTTGTTAGTGTGGCAGTTTGTTGGTATTAAGACTTGTACATTTGTTTACTGCTTACTCTGAAGTTTGTCGGCGAAGAATAAAATTTGTCGGATAAGTTGACTTCTGTAGTAGTTTACAATAAAAGTGAGTTTGTTGAAAATCGATTTGTTCGATAACTATAGCATAAAATAAAGTTTTTGGTATGAATTCTAAATAAGTGCATATTGCCGAAATTTTTAAATAAGAACCCGTTTTATGTCAGGATATGTAGCAATGCACCATTCTATTTATAACTGGAAATTGAAAACTGATAGGATTCAGCTAATCAGAGCACGTCTATTTTCGACTAATCCAACAACCCAAAGACCTAATTTTTATAAATAATCGCATTATTAGGTATATATAGATATATTTGTACATATATACTCAAAAATCAACAGAAACATTAGCAAGTTTCAAATACATAAATTAAATACAAATTATCACAATCAAAGTCATACACAGAATAACAAAGTACACTGATATTATCAATAATTTCGACATAATACGCCCGTATACGATTTCTGTTTTGCACATATTCATTCTGTATAACCATAACCGTTTCCACACTACCTTTCACTAAAACACAAAAACCGAAAATATTTGTGATTAGAAGTAGAGTAGTCGGCGCGCTTTTTTTATAAATGATATCCCCAATGTAGGTCTATTCCATGACGTCAATAGTTACTAATCGAGCGTATCTTCTTTTTTTCTAAAAGATAAAAATTTTAAAAATATATGATTGCAATATTGAAGAGTATATTATACTTTGCTAACTGTTTCAGTTGTTGAGCATTCCTTATATACTCGAGATCAACACATCTTGGTCCTTTTTTTAAGTTCCCGCGTACGATTTCCGGACAAATACAGTTCATGTAAAAAGACTCTAATTTAGGAAGCATTGTTTTTGTCTACAAATCGTCATCGCGTATTATTCTCTGGATGTACAACGGCGATTCATTGCTAATGAACACGGCAAAATAACACATGACTCTTTTCGAGAGATGAAGTTGGCCCTGAATCTATAAACATTTAATTTATACGATTACATTTTTTAAAACCTTATGGACTATGCTCCTTCAGAAAGCTCCCTTCCAGGAGGCGTGGACACGAGTGGATGCCCTTGATGTCTGCCCGGACTAGCGGCACCCCTCGCATGCTGTATTGTCGTGATCCTTTTTAGTTTTACCTGTTACAACCTGTGAATATTTAATAATAACTCGTAGATGGATTTACGTAGTTTAATGACTTGTAACCAATATTATTACATAGAAAACAAACACAGCTAAATAGCAATTCGCAGCATATACCGTAATTACACTGCGGTTAAATAAACAACAAAGAACAATTACTACGCTATAACTTATCTGTAAAATACAATCCAACTGCTCATCAAACATTAGCCTCTTTTGCCACACTCCTACGGGTCACTTTATAATTTTCAACGCAAAGTTCACAAATTAACTATAAGTTCTAAGCAACCGACACGCACCCCTTGCGCGCTTCAACTCGACTCCCCGCTACCTACCGGACCACTTAAACATTAGGGATACTTCTCCCTCTTATTATAGGGGCGGCCTAGTACATCACCTATAAGTTAAACTTAATTGCTAAACATATTTTTGTAATTAAATTGAACTTATACTTAATAATTACTGTGTTAAATTTTGATACGGTACAACATACGGTTTTAAATTCCTAACATTCTGTATACCCAACAAGAGACCACTAGTGTCGTCCCGTACTTCATAAGAATTTGGCCCGCGCCTAGCCACAATCGTAGCAGGCCCAGAATAAAGCAAAAAGAATTTCTTAATCTCCTTGTCTTCCGCAGAAGACTGGGGATGAGTACGAACCAGTACTTTATCACCAATCTTAAAATCAATACAATTTTTATGGATCCTTTGATGACGTAATTTACGCTTTTCAGCCTTAGACTTTAATTTATTATAAGCTAGAGCTATAATTTTATCCCTACCAACACCTGGTATGTCACTTGTAGGAAAAATAATGTTTTTAACATTAGGGTTATCACTATGATCACCAAAATGTAGTTCACAAGGGCTATACCCAGTCGAGTCATGGACTGCCCTATTAATCCATTTCCTTACTCTATCTAGCATCAAAGCCCACCCCCCATGAGCCGAATAACACAATGATCTCAAAATACGCACAATTTCTTTATTAACCCGTTCCGTCTGGTTTCCCTGCGGGAAGTACACTGACGTGTGAGTTACCTTTACACCTAATACATTCAACGACTCTTTCCACTCTTTGCTCGTAAACTGGCTACCATTATCGGAAAGAATGACCCCTGGTTTACCAATCTCGACAAAATATTTCTTGACCAAACAACGAAGAATCGCAGCTGTATTAGCACGTTTAGGAGGGTGCAAAGTAACCAACTTACTGAAAGCATCAATAATAACTAATAAGGAAGTCGCCCCCGACCTTGATACTGGGAGCGGACCAATGAGATCAACACATACGATTTCGTTGGGCGCTTTAGGTAAAACACTATAATATTCGCCATAAATTCTCATTGAACTCTTCGCTTTCTGGCACAAATCGCAGCTTGAAATAATTTTTCGAATGAAATGTTTCATCCTCTGAAAATAATAATCACGACGCAGCATCTGGAAACACTTTTCCGCCCCAAAATGTCCATTATCTACATGTTCTTGCCAAACCAATATACTTATTTGGGAAGCAGGTACACATACTTTAAACTCTGGCGAACCTTCGTAGCCTCGCCTAAATAAAACTCCCTGATACACAACAAACCAATCCGCGCAACTTTTCGGAACTTCCTCCTTCAATAATCTAGACATTATTTTACAACAGAATTCGTCTTTCCCTTGCTCCTCAACAATATTTTTCATACCTAACTGTACCCCTTTACATAGTTCCAACTTCTTTACTGCACAAATTTCTGTCGGCACACTCTCAAATTTTTCAAGTTTCTCCTTTCCCTTGATTGGATAACGCGATAGAGCATCCGCCAGAACATTCTCCTTCCCAGCACAATATTTAACATTAAAAGCGTATTCTTGAAAATACAACACCCACCTAGTCAAACGCGAATTTAATAGTCTGCAGGACATTAAAAACGATAGAGATTTATGATCGGTGATCACAGTTAATTCTCGACCTAGCACAAATACCCGCCACTGCTGCAAACAATGTAATACGGCTAATGCCTCTTTTTCTGTAACACAATAACCAATTTCAGGGCCACGCAGAGTCCGACTGGTGAATGCCACAATATCTTTTTCTGAAGTTTGCTCATTTATTTGAAATAAACAACCACCTAAACCCACATCAGATGCATCTGTTTGGATAACAAACGCACGGTCAAAACACGGATGCTTCAACATAGAAATCGTTAAAAACCTCGACTTAATTTTCTCAAACGCTTCTTGTTGAGCTGAACCCCAACGCCATGGAACTCCTTTTGACAACAGCAACTCGTACAATTTATTTTTTTCTTCTTGAGAAAAGTTTTCTGCGCGATCCACTACCCCTTTAATTTCAGACACCTTACACGGCACTATCTCCTTTTTTAATTGAATTTCCTTATCTTTCTCTTCCGACACTGGACAAACAGTCAACCGACCATCAGGTTTTGGTCCCATACTAAACCCTATGCTTATCGCTCTTCCTTCAAAAATACCCGATAAACGATTTTTTGAAAAATCGATTTTAATTTGGTGATCAGCAAAAAAATCGCATCCGAAGATGACATCACGAATTAAATTCGGAACTACCAGACAAAGGTAAGCCAATTCGAAATCATTGAATTTAAAATTCAAATAAAATTGATCCTTAACAATAGAATTCTTGCCCGTCGCACTCACCAAAATAGTTGATGTAAACGGCAAACGTAAAATATCGCTATTAATTTGCATTATCTTTAATAAAAAATCTTTTGAAATGCAGGTAACTTGACTACCCGAATCTACTACTATTTTTACCACAACAGTCTCAACTGTCGCTTCAATGGTCGGTGCCAAAGCAACCGACTTATTATTATTTTGTGCTTCCAACAGAAGCTCATCCCCATTTTTATTAAATAAAGTGGCCACAGCCGGTGGTCGACTTCCCCCTGGACTACTAACAGTTTGAGATTCACGACGCCCTTCATCCCTATCATTATTATTGTAATTACTATTAGTATTATTTTCCCTATTTTCAGAGCGGGCACCATTACCGCTTCCAGAATTTGGCGTATTTGACTTAAAATTGTAACGAGCGCTCCCATTTTGTTCATTACTCGTACCTCTACCACGCCAATTCGTGTAGGAATTATTATTATTATTATTGGGGTTCCGATTATAAGTTTCATCAATTTCCCTTAAATAAGCTTCTACTTCATCAAAAGTTCTAGGCATGCAATTTACAATACCTCGTTGAATTTCACTCGGAAAATGATTTTTTAATAAAGAAATAAGCGCACCTTCCTCAAGAGGAGTAGTTAAGAAATTTGCTTCTCTCACCAACTTTAAAAATAATCAGCCCTTGACCCCTTTCGTAACACCCAAATTTAATTTTTGAAAAGTTTCCTCTTCGTCAACCCCCAATACCGACTTAAAATAGCTCTTTAAATTCTTGAAATCCTTTACTTTTTCTTCCTTTAATACACCCCAATCCTGAGCTGAATTACGTAAATTACTAACGGTCAAAGGAACTTTTCTACTTTCAGGAACTCCAGCTTCCAAAAATATTGTTTCCTGTTTTTTAATGAAAGATACCGGATGCACAGATCTCTTCGGCACAAAGCACAAATTCGTACCCCCCAGATCCTTATATAAACTCATATAATTATGATACCCAAAAGCCCCGGACGTGACGCCCCTGGTCTCTGGTTGGTGTACATGCGCAACACCTTCATCCCTAATATATCCAACATCGCTAGCTTCTACCTGCTCTTTAACCGATTCAGAAACACGATTTACATCAAAACTTAATTTGCTAATATTTGCAGCAATATTCACGTTCATTTTTTCAATCGATTCCTTTAGGATGGCATTGTTACAATTCATACTATTAACGGCTGCAACTAGTTGTTTCAACGCCCCTGCGATATCAGGCTCGCCCATTTTATCAACTTTTTTTAAATTACTTCGATCTTTACTACGCGTATTATACTTATGTGACATTGAATTTCAACAACAATTAAAAACATATTTCACCTTGCGGTGCGATCATTAATTCTTAAGCTCTAAATTACTCTATTTATTTTTGTTCCCAAACTAACACAATAAACTCAATAAATTTCTCTGAATTGTCCGCTCACACTTAATACAACTTGGAATGTTATACCTCAATATCCAAACACCAACTATTGTCCGTAAATACAATTAACATGGATCTGGTTGTTGAATAACCGTTAACCCTTATTAGAAATTAAAATGTACTGTTCGTTTCCATAAATGTCCTTCAATGTTATCTGAACCTTTTTAAATTCTACGTAAACAACTCGAATCATTACAGTTCCAGGTATTTGTGTAACAAGAATACGCTCCCGTTGGCGCCAAAAATGCACTATGCTCCTTCAGAAAGCTCCCTTCCAGGAGGCGTGGACACGAGTGGATGCCCTTGATGTCTGCCCGGACTAGCGGCACCCCTCGCATGCTGTATTGTCGTGATCCTTTTTAGTTTTACCTGTTACAACCTGTGAATATTTAATAATAACTCGTAGATGGATTTACGTAGTTTAATGACTTGTAACCAATATTATTACATAGAAAACAAACACAGCTAAATAGCAATTCGCAGCATATACCGTAATTACACTGCGGTTAAAGAAACAACAAAGAACAATTACTATGCTATAACTTATCTGTAAAATACAATCCAACTGCTCATCAAACATTAGCATCCTTTGCCACACTCCTACGGGTCACTTTATAATTTTCAACGCAAAGTTCACAAATTAACTATAAGTTCTAAGCAACCGACACGCACCCCTTGCGCGCTTCAACTCGACTCCCCGCTACCTACCGGACCACTTAAACATTAGGGATACTTCTCCCTCTTATTATAGGGGCGGCCTAGTACACTTAATGTAAAGTACCTGGTAATAATAATTATGTTTTTTTCTCAAGCTCAGCACCCCACTTACATATTGCAAACAAATGTTTCTCTTTTTACAGGTTGCTCTAAAGTCGTGCCATGTTTTTTTACTTTGGGTAAACATTTCATTTCAACCAACGTATTGTGACTAATTAACCCTTAGAAAAGATAAATAATTGCTCACGAAAGTTATAATGAGGTAGTTTAAAAAAATTATCATCGGGCGAAGTTGCTAAAAATGGATAATCTATATCTATGTAAAGTCTACTAGATTGAATCTCTATGCCTAAAGTTTCTGCCAATAAACTTATAGCTACGGATTTATACATCTGGCCAAATTCAGTTGCTTCGAAATAGAACGCTGTAGGAGTCAAAAGAGTTTTCACCAAGTTATGGCATGAGGTTCCAACCTTTCTCTTGATTGCATTTCGAAAGTTGGAAACTGTCAATCAATTTATACGCTTAATTTTGTAATAGATCTTCAATTAGGTAAAGCAAATCACCGTTGGGGTTATCATATATTGCTTTTTGAGCAATGTTTTGCAACTCTTTAATTTTTGTTGCTGTCAACAATTTTTGTACAGTTACAAAAAATTGTTTCGAATTTTTTTTTACAGCGTACAATCTTTTGGCGTAGTTTTTTATTAGGTGATTTGTACTTTCTATTTTTTGAACCTACAGAATGGAAATACAATTTCTGATGCTCTATATGGAGTGTATTAAATAGAGTAGTACTGTATTGCCCTATAAACTACAAATATTTTAAAAGAAGGTTACAAATTCAAAACTACTACATTTAATATACTCTGTGCATACTATTTTTGCAAATTTCTTTACTTTGTTGCCATATGAAACATTTAATTAAATTTCCACATAGACGCTCGAATCGCCATCAGCTATAAATCGCTGGTCAATGCTTCGGTTTAAAACCTTCCACAATTATATCGGCTTAAATTACTGTCGAACTTCCTTCCCAATTTTTAAAACAGACATGTTGATGTCATGCGCATGTTTTTTTACAAATTATATAAAATTTATTCCAAACACCAACATTTAAAACTTTTTTTGCTTTCTGCCCGATAATAACTGCTTAAAATTTAAATAAAAATTACAATATATACTAATGTCACTATCATAGTGAATACCAATCCAGAAGCAGAATCATAATTTTGGCCATAGCTGCTTTTGGCCCATCGGCCATCTAGATAAACAGTTATTCAAGGCATTCCGTCGTCATCTATGTCACCATTTTCCAATGCAATGCGTTTTTCTTCCTCACCAGCTCGTTCCATTGAAAGTATACTACTATCGCTCCAAACCATGGACACATTTGCAATATTTTTGCTTTGTAAATTATGAATGTATATTTTACCTGGCGCAAAGTTTCTTGAATTGAATAAAAATGATTGTAACTCATACAGGGTATATCCAAAATTGACAAAAATTCTTCCATGTGGGTAAAGGTACTTTCAGTCAACAAAGTTCCCCATAGTGATGCATGATTTAAACGTGCATTTTATACAGTTTCTGTGGAACATGAATATGTTTTGTCGCAAGTATTGCATTTTAAAAACTGAATACTACTAAGGCCATTTCCTTTTTCTTTCTTAAAAAACAAGTTACCTGCAGTGCATACACGCGCATGAGTCTGCAGGAAACAGTGTCCTCTGCAAGAGATATGTTTTGTCCACAATCATGTTGCCTTTAACTTTATTGTAAGTTCCTCCGCTATAATTTTATATACAATATTATAAAATTAAATTAGTACTGAGAATTTTCACATACTCATTAAATTCGGCGTCCGTTCCCCATGGGTTAGAAGGATCTTAAAAGCTATTTGGAAAACTTATGTTGCTCTCATTCCAAACTGTTTCCAATTTAATCAAATCAACACCATCCGGTAACTGACGGGAAGTTAACGTATCGTTAGTCCTACAACTTTCTTGAAATACAATGCATGACTAACCTATCAGGGTGTCCGAAAATAAAGCGTCGATATTAGGATGAGAGATTCAACAAAAAAAAAATTGACACCATAAAGTCCTGTACACTTTCAAATTTTTGCATATTTATTTGTGTTCTTTTGTCTTCGCGTTCTAAATTTTGCGCAGTCTTCCAATGCAAAAAGCGAAAACTAATCCTGGCTTGTAAAATGATTCAACACTTTTTTAGCATTTTTATACATTAGGATAGAAAGAGCATCCAAAAGTGTTCAAAAATATCTTCCCAAGGTATATGTGTAGCGTAGAATCGAGGTGTGAGTGAACATAGGAAACCGGTTGTTAAAAATTATGATTTTGAAAATTGTTCCAGATTGTTCTAACATTGTGTTACTTTGTTCCTAATCAATATTATTTTATTCCAAACGATTTCTCGAATAAGCGGAAAAACCCATTTTAACACTAGTGCCCCTTTTTTCACAAATCAAAGGTTTGACCCTCGTTGAACAGTGTTCTAGTTGTTCCAAAAGGACAACTCCGCTTTACAAAAAAACACTTGTTTGTGAGAACCCCTTTTTCGCGAACAAACCGAATGTAGTACATTCGGGTAGAGCATTGGGGACGCGACCGCCTAGCGGCCTTATATAAATTATAAAGTACGAATCTCGCATCACCACCGGATATCTTAAAATCGATTTTTGGATTATACTAAAAAGAGTAAAACATACCCTTCATCTTCCCCTTTTATTCTATCGGCTAACTTTTTGTAAGTCGAATTGGAACAATGTGGTATAAGGGTAGAACCACCTGGAACAATTTTCAAAAACATAATTTTTAAAAAGGGGTGCTAACTTTACACCGATGTAGTACCGCTCTCTGGATTTTTGACGCGTCAAATCGAGACACACTGAATATTTCATTATTTTAGTGTACTAACCTACTCATTTTAGTTCAGAATTTACTGCTTTCGCTACTCGAATATTTTTGGTTCATTTGGTTCAAATTCTATTAGTTGCACGTGTTCTTGGTTTATAATTGCCTTTACCCATTTCGAAAACAACAATACTCACTATTTTCACTATTGCAATTGTCTGTAAGATTTGAGCTATAGGACCGGTATAGGTATTATTTCGATTTTCAATTAGTTGTATCAATACTACAATGTGTATCAATTGAAATATTTAGAATTTACGTTTGATTGTATTACTACTCTTAAAAATAAATTGGTATTACCTACAAATAGCGTAAATCTGTAGTTTTGTTGGCGCAGTTAATTTTCTATTTCGTTCAATTAAAAATTAAATTTGTTGGGACAAATGAGTAAATAGTGTAGGTTTTTTTGCTTTTCTTGCTAAAGTTACACACCAAATACGTAGTAAACAAAGTATATTCAATGTTTATTGCATTGAAATGAGTGAATTAATCATCAAGCCGTAAAAAAATAAACTCTACTTTTTCGGTCAACAAGAAATATGTTGCAATTACATCCACACAACTGTTATATTAATTATCTGAATCAATCTTTTTGTAAATTTCAGAAAAACCGAGTCACGCCGATTTTGGTTTTAGCCTATTTAAATTAGAACTGACAATCACTGTGCGCAGTAATGCAAATATGAGTGAAATTTGCCATAAAAGTAACATACACCAACAAAAGTTTATGCCTAAATATGCAGTTAGTGATATTTCATGCAATTTGGTTGTTTCTCATTTTTCTAAAATAAGAAATGACTCACATTTAGTGCTACGTTTTAACGTTAACTATATCTATTTTTGTTCAATTACTAGTAATAAAATAACTATAAACCTACTTTTTCAAGAGGGAATAATTCACAACGATTTATATTTCAATTGACACTCAGTGTATTTTAAAATAACATAAATACCAATTTATAATGAAACAGTAAACAACGATCACTAAAGTAAAAAATGCATTTTTTTGTAAATAAAAATGTACAATCAAACCAAATAATAAAGCCGAATGCTAGTGACTCTGTTTTATATATACGCGCGGTCTCGAATTAAGTTGTAAGTGGGCGTATCTGCGGATTCTCTCATGTCTTAAAAGATAACGTAGGCTCGTTTATGGCAAGGTAATTAAATACTGATTTATAATATTGCAACTAAACTCTGCTGACCGACTGCAAAATCGTGTTCAATAGTTTTAATGGAAGAACTGCCCTCTAGCGTAAAATGTGCGTCTACTCAGTCTACCCCAGTCTTAACCATATGCATAAAATTCACTAAAAATGAAGACGATATGTATGATAAGGCATAAACTATAATAATCGCCTTAACCCAGTAGTTTCATTTTTTGCATTACTCCAACGTAATGTAAAGACTTACTAATACTTCAAAAATTGTGGAAATAACACCTTAAGTTACAAATGCTTCCTTTTTGTACTAAAAGAAAATTACTCAAATAGAATGCCTATTCTACTCATATTTTCACAAAAAAGCTATTACTATTAACAAGGCAACCTACACACTCTCTTACGCTTATTATGTGAATCAGAATACAGAAAAGAATGAGTGGGTTTCACAAATCTGTTCCCTTTTTATTTCAATTTTCTCCTTTACGGATATAGAAACATCCTTTCATCGAAATAGTCGTCTTATAGGCAATACATTCACAATATAGAACCATTGTGTTTATCAGCGCCTAGATTATTTATTTGAGTATCCTTTGATATCGTCTTTGGAGATCCTTTTATCGTTCTATTACATTGTTATCGTTTTGGTTCTCCTATTTCCAGCACGCACCGGAAGCTCTTAAATAATTAACCTCGTGATATCGGATTAAAAATTACATTCTTGCGAATTTCTTCCAGGGTAAATAGACAGAAATATGTGCCAGCATTTGATACGACAAGTTTGTTATTGTCAGTTCGTTTAATTATACGCATTTAATTTGTGTTCAGTTTGGGATATATAGTTGCAGTTGCACATGGATAATATACAACTCTATCGATTAGCATAACTTGAACGATGTCAATGCTAGTTTTCCTCCTAACGTTGTTTTAAAATAATATAAAATTCAGAAGCTTTCTTGTAGCTTTTCAAACTTTCTAAGAGTTCAATAAAGATTTCTAATCTGACAGTAAAAGCACGCGTTTAATATTCCATAAGACAGACGGATGTCTATTGATCCAACAGTGCTCATCAAAAATCACAAGGTATATTTGTCACTCGTGGATTTATTCACGAAATTTTCTTTTGAGTTGCCTAAAAAACTCTTAAGGTACATTTAACCCAATTTGACTTTTATATATTTCAGTCCGGGAAAGACCCGTCGTACGCTTAAAGATGCCAGAATTTGTTTTTCTTGACGACGCTGCATATTTTCATTTCTGTAATAGCTTGTTTCTAAACTTTTCAGTTCATTGCATTTGGAACAAAAAAGATGATACATGATATACCGCGTTTTCCATTTTAAGTTTAATGCAAACGTAACTAGAATAGCTCTTGATAAAAGCATGCTAAATAATAAATGCTTGATTTATACAAACACAGGTACAAACAATTCCTTGCAACAACTAGAAGCAGACAAATAGAAATTCATTATGAAAAGTTTAAATACAGCCGCGTTATGAAAAGGTTGTAATGTGTGCCTTGTGGAAATAAACGCTTTAGATACGTCATACATCTACAATGAAGCATATTATTCAATTTAAAGGTAATGAATTTGTGGAAAATACTTCGAGTTTAAGCTACCTTGTTTGTTTATTTTAAGAAATACATCAAGACTGAGCATAATTCTTTTGAAATGCCTTGAATAAAGCATGAAAAAGTAACTTTCGTTACGATGAAAAATATTTGAAAAAGTTTTATACTTAGAGAAATCAGCAACTTGATTGTAAAATGTGTATGTACGTGTATCCTTATATGTGTGAACATATTTTATAGATACATATTGTTATGGACTGTTGATAATTCTGAGGTTGCGCGTCAATAAAATATCCCGTCGTCTGTGGATGATCTTAAATGAGCCCCACGTCAGACGTCGATAAATGTGCTATGAACTGAAGATTTTCGAAGTTGAGGGCCAAGAAAACATGCTGTGGTCTGAAGTGGGTAATAAAAGCGTTGCCTTAATTATTTTTGCTAGCTCAATTTAAACGAGACCACTAGAATCAGACATCAAATTTTTAATGGCACGAAAAATTCTTAACAAACAATTTTCAAGTAACAGTTACTAAATCTACAACAGCCTTTCTGTAACAAGCAATATCTTACATATAACCTCTAAAAAAGATTACTTTCAAACAAATATTAAAATTTAAGAGTAGAATTTAATATTGCCGCAACAGCTTTGCCATACACACAATATATTAAAATTATAACTTTTGAGTAGTCTCTCTCTTATACTAAAATTAGAGTCCAAAGTCTCTTTTATGACTAGGATGACCATATTCCAATCTTAATTTCATATACCAGTAACTTTTTAATTAAATTTTATTATTAACACTATTTGTCACGATAAAATAGATAACTCAATGTCCACCCCTTAAAATCGGATTTAAACGCGTCTGATCAGTTATGTTTGATAATTTTTTTATAATGACAAAAACCTCACAGACAGCTTGCATAAAACTTTTACATACTCTCTACTTTAATTTCGAATACCAGCACATAAAAATACTCTTCTTATGGAACTTAACCAATAAATAGAAATGTAGTTTTTATAATTTTAAAGCAAAGTAGTTTTTATTTTACCGTGTAAATTATGTTGGTTGTTTTTGTTGTTGTCTCTGTCTGGCACGCTGTCATCCATCTATGTGCAAATAATTCAAATCGGTAAAATTGTTCCATTAAATACCATTAAACGATGACTTTGCATTCCAAATATCAATACGCTGATATTTAAATTAAAACTTTATCCTGCAGTAGTCAATTACTACTTATACATTTTACGTAATTCCAATTAATCTCTCTTACTTGTGTACATTTGAAACACCTTCCCATCACTTTTTCAAAACATAATTTCACTACATTAATTCTACTGCATCTTGACATTTGAAGGAGGTTTGAACAACTTCTGCCCGAGTCCTTGACTTCTGTTGGGCTATATAGGCACACCCGTATTATTCCATATTCATCCCATATTTCTTAATTAATTGTTTTCCAAAGGTGTGTGGTGCAACATTCAGAACTTTACTGTTTCACTTTCTCAGGGTACACTAATTAATTGACGTCCTTCTCTATCTTATCAAAATTTAAGATCTATGGCTGTAATTAATTTTATTTTTACGACCCTTATCTCTTAATTCCAATTTATTTGTAAATTACTTCTATGAATGGTACATGTATTTGGAAAATTAAGCAACAATTTTGGTCATGTTCGAATTTATGAATCCTAGCATAATTTAATGACGAATCGCCAGTATATCATTGTTTTTAAAATGTTTTGAATGACAATCTGTTTGCTCTATTAGTTTTAAATAAGCTAAATTAATAATTTTAACCTTTTCCCCAATTCTACTAGATTCTCTCAAAATTTCTGAGTATTTTTATCAATTATCTTAACCATTTTCTTAATAATTTTTTTTTCACTAATTTCCTTCATGCCTATCTCATGTTTTTTAACAATCTCTTGGACATTTGTCTTTAGGTCCAATAAAACAGCCATCATTTTTGATTCCTGAGTATCTCCTACACTCTGTTCTGACCTTTTCTTAGGTTACTTCTTTTTCGGGTCTTCCAAATAGACACCTTCTTAAAAACCAATTTCCACACCTTCAGATTCCTTTACAAATTTCTTTCATTCCATTAGTCATTCTGGAAATCAATCAAATATATTTCACAGAAAGAATTCCTACAAAATTCAACAAGGCCCAAAACTTCAACTTTCAAGCGGCTTAATCGGTCACAAGGTTGAGACGTCAATGAATGTGCTGTGGACTGAAAGATGCCCTACATTGGAGATCAATAAACGTGCTGTGGACAGAAGATGTCCGGAGTTAGGAATTAATAAATGTTGCTGTGATCTGGAGATGATTCTAGTAAAGGCGTTGCCCTAATTATTTTGCTAGCTCAGTCTAAATCAAACCACTAGAATCAGACATCAAATATATAATGACACGAAATATTTTTTGACAAACAATATCTTACATCTAGGAAAGCAGTTTTTTTATCACAAACTTTAAGATAGTGTTTGGATGCATCACAACAGGTTTACCTTAGGAACAAAATCTTGAATCTAACATCAAAGAAGGTTATAACTTCTGGATAATCACACACTTATACGAAAATAGAGTTCAAGAATTTCTCTTTTCTAATTAGGATTGCATTCACAAATCATTCTCTAGCTAAATCTTATAATACACAAAATTGTAGTAAATAAGTCCGATAATTTAACGACCCTTCCTTGACATTGAATTTAAACGTATCTGAAGAGATACGTTTGATAATTTTCATTATATAATGGCTAGCTCTACTGAACGTCAACCACCCTCAAATCAAATTATCCATCTTACACAAAGATTAGTGCAAAAAATCTTACGTAAATTAAATTAGCTAACTAATATGAATGTCTTTTTTAAACTTTAAAATTGGTTTTTGTTTTACCGTATATTTTACTTGTATTGTTGAAATTTTTCCATTAAATACCATTAAACATCAAAATTACATTCCCAATCCATATACCAAGAACGTCCAAATCGTTTAAAATTTTATCATCAATTTACTATTAAATACCATTTCAGTTTTATATATGCTGTTGTTTCAATTGATTTTAATTCTTTATTCTATTTTAAAACATTGTAATTATGTGCTTGTTTCAGAATGACAATAAACTTTCGTCAATTAAAGTTGTCTATTTACTAGAACATATTACTACTAGATATTACTTCATGTTAGACTAGTATGGTGACGTTTAAAAGAGTATTCAAACACTGGCATTAACTACCTCTTTTAAATGGCTATATAGAATTGAGCCCTGCAACCTCATACATCTAGAAGTTTGTAACATGTTTAATTTTAGTAATAATTATTCGCATTGAATTACGAGGATAATGCGCTAAGCGTGCATTATTCCTTATTAATCTCCTTATATTAAAATATGTGTCACATAAAGTTATTTCCACGCGCATCTCTAGTTGTTTCTTTCGTATTCCACGCCTCTAACGTCGCGACGATTCGGAGCTTGTTTTGTTAAGTTAGTCGCCCGCTAGCAACAGCTTTATCAACATGTATTCCCGGCTAGAGGCAGGCGACCTTCGCATCAATTACTAAAGTAAGCAGGTCAGGTCGTGCTAGACCTGAAACTATTAAGATACCTTCTACTAACGCGCGATTTGTAGGATTCATCATTTAAAATTTGTCACTTAGGATTTGTTGATTTGAAATTTGTCTACTAAGAAATTTGTTAACTAGGAATTATGGATGTTAGTTTGAATTGCAGTCGTCTCTAGTTAGAAATGGCTGGTAACTTTGTTTGAAGAATATAAATTTTCATCTCGATTTGTCGTGGAGCAACAAAAGCAGTTTGGTTCGTTATTAGATATAAGATATTTCATGCATGTGTTTTGAATGTCATAAAAATTTAGTAAACAGACTATCATATAAAGCACGTAAAGTTGCTATTATGTTTTCAACATGTAATCTGTGTAATTCTCAATTATTGTTGAACTGGTTTTATAAGCCGTAGAACAAAATTTTGTCAGATTAGGTTTTTATAATTACAAGCTTTGTTCCATCTGAACCTTAGATAATTTCAACGTATGTTTTTGACGTCATATTTTTTTGTGTTGCACAATTGACAGATGTTGTCGTGAAAACAAATGCTTCGTGCAGCTGTCATTGAGTTTAAACGAAACATTCCTATTTTTGTGATTTGCATATATCTACATGTAAATCATAAAATTTAAATCTGAATATTTAAAGACACTCTGTATAAGATTCTAGAAATTGTAATCTATCTGAAAACATCTGCCCAGGTTAGAACGTAATTCAGTGTATTATGCTTACAAATTATTTTCACTCAAATGTTTAAAGCAGGTTCATATTTAAAGTGTAGCTGGTTGTTTTAAAAAGTCAAAACCTTGACTTTGATATAGATGTTAATGATAAATTTTTGTTACTTGTTGAAAAGTTCCGAAATTTTAAAAGAGAGTTTTTTTTGTAAACAATTAGTTCAACTTTGAGGTTTTTTATTTTGGTCAAATGCGATCGAATCTAATTACACAAAGGTAAAATTTTTGAGTAATAATTTGGTGCCAATATCATATTGGATATACATTTTTTTATTTTTTTTATACTTTTATAGGACACAAATGGTGTTCTACTTTTTTTATTTATTTAATCTTTGCTATTTCTTACAGGAGCTGCGTCTTATTTTGATAAGATAGGTTTTTGTTAACAAAGGCGATCGTTTTATCTTTGGGTTTCCACGTCCGCCCTTAGAACTGTGCTCTGCTATTATCGTAATTATCTCAGGACATGGTGGCGCCTATTTAATTTAGCTTAGCTTTGGTTTGCAAACAGAATTCGACTTACCCCCCCACTTCTTATTGCTCTACCCAGGAATAGACCCCTAGCTATGTCGAAAGATTTTTGTTCACTGGCGCCCATTAAGAAAAATAAGTTACACTAACGCCTCAACGTAGAAGAAATAACGTTTCAGTGGCGCTCACAACGTGGTGCCTTCTGTAAAACAAAAGTCGTTTCAAGTTTTGAGGTAAATCTGGTTGTTGCTCATGCATTTTCATTGGGTTTTTTCCGTAGCTGTGATGCTACATTCGTCCTATTGGAGCACCAAATCAGGGTTTTGTCAAATAAAACAAGCACATAGTAAAAAGAGGTTTGATAAAATACACCAGTTCTTACATTTTAATGACAATCATAAAATCATCCCAAAAGATAACCCCAACTACGACAAAGTAATTCAAAATTATTGTAATTATTGACAGCTTTTTGTCAAAATATCAATCTATTCCGCTTGAATTGCAGTTATCACTCAAGCACATGTGTGCCAGTAAGGGCAAGCATTCTATGAAGCAGTATATGTCTGCTAGGCCATATAAGTTACTTATTCCAGCTGGTGTATCTAGCTTTACTTATAACATTGAGGTATATGTATGAAAAAGCTAGCGTAAATTTTTACTTAAGACCGAAGAGGTCGGGCTAGCGGAATTTGGTTCAATAATTATGTAGAATGGTTCCCATAAATCAAAATTATGTGGTGTACTATTACACTAGCCCTCCTTTGGTCTAATGCCTAATAAAAAAGTAAACCTTTTTCTTTGGGTACAGTAAGAAGATCTAGAATTCTGCACCGCAAGCTCCCAAAAGATAACGGGTTCAACAAAATATCAAGGCGCATATTTCATGAATATGTTTGCAACTATGATAGTGTCGATGTCTCATGTATTGGCTGGAAAAATACTAAAACTGCTTGTCTGCTATCTACATATAGAGGAATAATTCCAAAGACAACTTTGCAAAGATATGACAGAGTGCTCAAACGTAATATCTAAATATAATCGCTACATGGATAAGCCAAACTTATGGATAGCAACCAATAAGGTAGATATAATACAAAAATCCGTTCCACGAAGTGGTACGTAAGTTGATTATTATCACCGTCTTAATGAAATGATAATGAATGTTTGGTTACTTCGAGTTTCATGTGTTCACTCATTAGTTTATGTAGCGCCATATCGTCGTAGCATCCACAAATGTGTAATTAAAGGTTTGCATGGATTTTCGATAATTTATGGTTGTTTTTGTCAAGACCCCGTAAATTTTCCATCCTAGCCGCGTCTTAGTGGCAGCGGATTCGTCAATTTTTCCTTTGCAAAAATTGATAGGAATTGCCAGATGTCTGTTATTTAAGCCAATTATGATTTTTGGCATAGCGTTTTTATACGAGCCAATTGGTAAACCTTATAGATGTGCATATTTTCTGCCAGTTCGTGCCTAAGTAGCGTTTGTGAGGGCAGATCTAGCTTATTGACTGTACGTACGTTATTTAACATAAACGTCTTGTGGCTTGATACCTTTAGAACTATGGTTTCCGAGTCCTCTTCAACACGAAGTGAGCCATCAATCCATCGTAAACACAACTCTGATTTCACGCCCTTTACATTAAGTTGCATACGATTATTTTTTTCAATTATTATAGGCCAGGAATCGTCATCTAGGAGTGCGTAAACCTCGACAATTTTATTCTGGCTATAGGACTTGATTGGTAGAATTCTATACAGCACGCTTGAAGTTTTTAGGACATGCATCGCAACTATGTTTTGGCGACTACTATTTTTGGTAGTGTCTTCTACCTTATCTAACAGAGGGTGGTGTTTCGCTGTGCAGTTATTCACATCACATGCCCGACGTTTGTTACAGAAGCGAGGATTGTGTGATTTCAAGCATGAGCAACATAGTCCCATTTTTCAATATACAACTTTTTTTGAAAGATTCACAGTCCATAAAAAATGTTCTTCTAGACAGGCGTAACATAAGTTTCCTTGGCGTGGTTCTTTACGTGCTACAATATTGATGGGACGCAATTTCTTATAAAATCCAATTCGATATGCTTTACGCTTTTCTTCTTGACTTATACATGGAGGCACTATGTTTACAGAGCTGGCTGCGGTTGCTAATTTAAAGAGCCACTGACTGTACACAAGAAGATTCGTTTACTTAAAGCCTTGAGAATATATTGCCCCGTCCAAGCAAGCTTGAGCTTGTAATTTATTTATTAATTCCTAAATAAGCATCGGGTTGTGTAGATGATGTATAAAACCAGTCGTGTGCATGGCTGCAGTTAAGTTTTCAACTTCTAAAGAAAAATCAATGAGAGACCCTAGTTTGTTAATGTTTACACCTGGAGACATGCGAATTTTCTGTAATAAACTATGTATTATGTACTCGGGTTTGACAAAGACCATCTTTAGGGTTGAGATGACATCAGGAACCAGGGCTGAAACAAGTACCTGATTTCTTACATAGTTTAGTGATTTTCCCTTTAGTGCGCTTGGCAAACGAAATAGGTTCTCGTCGTTGCTTAGCCCACAAACTCTGTTAGAGTTTTCGTATCAATTAATGAATAGTAGTCACTCTTCCGCTGTCCCGCTGAATTCTGGAAGTTCCTTAGACACAGTGTGTCTAGCATGTATATGGTTTAAAGTTAAATACGAATCAGAAGGTGGCGCAGCTTTATTCACTTGAATCGAGTTGAGGATGTTATTGAACTTGATCGCAGGGTTGAAAGCACTTTTACTTTCTTGATCAAACGCATTAACTTGATTACAAGCGTTAGTTTGACATATTTCTGGGCACATATGTCAAAAGGTGGCGCCTGACGGCGCAATTTATGCTGGTAGCTTGTTTTGTGCATGAGAAGAGGCGACAATACCGACTGCCATCGGGTTTTCAATGCGAGTAATTTCTTCCATAACGGCCGGGACGATCGAGGTATACGAATTCTTATTGTGCGCAATTGCTTGCATTCGTAACAGTTCGTACTTTTTTTTTGTAGGTATCGCAAATCAATTTGCCTTTCTTCTTCAACACGCATTAATTGATGTTCAGTAGACAGTTCAGTAACAGGCGTCTTTACAATCGTAACTTGTGTACTACATAGAGCATCAGCGGTAACATAAAATGTGGTTTCTGATGTGGCTAGAGGCACATCGGCGGATTGCTGCTGACGGGTCTCTACGTTGCGGGCTGTTTTTATAGAATACTCGGAACACATCCAGTCATGTTCGGCAATATCAGCCGATTCACCAACGCAGTTGAAGTGAAAGCATCTGTTGCAGGCGTCGCATTGAACCATATCCCCCTCATCAGGGGTCTTGCAGGCAGCGCATCCTTCGACGTCCAAATGATAGCGCATGATTCAAATTTTCTAAAGAAATGTTGGAAATCAACTTTTAAAAGCAACGTTCAGAATAAAACGCTCAATTGCTGATGGCGAACGAATCGCTTTAAAAACTGTAATTACAACATTTATAAATACAAATACAATAATTAAATTACAATACTTTACTTTGGTTTTCTTTTTAAATTAAATTTTATTATTCACCATTAACTGTCTAATTTTAAGAAAGACCCATCTGTTTCTATAGCAACGAACTCAGTCCCAGCTATCCGGGTTTCGCCTTCAATTATATATATATATATCCTACTGTGGCGTGGTTGCCAACACGTGTTTTTATACAACATAGATAACAACGTGCTTGCTTTACCCTATCAAAAATTTAGATCAGGTTCTGAGTTTACCAGATATTTAAATAAAATCATAGTTAGTGTATACATTAGAAAACAGCCTGTTAAGTAATAATTTTCTATTGTGCTGTTTTAGAAGAGATGGTTGAATGACAGAAACGATTTAAAAGTATGTAACAGAATAAAAAAATTTATTATACGCGGAAGAATAATTTTTATGCAATACTCTAAGTACCTAAGCACCGTTAGTTTTCTAAATTAAATACTAACCTATAAAGATTGAAGAACGTCGCGATTTTAAAAATATTTCACTTTCCTGTTATTTAATAGTTGCCATCTGCTTCACCATTGACTTTAAGGGATTGATCATTTAAAAAACAAAACAGAAAGAAAATTTAAGACGTGGTGAATGATTTCAAATAACTACATTTTTTAATTAGTGTTCATATAAGAACAGAAAACTCTATAATTTAATAAGTAATGTTCGGTTAACTCGCATATAAATCTGGTATATTAGTCGGATCGGTAATAATAGTTTAGTTCGCGAATAATTCCGATATATATTAGTGATAATGTATTCCCACTCTTTTGTTATTTTTAAAATTAAGAGTCACTTTTCCATACTTGGTGGAAGCAACATGTAAAATATATTATTGACGGTTTAAATGTGTGTACCTTCTTTTTATTGTATGTAACCTATGTAGTGGTTACTGTGTGATTTGGAGTCAGTGTATTTTGGTTTATAGCTGTATATTAAAGAACAGGCAATTCACGGTTGCTGTCCATGTGTGTCCACAAAACGAGCGCTCGTAGATGCAAGTTTACTGGGAGGACAAGGTGAGTGTTTGTTTACTTTATTATATAGAAACCAATTGTTTGCATTGTCTTCAACTCTGAATATTTCATTTTATTTAGTTGTTAAAAATCCTATGTAATTACAGTCCTACTTAAAATTTCTATATCGTGGAAAGTGTATAAAACCCGTATAAGTAATATGCTGCACAACGGCAACAAGACTAAAGAAAGAACAATCTGACATTACAATAAGGGCTAAGATGTATAATAATAATACTGATAATAATATTAATAATAATAGTTGCAGTTGTAAAATTTTATTTTATGGCTATTATTTGTTTCCATTAGTTAGATGACGACATAGCATCTGACGAAGTTCAAGAAAGTCAAAAGTCAGTGGATGTTTCTTTCCCTTGTGAAGTAATAAAGTTATTGATTTGCTAATGGCTATACAATTATTAGCTCGATTTGTATAGGTATATAAGTTTTTTACTATTTTCATAAGAGTTTATTTACAGAAACACTTTATTTTTACTTTTGGTGTACATAAATTTCTGATTCCGGACTGTAAATAACTTGTTTTCATATATATTGATATGATAACGCCGTACTCGGTGTAATAAGTTCTACTTAACGCCACCGTTCTGTGTTTCTCACTTTTATCTTTTACTTTATTATTATGCCACGGCTAGCCCTTTTTAATCTACACGGAGTGCACAACATTACGATAATCAATTTTCTTTCAACCCTTTATGATTACCTGTTTGAATTGATAAAACGAAGTCAATCAACATTCATATAATGAAAGGAAATAATATGTATAATTTTTGAAATTCTTTAAATACACCCTTCAATCAATTAATATCATATGGATTATTTATCCCAAAATTTATATACTTTTAATTCAATATAAAGTCACCAAAAACAACATCTTTACAAAAAAAATCTGGAACGTTCAAAACTTCTTTATGATTTATTACGTAAGTTTAAACGTATGAAATGTTCCTTGTTGACTCTTTACAAGTTTTGGATAAATTGAATAAATTCAGTATTAAAATTTAAATTGAAAAGGTTCTTTAAAATTAAATAAATCTGACCTGCTTTGTTTCGTGTTGTGGATCAACGCCCGCTTGTTGTCTTCAATCGATTACCAATGCTCTGCTTTGTTGAACCAATATTTAAGTACAGTTACCCCTTGTTTTCCAAAATCACCTCGTGCTTTATTCGATACTTCCCTGTATACACCTTAACTTCTTCCCAGAATTAAAATTATAATTGTTTTCGTCGCAGATTAGAATTATTTTATAAGTGAACCAGAAATAGTCTAGACGCCGATTAGAATTGTCCCCTTAGGACCATGGATTAGAATTAGAATTTTTTATATTCGCAGATTACAAGCCGTTTTCTTGACCCGAAGCTTTCTGGTTAAAAGTATTGTGGGTTCAACCTGCTTTGAGTGGAAACTGACCTGTCTTATGACCGGTGGGTGTTAAATAGCTTTTCCCACTACCTTTGGGTTGGGTTCCCAAGCAATTTTACAGATTGTTGCGACCAACGAGGTTTATCTTTAATATTCCCTGTATATTTTAAGCTTTTTTCTGATGATAATCTTTCGGATTTCCGTGTAATGATTGTTTATTTGCGATCTTTGATACCTTATTATTTGTTATCGTTGCCAGACCTTTAACTTATGTCTGTTGCTTTGTATAGGATAAAGCTTTTGGAGAATTGTAGAAAAATAAATGATGTAACTGTAGTGCTGTTTTCATTCATGTATTTATTTATTTGAAAGTGCGTTTTCTTATCAAGGCGCTTATGGTTCGAGCGTAATTGCATGAGGATTGATTAGGTTTCATCTTATCTTCTGCGTCTATATTTTATAAACTTGTAGAACGCTTCTCAACGTATGTTTAATTACATATACGATTATTTCTCTGCTGAATACGCGTTCTATTGTTGAAGGATATGTTTACTGGCATCGCTTAAAGTTAATTATGGTCTATATACATGGTGTTAAATGCTTCCTATTTATTTAATGTACGAATTACTTATTTTTCTGCTAAATAAATGCAGTTTTCTGATTCCTATTGCTATTTATAGTTATTACACGACCCTTACTACTCAATACACTCTAAACCACTCCTTATTACAACAATATATATATATATATATATATATATTTATATATATAAATATAAATATATATATATATATATATATATATATATATATATATATATATATATATATATATTGCTGTGATAAGGGGTTGTTTAGTGGTGTATTGAGTAGTAAGGGTCGCGTAGTAACTGTAAATAGCAATGGGAATCAGAAAACTGCATTTATTTAGCAGGAAAAAAATAATTCGCACATTATGTAAATAGCAAGCATTTAACACCCTGTATATGGACCGTAATTGACTTTAATTAATGCCAGTAAGCATATCTTCTTATGATAAAACGCGTTTTCAGCAGAGAAATAATCACATATGTAGTTAAACTACGTTGAGAAGTGTTCAACAAGTTTATAAAACAGATACGCAGAAGATAAGGTAAAACCTGGTAAATTTTCATGCAATTACGCTTGTAAGAAAGAAGGAACAATAAGCGCTTTGATAAGAAACGAACTTTCAAAGATGAGTTTTAAATAAATACATAAACGAAAACAGCACTCATGTTACATCATTTATTTTGTACAACTCTCCAAAAGCTTTATCTACACAAAACAACAGACACACGCTAAAGTAAAGTCTAACAACGATAACAATATTAAGGTGATCGAAGATCGGAAAACAATAGTAAATAATAGCATGATACGAAATTTCAAAGTAGTTTCGTCAGAAATCAGCTTGAAAAATACTAGGAATGTCCAAAACAAATATGATTTGTTGCAATACTTTGTAAGGCTGTTTGGAAGACCAATCCAAATGTAGAGAGCAAAAGCTATATAACGCCCAGAGTTGATAAGAAAGAGTCAGTTTCAATTTAAAGCACGTCAAACCTGAAATACTTTTAATCAAATATGTACACGTCAAATAAATAAATTTTATATTATAGTGAAAAATAATGTTGTGTTAAGAATAATAGTTGATGACGAATTGCGTTGAAAATATATGAAAAAGTTTTTGCCGTTTTTGCAAAAAACGGCTTCTAGTTCTAATTCTAATGCATGATCGTAAGTATGGACTATAAGAAATTCTAATTCTAATTCTAATTCATAGTACTAAAGTGTATATAAGAAATTCACTTCTAATTCATGATCCTAGGTCTGGTATTCAGAAATTCTAATTCACGACGATAAGTGGAATAATTCTAATTCATGATACTAAGAAACTTACGAACTCCAAGTGGCATTTAAGTGAAGAGGTCCAAGGCGTATCCAGAAAAATACAGAATAAAGCACGAGGTGAATTTTGGAAACAAGGGATAACCATACTGAATTATTGGTTCAACGCACGTTAAGGAGTTCAAAGCAGAGCATTGGTTTTCGATTGGAGATAGTAAGGGGGTGTTGATCAATAACACGCAACAACTCATCAGAATATCACAGGTCAGGGCTAACTAGTTTTAAGAAATCTTTTTAAATATTAATTTTAACACTGAATATATTAATTTTCCCTAAAGTTTGCAAGGAGTCAAGAAGAATATTGAGTACGTTGAAAATTACGTGATAATCTTAAAAGGGTTTTAAACGTTCCAGATTTTTTGTAAAAGGTGTCGTTTTTGGTGACTTTTAAGTTAAATTAAAAAGATATAATTTATGGGATAAATGATCCATATGATATTAATTGATTGAAGGGTGTATTTAAAGGTTTACAAAAATTGCAAAGTGTAAATATTATTTCCTTTTATTATACGAATGTTGATTGACTTCGTTTTATCAATTCAAACAGGTAAGAGTTAAAGGGGTAAATTAAATTGATCATCGTAACGCTGTGCACTCTCTGTAAATTAAACTGGACTGCCGTGGCATAATTAAAATTAGAAGATTAGTGAAAAACACAGAGCGATGGCGTTCAGCTGGACGTTTATTACATCGACGTGCGGCGTTATCATATCAATATATATTACTGAGAAAAGGACGCCACCTTAGATAAGGACTAAATGCCAACTGAAAGTGATTAACTATAAAGAAACAAACTTTTATTAAAACCGTTTGGTGTTCAATATGTGCTTTGTATAAGTGAAATTGAAGATCACTTTATGCGTTTTTTCATTCATTTAACGTTGAAAGTTTTTAAAAAATACGAGGCAACAAAATTTTTGTTAAAAGCGTTTGGTGTTTGAAAATGCACTTTATATTGAAGTAACTGAGCAACTTTTTATGCATCTTTCTTATTCGTTTAGCATCGAAAGTTATTAGAGAAATAAAGGCATTTATTTAAGCTGCAAATTGCGTTAATGTAGAAGTCGCGCAAATGTTCAATTGGGACCATTAAATTCTTATTATAAACGTATTACTTCCTATTGGTCACATAGGCTAACAAATTTTTGTCGTATAAGTCAATACCTTCAAATGATAACAGTGTTGTCAAAATATTTTTGTTATTTACACTCGGTGACTAGGCCTTAATAGAAAACAAACATTATTAGAATTTACATAGGATAATGACATCAAGCTAACGAGAATGAAAGCATTCAACGTATGCAGCTATTGTATACGGTATTTATGCCGTTCTCCAAGTTTGCACGGGTCGTGGGGTAAAAATTTCTGAAACAAATGCTTACACATTATAGGTAACAGTAGTTTCACTTTAAAAGGAAAAATGTTGACTTCTTAGTGAACCAGTAAAGAGTTAAAGTAAATAAAGTGCCACGATTAAGTAAGACTTAAAAATGTTTAATGTTGGAAAGTGCAATTAAAGTGTAGTTCGATCACTCTAGGTAGCTCTTTAAACTGCCCTGAGTAGTAACCTGAGTAGTACACTAAGCACCGCCCTGTGTAGTGCTCAGCCCACTACTCTGAGTAGCGTTCTGGGGAACATTTATGTACGCCTTGTAAATTTTAAAATTGTTTCAATAAAAAATTTTGAACAGTACTGCAAAACTTCTTCGAGAATTAATGCTTTTACTGAAAATATATGTTCTAATCGTATTGGTTTGGTGTACTGAAATACAATTTGTTGCGAATTAGGTATTGGATTTAAATTGGGTGTCAGTTTTGTATAACTTTGTTTGGATATCAATACTTAAGATACATGTCTGTGTTGGGAAACTTGAAGATTACTATAATCAAAGTCAGTTTAGTTTTCAATGTTTACGTTTTTTATAAAGGACAAATGAAAATGTGCATTGTGTATTTAATAACTTTTGGGTGAAATTTTGTAGCCGTAAGTCAATATTTATTCAGGAAATAATTTATAGCAAAGTGCAATTTACACGAATTTTTGGTTCAAAGGTACATTTGTAAAGTAATAGTTTGAGGCAAGAGTGCTCTAGGCGTAAAAAGGTCATTATCAGTACATGCCAAGCGAAAATTGATACCTTAGTGAACCTATTGAAAATGTTATGTGATTTGCTTTGTTCTGCTTCCTAATTTTCGTATATTATTGGCATTAACTGTAAATATGCGTACTCCTGAAATTTTTGTGAGATTTAATATACCAATTGAATCGGAGAGAGCTTATATTCAATACACTGAATTGCTGTGCAAGTGGTCCCTTGTATTTCTACGAGTTCATTTTTCCTTCCTCCTATTAGCTCTATTAACCACTATTTCAATAGATAAATACCTTAAATTGAACTTCATAGTCTAGTGTTGTACGATTTATTTCACTAGCCGTTGTGGTTTATATTTAAATTATGTGTCGACGTCTATACCTTCAAACCCAGTTTCTCCTAATTTTGTGTTTTGGTACCTCAACTTTCTTCATCTGGGACCGTGTACTAGAAAGCCCGAATCTGATTGAAATCAGGTAGCGTCCAATAAAATTACCAATTTACACAGATATGTCTTAGCCATAGCATTTCAGCCCCCTGTCCCCAGTCTCCTCTGTGTTATTCGACATTTACGTTGTCCTTTGCACTTTAGTTTAACATTTATTTTCGAATTACAGATTTTTAATGATGTACTTCATCGAACGTCTCAATAAGATGTATATCTGATTTTCTGGATCAAAACTGTACGTTTCAACTGGAAGTGACTTGATATGATGTTACTATTTTCTGTTTATGGCTAGCTAGCACTATGACGCAAAACTAAAGAAATGATTTTCATCAACATTCATTTTTTATTATAGAGCTCAGATGTTAAACCAAAGTCAAATATATGAATTTCACTAGAGGTTTAACTCGCATTGAACACGTTGGCAGAGCAGGTTTTATCGAATAGTTAGTTTATCCGACGACGTTACTCTACACCAGGTACACGTGTATTGCATGTGGTAGATGTTATTATGTGCGTTAATTATATAAATGTCCGTGTATTAAACGTTAGAAGGATTTTCAGTCTATTACTCTGCTATAGTCCTCATTAAGGAATGTTATTTCAAGCGGCCGCAAATAAAGTAAAAGGTACAGCACAAACTAATAAATTAAGTTCTATAATATAAACTCAACAGCAGCAGTCGGTTTTATGAGCCATAACCTGTAGGTACTCATAGCCAGTGTAGTAAAGCATTAATGTTTATTTCGTTTTACCTTAAAAAGAGCTTTGTCCACCTCTCACAACCTATGATCAATGAGTTCATGGTCCTATAATACAACTTCATTAGAGGCGTCTTTTTCATTTGAGTTATATAGTCATACTTAGATAACATTAATTTATTCGACTTTGCTACGCACTCTCCTTAAACAATTGCTTCTCCTCTATTAAAAAAGAGTTACTTGAATTGGATCAAAATCGATGGCAAAACTACGAAAGCTTTGCTTCCGTGATGAAAACAAATGGGTTAGCACGCGAAAAAAATGCAAATCGCTTGTATGTTAAAATGCTCTGATAACTCCGAATGCGATTTGTTCAGTTACGAAGTAGAATTTTTTATGCAATTAATTCAGGTTTCTTTTGTCGACGTTAATATATGGGAAATTATACACCACGTTGAATAGAGAATTTGGATTTAAGCGCGAACAGTTTTGAAAGGCTTTGTATGACTGTTATTCACCTACTTGTTGATTAGAAATGTGTCCAAAAGCTTTCACTTAGAAAAGTGAATTATTTCCACTGCTTCATTTAAATAGTTCACTAAGCAATTCATATAAGATTTTGTTTAAAACGAGTGTATGCGTAATCTAAAATACAGATTTCAAATAATCTTCCAAGTGCAAGTTTTGTGAAAAATTTAAGCTGGTAATTAGCGTTTAATAATAATTGATTGTGAATATTTGTTTGGTGATAGTATTGATAGTTGCCTGTAACAGTTGTTTGATCAGGAGAACTATAATTGCAAATTAAACGCATACAAAGTTTAAGGTGGTACCCTATTAATCACTAAAAAGGTCACATTTTAAATATTCCTGTCACTTTGAATTAAATTTCCGACTTTGGTAGAATGTTATTCATGTTCGTCTGCACATAATTACTGTTTTACAAAAGTTGTATTTGAGAAGCAGAGATACCAACTGAATTGGCAGTTGTGCTTCCCATTTGCCTTCCTAATTATATAAATATAACAAAGTGATGTTTCATACACTAAGCAGTTTTTAAAATGCAATAAATCAACCAAAATCGAAGAAAAATTCAAAATTTTTATTAATTTAAATTAAGATATACAGTAAAATAGAGGAATTTCAACATGTTTTGAGCACATTTTGCTTTCTCCACAGGACACTAATCACTTTAGAACTGTCGCTGATATTCCATCATAACAATTGATGTTTTGACTCTTAATTACCAAAAAAGCGTTTTCCTCCACCCCACCCCCCTTCTCTGTTTTTTTAAAGTTCTATTTTGGTGTCGAAGTTACCCCAGCCAAGGGGTAACTTCGACACAAGATACAATTAAGGTAAGAATGCGAAGTTAAGTCGCTTTAGGGCAACTTCGAAATGAAAATATTGTATAAATCATATTTGCATGAACTTATTTATTTTAAAGTCATAAGAAACAATAAAAAATAGGTACCTATCAAAACTAAATATCATATTTCTATGATAACTATAAACCCTAGAAGCAATCTATACAAATAATCTACCTGGCTGGGTAAGTATATATAAAAATAGAACATAACAAATGTTATTATACCCCCGTCGGCGAGGTACGCGAGCCACTACGTCAGTTGGTAGCAATATTAGATAATAGTACGGGAGGTAGCATTACATTTTGACGGTCATTTCATCCCGCTTAGTTTTTTGTGTAATTGATAGTTGAGATATAGCTAATAATCAAAACAAGCGTCAGTCGCAGGAATCGTGGTGGGACAGATCGTGAGAAAGTGTACATCTTAGTAAAAAAACAATTTTTCAAAAGTAATTTCAAGCCACTTGAGAATTTGCACAACTATTGTTTAGGTATTGGTAATAGCAATAAAAATAGTCAGCTGCTTGCGTAGTAAGGGGTTAGTCGTCAGTCGCTTGTGTAAACCTATCATAAAACAAATTATGTAAAGTCATTTCAAATTCAATGAAACTCGGACATCGAATTTAGTATACAATTAGAATAATAAAAACATAAATCAGCTGTTTACATAATGGTGGTAAAACCGTCAGCTGAGGGACTGTAAGTGCTAAGTCGGCATTTGGCTAAATATTTTATAATGTTATCGATGATGCAACTGACGATCTTTACCCCGTTATGTAGGCAGCTGCCTATTATTTTTATTCGATACAATATGTGAATTACTCATTATACAAATTTCATGTGGTTTGAAATCGGTCAAGCTATAATTTCGTTGATTAATCTATTTTTGAATAATATTATTGAATTATTTCAATCTATGTAATTGTTCAGTTGAATAAGAATATCTGGATCTGGTAAATAGTAATGAATCATTTAGAAGAAAAATATGTTGTATATTTATTGATCAAATATATTTTTAATAATTAAAAGAATCCTTCATCTTCATCAGTGAAATCTGTTGATGTGTCAGATTGATTTTCATAGTTCTGGAAACTGTCATCAGAACTATCGATGACACCTCCTGCTTCTTCGGCTTCTTCTGGTGCATCCTCCTCAGCGGAATTAACTCCTACTCCTTGCGGATTCTCCAATATCATGAGTTCTTCATCCATTTCGGTGATTTCTGTGTGATGTAATGATGTATGATAGATTTTTTATTCTACATTCCATGACAGACGTTCCACACTTACATTTAAAAATGTTTCACACAAATTCCTTACAATATTTACTGCCACTAATAGTTGTTCTATTATACTAACGTTTGACCGTTATATTTGCCCATCAATAAAATATCATGAACATTCACTGAGAGTTACTATATCAGGTGAACATTTTAACATAAAAAGTTTAGATCAAATACGGCAAGCGAATTTCATTATTGAGTTAAAAATCATACATTTTAAGGATGCATTAGCCAAGTTTTTCTGTGAGGACTGGCAAAATGATCATATGGCTCACTTCATCGGTGAAAAAACTATTTACATAAATTATGAATCTTGTTATACATACCAAGTAGAAAATGAGAAAATAGTGAAAAGTACAGTCCCAGAGTTAAACTGCAAAGCTCACGAAGAAGCCGATACAAAAATTGTCTTTCATGTTCGTCACATAGATTTTGATGCGCACGTGACTATAAGATGCTAGGACACGGATATTCTGATTATACTGTTAGACAACATGCTGCATATTCAACAAAATTTACAAATTAGCGTTTTATTTGAAACAGGGAATGCCAAAAAATATATAGATGTAAATAAAATATACGAAATTCTCGGACCAGATTTGTGCGCATCTTTACCAGGGTTCCATGCCTTCACCGGATGCGACTTCAAACTAGCATTGTATAGACGAGACAAAAGAATACCTTATAAGATATTAAAAAATTCAACTTCTCATGTAAAAGCCTTTACAGACATTGCAAACGTGAATAATTATCATGAAAACGAATTCAAGAAAACTATAGATGAATTCGTCTGCAGAATGTATGGCTTTAAGGGAATTGGTGACATAAATGTAACAAAAGTTGCTACATTTACGAAAGCATATAAAATGAACTTTAAAACAGATGTTTTTACCTTCAAAAAAACTATTAAAGGCGCGATATTTCTGTTTAGGGACTGCTTCCCACTACGCGATAATCCTTACTAGATGCAGGATATCATCGCTTGATTGGTGTATAGTTTAATATTGATTCTTCTAATTTTATGAAGGTTCTTGTTTATTTTTTGACATAATTGACATTACATTATTTTTAATATATAACGGTTGCTAGAAAGCTAAGTAAATACAAATTTAAGTGGACTGTAATTAAGTAGGCCGGAATGCACCTCAATACATACAGGCAACCAAACATGCACGGGTGTGCACAAATAGGTAGGTGACAGTCAGCACTGAACATGCCGGCGGCCTTGAAAGTAACCAGTTTCAACAAATTAACAATGCAAATTAGATAACATAAGAAGTGTGAATATAGTGTTTAAGACAACAATATAACTGGTGTATACATAATCCTAACACAACATTAGGGAAATTGGAATACTTAATGTAACATGAACAATAATATGTAATTGTTTAAATTATTGCTAACAAACATTAATATTAATCGACAGGTAGAACACTCAACTTAGTTATTGCGCGTTTCACAGTGCCACCTTTCGTCAAAACGTTCACCACTCTCACTACACCGTCTGCACCTGGATGGACTTGTGTAATTCTGCCTAGTGCCCACTGCTGAGGCAGGCTGTTATCATCTCGAAGTATCACTAGACTACCAATAAGGTTACTAGTCTCTTTCTTAAATTTCCATTTTGTTCGCTGATGAAGGTTGTGTAAATAATCCTTTTTCCAGCGAGCCCATATATCTTGAGTCAATTTTTGTAATTGTTGAAATTTTGATAGCCTATTGACTGATATATCAAGAACGTCACCTTGAGGTGCTGCATTCAGAGGTCGACCAATTATGAAATAACCGGGTGTCAAGGCCTCAAGATCATTTGGATCAGCGGACAGAGGTATGATAGGTCGCGAATTTAATATCGCTTCCACTTGTGTTAATATAGTTAGAAATTCTTCATATGTATAAGACTTATTTAACAGTACACGCTTGAGATGGTACTTTAAAGATTTTACTGACGCCTCCCACAATCCAAAATGTGGCGATCGGGCAGGTATGAAATGCCATTGCATTTGGCTAGTGTCAAAGTAATTTTGAACAGGTTGACCGCTGATAATTTTGTAAATATCTTTGAATGTATTGTTTGCGCCGATGATGTTAGATCCGTTGTCGGAATACAAATTGTTGCACATGCCTCGTCTTGATACAAAACGCTAAAATGCTGCGATGAAACATTCAGATGCGAGTTCGGTTACTAGTTCAATATGAACTGCCTTTGTGGCAAAGCAAATAAAAATACAGACATAGCATTTTAAGATTTTTTTATTTCTATACTTCCCGTCTTTCAGTAAAAAGGGCCCTGCATAGTCGAGACCGCAATTAGAAAATACATGAGAAGGATTAATTCTAGGCGCGGGTAAGTTTTCCATTTGAATATGATTAACCGATGGATTAGCCTTAAAACAAATTATACAAGTTCGAATGACATTTTGTACAGCATTGCTACCATCTAGGGGCCAAAACCTTTGTCGGATAAAGGATAAGGTAGCTTGACAGCCAGAGTGAAAATTACGCTCATGCGTGTAACGAATTAGCAATATTGTAAATGGGTGGTTTTTGGGAATTAATACAGGATGTTTAAAATTAAAGGATATGTCAGCGTGTGCTAATCTGCCGCCTACTCGAAGTATCCCATTGTCATCAAGAAATGGATTTAATGAGTTTAGGTTGCTATTTGGTTTTACTGACCCAGCTAGTTTCAAGCTCCGTAAATCGTCAGCAAAGCACTGAAGCTGCATTGCCTTGATTAGAATCAACTCGGTGTTTTGCCTCTCGCGACAAGTAATATGTAAGGAATCAAGCTTAAATTTTACCTTCAATTTTTTTCGTTTAGTAAAACGCAAACAGTATGACAATACATGTATTAATTTTATGTAACTCGAAAACCTCTTAAAGATATCGTCACAAGATGAAATAGGTAAGGAAATAGTTTTAAGATTGAGTTGAGGATGGTTTGAAGAAATTCGTGAGAATTTTGTGATGTGACAATCTTGCGGCCAACAATCTTGATGCTTTGATAAGAACGTTGGACCGTGCCACCATGTTGAGGACGTTTCTAATTCAGTGGGACTAATTCCCCTAGAAATTATGTCAGCCGGCTTATAAGTAGTTGAGATATGATTCCAATCATTTATATTAGAGATATTTTGAATCTCCGCAATCCGGTTGCACACGAAAACCTTCCACGACCGAGGTTCCGCACTTAGCCATGAAAGGACTATAGTGGAATCTGTCCAATAGTATGTTGAGGAAATATTTAACTGCAGCGATGAGGTTACCCTTTTAACTAATTTTGATAAAAGAAGAGCTCCGGCTAGTTCCAGCCTGGGCAGGGTGAGCGACTTGAGGGGAGCCACTCGCGATTTAGCGCACAATAAGGTGACTTGTATATTTCCGATGCAATCTTCTGATCTTATGTAGACACATGCACCATAAGCTTGCATAGACGCATCACAGAAACCATGCAGCTGGATATTAACGGGATCTTTTAACAGGGCATGTCTGGGGATTTTTAGCACATTGGCATTTGGCATTAGGTTATAGAAGTTAATCCAGTATTTATAAAGATTGGTTGGTATGGGATCGTCCCAGTTAAGTTTGGCTAACCAAAGCTGTTGCAATATAATTTTTGCCTGAACAATGATAGGACCAAGAAGGCCAAGAGGGTCGAATATTTGAGATATTGTTGAAAGAATACTGCGTTTAGTAATGGAATTGGACAAGTGTGAGGATATTTGGGAGTTATAAACAAAGCAATCTGTAGCAGATTCATACGATATTCCAAGAGTTTTGCTATTGGGGGCACTCTGAATAAAGTGCTTGACAGGCGGATCACTGTTAGAGTCAATATTTTCTAACAGAGATTGATCATTTGCGGTAAATTTCCGTAGATCAAATCCGTAATCTCGAAAAATGTTTACTAGTTTTTTTGTATCTGACGCAGCTCGGTCAAGGAGCAATTACTGGTAACCAAGTCATCAAGGTAGAAGTCATTGAGTATTACGTCGGATTCAATGGGAAAGTCAGCTTGACATTCCACCGCAATTTACTTTAAGCAGCGCGTTGATAGAAATGGGGCCGATGCCGTACGATATGTAACTGTATTAAGCTCAAAATGTGACAAGCGTTCATTAAGATTATTTCGCCAAACAATTCGTTGCAGACTCCGTTCATCGGGTTTGATATTAATTTGCCGATACATTTTGGCAAGATCGGCAGTCAACACGAATTCATGACGTCTAAATCGAAGAATTATAGAAAATAGATCACTTTGAATAGTAGATCCGACCTTTAGTACATCATTTAAAGAATAGCCTGAAGCGGTTTTTGCGGAAGCATCGAAAACCACTCTCAGCTTTGTGGTCGTGCTGTCCTTCTTTTCTACAGAATAGTGCGGTACATAATAAATTGGAAAAGGGCCGTTTACTTTAGAATTTACTTCGATCATATGACCTAAGCTTAGATATTCGTTCATAAAATCGGAGTATTGCTTCTTGAGTTCAAGGTTTTTGTTTAACTTCCTTTCTATAGAAAAATATTGATGAATTGCGCTTTCTTCAGAATCGGCGAGTTTAGTATAATTATCTTTTAGCGGTAAGCTTACCACGAACCTACCTGAGGGGTCACGAGTAACGGTTTTAAGGAAATGTGTTTCGCATTGGACTTCTTCGTTAGTCATAGGTTTTTCGGACGCATAGTTCTCTTCAACTTGCCAAAACTGCTGCAATTGAGTTTGGATAGGATCGGTTACTGCTAAGAAATTATGTGAAACAGAAATGCTATTATAGGGTAGTTGTCCCGATATAATCCATCCTAGTTTCGTTTTGTTTAATATAGGCAAATTTTTACCTAGTTTAATTTGACCAAAACTTAGAAGTTCATAAAATATGCTTGCTCCGAGAAGCGTATCAATTTCAGAAGGAGTATTAAAGGCTTCTTCAGCCAGCTTATTACTATTTGGAATTTTTAAATTGATTAAATTAACCCTTTGTTGCGGTATTATGCCGGTAATTGATTCGATTATTAGAAACGGTAATTATTGTGTAGCGATTGCGCTTTATTGACAGCATTTTTGGATATATTTGTACAACCTTGGCCTATCCCGGAAACCGGAATATTGACGTGATTGTAGGTTAAGTATAGCTTGTCAAAGACTTGCTTTGTAATGAAATTAGATTGCGAGCCGCTATCTAACAGGGCTCTGCATTGAAATGATTTTCCGTTGTTATCAAAAATTTTGATTACGGCTGTAGATAGTAATACTGATGAACATGTGCTTATTTTTGAAGTTGCAGCATGAGTGCATATACTGTCTTGGTTTGAATTATTATTTTTAATATGCCCTTTGTCAAGTTCATCATTATGCCCTTTTGTCTCAGAGCCATTCTGAGCAGGACAGTTAACATTTTGGGTTGTTCGGGCTTAGCTATAGTGTTGTTTTTTATTTATATGGTCATTATTGGATATATTTGATCGATTTGAGGACAAATGTAAAAGTGAATAATGCCTTCTTTGACAATAACGGCATGTGTGCAGCGATTTGCAATTAGTATTTGAATGTCCCGGTCTCAGGAAATTCGAGCATAGATTAAATCGTTTGCTTTTCGATAACCTTTTGTTCATAGGTAACTCGGAAAATAACTTACAGGCGTAAATGAAGTGCGTTTCATTGCATAACGGGCAATGACAACTCGTGAATAAAAGCGAGTAACTGCGACCGTCAGAAGGTCGTTCAGGCTGAGCATTTTGATTGGCGTTGCCAACTTTAGTATCCAACGATTTCAGCAATTGGCAGCGTTAAGTTAAAAATTTCAATTGTTGGTGAAGTATTGGATTTTGTTGCTATCTCCCATTCCCTACGGGTTGATGAATCAAGTTTAAAATTAAGCAAAAATATCAAAATAGTATTCCATTCATCAACGTTTTCTCCTAGATTTCTTAAAGATCTAAAGTGCGTTTGAAATTCATCTAACATTCTACGCAGTAATGTATGGGATTCTTTGATAATATTAGGTAACTCAAAAATAGCTTTCATATGAGCGTTTATGATAGATTTTTTATTTTGATAATGCTTAGTTAACAGGTCCCATGCAATTTTATAGTTGCTCTCGCTAGCACTTAATGACGATATTATTTTTCCCGCTTCTCCCTTGAGCACACCGCGCAAATAGAAGAATCGTTGAACATTTGTGAGTAGAGGATTTTGGTTAATTAATGAATCAAAGGCCTCCTTAAAGGAAATAAATTGATCGTTAAAAAATGTTTTCCAATTCCAAGTTATTGAATTTATATAAAATTCACCAATCAAAATTAATCAGCTGATTTCAAGTTAAGCGTATTGGCTGTCTAAAGAAAGTCGATCCCAGGTCGCAACACAATTTGAAGGCAATCATTCTTTTAAACTTTACAAATTTTTGCTTAGTGTACTCAAACCAAATATTTCAAACATCAATAAATCAAAGTCACCTTCAATTTATGTCATAAATGTCAAACTCAAAGTTTTTATTATTTTGACAACGGTCCTAGGTCATGGATCGAAACGTAAATAAAGATAATTTTAAAAACTATGAGTGGTTTAATTCCCAAAGAAAATTAAGAAAAATGCTAAACAAACCACAACAAACATACAAGGAGTATTTACTCCATGATGTCAGCGGCGGCTTCGCTAGTCTTTCTCAGGCGTCTGCTGCTTCGCTGATCTTTCAGGCGTGGGAATTCTTGAGCCCGGTTGAAGCCAAATTTGATTGTTTTATTCTTATATGTAGGGAACGACAGGAAACTGGTTTAGGGAACGATAATCAAAGATAAGGGCAAAAGGAATCTACATAACAAAGAAAGACCCTATAAGATACAAGACAACTACACTTGTTCACGTTTCGGTGGCTGGTCCCAACACGTATATCGGAAATCCACCACTTTACTTCTTGACACACCGCGCCGGCGCAAATCTCGCGCAATGCACTATCTAAAGTGACGGAAATACGCACGCGTCCTTTTAAATTTATGGCGCGAAATTCTTAAAAATTAAAACTTAATTGAGAATGTTTAGGGCCGAATTTTTCGGCACGTAACAACGTTGGTATTTTATTCGTCGTCGAAACATGCCGCGCATTCGTAGCTTACTTGCTTGGAATCCCCGTTGCAATGTCCACACACCCATTTTCCACAAGTCACGCAGTTGATCCAGGCATTCTGATTTGTGTACTCGGAGAATTGTATCAGACAAATGGAACAAGAACTGCAAGTAGGGCATTCATGCTGAGGGTTATTCGAGACAAGATTGCAAACCCCAGACACCCAATGCAAACAAGAAACAAACAAATCCAGTTTTTGTCGTCAGTATAATTTGCATTGGAACAAGTGCATACAGAGGAGAAAAAGTAGTCGTCAGTAGTATCTGTAACTCTGTTTCTTGTTCTAGGAACAGTCGATGGTCCAGGCTCATTAACTTTAACTTTAATTTTAGGTTCAGGCTTATCACTTTCAGGTTTAGAGCGGCTGTTCACATTTTTTCTTTCTTTTTTTTTGATCTTTTTACTATGAAAAATCTTTCGTTCTTTTGTAAATAATTTTCTACACATCCTATCTTTTTTCGCATAACTATTGCCACACCCAAATTTCCTTCCTCTGCTCCTGTATGAATTACCCTGAAGTCTCCACTCAAAAAATCCCCCGCCTCTGGCCACCGAACTTTGCTTATCCCTACTATGTCTAGTGATAACCTATTCATTTCAATTTTTAGGTTCTCTAGCTTACCTACTTGCTTCATACTTCTAACATTCCACGCTCCGACTAGCAGAATTTTTGCGACTCTTATTTTTAACTTTCCGATCGCATCCTCCAAAGTAGTCCCCCTCTCGGAGATCCGAATGGGGGACTATTTTAACACCGGAATCTTTTACCCCAGAGAATGCCATCATGTTTGTTACAATTTAAGGACGCTGTGTACTTGGGAGATAATGTGGTGGTTTCCCGTTTTTTCAACTTAAAGATTTAAAAAGCACTATGACCTCTGAATATATATATATATATATATATATATATATATATATATATGTTAAAATGAAGCCACGAGAGGTCATTGAACTCCAAATTCTGTGTAAAAAACCCTCCACCCCCACTCCCCAACGGAGAAAAGTAAAATTTTCCAATATTTAAATTTCAGGCCGTATAAAGCTATAAGCGCTTTCCCTCGTCAAAATAAATAGATCCTCATGTAAAATAACATGCTGTGAGGACACATCCGTTTAAAAGTAGATCCCAATAGGCATTTATTCAAATCCGTGTATTAATATTAATTCCTGTGAGAAAAATATCTTAAAACAAGTTTTAATCCGTGAAACTAAAAGCAATTATTTCCATTCGTGGGTAAATTATGATTTTTCAGAAAAATATTTTTTTGAGCAAGTTCAAGATATGTAAAAATAAAATACGTACTTGTCTGAAAATTAAATTGCATAAGTAATGCATCCTCGTAAAAATACCATTTGATGAGTTTTTAAACAAGATTAGCTTTATTTCAATGAAGCACATTTCGAGTTAGTTCTAGAATAAATTCCATTTACGTTAGTTAATTAACTAATACGTCATTTTCTTCTAGAAGTGCTATTAAAACTATTAAATAAGCGAATTCATTATCTAGTATGAATATGCGCTCCAAGGTTATAAATTAAATAAGAACGCATTTAATAGCTCTAATTATGGTATTGAAGTCGTAAGTGAGTGATAACAACGACTGGTTTTAATGCATTAACAAAGAATGGATGCTTCTACAACGGCAATAGCTTAATCCTGACAGTTCATTAAAACGCAAAATCGGGGATAATTATTCCATCGAACGAGCGACTTATGTTTCGAAATAGAATCTAGAAGTATTCAAAAGATGACATATTGAGCTTGTTTTAGTACATAAGACGGAAATAATTAAGGAGAATCATTGATTATAAGGCATGCAATATGTAAGTCTCGAGTAATTTGTAATACATTCAAAGTTGGTAATCCATTCTGTGGGCGTTTCCACATATAACATAAGTTATGAAGCATACTTATTTTGAAGAATACTACGAAAATTAAACGATCATTTTGGAGCAAAGTCAACCATTAATTTTTAATCTATTAAAGAAAAAAGTACGTTCAACTACATATACGTCGATGAATGGAGAAATTAATTAAAATTTGAAATGGAGTCACGCATTTTTCAGTGCAGTTGCGTTTAATGGAAACGATATTATTATAAGTATAGACAGGTCGTCGTAAAGAAGAATTTCAGCGCAAATACAACATTGTTTCGAAACTAGAAATTCAATTGGTATATTATTGAGTAGAATAAGCTGGAATAAGCTTTAACTTATTTTTTATGTATAAAAATTATTTTGGATAGTTTGTTTCAGTAATTTTGAGGGCAGAGCTAAAAGCGTTTTTGGCCCTTAAAAGAATTTTTGTACAGCATCGTTAATTAACTGTGTTGACCTGGGTAATATTAATAACTAAAATATTTGAATTAATCAGAAAAATTCAATGAAAATCTTATGATTCAGATATGAAATGTATATGTGTTTTCTAATAATTAACAAGGAGTAAGTGAAGATTGTTTTAATACGTAAGTAGTCTTTAGGTAAACTTTCAGTCTAAACTTAAGCTGTAGTTATTTATATTTGTGTATATAAGAGATTATTTAGACAATGTGTGTAAAAAAAAGATGTTTTTGAATGTGTAGAAGAATGTTAAGAGATGTTTCTTAAAATTTCTGTGCTTAATTTAATTTTCGTAAATTCCACAGCATATTTTCCGCTGAGTAAGCCGAGCAAGAAAAAGAGCACGGAAAAGAAAAGATTCATATTTTCTATTGCATCCTTTCAACGATACAGGGCAACTGTACCCGATTCACTGAATATATGCGGCTCACAACTTTAAGGGCGGCTGTTCACAACATAATTTGTTGCGCCCAACGAGGGGCCACTGTTCACAGCATAAATTTGCCGCGTCCCAACTTAGATGCTTGATTAAATCGTTTGAAAATTAAAGTTTTTTGTCTCGTATAATTTTGTGGAATATTTCTCTGTAATATACCTGATTGGTTTCCAGTATGACTGATAGAATCAAAGAAACTTGTTAGGTTTGAGAGCTGAATGAGTAGAAATTGGTTCTCAGGGAAGTGTTTATGTGGAAGATCCGCAAAAGGAGGATCCTGAAGTAAAGTAAAGAAAGAACAGAGTGTGGAAGAGACTCGGAAATCAAAAATGCTGTTTTTTTATTAATCAAAGTATGCAAGAACAAAGGAAAGATATGAAAGAAATGAGTGAAAAGAATGAGAAAGACACAAAGGAAATGAGAGAGAGTATACAGGAAAAGAGTGAAAAAAATACAAAGAGCATGCAAGAACAAAAAGTGCTGCTTTTTGTAAGGAGGATGGAGTGTTCGTTTCAGATGAGGTTACTCGCATTGGTTGGCCTGGTCTAGTTGTGATTTTTTTGTTCTATTAGAAGGCATTATAGATTTTTTGCTATATCCTCTTGACTTCTTCAGAAACTCTAGTAGACCCAAATCTAGGTCCCGTTCGGAATTAGATGTTTCGCTAGGAATTTTTACCAACACCGTTTCAGGACTAAAGGGGCTTAGGTCTGTGGTCTGAAAACCAGATTGTAGATTTTTAGCAGCATTTTCTTCTAGGTAACACCATAATCGACTTAGCAAATTTGGAAATTGTTCTTTGGGAATGCTCCGCTTTCGACGACTTTCCTTCCTCCATAAATCTAAGATGTCTCGCCATTTCCGTTTCATGGAAGCAACGAAACTCACAACGTGGGGCTGCATTAAGTGAGTTGAATTAGCTGGTATTGGAGTCATATAAATATTATTTGCTAATGTTGCTTCAATAAAACGGGGAGAAAAATGTGAGGCGAGGTTATCTCCAATTACAACTTTTTTTTGCTCTGGGGTGCTATTAGTGTTTGTGAGGCATCAAAATTTGAAAATATCGCGTCTCAAATGTAGTCATATAAAACCAACCACTTGTCGTAACATCATACACTGTACCCACAGGACCACCAGACCTCCAATTTTCGTATAAGTACTGTGCCTTGTAAACCACCATAGGAGGCAACAAGTCGCCCTTAGGTGTTCGGCATACCATCGAACTCACAGGTGTTCTAGAGTGCTTCTGAACACGCTCCACTTTTTTAGATCCTCTGGGAACCAACACTTTTTTGCACCAGGATCATCAGTTATGTTCGTCTCATCGTAGTTATGGATATGATCGGACAAAACATTTTCTAATGCACTTTTAATGTTGTTAAAAAATTCTGTTAGCTCCGGTTTACCTACATTACATGTGATTTTCCAATGCTCCACCCGAAGGTACTACATTGGCCAGGAAGCGAGTTTTTTTTTTACCTGGAAAATTTAGAATTTTGCCGAACCCTTGCTGTTCCAAGCAAGGTAGGGATCTTTAACGTGCGTGACAACACTCACACACGGGACCTCCATTTTACTTCTCATCCGAACGAGGGTGTATTTTTATGAAAAATGTTCGTCTAACATTTTTCAAGCGGACCGTGTGGGGATTCGAACCCGGGACCTTGGGCGTAGTAGTCACACACATACCACTACGCCACGGAGCCGCTTCCGGTTTACCTACAGCAGCTCGTTGACGTTTTATGTTGGTAGCCAAGCGACTAGTCAGCTTGCTTCTTGAAGCAATAGCTTGTATAAAATATATACCACGTTGATTGTTCTTCCATTCCTTAATGGTCCTGCCCTGCTTGGTAACGAATTTTGCTATCACTTGACGAATATCTTGGTGTATCATTGGAAAGCCCCAGTAGTTTACCGTACCAAGTGTTTTTGCTATTAAATGTTCTTCATCACTAGTTAACACACACAGACGTCCCGGTTTTAAAAAATGATGTCCATGAATTTTATCGATCAACGTTGTACTGGGAACTTTAAACTTTCTACACCCTTCTAGCTTCGACATGCCATGTTTTACATCATCGATGACTTTGTTCATGTTTTGTAAAATTTTATGTTAAAAATATAACTGTCGAAGTTACAGCGGCTGTCGAAGTTCCCTCATTTTACAGTTCCCCTTTTAATAATGAGTAAGCAACATCGTGCGTGTGATACTTCCACTTTATTTGCAGGCAGCTATTGACATATTGAGATATTCGATAACTCTTATGCAGTTGTCTTTATCGATTTCATCGATTAACCGTTGAATTTCTGTCTTACGTTAGGTAATCGTTTGAGGTTCATTCACTTGCATTTGTAGCTTCCCATATGGCCATAAAAGAATTCACATGGTGTAAAGTCATATTACCTCTGAAGACATTATTGACAGCCTGTTTGAAATGAGGTCAAACGCTTAGGGAATTTTTCGGGAAGAAAAATAATTGTCTCGCTCGAGGTATAGCAGGTACCCTCGTCCTGTTGAAACTGCAATCCATCAAATCTGTCGTTTTCTATTTTCTCCGGAGCAGGCTACATAAGGTTAACGGTCATGTTCCTGTAATGTAACCGAATTTGTTTAATTATCTTCAGAAAGAATAACTAAACACATCTTGTGCATGAAGTCGTTACTCGCGGGAGTAGGTAAATAGGGCCGGTCCTAATTCAAAACGCGACAGACGTATTTTCCATGTGTAAAATACGTCTGTCACGTTTTGAATTAGGATCAACTCTATAATTTCAATGTAAAATAGTTGTGAAAACATTTGAATGTAAAATAGTTGTGAAAACATGAATTCTTCTATACTTTCAATGTAAAAATACGTCTGTCACGTTTTGAATTAGGACCGGCTTTATATTACTTTCAATGAAACACACACGTATGTTGAAAAAATGTAAGTGCAGAGAAGAATGTGTGTAGCTGTTTTGAATTCGGTTTTCTAGCGAGAAGTTACACGTGCACCGTTTTGAATTAGGATCGGCGTTATATACTTTTAATGTAAAATGTGAAAACCTGAATTCTTTTCAAATGTAAAATACTTGTGGGCACGTTTTGAATTAGGATCGTCTTTATATTACTTTCAATGTAACACACGTATGTTGAAAAATGTAAGTGCAGAGAAAATGTGTAGATGTTTTGAATTTGGTTTTCTAGCGAGACAGTATGACAGATGCAAAAAATATCGCATTCAAGTCAATTGTGTTTTTAATTAAAGTGGTTTCTGATTTATGTTTAGAGGCTGCAAATACACATGGGCCGGTTTTAATTCAAAATGAGTTCACTCTTGTGATAGGTTGAAAAGTGGGTTGGCAAAGTACGCAGATGGTGGTAATCTGCTATATAAGGAGATTGCTCTAATATTAATTTAATTAGTCAAAGAAAAGCAATATGGATTTTAATACTCTTAATAAAACCACATATCGCAAACCTTATGTAAATTCAAAAGATCTTGTAGTGAATAAGAAGTTTGAAGTTTTAAAAGTGGAAACAATCAAGACAAAATATGGAGAAAGAGTATTAGTGGAAACAGAAGAGTTCAAGAGTATATTGCCCTTGAGATATTTTGAATACCTTCAAGCACATGGAGTGAAACAATTAAATGAAAGTATTGGCTCGAACAAACACGTATACATAACTAGTAAGGGATCGATCGGTCTAACTGTCAACATAGAATTTTCAGAATAATATGTCACTAATTTAAGAAATTAGTTTATTATTATAACACATCTAAGTCGATTGTATAAAGAATGATGTATCAAATTAAAGTGGGTTCTGATTTATGTGCGTTTTACTTTGAGTTTACTACCTTGTTTATAGAAAGTCTTGTTTCAAAAGAGAAACTTTTATAAAATACTTTTTTATTTTACAAATTGTTGAATATATTGATCTAACTATTTATAAATGAAAAGTATTTATTAACTCCGTTCTTGAAGTATCTGCTGCTCCCTCGCTGTTAGTTCCTCTCTTTTTTGCTTTATTATTTCTAGTTCCAAATCTATACGACGCAGTAGCTTCTCTCCACGCTTTTTAAATGCGTTAAGCAACTCTACTGTGTCATCTTCGTAGGATTTGTCATCTTCACCGCAAACAGCCATATTAGATTCTGTACATAACTTTTCATAGTCAACATGTTTTGCCTGATCTGTGAGCATAACATAAAAGATTATTGTAGGTTCACCTTTTCTTTTGTATACTACCTGATGTTTCTGAGAGGACCAGAGTGTGTCAACGATCCTACGATAGCCTCAGAATTTCCAGAATGGTTTTTGATCTAATGTAACTTATAAATTAGTACTGTTTTAAAACACATGTATAAATGTGAAAAAGCACTTACCGTGATATATCTATTACGTCAATATCAAAAATAGCATCAGTGTTGAATTGAGGCGAAGAACAGCCGAAAACTTCTTTAATCACGTCTTCGTCAGAATGTAATATAAATTGCTCTAGAACTTTTACGTTGGTATTATTACAATTTTGATTGATGACAAGTTACTCATTTTTTTAAAAGTTGCTAGTAATAGTAACTAATAATTATACAAGAGATCTGATTGAATACTGTTGGTAAAATCTACGTGAAGTATTTATATTAAATAATAAACTGATCTGTTAGAAAAAATTAAAAATTTGCATCGTTTTCTGAAAAAATTCAGCTCTGTAATCTATTCTAATGAACAAAACAGTATGTAAGCGAATATAATTATACCTCAGCAGAAATAATGAATTAGTTTCATTGTCTGAAAAAGAAATTGAAATGAATGCACATAATAATAAAACCCTAAAATTAATTAATTTCGTTTTAGATTACCGCTGACATAACTTATGCTGTATAAGAAATTTTTAAAGGTACTGCTCAGCAGAAATAATGAATTACATTCATTGACTGAAAACAGAAAATTGCAAGAAGGCGCATAATAAAACCTAAATTAGATTAATTTCGTTTTATTTAAAATTTGCATCGTTTTCTGAAAAAAAATTCAGCTCTGTAATCTATTCTAATGAACAAAACAGTATGTAAGCGATATAATTATACCTCAGCAGAAATAATAAAACCCTAAAATTAATTAATTTCGTTTTAGATTACCGCTGACATAACTTATGCTGTATAAGAAATTTTTAAAGGTACTGCTCAGCAGAAATAATGAATTAGATTCATTGACTGAAAAAGAAATTGCAATGAATGCACATAATAAAAACCTAAATTAGATTAATTTCGTTTTTAGATTACCGCTGATATAATTTATATGCTGTATAAGAAATTTTTTAAAGGTACTGCTCAGCAGAAATAATGAATTACATTCATTGACTGAAAACAGAAAATTGCAAGAAGGCGCATAATAAAAACCTAAATTAGATTAATTTCGTTTTATATTACTGCTAGCATAATTTATTTTCCATAAAAATTAACAAAAATTCACGCACTGGAAAATGTTTTTCTTCAGAATAATTTTCGTTTAAAAATAATGCAATGCAAATAAATCCTTTAAGTAGTAATATTTATAGAATAAGTTTTTTAGATTACCGCTGACACAATTTACATGCATATATATATATAGGTAAATTGTGTGAAAATTCTTTAAAGGTACTGTTATATAATAAAACTGCAGAATGTTTTTTTAATACTGGGTTTTTAAAAACCATGAGTGCGTGTACATTATTAAACAAGAAGGTTTAATCTAAGACATTTTTTTCAAATTTGCTTTGTTTTTATTTAAAAATATTTCAATGTAATCATAAAAATAGCTCTGTAATGATAATGTATTTTCTGTACACATAATAAATCAAAGGTCGTATAAAAACATTTTGTAGTAAACGCATACGGAAATGAAAAATGATGTTGAATGCATTCCTCAAAGGTCGTATAAAAACATTTTTTTGTAGTAAACGCATACGGAAATGAAAAATGATGATGAATGCATTCCTTTTTGCAGTTGTTTTGCCAGAGTTTGCATTCGGTATGTAAATATTGGAATTGCTTGCATAGCGAATTTATTTATTATAGACACGTACTGAATGCAACTGTGCAATTTTTTTTAGACTGCATGCACAACTCAAGCTTGAAAATCGTCTTGAATAAAAAAACGTAAATAAAGGCGATTTTTTTAACAATTGCATTCAAGCAATTCGTTATGCAATTATTTCGATTTGTATGCTATTTTCTTTTACAGTTGTTTTGCTTACGCGTTTTCCGTAAACTCAGATGAATGAACCTTTTTGCAGTTGTTTTGCTTACGTCAGATGATATTTATATAAATAATAAATAGAGAAAATACTTGTATTATTAAGTAGTGTATTTTGATTTTATATAGAATCATGAATGCTGAAACCGTATCCGAGATTAGTAGCTCAATTTTGAGATTAACTGTAAAATGCGTGAATCTAATTAAATCAGTGAATGAAATAACGAAACACATTTTAATTATCAAAGCAAATATTAGTATATTGAAGCTTGCTATTAAAAATAAGGTATACGAAGACAATCAACAAGAAAATCCTAGTAGGCTGGAATCTAATTTAGCAAATCTTAAAAGCTACCTTGTACGATTGAGGCACTTGAAACGTACTTTGGAATATCGTGGTAAAGGTGTTGATGCAACGCTTACTAGAGGTCATACTCGAAAAATTTGATTTGGCATGATGTACAATCATGTTTTGGAAGTCGAATAATTACGGGACTTATTACCAATTTAAATTATAGAGATCCTCTAGTGTTCTTAGACAAGGCGTTCGCTAGTTTTAAACGCAAGATTGTTGCTTGCTTAAAAAAGTCAATGTTGAAAGTTAATGTAATATTTGCCGCTAACTTTGTTAAGCCTACAACTGGTGAAATAGATTTGAAAACGTTTCCTACTGCGAATCGTCACATCGATATAAATACCAATCTCAAGCTGTGGTATAAAGAGAACGTATTGAACAAGATTTCGAAGCGATTAGAAGAATTTTGCGAGAAAGATTCTGGTTGGGCAATCCAAGAAGTTTTACACTTGAAGGTAAATATAAACAATCATGATCCACTTAAAGGAGGGTGTTCAACGTTTGTACCGGTTCCGGACTTTATAAAAAAGAAAAAAGCTGTGGTAAATGTAATAAATAACGATCAACATTGCATTCTTTGGAGCTTGGGTTCCGCTTTATATCCTGCTAAACAAAATAGTCAGAGAATATCTAGCTATCCACATTTTGATACAGTATTACGCTACAATTCAATTCAGTTTCCAATCGCATTAAAAGACATAAAAAAAATTGAGAAGCTTAACAATCTCGCAATTAACCTATATTGTATAGAAAATACTAAAATACTACCATTTTGTTTAAGTGAAAATTTTAAAAAAATTGAACCTATTAATCTGTTAGTTTTAAATAATGATTCCTTACAATATTCTCGTCCGACAAATGCTGATGAGAATCACTTTCATTTTACTTGGATTAAGGATATGTCAAAATTATTTGCAAAACAGTTGTCTTCACATGAACATAGAAAATTTTTTTGTTATAGATGTTTAAATAATTTTAGTACAGCAGCATTCGAATTATTGCGAAAAACAGAATACTTGCTCAATAAGATTACCCGAAGAATCTGAAAAGTATCTAACGTTTAAACATTTCCACTATCAAGAAAAAGTATCATTTGTAGTTTATGCAGATCTCGAATGTATATTAGAACCATGCAATGAGTCGGAGGTAATACTAAACACAGTCTCTTACCAAAGGCATATACCCTTTAGTGTAGCGTATTATTTGAAATGCTCGTATGATAATAAATATTCCAAATTTCAATTGTATCGCGGAAAGGATTGTATAGAATGGTTTGTTGCTCAATTGAAACTGATTTCAGAAACGACTAATAAAATTTTCTGTAACCCAAAACCTATGAATCCTTTAACAGAAGAACAAAAGTTAGCATTTAAATTTGCCCTTCACTGTCACATTTGCAATAAACCTTTTAGTATAGATGATATTAGAGTTCGCGATCACTGCCACTTTACAGGTGAATTTCGAGGAGCGGCTCATCAAGATTGCAACATCAATTATCATAATTTTATATGATACCGGTAGTTTTCATAACTTATCAGGCTACGATTCGCATTTCATTATTAAAAAAATTGCGTTAGGGTTTTCAGGTTTGGTAAGAATTCTACCAATAAATAAGGAAAAATACATATCTTTTACAAAATATGTAAATGGTACGAAAGTTACTTTTAGATTTATCGATTCATTCAGGTTTATGGCATCTAGCATCGAAAAATTAGCTTCATACTTAGATGATAATAAAAAATCCATCACTAGGGAAAATTGTAACACCGATAATGAGTTTCAGTTACTTACGCGTAAAGGTATATTTCCCTATGATTACATTAACTCTTGGGATAGGCTCAATGAAACCGATTTACCCTGTAAAACAGCATTCTTTAATCGTTTGCGCAATGAAGAAATCTCAGATGAAGACTACAATCATGCTAAACACGTTTGGCAAACATTTAATATAAAAACACTAGGGGACTATTCAGACCTATATTTAAAACAGATGTACTGCTCTTGACTGATATATTTGAAAACTTTAGAAAAACTTGTATGTTCACGTATAAGTTAGATCCGCTTCACTACTTTACGGCTCCTGGTTTAGCTCTAGATGCGATGTTAAAAACGACGAACGTTAAACTCGAGCTGCTTACTGATATTGAAAAATAATGTTTTTAGAACGGGGAATTCGTGGCGGTGTTTCTCAATGTTCGAATAGATATGCTAAAGCAAATAACAAATATATGAATGCAGATTATGATCCAAATTTCGATTCTAAATATTTAATGTATTTTGATGTTAATAATTTATATGGGGCTGCAATGTCTGAATATCTTCCATATGGAGAATTTGAATTTTTAGATGGTACCAGTCCAGATATAGTACGTTTAGACATACTTAATATTCCCGATGATTCTGATGTAGGATATATTTTTGAATGCGATTTACACTATCCAGTATCTTTACATGAAATTCACAGTGACTTACCTTTAGCGCCTGAACATATGATACCACCAGTACCTTCTAATAAATCAAACTTAAAGAAATTACTTACAACTTTATATCCAAAACTCAACTATATTATTCACTACAAGAATTTAAAATGTATTTAAGCTACGGTTTAGAACTGAAAAGATTCATAAGGTTCTTCGGTTTAAACAAGCTCCTTGGTTAAAAGAATACATTGATTTGAATACGAAATTAAGACAACAGTCAAAAACAGTTTCGATATATGCTTTTATAAAAATATGATAAATTCGGTTTATGGAAAGATGATGGAAAACGTACGGAAAAGGAAAGATGTGAAATTAGTGACCAAATGGGAAGGACGGTTTGGAGCTCGTAGTTACATAGCGAAGCCTAATTTTCATAGTTGCACTGTGTTAGACAAAGATCTAGTCTTAATAGAAATGAATAAATGAGAGGTTTACTTAAACAAACCCATTTATGTAGGTTTCTCTATTCTAGATATTTCAAAAACCTATTTATATGAATTTCACTATAGTTATATAAAATCGCAATTTGCTAACAAAGCAAAGCTGCTGTACACAGATACGGATAGTTTGATATACGAGTTTAGCGTTGAAGATATTTACTCTTATATCAAACAAGATATTCATAGATTTGATACTTCCGATTACGACCCTCATAACAAATATCATATTCCATTATCAAATAAAAAGTTCCTGGTATTATAAAGATGAAAACAATGGTGACATCATGCTAGAGTTTGTAGGACTTAGATCTAAAATGTACACGTATAGAGTTCAGGATAGGATAATAAAAAAGTCGAAGGGATCTTCCTTAGCAAGTATTAAGCAAATTTCTTTTGATGATTATAAGAATGCTTTGTTTTATAAACAGACTGTACAGAAACAGCAATGTTTAATTAGATCAGTCAAACATGATGTCTGTACTATTAAACAAAACAAAATTGTTCTTAATCCAAGTGATGATAAAAGAATTCTTAGTACCTTAACCACTGATACTAAACCTTGGGGGTATAACTATACATATAGAGATGACTTGTAAAGCTTCAACCACTGGCTCAAATAAAGAATGCAATTTATTTTATCTAGATTAACATATAATATTTTTTAGTTATAAAACTTCAGTGTTATGTTTATACCTGCACAAGTACACCGATTTTCGTTTTTTTTTTTGGATGTATCTAAAAATAGGATACCTTTCAATCTGCCCGAGTTTTGAACTATATATAGTAGTAGTAGTAGTAACCGTTCTGTTAAAAAAAAATCCAGTTTGTTACTAACATACCAGTTAGTTTATTTGAGAAATGTATAACAAAACTTTTATTTAAAATTGTCAATGTTTATGGCTGTTTACTAAATCACTTAATAATTCAAACATGTAAAAGATATTGTAAAACATGTAAAAATATTAATAAATAGACTGTGATTGCTAAATGATTTATTGTTTTTTTTCATAATTTATAAAGGTACAGTAATAATAATAATAAAGTAATTATAATATTCTTATGCTGTTTGAGAGTGGATTGTATTTGACTATCTTATCATGAAGTATAAGGCAATGACAAGATGTATTTGGCAAAACGTTTCTGCTAGTTTCAAATTCTAATCTAATATCGACAGTACCAGATTTTAACGCTTCGTTTTGTCTAGAACAATCTATGACTACTAATGGTGCAATACTTCGTAAATCTTCAGGATTAAAAAGTGGCTCATTTTCCTTTTCGTAGTATGATTGCTGAAACTGAGCATACATCTCATATAACAACGCAGTCTGTTTATTCTCGAACCTCAAATTTAAGTTATCGTACGGGAAAATTTCTGAATTTAAATATAGTTTCATGTTGGTTAAATAGCAATGATCAAAACGACTGTAGTTGCTCATGTATCTATTTTTCGGTTGGTTTGAAACCAACAATCGCAAATCTTGGTTTTTCTAATTGTGTTGTTGTTTTAATGTTCCATGTATGACGTTTCGTTTCTTGTAGAAGTTGATATTCATGCAACTCCCATCCTCTAAACGGAATATGCAAATCCTGATTTTGTGCAACGCATTCTATTAAATTAATTCGTTGAGTATCATCAACGGCTACATGCGGCATTTTCCATAAAACTTTATTTAAAACAACTTTTATTTCTTCATCGGGTGTAGGATTAATTATAGCATTAGTATCAAAACTAGAACGTAGTAAGACTAACTCATGACGGAGGTTTAAAATAATTTTTAAAATCTTCGCATAATCCGAGAACCATTGAAAGGTTTATTGCAACATTAAAATTCCCATTAGCATCAACTATTTGTGAATCATCCATAGGAAACCACCCAGCGTTTTGTAAATGTTTACTTTGATTGCTATTATATGAAACATATCCCTTCATTATAGACGTTAATCCAGGATTCCGAACACGATCTACAATGATACCACCAATCTCATACCTAATTTCATCAAAAGCAGCAAAATTCCATTATTTACAAACTTTGCTGTCTGAGACGGTGTTCCATCTGTTTTAATTAATTTGCCTTCTATGTACAGCATGCTCTTTGATGGTAAGGTGTATACATCTTGTTGTTGTATAGGATTCGAATTTCATCATTATTGTTTAAAGATGTGTTAGCATAAGGTTGATGAGTATGTTTTCAATATTAACAATTGCATTGTCGAAGTAAACTTTTCACGCACGTTCAGTATTTCACTATTCATTCTACTTTTTTAATTAAATGCAGTCCTAACGATTGTAGAAACTGCCGGTTTTGTGTTGTTAGCGGTCTTGAAACAATCAATCGAGTGTCGATTGCTTTGAAATTTCCAGCATTTATATCAATTCTTGACATGTTGCGTGCATTATACTTAATACCCATGGCTATTGCAGATTTTTTTAAATGCAACCTTACAGTTAGCAGTTCTCCTCTGAAATTAACTAAATTTCCATCTTGATCTAACACTTTAACTATTATTTCATTTATTATACGTGACCTGATTGGTAGATATATAATCGTAGGTGGACACTCGACAATTTTAAAACCTGCAGGTACTTGAGGAAAAAATTCGTGTATTACATGGGCTGGTTTACTATTTAAATAGGATCCACTTGCAATATTACAATGGATTAAAACTGCATTCACTTTACAAATGTTGATCGCGTAGTCTGCTTGATGCGTGACAAATGCTAGCAATTTTCGCGGATTGAAACCAAGTAGAGAACCAATTGAATCCTTTTGGTAAAATCCACATCTAGACTACATTTAATACTACATTTAAGTGTATTATTGTCAGCTGTAATTTCTATATACACTGGCGTCTTTCTAGCGCTTCGTGATTGATCCATACGACCACGCCATCTTTTATCACCTAAAGCTTTTTGAAGATATTTATTAATTTCTCTAATCTCATAAGCACCTTCAGGTATTTCTATGAATTCTCCGTTAGATCCATAATAAAATTTATTATTTATTCCTTTTCTATGTTTGGAATTGTGTTATAAGACTCAAAATTTGTTAATCCTAATACGTACTCCGAATCATTATCCAAGTTTATAGGCGGATTAAAATTGCTTGTTAAAACCGAAGTGTTTCCCGTTAGAGTAAAAGTGTACGACATAACAACTTCGTACGCAGTTCTATGCACTACTTAGAAATTGTAAGCATAAATGACCGCAAAACACAGTACCGTACGATTGTTCTTGGTTAATGTTATAAAAATTTTACATTTACCCCGCTATTCAAATAACTTATCAACTCTGTTGGCGGTCGCAGGTTTCCGTAGCTGTCATAGTAAATAGCGGTACTACCGTACTTTTGTAAGAGGTCCAATGCGTGCCTAAACCTTCTATTCCATCTAAATTAATTATACCACATTCTTTTAAATTAACTTTCTTGGGAAGATTGTTTCTCATGAACACTCCACGGAAATATGGTACTTCTAATTGCTTAACAAACTTTATTAATTCTACATTGCTTAGTGCTCGATTAGGTAAAATCAAGTTGCGTTCCTTTGAGGTTTTGCAGGGGCTAAAAAGACCAAAACCTTTTTATAAGGTTTGATGTACATGGTTTCCGACTGCAATGTCCTCCATTGCCTTGTTATGACGTTGTTATTCAGCTAGTTGTTCCTTAGCTATTTTAGTATCTGAAACTGCTTTTGCAACAGCAGCTGCACCTCCAGTAAGAGTACCAAGAGCGCTTAGGCCTGCAAAATTGGTATTAGTGGTAGAAAACCTCCTGTTTTAGGAATTGATATAATACGAGCTGATTTAATATGCTTCTTTTGTTTTGCTGTATTGGCCCTTAATTGCTATGTTGATTGCATCCATAATATTAGATCCTTTAGTCTTTTTAAAGCTGTACGTGCTTGTTTGATAATACTTTTAATACCTAGCGTACTTCTTATTTTACGTTTCTTTATCAGTTTTCTTATTTTATTGATATTTTTGTTCTCAGTGATGCACAGGCACCCATACCAAGTTTTACTTTAGCTTTCATTGCGGTAGCTACTCCAAATGCTGCTACTTTTTCACCTAAAGACGAGTCACCAGAATTTAGTCTTTCTGTAGCTAACTGAGCTAACTTCGAATCTGCTTGATGACGTTTAGATAGATCCTTTTCTTTGGTGTATGCAATATCGTGCTCCTCACAAGCCTCGTCTAACTTGTTTATTCCTTGTCTCCCCGAGCTAACCGTTCGATTAGTTTTGTACCCGGACCGCAAAATTTGTAACCCGGAATATGCGCTTCAAATGGTAAATTGTTAATTACAGTATTTAATAGTCCGTTCCCAGTAGTTTTAGAATTATTATTATATGTAATCATTAGCGGACAACTATCCTCTCAAGCTGTGCAGTAAATAAATAAAATATTATGAATTAATGATTCTTTATATACTCCGTTTCTTTTATATATATATATATATATATATATATATTTTACAAATCGAATTTAGTACTTGCAAACATGCGTGTTGTGAAACAATCAACACCTTTAACCATAAACAATAATGACATTGGCGTGCAATCCTTAGCTAAAAAGAAAAAACATAGTGTTCTTCTGCCTTCATCTATTCGATGTGTAGTTGTTGGTCCATCAAATTGCGGTAAAACCAACGTTATGATTGGGCTGATAGAACATCCTAATGGTTTAAAGTTTGAAAACGTATATGTTTATTCTAAATCACTTTATCAACCAAAGTATCAATACCTTGAAAGTCTACTGCAACCAATAAAGGGATCAAATATTATACATTTTCCAGTTCTGATAATATTATATCACCATCTGATGCTCGAAATAATTCTATATTTGTTTTGATGATGTAGCTTGCGATAAACAAGGTATCATTAGGGAATACTTTAGTATGGGACGTCATAAACAAGTAGACAGTTTTACCTTTGTCAAAGTTATACTCGTATACCTAAGCACTTACTACGTGATAATGCTAATCTTTTAGTTTTATTTAAACAAGATGATTTAAACTTAAAACAATATATGACGATCACGTCAATACTGACATGAAGCATGATAAATTCCGTGAAATATGTGCTGCTTGTTGGCAAGACAAATACGGTTTCTTAGTTGTAGACAAAGATAGTGATCCAGATCAAGGAAGGTACCGAATAGGTTTTGATCACTTCATACATATTTAAACCTTGAGAGACGCAAGTATCGTTAGTATCGAAGAATTTTTTTTACAATAAACTTTTACGCAATGAACAAGGAGGCGATAAAACTTAAAAGAATTTTAATTAAGAAAAGAAACATTGTAAAAACAAATTGCGTCAGTTAAAAGATACTGAAGTCGTCCAAGTGGAATCAATCTTACCCATAACATCACGATTAGAAACTATTGCTAATAAACTGGATGGGGAAAGTGCGGTAAAAAAGAAAAATTTAAAGAAGAAGAAGAACTGCCTCATAGCAGTGTAAAAAATTAAACCTAAATTGCTAGAAAGGAACGTTGACTATATTGATTCCCCGGTTATTGCTCAGCATATACCAAATATAAAAATGATGCCATAGAGGTAGATGATGATGACGATGTTGAGAATGAATATGAAGCAGAAATTAATCGAAATGCACAAGAAGCCCAGGAATATATTCAAAGCTTTGCCGATTCACCTGGTATGACACATTATCTCGAACAGCTACATCCGCTACCTCGAGAATATATTTACAATATGTTTAAAGATGTTAAGAACGAATTTGATCATAAATATGGTATTAGGTTTAACCCTGATTCAAATGGTCTTATGATAGGCAATTCGAATTTCGCGTTGGATGATGAAAATGTTCTAATAAATGATTTGAAATATAAAGGTACTCCTGGATTATACGAACTACTGTTTAAAAATATCCTGTCGGGTACAGTCATCAAGATCTAAAGTCGTACCTTGATATTGTAAAAGAACAAATGCTAATAGAAGATATTATTCTGAAACAGAACAAATTCAGGGTAATACTTCATATAAGTACAAAAATATAATATCTACATTAAACATACTTCCCAAACACCCGTAGACCTAGAACATTACCCTATAGAAAGCGTCTTGGAGACGGTATGACAATGGAAGTATCAAATAACGCTATAGATTATTTATATTGGAATGATCCCAATGAACTTGTTGATAGATTACGACTTTTAGTTTCATCTCAGACTGCTGGACACACAGGTCACGGCAACGAAATAAATTCGATCATTGAAGAATTGCGTGAGGCGAAAGTAATTAGATGATATGACAATTGACAAATTTGGAAGGCACATACATAACCGTAAAATAGATATAACTGAACAGGAATATGAAAATAAAAGTGAAGGTTTTGAAACCTTGATTGAGTACAAGTTACATATGCTACATTACACGGTAGTAGCAACGTTTTACTCTAATACATTTCTCGACGGTGACAAGACATTCCTTATTTTCAACATTAAACATAATTATGAATTTTTTTATGAGGAAGCAGTCATTGAGAATATTAAATGATACCCGCAAGTCATTGAAATTCTTATAAACGAAAAAAGTTATGTAAGTGCACAGTTACAAGGATTTTTGCTTAAACGTATGGATATAATCAGCTTTCGTGACAGCGGTGCTATCATAAACAATACCACAATGTTTCTTGATTTTATATTAAAAGTTCCTTTCAAAGCAAGTGGAGCCCACGACATTCAAACATAGAAGTATTTCATTAATTGTATTTAATAAATCCTGATTATAAAAAAAGTATTATGATAGTTGCTCAATCAAAAGTGAAAGAGGATATAGTAAATGAACTTCATAAACCAGCAAGAATAAATTTCAAGAGACGCAAAGTGATAGTAAAAGGTTTAAATTACCTTCTTCAGACCGATTTGATTGAAATGCTACCATATTCGCAAACAAACAAAGGATTTAAATACATTTTAGTAGTTATTGATTGTTTCTCCAAATACGTATGGGCTGTACCACTTAAAAGTAAAACGGGTATTGATGTTACTGCTGCAATGAAAACAATTTTAAATAAATTTAAAAATCCGCCAAGAAATTTGCAGTCTGATTTTGGTAAAGAATATTATAACAAACACTTTCAATCCTTAATGCAGACATATGGCATAAACCATTATAGTGTTTTTCTACAAAGAAAGCATGCATTGTAGAACGTGTAATTAGAACTTTAAAGGGAAAAATGTGGCGCTTGTTTAACCTGAACGGTTCTTACAATTGGATAAAAATTTAAGCGATATTGTGAAACAATACAACAATACAGTTCACAATACTATCGGAGTCAAACCTGTAAAAGTTGATAAATCAAATGAAAAACTATTCTTAAATCATCATTTACCCACATCAAACTTGCAACCAAAATACCAAAATATTCAATAAAAGACAGTGTGAGGATTAGTAAACACAGGAAGCATTTACGAAAGGTTACACGCCAAACTGGTCAAATGAAATTTTAAGATTAAAAGGTAAACGTAACCAATTCTACAACATATATATTAGAAGATCAAGATGAGAAAGAAATCAAAGGTGCATTTTATGAAACGGAGTTGCAAAGGTTAAACATCCAGGAATTTACCTGGTAGAAAAAGTACTAAGAAAGAGTGGAAATAAAGTATTTCTAAAATGGTTAGGCTTCTCTAACGTACACAATAGCTGGATCGATAAAAATAATGTTTGCTAGAAGTTGTTATAATAATAGTTAATAAGGCTAACATTGTAAAATTATATTAAAATAAATAATACAGACAAAATCTTTCTATTGTTTTTATTATTATTATAAAGGAATTTTGTAAGGCTAACATTGTAAAATTATATTAAAATAAATAATACAGACAAAATCTTTCTATTGTTTTTATTATTATCAAGCCATTCTTTTAATAAAAGATATTTTGTTTTGCGCATTGCAAATTATTATTGCTGTGTCTACAACAATGGATGTTATATTTTAAACGATTGTTGATTTTAACTCCGATAGCTTAGGACAACCTAGTGCAAGCATATCAGTTACAAAGTTTTGCATTATATATGTTTCAATCAATTTCTTCTTTTCTAGACCCTTCACAAATACTTCTTCACCGGGTCGGATAATTTGCTTCAAATAAAGCGCTATATATGATGACACCATTCCAGCCGTTGAAGATTCATCCCAAGAAATACCATGAATATTCCTTGTCACCCAGTCGTTATGTTTTATATGATCTTGACTCAAACAACTGGACTGCATTGGCAGTTTAAAAATTTGATGCCAAACATCACCTTTCAACAAGTCCAAAACCGCAATTTCTTTACACACAAACTCGTTTTTCTTGTATTTAAATCCCTGAATATCAATTATATACATGTTTGTATGTAAATATATGCAGTAAACTTCGACTAATTAAATTAATATTAGGAGCAATCTCCTTATATAGCAGATTACCACCATCTGCGTACTTTGCCAACCCACTTTTCAACCTATCACAAGAGTGAACTCATTTTGAATTAAAACCGGCCCATGTGTATTTGCAGCCTCTAAACATAAATCAGAAACCACTTTAATTAAAAACACAATTGACTTGAATGCGATATTTTTTGCATCTGTCATACTGTCTCGCTAGAAAACCAAATTCAAAACATCTACACACATTTTCTCTGCACTTACATTTTCAACATACGTGTGTTACATTGAAAGTAATATAAAGACGATCCTAATTCAAAACGTGCCCACAAGTATTTTACATTTGAAAAGAATTCAGGTTTTCACATTTTACATTAAAAGTATATAACGCCGATCCTAATTCAAAACGGTGCACGTGTAACTTCTCGCTAGAAAACCGAATTCAAAACGTGTGTGTTTCATTGAAAGTAATATAAAGCCGGTCCTAATTCAAAACGTGACAGACGTATTTTTACATTGAAGGTATAGAAGAATTCATGTTTTCACAACTATTTTACATTCAAATGTTTTCACAACTATTTTACATTGAAATTATATAGGGCCGATCCTAATTCAAAACGTGACAGACGTATTTTACACATGGAAAATACGTCTGTCGCGTTTTGAATTAGGACCGGCCCTATTTACCTACTCGCGGGAGATGCATTTTGTGCTTTTGGATAACTCTAAGGCTTTCTTCACCCTAAATATTGCAGTTTTGTTTGTTTGATATTCCATGAGAAACGGAAATATGTTACGTTATTGAAAGTTATTCCTTTTGAAAAATTTTCACCAACTTATTGTCCACAATAGACCCATTCGGTGTTGCCGATTTGCATGATCTACTGGTTTTAGTTCTTATATCCACTGAATCTTACAGGGAGGCACATGTAAATATTTTATCAGTAGTCGATGTATCGACGATATTGACATGTCAGCTGTTACGAGCTATGGGGAAGCCACTCTACGGAGTTCATTTCTACACTGTTTTGCACTACCACAACTTTTTGTTGCTTTTGAACGTTTCGGTTTTGACCATGCGGTTTTTTGGTAACAACTCATCTAAATTCTTTGAATTTCGTACCAATTTTGACCACTGTTGTTGAGGTAGAAGCATGGTTAATTCTAAAGATCGATCGCGCAGAATTTACGGACTCTACACTTTTACTTCAAATTGCGTATAAATAGTTCCAAAGATTTTCTTTCTCTACAACAAGCTCCCAAAACTTTTTTGTCCAGTAATCCATATGCACCTAGGTTGTGTAGGCTACCAAGAATTCATAAACCAGACATCCCCATTAGACAGATTGTATCTTTCACCAATACTTTAGTTGCTATTTTATCATCCTTTATTCACAAACTCGTCATCTTTTGGACGAATTATAGCCCCAAATACTCCATAAAAAACAATGTCGATTTAATGAACAAGTTACAAACTATGAAATTACCAAAACAAATGCTTATTGCCTTCTTTAAATGTCTAAAACTTGTTGAGTTCTGTACTTCAGGAACAAGCTTTGCCGCTAGAAAGTAAGCTTTTTAAAGTACCCAATGTAAGCTCTACCAATATATCTTCGGCACTCTATCGGTTGGAAATTTACTTTTCGCAGGATTTTTTTGTTTTCGAAAAAAACATTTTATAATCAACCTATAGGCCTAGCTATAGGCACCTCATTATTGCCTTTCTTAGCTGATCTCTATGCGACCAGCTAGAAAACTCCTTTGTTTTAAGGTCTTCTGAAATTGTTGGCTGATGGCATTATGTAAACGACTGTCTTGTTATCGTAGATAGTGACAATGACACCGCTCTGCATCTTTTACAGAAAATCAAGTTTTTCAACCTCCATCTTACTTTCACCATAGAATTGGAAAAAATGATAGTAGGCATTACCTAGATTTGATGGTAAAGAAATCTCACACTGATAGTTTTACTTATTCTATTTTGGGAAAGTACTGATCATGTCAATTTAACTTCTTCCATCCACTTGTTACGCCCCCCTAAATATTAAATAAAAACCGAGATTCATTTACGATACTAGACAAATTAGCATAAAAACAGATAGCTTTATTAAAGGTATAATATCAAGCAGTATCAAACAATATCTTAAATACATTAAAAATAGTTATTAAGCTGTTGCATATACATGTACTCGCAATTTCGTATCCCCAGCATGGAATTTGACAACTACACCAGAACTAGTCGACTTGTACCTGCTTGCCTAGGCGTAAGTTTTAAAACATTAACCAATATTCGAAGTCAAGTGATGAAAATAATTAATTTACTAATATCTTCGACAAATATCTCAACAAAAGACCACGCACCCACGTAAATCTGTCTTCTTAATGATTACAACATTAACACGATCTGCTTATTAATAATAATAATGAAAAACCCGCATAACCGTGTCGTTAAGCTTAAACCTCTTTGCTATAGTCGAAACTATGAAAGAAGTCGTCTGCGTCATCACCAGTATTCGTACGAATTAAGTTGAAAATGTAGCATCACACCAAACTTGAAAAAGTATATTTCATTTACAAAAAAAAATACGAAAAATATCCTATTTTAAAGAATAGGCATAATTTTACCAAAGGTTAACCTGTTAGGTATATAAAGTTCATAACACACGGACAAATACTCTTCTCTGTCGTTTTCCCAGATGAACGTGTTCACGTATGTCTTTACTTAAAACACATACAAATCGTATTACTATCTTTAGCATATATATTAGTTAAGATTTTTAATAACCTTAAACGTATGTTTGAAGTGAGCGAGACACCTATGACGTAGAGGACTTCTTCCGTGGTTCTTACCATACCGTAACACATGGAGCGATTGTCCGGGATTTTCTGCTTTACCCCTGCCATCTAGATATTGTAGAAACTCAAGATCGGTTGTAACCCAATCCCTAGCGACTCCATAGCGTAGTTGGTATGCGTGCGACTACTATGCCGAAGGTCCCGACACGGTTCGCTTGAAAACTGTTAAGCGAGCATTTTTTACAAAAACACGTTCTCGTTCGGGTGAGAGGTAAAATGGAGTACCCGTGTGTGAGTGTTGTCACGCAGGTTAGCGACCCCTACCTTGCTTGGAACAGTAAGGGTTCCGTAAAATTCAAAATCTTTTATGTAAAAAAATCTCGCTTCCTGGCCAATGTAGTACTTTGAGTATAGCATTGGAAAATCAAATGTAGTGCAACCTAACTCACAAATTCACTACTTTCAAGAATTACTAATGCTGTACTTACATTGCACTTAATAATACAGAGCCTATGCCTTATATTAATTCGAAACCGCCGCGTTAGTTAACTTGACCTTAACATTTACTTAATCAAGTACCTCATTCCCTAAAATAACAACATGATATATTTATAATAACATTAAAATATTTGTTACTAACTGCTTACGGCGGACACACAACACACTCTAGGCAAGCAAAATAATCTTCGTTTAATGCCTATGTCCATAGGCTTCTTAACATACCTATGCAGTCGTTTAAATTCCCTAGAAGTTACTATTTTTAGACACGTTGCCTTCAATAACAGATATAACCCGAATACTATCGAAAAGTTAATTAAAATATGTAATACAAAAAAAGGGGTTAATTTATTCAAGTACTCCCACTAACTCCAGCCAAAAATTTGTATCCATTCTCTTCTTCAAGTGTGACCTAAACAGCAAATATTCTTCCAATTCCCTCTATTCGTCTCTTGTCGGTTGTAAAGATCCAACCCTGTCATCCTTGAAATATGGTATATACAATTTTTTTTGTTGCTGTTTTGGTTGCACATCGAGATCGTTAGAGACAAGGAAGAATTAAGATAACAATAACCCATTGGATTCTGCTTTTGATTTTCATCTTAAGTTCAGTTATCCTTCATTTGACCTTAAAAATAGTAAACTGATTCATCACATTATTTCGAATGTTCTAAGTAGATTGCCATTATTGGGAGATCTTGAAATCCTGTACGAAATATTAAAAAATCCTTATACCTTCAAACTAACCTAAAAAATAACTTTCTTCCACTCCGTAAAAGGTTCTGACTTTATATTATTTGTTCTATCTATGTTTGTCGTTTGATCATATGGTTTACTGTGGTTCATGCTCTGAAAATAGTTAGATGCTTGTCCTATGTCAAATATTTTTCTTGTTCGATTTTACCACATGCAGACAAAAAAAAAATCTTACTAAAATGATATATAACTTCAGTTTATTCATTGGAAGTAAAACGATACTCCCATCTAAATTATAAATATTTCTTAAGTACTTTTATTTTTAATAAGTATATTAATTCGTATTGAAAGGAAACAATTTCGAATCGCTAGACACCATTTACTAACCATAAGTAATTTACTTTCTTATTCGCTGTGAAAATGTAGGTGCGCAGGTGTATTTCGACAAAGGCGCGCAAGCATGATGCATACCTGACAAGTTGAATCTAGAATGTTCTGGGGATACAGGAATTTAACGTACTTCTACTTTAGTGGCCGTCGTCCGTTACATTTTTTGCTGTGTGCTGTGTATAACTTCCTGAAGCAATGCAAATGCAAGAATTATTAAAGAGCTGGAACCTTCCAGAATTGATGAAAACGTTTAAAGGTAAGTTATAAATCTTGCATTATATATTTAAGTACAAAATTGGTTTGTGCAATTGCGTCCATATAAAAATTTAAACGCAGAAGTCGGTATGAGGATAATAAATTCACAATGGCTATAAGGGGTTGGCCTCGACTTGGGAGTCATTGTTAGTAAATTGCTTAAATAGTTTTCTTAATATCTGATGATAAAGAAAGTGAGGCACTTTCAGTTACACTACACTTGTATGCCTTGTAAAATTTGTGTGTTGTCAGGATTGATCTGTCTGGCATTCAATTTGCACAAAAGGTCAACAGATTCTTGTACCTGTTGTTTCATCTCCAAATTCCTATAAATGCGGCTCGTTAGATGGTAGTTTTTTTAGGGTCTCGCAGATCTAGATACTTATATGTAGATTTCTAGAATTTAATTTTTGAATCAGTTTTATGTAGACGTCTCTGTATTCCTGCATGTGCAATATTGAATTCCAAATATGGTGTATTGCATAAAAAAGTTGCAATGTATGAATGTTAGAATTCAAGGTAGTGTTATTTGTAACTTGTTTGCATTCTAACCTTCTAAAGCTGTAACAACAACAGTGAATTGGTATGTGGAAATCGAATGATGTGTATATATCTTGTAGATAACGAAATTGATATGGAAGTAATTTCATTAATGACTATGGATACAATCAAAGAAGTGATATCAAAAGTAGGGATTTGTTTAAAATTTTTAAATCGTTGGCAGTGTTTATGGCCACAATGTTCAAGAACTAAGTTTTTTCAAATTGTTCTGATGTCAGTGAAATCAAAACTGTAAATTTAAAGGGAGTCGAGGTTACATATTCTTCATATCCATCATCAACTACGACTAGTACTACATCTGAAATTTACGTAATTATGAGTTTTTATTCAATAAGCTACTTAATTTTCAAAAGATATGTATATTTTAAACTTTGTACATTGCAAGTACAATAGCAGTTCATATTGTTGCTCTGCATTTATTTTAATAGAGGAACAGGTGCATAGAAATTAGAGATGTGTCATTTAAATGAAAGTATATTAAAAGTTCTGCTACATAACCCGCCGAAAGGCTGAGAGTTTTTCATTTCATAATAAAAACAGTTAAGAATATTTAAATACGTGATTTAAGCATGTAAAACATTTTAATAAAAATGACGATATTTTTACATTTCCAATTTAACAGGCGACTCCTCAGCTCATACATAATATTTCGTTAAACGGTTTTTTTTTGCGGTTAAAGTTTTAACAAAATCGTTTAAATAGCACAGTCATAAAAGAATACTTTATTTATTTACCGAGGACGAAAAGGGGCAAAATTACATTGCCCCCCACACAAAATTTTTAAATTTTTTATATAGCACCTAATTGCAATACTTAGCACCTCTAGTCTGGTAGCCAACACCAAAAAACTATGGAAGTTAATACAATTCAAAGTTTCACAGTTTGGGAGGCTAGGGTGATTCTGCCCCCCCCTCCCATGCTTTTATATTTTTTTTCTCTTGGACCTGACAGTACTAACTTAGTACCACTAGTCCCATAGTTAGCACCCAAAAAATAGCGAAGATCTACAGTTCAAAGTTTGGGGAGGGTAAAAGTGGTGTATAAACCGCTTTAATTTTTCTCTGATTTTTATGTCGTTTCTGCTAATATTAACATAGTACTGCATAGCTCCAAAGAATGGCAAAACTACAGCAGTTCAAAATTGGGTTCGTGGACAACGCCCCCTCCCCTCATTTATTTTTTAGTTTTCTGCTTGTATCTGCTAGTCGCGATGATAGTACCATCAGTCGCAAAGCTAGCGCCTAAAAAATGGCGAAAATAAAACAGTTCAGTTTGGGGAAGACTAATTTGGTGTCAGTTTAGTACTAACATTCTAAGCACCATCAGCTTCGCCCAAAAAATGGGAAATTTACAACAACGTTTCTGGAAGCTTCTATGCCACCCCTTCCCCCTCTAACCCAAACACACGTTTGTTTTCTTAATTTTTTTTTTGCATCTGCTAGTACTAAAGTTTTAGAAATCCAATAAATGCCACTCTCCTCATGAGTAACGTACTTCTCACACTAATTAGAATTTCCAATTTATTCAAGATAAAAATGATACCAAAATTTTCATGATTATGTATATTTTCTTGTCACAACTGACAATTGTCAAAATATAGTAACTTTGCAAAAAAAGGTTGTAATTTTCTGAACTTTTTATAAAAATTAGATCGCTATCCTGTTTCGTTTAAAAATTGCGAATTACGTATCTGTGAAAAGGTGGCTTCATATCCGAATAATGAACTAACTCGCTCTGCTCCCCTCGTTCGTTAAAACATCTCGACTTAATATGAGCAGCTTAATAGCTGCTTTTTCACAGACACGTAATTCGCTATTTTTATACGAAACAAGATGGTGGTCTAATTTTCGTAAGAAGTTCAGAAAATTTTAACTTTTATGCGAAGTTCGTATATTTTGACAGTTGTCAGTTGTGGCAAGTAAATATACCTAATCATAAAAATTTTGGTGAATATTTATCGCGATTTGGGAATAACCTCCATTCATTTTTATCTTGAATAAATTGCAGGTTCTGATTAGTGGAAGTAATGCGTTACCCATGAGGAGAGTGGCATTGATTGGATTTTTAAAACCTCTTTAAAATTAGTACTAGCAAAAAAGAAATTAGAAACGCATGAGGGGGCTTAGTATCACATTAGCTCCCGCAAATGTTGAACTGTTATAACTGTTCCATTTTTGAGTGCTAAATGTGAAACTGATGATGCTTAAAATGTCAATAATAAACTGACACCACTTTAGCACTCCCCAAACTTCAAACTTTTTAGTTTGCCATTTCTTGGGTGCTAGCTATGGGCCTGTTAAAGAGAAGAAAATTAAGAAAAGTGTGGTGGGGGTTGGCTTTACCTTAGTCTTCCCTCATCTTTGAACTGTAATAACTTCCATAGTTTTTGGGTGCTAACTACTAGACTAGTGGTGCTATGTAGTGCAACATAGGTGCAACATAAAAATGTTAAAAATATGTGTTAGGGAGGGGGCAAGGTGATCATGCCATAAAAAGGTACACAGTTTCAGCTGCATCAGAGTTTGATGACTGATGCGAAATCGAGGTCATCAACCTGATAAGGCCAAAAATGTTATCTCTTTTTCGAGGTAAATATTAAATTTTTCCAGTGACAAAAAAAATTCTAAAATATTCTACAGAATTGTCTGACATCGATATTAAAGTGCGTGAAGTATTTGCGGTTGTGAAGTAAAATTTGCGGACTTGAAGTAATACGGTCAAAAAAGTGTTACTTTATGTACTAATTTGAGTACGTAGTGATGATTTAGGTTCATCTGGATCGAAAAATCTATATTTTGTTAAAAGCTGGTATATAAATCAATTGTAGACCTGTATTAAGAACCACATTTTAGTATCCTTTATAAAAATTTGTATGAGTGAACAAATCCAGATTTTTTACGTCTTTGAAAAGTTAAAAGAATTTAATTGTATCAAGCCTTCTGTTAAATAGTATGTTTTATCAGCTGTTCCTTACAGATTTATGAATGACGCTATTGTTGGAATGTCCGAAGGGGAAATCTATAATACTCTTGTTAATAAGCGTAAAATACTTGTACTAGAAAATGACAAATTTAAAAGCTTTGCTTCATCAGACAACCACACATGACTATAAATTCTGTCATATTTTGAAAAGTCCAATAAGCTAGATAACCTAATTCGAGATTCTTATAAGTATATTTTTGTATATATTTAATACAGTTATGTATTATATGATATTCTATAAATAAATTATTGAACATGTGTTTTATTTTTTAGCATAAATACAAGTAGAATAAATATCTGTGTACATATTTGAGTTTTATTTTTAGCATAAATAGAACTAGGTTTTTGCGAATAGTAGACGAAATTGCTCTAAGGATGAAGTTGTAGGGTTTTTTTTTGTGGAAGACATACTATACATTTTTTAGTTGTATATATAGGTTGATTGCAATTTGCTAAGCTGATGTTTAATTACTGAAATAACTGAGATACATATAATGCTCATCCATTTTATATAATAATTGTTATGGTTAATGACAATTAGCCTGTTACAGTTTGATTATGGTTTCAAATTTAAGCTTATCAATTTTTGCTTGTATTTCTAAATAAATTCCATTTTTTTTCCATTCAATCCAATTGTAAAATTTGCCTTGATTTAAATCATCTGTGTCCGTTAATATATAGTATTACACATCTGGTTTATCTAAAGCATTTTAAATTTTGACGGTTTGAGAGGATGCAACAACACAGTTTTGAATGAGAGTTATTACAGAATCTTATTTCACTCGCTGTTGCTTTAACCACATGCTAGAATCCTTTCGAACAGATGCATTTAAAAATGCTCTAGTTAAAAATCCGACAGTGTAATAGAAGGATTACTACGGCCATGAAGTGCAACACAATTTTTAAACATAAGTAGACCATATATGTTTGTTGTGGTTGGTTAAATGGTATTTTTTCTCTTATTTGGGAATATAACCACGTACTGTATGTACAGTAATCTTTATTAACGTTTCCATGTCCTACGATCGCTGTCGAAATAATAACAAGTTGAAAATGCAAGGCATTGTCGCAACGAACTTCCAAATGTAGACTTACTTTAAAACAATTTATGTATCGCACATTAATTTTGGACCTATTTGAAATTTTGATAAAAATTAATTCCCGGGGGTCGGGTATCCGTGGTCAGATTTTGTGGGGGGTACCATATTTCGACTCAGCTATGTTAGGGGAGTCCAAATATGTATCGCACATTAATTTTGGACCTATTTGAAATTTTTGATAAAAATTAATTCCGGGGGGGGGGTCGGGTATCCGTGGTCAGATTTTGTGGGGGGTACAATATTTCGACTCAGCTATGTTAGGGGAGTCCAAATTTGTATCGCACATTAATTTTGGACCTATTTGTAATTTTTTTTTTCCCGACGGAATATCGCGGGGCACGGCGCCCCGTGGCCCGATTTAACTGACATCAAAACTTAAGCTCTGGACACCGAGCTGAATCGATTGATGTATCACACATTGATGTCCGACCATTAGAAAGGCCTCGGACGGACGGACAGACGGACGACAAATCGATTTCATAAACGAACGAAGTTCGTTGATAACAATGAAGGTTTCAATTGTGAAAGTTTTTAGATATTTGACGCGTGTCACATAAATTGAAGGCGACTTTGATTTACTAATGGATGATATATTTGTTTTTAGATGATTGTATGTCAGAATTCGAAATCAAATATATCAACTTGTTACGTGAATCGGGGCAGCACGTTGGGCGTCAAATTTATGCTACGTTGGCTCGTAGCCGTGCGTAACATAAAAAACATCAAAGAAATGACCGGGCTCAATCGGAGATTAGGGGGGGTTGTAGAAAGCAAACCAACATCTAATGTACGCGGCTGTAAGGAATTAGTAACAATACCTGCAATAAAAAAATTAGTCCTGCAAACCTGAAATAAAGAAAAAGCATAGCATGCTGATCGAGCATAGATTGTTCAGTACTTTGTAGAATGTAAAAAAAACTGTTTGGATAATCTATATAATAAAACAACGGTAAAAGCAATACAAAAAAATTTTAGTACAAAGTGAGGTAATATTGGGGAGCAGCAGAAACGTTTCCTCACACACCAATTAAACATAAATCAGACAAAATGTTAACAAAAGATAAATAGGTAAGACACAATTGACATGAGTAATACAGTAGTATTGATTGTTTTTTTTTGTTTCTTAAAAGCAGGCAATTCGATTGTAAAAGATATCAGAACGACAAAGATATGGCAAAACAAACGGATAGATATTTAAAGTAATAACAAGTAGGAAATAGTTCAACTTACAAAAAGGTCCTTCAGTAACGCTTCCTTGCAATTGAAGTGTGGGATTCACGATGTCCGGCACTAACGAAGCACTTCGCCCTTGACTGTGAGGGCGTTGACGGAACTTATCACACGTAACCCTAATCACACCTACGTATTTCACTGGTGTTAGCAGCAGACTTTATCACACGACGGAACTATGTAGCATTGATAAATTTCTTGTTAATTCTATTTCCTGAGACAATAATTTCGAAATATTTTGTAGCACTAGTTTAATTTCAACTGGGACCAAATGTATATTATTTTCATAAACATCCAAAAAGCAGTGAGAAACTTCAACCAATACCTTTGTAAACCGGTAATCTGTTATATTTCGCAAATAACAAAATTTGCGTAAGCAATGATCTATTTTAGATTCTTTGGGGTTAGAAAATTCAGAAACTACAGTATCAACTGTATTTGGATAATCCAAAGTATGCACTACTCTGATAAACAAAATAAAAGGGCCGCGAAACTAGATCGCACACACAGTTTAAATATCAAAAAACGAAGCACCAACAAAAAAAACACAATGAGTAAAGCACGTGTATCACTAAAGTAAGTCCGTCAGATGTTCCGTAAAACACGCGTGCAGGTCGAGTTTAACAAGTACTACCACTATTATATCCAACAGAAACTTAACAAAACAACAATTGGTAAGGCACGCGTAAGCAATAAAACCGTCCGTCAAATGTCCTTAAAAACACACGTGCGTCGACTACACACGTTCGCCTACAAACCATACTACTTCAATCGGAATTAGCACTCCACTTTTCTACAGTTAATATACAATTTTTATTTCACAAGAAAAACAACTAAAATCGTGCCGCGTTTGTTCATGAACAATTCGAAAATTGATACCGCATTAATTCTCACTATTGTCAAAGCAAAAAGAAACAGTATTTTCAACGTAATTAGTATATAGGAACCAAGAACAAACTACAACTGCTCATCTGTTTATATCAACTCCTTGCTATTACAACCTCTTATCGTCTCTTATCTAGACTTGTATATCCACATAAGCAACAAAATTTATACGAACGGCAAGACAAGAACGATGCAATCCACTCAACGAGTTAATAAATATGAAATATAGAAATAGTAATTGCAGAAAAGTATTTACGAATTGGGAAAAAGCGTAAAGTGTTAGGTTATAAATACGCACGTTACAGATTCCCCCTTAGCAAAATAAAGACGTCGGGGTGAAAGAAAAAAAACAAAACGACAGACAGGAAACCAAACAAAAAAAATTTTTTTATCCGGTTCGAAGGACCAACACCAGTATAAGAAAAAGAACATTTTTTTCCAAAAAAGACAAAGTCATCTATCGTAACCAACAACGACAGAACAGGTAAAGATAGCATCAAGTAAACTCCCAATAAGGATTAAAGCTCTTAGCTACTTTCAAAAACGCCAAAAGACGGATGTCTCCAAAAGGGACATTTCTGTTCTCCACCTCAAAGAAAAGTTTTGGCTTCCCGCGGAGAAACCAAGAGGAAAGAAAAAAAAACGAGGAAGAAAAATCGTAGCAAACCAACTAAACGACACAACTGTCAACCTCAAGTGTGCAGCAAAGAAAGAACCAAGACAAAGAAAAGGGCAAAGGCAAGCTAGTACACAATCTAGAATACTTCCAACTGAGGTAACACAGATTCGTATGAAACGATTACTCAAGCAAAGTATGGCTAACAGACCTACAAAAGCGACCAAGTCGAAATACCTAAAGGAAAAGAAAATAGATCTGAAGCCTACCTCAAGGAATGGATGTAGCAAGCGACTATAATAGTCAAATAGTGAACAAATGGTGGAACTAGCCAGAAGAAAAAGTCATGGGATGGGCTAGCTACAAAAAGATGAATAGGAATATGAAATGGGCGCCAGTGTTTTCGGACACAAGCTTATCAGAGAAAATACAAGACCAATAAGCCAAAAAAAATTACAAGTCATTAGGGATAGCGACACGTAGGGGTCAATATAGATTCGGCCGTAGGGAGCCCTTTAGGATCCGGAGGTTCAGGATCAATGTCTGGAGGGTCTAAAGTTTTATCGGGTTTGAGGTCCTTAATATGCCAAGTACCCAGATCGTTACCAGAATCATCCGCTAAGATATAGGTCCACGGAGAAAGTTTAGTTCTAATGGTAAAAGGACCCACATATTTGGGAGCAAGTTTAGCATTGAAGTAGCGAGTAGCATCCGAAAGAACATAATTGCGTTTCCACACGCGATCGCCAGGAGATAAAGTTAAAGGACGACGACGAAGATCGTAGTGTTTAGCATTTTTCTTGTATGCTGAGGAAAGGCGTTTCGAAATTTCTTCACGAAGTGACTCAAAGTTGACTAAGTCAGTAGGAGGAATAGGACGTTCGGGATCCATAAGAATATCATCAGGATCAAGAGGTTTTCCAAAATGATTGCCGTAGAGAACATGTTCACGACCATATAGAGCAAAATACGGGGAGTAACCAATAACCTCATGTTTAAGCGTTCAAATAGCGCAACCAATTTTTGCTAAATTAACGTCCCACCGACGTTGATTATCAGAAACGTAAAAAGAAATCATAGTTTTCAGGACTCTATTAATACGTTCGGCCAGATTCGCCTGAGGATGATAGCGAGCATTAAACAGAATTTTTGTTCGATAAGAATCACAGAGTTTAGTGAAAATATTACTACGAAATTGTACCCCATTCTCCGCAATTAAATACTGAGGAGTACCATACACCAGGAAAATATTTTCCTCAATGGTTCGAGCAACAGCAGCGGCCGTAGACGCACGTAGAGGAAAGAAACAAGCAAATTTTGTAAAACAATCGGCAACAACTAAAATGAAAGAATTACCTTTAGAGGATCTAGGAAGAGGTCCGACAAGATCAGTACATAGGACTTGCCAAGGACGAGTGGCAGTAGCACGAGGAGACATAAAGCCAGGAGGTTTCTTTTGTTCGACTTTGTGTGCAGAGCAAATTTTACAACGACGGACGTATCGAGCAACAGCGGCTCTAAGTTTAGGCCAATAGTAACGCATGGAAATTTTAGAGACAGTTTTGTGGACACCAGGGTAACCTGAAGTAGGTAGATCATGATTTTCGTATAGAACCCTATTCCGTTGTTCGCTGGGAACTACTAACTTCCAATCGTCTTGAGGAGGTTGGAGCAAAGACTGTTTAGATTTTACATGTTTGTATAGTCATTCGTTTTCCACATGCTAGTTACTGTATAGTTTAGGATTGGAATTAACACAAGTCCGTAGCTTAAGATATCAAGGATCCAAAATTGGCAGAGTAATAGAAGATTTCGGAAAGTCATCAATTAAGTCAATTTTTGGTACTGAGCGAGATAAGGCATCGGGGACGATGTTTTCTTTACCTTTACGATGTACGATAGTGAAGTTATATTGTTGAAGTGGTACAGACCAACGAGCTAAACGACCGTTGTGGCTTTGTAGATTATTCAGCCAGATAAGCGAGTGGTGATCCGTGATCACAGTAAAGTGAGAACCCTCGATATAGGGACGAAATTTCTCAATTGCCCATATAACACCAAGACATTCTTTTTCGGTGGCGCTATAGTTGCGTTCCGCCTTTTTAAGAGAACAGCTAATGTAGCTAATGACTTTTTCGTCATCACCCTGTTGTTGAGTCAGCACAGCACCCAGACCAAAATCAGAGGCATCAGTCTGTATAGTAAAGGGCAAAGAAAAATCAGGACAACTCATCACTGGAGCCGTTACCAAGCGTTCTTTCAGCTGCTTAAACGACTGCTGACATTCCGAAGACCAATCAAATTTAGAATTTTTCTTAGTCAAAGCAGTAATTGGAGCAGTAAGAGCAGGAAAATTTGGGATAAAGCGACGATACCACGAGTACATACCAACTATGCGTCGTACTTCAGTTACAGTAGTAGGAGGAGGAAGATTAAGAATGGCCGAAACTTTTTCTGGGTCGACATGGAGTCCATGACGATTTACTACGTATCCCAGATAACGGAGTTCCGGTCGGCATATAATGCATTTATCTCTGCGAAGAGTAAGACCTGCAGAATTTAAACGAAAAAGCACTTTCTGTAGTACCACCAAATGTTGTTCTAAAGTAGGGGTAGCGATGATTACATCATCTAAGTATGCGAAACAGAAAGGTTCGAGATCAGCACCAAGCACGCGATCTATAAGTCGCTGAAATGTCGCTGGAGAATTATGAAGACCAAATGGCATTTTAGTAAACTAGTATAAACCTCTACCAGGCACCGTAAATGCAGTAATCGCTTTAGAACTAGAAGAAAGAGGTATTTGCCAATATGCAGAGCGAATGTCCAAACTAGTTAAGAATTTTGCGTCTCTAAGACGGTCTAGAATCGTAGAAATATAAGGAAGGGGATAGGCATCTTTTTCTGTAACATCATTGTTCTTTTTAAAATCGATGCAGAAACGATATGTGCCATCTTTCTTAGGCACCATAACAATAGGGCTAGACCAAGCGCAATTAGATGGTTCTACAAAACCAGTTTCTATCATCTCATACAGAGCTTGATTGACATGTCGAAGTACCGTAGGGAACATGGGATAATATCGTTGCTTGATAGGACTAGATGTAGTACGGATCTGATGTTCAATGAGATTAGTACAGCCCAAAGGTAAAGTATCATCTTTAGGAAACATCTGTTGGACTATACGAGACAATTCGGATTGTTGCATGATCGACAGATCGGAAAGAGCATTGATCTGACTGATCGAGACAGTAGAAGAAGAACCGAAAGTCCATTGACCCGTTCGAAAATTTGGACAACACCCATAGATTTCCAGAAGTCAATGCCTAAGATCAGAGACTGAGAAATAGAAGGAACGACTAGGACGTCAAGAAGAATAGTTTTATTTTCGACCGACATGGGTAAAGTAAGTGACCCAAGAATGTCACAAGCTTGACTATTGGCTACCGTACAGCTGTGGATCTCCGTTTGGGACAAAGGCAAAGAAAGAGAATAGAGGATATCCCAACTAGGACCACCAATAATAGTACGAGAAGCGCCAGAATCAAGCAAGCCCTTAAATTCGATGTCGAAAATAGTAACAGTAAGATAAGGTCTGTCGTCCTCACGAGAACTAGCTAAAATAAAATCCAGAACATATTTAGATCGGTCATCAAGACCAGAGAAAGGATTCTCTGAGGAAATAATAGGTACCGAGACAACTGTAGAAGGAATCGGGTCGGTTTCTCGGCTTAGCGACTCGATCGGTAGTTTAAATTTCTTGTTACAACTCGTACAATTGGTACGGGTAACGTTAGGTTTACCACAACCATAGCAATGAAGTATTTGAGGTTTAGTACAGGAAGGAGACTTATGTCCTCGTTGGCCACAGTTCCAACAAGTAACGGAAGAATTAGAAATATTTTAGAGCATCACTTGCACCACGTGCAAGTGTTTTCAATAGTAACACCAGAATGGGGAGGGACATAAGCCGAAGTAAGTTTGCTGCGGACCACAGAACCTGTATAAGCTAAGTCAGGCTCTAGGAGTTGAGAAAAGTTCAGAGCAGGAGGAGACTTGAAATTATCGGCTTGTATTTTGCGCTGTTCTAGTCTACGACCTACACGCAAAAGTTCCGTAATAGTATTCAGATCAAGCAAAGCTAATTTGGTTTGGTAGAAAGGGGTAAGATTTGGTAAAATAATTTCGAGTTTCTGTGGTTCAGAGAGAGAGATTGTTAGACGAGCAAATAAATTTTCCATCGTAGCTAAATATACTCCTATAGACTCTGAGGGACCCGTAGTACGTTGCTTTATTTCCTCTAAAAGTTTTTCGTTGTAATTAACGGGTTGAAATTCTTCCCTTAATAGTCGAATAACATCTTGCCAATTAGTTAGGGATTTTCTATGCGCTCTGAATAAAATTAAAGCTTTTCCCGAAAGTAAGTCTGATGCCGAAGAAAATAGTTGAGAAGCAGAAACGTTGCGTGCCGAGCATAATTCGTCCACGCGTAATAGAAAAGCATTTAAAGATATACGGTCATCACCCGAAAATTTTAAGTTCCATTTAGACACCAGCTGTCCATAACCAGAAGTAGCAATTGATTTAGAAATAGATATAGGTATAGGTAATTCATCAGAAGATTCAGCAGAAGTAAGATCATCCTCAGTATCAGTAATAGTCGGATTAATAGTAGCCGTAGAAACAAGTGGTACCCTAGGTGAAGTGGAACAACGTCTAAAGCGACGGTATAATCTATCGCAATCACTGCGTAAATTACTAACACATAGCAACAACTTTCGCTGTATTACTGTTTCAGCGTTAGAAGTAACATTCATGCGTTGGATTCTCCCTTTGAGATACATAGCAAGGCTAATAATACGTTTGCCGTCGGCAGTTGAAATATCACCATTAAAATCTTTACTCTTCGTAGTTAATTCCGTTAAACCTTCAGTCACGGCTTTATTATCAGTCTGAAAATCGATACCAGATTTAAGTGGACTTAGAGTTTCAGAATATTCCATTTTCAAAATATTCCTAAAGGATTTACGAAGTTCGGAAACAGGTACCTTTGCATCGAACCCACGAGAACCGACTTCATATTTGAGTTCAGCATCATGTAACCGATCAACTTTTAATTTCCAATAGTCCCCCATTACTACAGAATCAACAAACACCCAAATATTTAAAGACACAAAAAGGAATTATTAGGCTTGTTTGATAGAGAAACTAAATTAACGAAATAACTAAATACTAAACAAAATCCAGTTCAAACGAGAAGGAGAAGAAAAAAAAAATAATTTCGAGCCCCAAGTTGGGCGCCAAAAATTTATGTTACGTGAATCGGGGCATCCACGTTGGGCGCCAAATTTATGGTACGTTGGCAAGAAAATCAAAGAAATGACCGGGCTCAATCGGAGATTAGGGGGGGTTGTAGAAAGCAGACCAACATCTAATGTACGCGGCTGTAAGGAATTAGTAACAATACCTGCAATAAAAAAATTAGTCCTGCAAACCTGAAATAAAGAAAAAGCATAGCATGCTGATCGAGCATAGATTGTTCAGTACTTTGTAGAATGTAAAAAAAACTGTTTGGATAATCTATATAATATAACAACGGTAAAAGCAATACAAAAAAATTTTAGTACAAAGTTAGGTAATATTGGGGAGCAGCAGAAACGTTTCCTCACACACCAATTAAACATAAATCAGACAAAATGATAACAAAAGATAAATAGGTAAGACACAATTGACATGAGTAATACAGTAGTATTGATTGTTTTTTTTTTGTTTCTTAAAACCAGGCAATTCGATTGTAAAAGGTATCAGAACGACAAAGATATGGCAAAACAAACGGATAGATATTTAAAGTAATAACAAGTAGGAAATAGTTCAACTTACAAAAAGGTCCTTCAGTAACGCTTCCTTGCAATTGAAATGTAGGATTCACGATGTCCGGCACTAACGAAGCACTTCACCCTTCACTGTGAGGGCGTTGATGGAACTTATCACACGTAACCCTAATCACACCTACGTATTTCACTGGTGTTAGTAGCAGACCTTATCACACGACGGAACTATGTAGCATTGATAAATTTCTTGTTAATTCTATTTCCTGAGACAATAATTTCGAAATATTATGTAGCACTAGTTTAATTTCAACTGGGACCAAATGTATATTATTTTCATAAACATCCAAAAAGCAGTGAGAAACTTCAACCAATACCTTTGTAAACCGGTAATCTGCTATATTTCGCAAATAACGAAATTTGCGCAAGCAATGATCTATTTTAGATTCTTTGGGGTTAGGAAATTCAGAAACTACAGTACCAACTGTATTTGGATAATCCAAAGTATGCACTACTCTGATAAACAAAATAAAAGGGCCGCGAAACTAGATCGCACACACAGTTTAAATATCAAAAAACGAAGCACCAACAAAAAAACCACAATAAGTAAAGCACGTGTATCACTAAAGTAAGTCCGTCAGATGTTCCGTAAAACACGCGTGCAGGTCGAGTTTAACAAGTACTACCATTTTTATTTCCAACAGAAACTCAACAAAAAACAATTAGTAAAGCACGCGTAAGCAATAAAACCGTCCGCCAAATGTCCTTAAAAACACACGTGCGTCGACCACACAAGTTCGCCTACAAACCATACTACTTCAATCGGAATTAGCACTCCACTTTTCTACAGTTAATATACAATTTTTATTTCACAAGAAAAACAACTAAAATCGTGCCGCGCTTGTTCATGAACAATTCGAAAATTGATACCGCATTAATTCTCACTATTGTCAAAGCAAAAAGAAACAGTATTTTCAACGTAATTGGTATATAGGAACCAAGAACAAACTACAACTGCTCATCTGTTTATATCAACTCGTTGCTATTACAACCTCTTATCGTCTCCTATCTAGACTTGTATATCCACATAAGCAACAAAATTTATACGAACGGCATGACAAGAACGATGCAATCCACTCAACCAGTTAATAAATATGAAATATAGAAATAGTAATTGCAGAAAAGTATTTACGGATTGGGAAAAAGCGTAAAGTGTTAAGCTATAAAAATGCACGTTACAAACTACTAATAATCTAAATCGCCTTCAATTTATGTGACAATTGTCAAATGTTTAAAAACTTTCAAATTTAAAACCTTTGTTGTTATTATTCGAACAACCATTTTTCCTCATGATAGGAAAAATATGTTAGGAGCATTATTTAGTTGCAATAAGTAAAAGTCTTCTCAATGTAACTAAATAATCCTCCTAACTCAAGTAATATTTTTCATTATGATAGGAAAAATATGACTTGAGTTAGGAGCATTATTTACTTGCAATGAGAAGATTTTTACTTATCTTTCTAAGAAAAAAATAATGGGATTTATTTTACTTATATTTGGCAAAATATTTTACTTGGAATAAAAATTTAATCTCTTATAAGAGGTTATTTACTTAAATAGTTTTCTTATGATAATAAATTTCTTACAGGTAGAATGTAGTAATCTAATCATAAGAAAATCTGATTCTAGTGGCAAGTTCTTACATTAAAAAATTTAGACCAAGTAAAATTTTTTGATCGTAACAAGTAATTTTATTCTTGTCCCAAAATCAAGGAAATATTTTACTCACGGCAAATAAATTTTACTTAGGAAGAGTAATAAATTTTTTCAGTGTGCAGTTAGTTGTATTTTACTGGTAAGTAGTAGAGCATTCGTTTTCGTAAAATGTTTGACTATTACGTGCATTTATGTTATAATAGGGTTTACATTAATCTTGCAAAGTTTTTCTTAGATATGGTAAGTTTAAGGAAAATGTTTATATCATTTTATTGTTAACGTCTTTTAAACGACCGACCCCGGTCGAAAGCGCTATTTAAAAACATTATATTGACAAATTATTATTATAATTAGTTTTTGTACTACCTACTAATTTCTTATTTTTAGTAAGTGATTTTATGCATATTTTGAATTAACAATTTTTTATTTTTATTTAGTAAGTTTATCCTCTTATGAAAGATTGCACTACTAGTTCTTAAATGCACTCGAGTTCTTTTTACCCTTAATTATTGTTTACTTAGAACAGCTTTCTAGAGTTATATTAAAAACTTAGAAAATGTTACTTAAATCCTTTTTGCACTAGCACTTTCATTTCTTCGTCAAGCTCAGGATTAAGTTTTAATAACTGTCTTTGTAATAGGTAAGTTTGTTGTTGTTAATATAGTACATACAAACAATTACGAAAAATATCTGTTTTGTGAGTTCTAGTAAAGTGTCTTCTGTTTCTTAGTCATTAAGTTGTATACCTAAACAATGGCCTAAATATTCCGTTACGTACAAACTCCTTATATCACTAGTAATGTAATAAGACTGACTTATGAAAAATTTGACATTATATAACACCAAAAAAGTACATTTAAATGTTGACATTTCGTAGTGGGGTTAGAAAAAAGTGACTGAATTGGTTGCAAAGTTTTATTTTCAACATACTTAGATACTTGAGTTTTGTTGAATTATATAAAACACGATACAAAATCTAACAGGCATATCGTAAGTATAATAAGTAATAACGCAGTGTTCTATCCCAGGAAACGAATATTATTTTATCCCTTTTTACATTTTAACGAAGCTGGATTCAAACCCTATTGTCTTTTAAACATCATTCCACGTACTCTCCAGGAAAAGTAGGTTTTCCTTGTAACATTGTTTATTTTAGAAAAGGCACGTAACAAAGTTGTTTTAAATTCTTCGTATTGTCCTCTTTTCGTTTGTCGTTTACCTACTATCCTACATTATTAGGGATGCACGAGTCGCTTGCGGATTGAGTAGGTATTGATCGCGAAGCTCTTGGTTATCCCACACTTGGATCTAAACTTACAGCTTACTGCCAGACGAATGGATTTACAGTAGCCCTAAGATACCCAATTTTCTTCCTTGACCGGATTTCTTTAAGCGCTTACACCCAAGCAGGTGAAGTGTTATGACGGTATCACAATGAAAATTCCTAAAAGGTTTTACTTTCAAGGAGTCTTTGATTTAAAGCTTTTAAACCTAGTTATTGGTGGGCAAAAGCACAATGTCGTTGCCAAATGATGAATTTCATCTGGGAATAGTATTAAATAGACGACTGTAATTTATAAACGAACAGTTACAAAAGTTTTTCCTCGTAGTCCCACTATATTGAACAAGTTCAAATTCCAACGCTGTAAACGAATTTTTAGAAAGCCATGTTTCCTTTTTTGGTTGTTTCCGTTCCACTGCGTTTAATTATAGCATTTTACAGCGCTACTGAACGTTTGAATAATATTAAAGTTTAGGGTATCACTTGGTAAACATAACGTTAAATCCATCGTAAAACAAATAATTCAATTACAAAACATCGTAAAGCGAATTCAAGTTCAGTTTGGAATATAAAGCTAAAGCGAATAAAAGCAAGCTGATAGAAAGTGTGACGCGTCGCTGTTTTCTAATTTGCTGAAGAAATACAAGCATTATGATGTTCTGAAAAAACCATCATTGAAAACGGTAAAAGTTATTTTCTTTCATCATGTTATTACCGCAAGCTTATAGTGTCAGCTGGGTGGTATTTTCAAGTTTTCCGTTGATGGCACTTGCATTGTTCACGCTTCAGCGCTGTAATTTATTAGTTTATTCTGTTGCGTTTCTTTAAACTGAAAAGTTTTGAATACAAATTTAATCTGTTGACTGTTTTGAGGGCAACGGTGTCATATAGTGGCAGATACACTTGTAGTGTGCCTAATTATACCAGGTTTGAGATTCATAAAAAAGTTCAAGTTTGTATTACACTTCTTGTGCTTGCATGTACAGCTACCAAGGGAGCGTACAAAGTGGCGAAAACAAAATTTGTCCACAACACCTTGTTGGGTTTTTGTTACGCATTGATATCTTAGAAGAATTCGAACTGAGCTTCGAGTGGAGCCCTAATATAATTGTTTAGGATATATCAAAAAGGTAGTACATTGTCTCTGCGAATGTTAGGATTGCTCAGCTCGCACGACAAAGCTATATTCATTTATTACGTGAGAAATTGGTGGTGATATGTCATCAACTTTTATAATTTGTGCTACCACCTCCTAATATGAAATTTTTGTGAGTGGCTTAGATTGAAATAACACATCCTCCATCATCGGAGGAAATTTTAAGAAATAATGATGGACAATTAAATGCCCCCATCTGTACCAACTTTTGCCATAAAAACGCAGAAATTATGTCTCCTTCCGTTAACCATATTCCTTTGGGAATTCGATACTGAGCAGGAAGCATAACAATTACCATATGAATAATTCAAAGTTGATATTAAACATTTTTTATTGATTGAATCTTGGACTGTTTTGCTTATAGGCCTACATTATTTATGTTTTGCGTTACTTCGTCTCCTGTTGCTGAATATTCTTTTTTTGTAAATACTAGGAGACTTATTCTTGTAGAATTAAGTAGGCTATGACGCATTATAGATGTGGTTTTGAGAACAAAGTACTGCTCGGGGAATAAATTATCATATGTTATTGTATTTTGCGGCATAAACATTCTCCCACGCTTCGAAATGATCTGCGTCATTGCTTCGACCAATAAAAATGTGCGACGTTCTACAAGTTAGGGAAAATAAGCCTATATAGTTTATGTTTAGCGTTACTTTGTTTCCTGTTGCTGAATATTCTTTTCTTGTAAATACAATTTTAAGAAATATTCGTAAAATTAATAAACACATTCGTTCAATACGTCAAGCTTTAGCTACATCGATTTGGCTACACAACATATTTGTTTCAATAGTTATCCTATGGGACTTTTTCTTGTAGAATAAAGTAGGTTATGACGCACTATAGATGTGGTTTTGAGTTCACAATACTGCTCGGGTGATAAATTATAATATATTGTAGTATTTACGGCATCGACATTTTATCTCGCATCAAAGTGATACGCATCACTGCTTTGAGCAATGAGAACGTGTGACGGTAAGCGGGATTCTACAAGTTAGGAGAATATAAGCTACTGTACCTAAAGAACAAAGTGATTAGTCAGTACGTTTTAATGCGGTGATCTTTGCCATCTCTTGCCTTCCGTATATCTTAATTTCTTTAGTTCCAGTATGTTGTAGATTATCAACAAACTTTACCGTTATCCCCTAAATAGAGACAGTTGTAACGCATATGACCTAAGCATGCGTGTTTAGATAAACCTTATAAAGTGATTCGCGCAGTGATTGCTGTAATACAACGATCTAGTAATTGGTCTTACCTTAACTTAACTATCTACCTAGTTAAAGGTAAGCTGCCCGTAAAATTAATTATTTATTTTGGTTGTAAAATTCGCTCAATAATATTGCGCCCCTGTACAAGTCTGTTATGAACAGTATTACCTTTATATCTGTCTAATCGACTAGTAATAGTTTGAGGGGTGAAATCATGATTCTATTCATAACGCATTGCTTAAAAAAATAATCATTAAGAAATAATTATTTTGCTATATTTAAATTTGTAACGTAGATGTTCATTTCTTAAGATGGTGAACCTTATATTTATCTTAATGAAACACTCACAATTTATAATTTTTACCTGTAATGTTTATGCATTTAACTGAAAATCGTATCTATTTATCTATCTATCTATCTCCTGCAGTGTATAGAATCACTAATGTTTGTGTTTCTATTCCATATTACATAAAAATATAGTTTAATAAAAAATTCATTGGATTAAACAATATTTGCCTACTTCTTTTAATAAGCGTTTATTAATTTTACTAAAATTTTCTATCTTTATTCATATATATGTATATATATATATATATATATATATAATATACCTATATATATATATATATATATATATATATATTGCTCAAATTTAGACCAGGGTAGAAAATTAATTAACGACATCAAATAATTTTAATCACCTTGTATGAAAAAGCAAATAGAAATAACGTGCAAAATTTATATTAATTAATTCAATTTTTAAGTAACGGGTATTAAACAAAGTGTACAAATAATAATTAATATTTAATTAGTATTCGCTAAAAATTAAAGAGTAGAAGTCAATGCCATTCATTATTATTTTAATTGGAGTTAATTGAACGATTAGTGAGGTATAATATGCATAAAAGCTTTTTAAAACCCAATAATACCAAATATGAGACGCGTTGCTAGCATACAAATATATCAAGAGGGTTAGAATACGTGGAATATTCAAATCGTAGAAGTGTTATTTAAAATGTTACGATTGAACACCTGCGTATTTTTAAATGTCGAGTTCTGTTTAATTTGTTTGGATAAACATGAAAATTCTGCGTATATTGCAAACGGTCGGATAAACCGTAGCTTATATTAACGGGAAAGGCTAGATGAGGGGTTATTTAACTCAAGTAAGAATCCACGTGGATTGAAATAGCCGATAGTAAAGAATATCGATTTGCACCACTAAGACCGGGTTAGAAAAAGACGGATAAAACAGGTAAAGCAGAGACACAGATAATAAAAGGCCGGATTTGAGAAGCGTCACTAGCTTTACGATTGGTTGAAATAAGATGCAGATATGAGAGGTGGAAACAACAATTTCTATATAAAATTAATTAGTTGTTCGCAGACGCGTTGCGCGACGTGTGAAAATTTCTTAGATTTCAACTGGCGCGAGTGCAAATTTTAGTAGAATCGCTGCGCCGGACTGTCGAAAAGGGAACATAGAATGCGAAATTCTAAAAATTGTCCGTTCGCGGGACAAATTCGACTTGCAAGCGGGGTATTATATAAACTCGTGCTAAAAGGAGTTTTTCTCTCTTTATTTTTTGCTGTTATACCATACTTCAAGCAGAATACGTGCTACGATACAAGTTATTATGCTTTAGTGCACTTACAGAAGATAGATAAGGTAATAAAGTCTAGTTATATTTGCGGGTATTACTGTACCAATTATCTAAAGTAGTAGCGATAAATAAATACATTGAAGTATGCTGTTTTGTATAGCGTGAACGAATTATGAATTGCTTTGCTATTTTTCGGGAGTGAGTAATCAAGTGTTATTAGTAAACGTGATTGGATCCACAAAACAAGATTTAGATATACATAGATGAGTTCCTGAAAAGCCCTGAAACAATTTTAGATGAATGGTGGTGTAGAAAAATTTTTAAAGGCGACCAGAAATCCGAGGACGTTAACATAACCCAGTTGGAATGGTGTGATTAACAAAGGACGATGTACATTGGAGCCACGAGTGCATTAACCGTCGGGTAACTTATGCTTTGTTGTTCAATCTTAGATGTTTTGGTGTGTGTTGAATATCTTTATAATTTGTTTGATAAAGATGGACAGTAGTGAATTTGTATAAACAACAAATTTTGAATTTTAAGGTAAAATTTTCTTGTTTAAGTAGAAAAGAGTATTTAGCAGTTTATGTTTTGATTATGATGAAAATTTGGGTCTGTCTTTGAGCTCAATTAGACTAACCTGTTTAATTAACGTAAAGGTTTGGGATATGCTCCCTTTTATTCAGACTTAGGTCTGCATATATTGTTAACTACATTAGTATGCATCCTACAAGGACTATAATTCTGGATGCAAATTAAAATGATGACAAATTTAAACTTGAAATTTTATGATACTGAAATTTATGCTGAAATTTAATTTTGAAATTTTAATGTATTATGAATATTGATGTAAATAGAGTTAACGTTGATGTTTGTGGTAGGAATGTGTTTGTTTTTTTTATGAATGAGGATGAAAGTTTTAACTAGATGAGCAGCCGAGGCGGAAAGAGTAAAAAGGCGACTATCAGAAGAGATTCAACAGGGCGAAAATCACAGCAAATCTTGGTGCCCAATTCGAGAGGCTCGAATTTTTTTTTTACTCTGGTGAGGCTTTTGTAGGTTTCACAGCAATATATATATATATATATATATATATATATATATATTACTGTGTACTGGTAAGCGTAAACATTGGTAAATAGGACAAGCGTTTATTTATTTAATCACCGTGTACCTAAAAATCAATAATTTATTTGAAAAGCTTCAATTAGGAATAAAATTACATGTTATAATGTAAGTTTGATTTGTATACGTCAAGTTAAACAAGGTACATTTATTTAAAAATTATAAATTAAAGTATTTGTAGAAAAGATACAAGGTAAAAGAGTACTAACATGCTAAAGCAGTCAAGGTTTTCAAGGAATAAAGCTTGGATAAATAAATAATTCCTATTAATACTAGAAACGTTGAAAAAACAAGTCGGAGTATTATGCTAACGGACAGACTCAAGGTTTATAATAACAGACGACTATTTAAAAAACAGATCGATAGGACTAGGAGACAGAGAATCTTTAGGACCTAACAAAATGAGACGAAAATAACAGATGGGTAAATGACAAACATCTTTCAAGCACGGGGTAAACAAGTATATTTGTAGAAGCTAATAGAAAGGCGCAGATGCAACAGGTTTGTGTTACACGATATCGATTTTTAAATAGCAAAGGAGCTTTAACCGTAGACAACATGGTAATAGTGGCACAATAAGAAAGACAAAGACAGGAAAAGTTGTTATAAAAGCAGGACTACAGTAGGGATATAGACGCGCACATAAAGGGCGTATATTGGATTTGTTTGGGGGAATAAGAGAGGACAAACTTTACCGTAAATTTAAACGGTTAGAAAACGTACTTAGTTTTTCGTGGTAAAAGCTATGTGGATTAGACGAATTCTCGGTTTTTGAAAGTTGGATAGATGTTTGTATGGTAGATTTTGAGAATTGAATGGCAGTTTGAAGGTATTCAAAGAATGGGTAACGAAAATACGTGCTACCTAAGTGGGGCTTAGAATATATAAGGAAGGCGGGAATTAGATTCGCTCTCCTATTGTTCGCTTTTATATTTCGCTCTTATCATCTGACTCCTCGATGATAATTTGAAGAACATCCTAGCTTTTAATACCGTGTACAGTTCAGTCCGCCGAAAGTTATTACTAGTGTTTATAATACACAAGTGGGTGCAGAGTAATTAACAGGCTGAATGGTAATAAATTATAATAATTAAAAACTGTAGGCTACGTAAGTAGAAGCATTTGTATTTTGAACGAGGGTGCCGGTGGCTTCATTAACTGGACAAAGTGGTGTGGTTTGGTTTTTGTACGTGCAGTCTGATAGAAGGCGTAGGGTGCCGGTGGCATCATTAACTGGACAAAGAGGTGTGGTTTGGTTTTTGTACGTGCAGTCTGATAGAAGGGGTCTGCAGATAGGTAATGATTTAGATGAACGAGTAAGATGGAGCAATGCAGGTACGAGCCGTCTGATGAAAAGTCAGCTATGGAGGTAATAATCTGGAAGAACATTCCAGGTAACGATTTTTGTTTTTGAAACTGTTGTGCTGGTGCTTAGTTAATTTTGATTTATAAGTGATTTGGTTAATATTTTTGTGGTAAAATTTTTTATAAACTAAAATTTAATTTTATGAACACATGTAAAGGACAATTTTCTATTATTAATCTGAGGGTCTAAATACTTGAATAATATGTCATCAATGTAAGAAGTAAACGGGTTTTTGGTATAATTGGAAAATGTAAAATTTTATGCACATGAAATAACAAGGTTGATACTGAGCTCAACATAGACCGGGGAAGTAAAATGAAGGTAGAGGATAGGCCCATCTACTTTTAATAAAATATAAAATGTTGAGGTACATAAAGATTGTGGGGATTTTAGATTGATGTTTGCCATTTGAATAGAAGTACGAAATGTTGTAACGTGAATATTTACTGTAAATTGAAATTGTGAGAATTGATCTTTTATGTAAGCAGAATAAAAGGGTTGTTTGTTTTTGTCGAAATATTTTTTAAATTTTTTATTATTAACTACAAAGGTTGTTGGAAGAATGAGTAGCTGTGGTGAGTATCTAAGAGGATACATTGGGCAGAGCTAGCCGAGGTTTCGAAATTTGGAGAGCATCTTCAGAAGATACTCAACATAGTTTTTTTCTAGCAAGCATTTTTAGGACCCAGAATTAGTGAGCCGTTCAAAAGGATTCAGTGCAATTTTTTGTCAACCCAACGAAAGGGCATGATTCACTGCAATTTTATTACGCCCAAGGAGTTCTTAAGGTAGTCACAACAATATATTGCTATGATATTAAATACTCATCATGCACCTACGTTGGGTTGTTATATTTATTGCTACGTACTCTAAATTATTGGACCACCATCTTAATATTCACGATTAAGTGTAATTATTTCCTCCTCCAGCTGTTTTCTTAATATTGCTATCAACTGGACTTTATCTTTAAACAACTCTATCTACCAATGGCAAAATTCGATACGTTACCGCCTTGCGGGTTATCTCTTTCCTATTCGACTTGTGGCTCCGCCTTTGTACTATTTAAATCTTATGACCTCGGCTAGCATTTATTTGCAATTATAAAATTCAGTAAATTTAGATTTTATATAATGAAACCAATATGTTATGTACAGCTTTTGAAATTATTTGTAATACATTTCTTATAAATTTCATTTATTAACAACCATCTAGTATGTACTCAAAAACCCAAAGTCACCAAAGAAAATTTATTATCTTTACTAACAAAGTGTAGAATATTCTAAACCTGTTTTCATATTACTCATTCAATACGTATGCAACCTCTTTTGTTGACTTCTTCACAAGCATATCATATTTAGCAAATTCAATATTAAAATAAAATAAAAATCCATATAGAAAAACAAATATCTTATAACTAAAAATCTGACCTGGTTTTATCTTTTCCCACATCGACGCTTCCAATAAAAATGATCTTCCCCAATTCTGGATTCCATTCAAATTATTACACTATGGACCACCACCATTAAATTATATACCCCAATTTATTTCAATTCTTCAAACTTAGACTTTTATCATTCTTGTCCCTGACTTAAAATTGTAGTTTGTTTCATCCCTGTACTTCAAGATTGTATTATTCTTCTTTTCCCCTTGACATTTAAATTGTATTACTGTATTTTTTTCTTAACATCAGAATCCTAGTCTATTTCCCTCAGACCTCGAAACCGTTTACACCGCAATTGTAATCTTCATATTCGCACTCATTTTATTTTTCACTTTTATACTTATTACGTACTACTCTGTTTAATGGCAATGCACTTCGGCCTTCATTGAGTTCAAAACTGACTTTCTTATCAAGATGCTTGCTAATATAATCTCGAATTCCCACTCCATCCGTGGGTTTGGTCTAGAACTCGTCGCTTGTCTCTGACCAATCAAATAATTTTATTTCGAGCAGTTTCTGATGTAATGCTCCACGTTTTCCCATAATCACAACCTGCCCGCAGCTGTCTTTCATTGTCAACATGCTGTATTTTGATAGATTACTTGCTTTTCTATAAACAACTGATGCAACCCGACTTTAAATTTTCATGTTTACATGCGATTCACGCAATTTTTAATCATTTCTCTTATCAAAATGGTTAGATCTTTGTACGCATTTATATTAACTACCTGAAACTCTATTTCTATATCCGTATTAATTTAATCGTCTGGAACTCTTCTTCTTAATGCGTGTCTAATTACACTTTATCATTTATTTTTCAATATACGCGTGCTTCTACTGAAAAATATCCTTATTTGTTTTACCTAAATTAACTAAACTTTATCTACAGGGTATTTAATATTTACTCTCTACTTAATACATGTATTTCTCATTCCTACGCCAACTATGCGTCTTCCTATGTGTATCTGCACCGCTTAAAACTATTTCTACTTTATATACAGGGTGCTGACTACTTACTACCTACAAGCTATCTCTATTTCTTAATTTTTCACTAAATAAATGCAGTTTTCTGCTGCTTATGCTAATTACTCTTTTCCAAATGACCTTTACTATAAAGTGCACCCTTAAACAACCCCTTATCACAGCAATATATTAAAACATATTTCCTTATATAAAGAATTTTAATTAATATAAAAAAAAGTAATCAGGATTAACCACCTAACCACCTAACTTTAAATTTTTGGGAACCTCTTATCTAATAAGCTTTCAGGTTTGTTTTGCCCTTATAAAAATGTATGTGATCCTATACTTTTAAATAAAAGCCTGACGGTATTCTTATAACAAAAAAAAAACGTTTGTTACGTTTTTCTTCATGCATGTAAACTATCAAGATGTAACTGTATGTATAAAAATTACCTAATATTTATCTCCAATGGGTGAAATGAATTAGTTATGAATTAGTTACCTATACAGTCAAATCAAATTATCTTTAAATTTCTGCAATCGAACATTAAACCAAATTACTCCTTAAGAATTTCCTTCTAAACCCAATTTCTAATAATAGCTTATATAAACTATATCATGTAGTTCCTGCATTAATTATTCGTGATAAGTTTCAAGAACCATGGCGTATTAAAGATCTAAAATATTTTCTTTTTATTATGGCCGACAGCAACTAATTCACATGAACGGACGATATTGTTGGTTATTCGAACTTCTACAAATAATTTGCAACCTAAAAACATTTGGTTAGTGTAAAAGAGGTTTTGTATAAAACTGAATCTGGAATTGTCATCCGAGATAACAGACATTAATCCTCGAGAATAACTTTCCAGTCTTATAATTGTATCACCTCAATATCTGAAGCTATCAATGGAGCACAATAATTAATGTAAATATCATTGGCCTTTGTGTACCGTTTTTACTGTGCCATGCACATCATATTAATGTTACAGTAAAACACTGTATCAATTCCAACAAATAGTCGCTAATACGTTTAGTATTTTTGAACAACTGTAGGTTTTTATTTTTCACAAATAGCATAGAGTTTTCGCAGTTAGAAGAACAGTCTACAAACTCTCGAACGTTTTCTTGCATCTGAAAAATCTTTTTCAGACAGTGTGGACAGCCAAGTCAGGCACAGTCGAGGCGGTCAATACTCTTTTGAAGTTTTGTCGAAATTACAAAATGAAATATCAAATTCAATAGATGTTGATTGAAAATCAAGAAGTATGGCTTTTGAACTTTATCAAAAAATATTAGACTTTGATTTTATTATTTCAATAATATTCATGGAAACAGTAATATTGCTGAGACTGATATCAATCGACTATGATTCCTTAAAAATTGTAAGAAGCGTTGATTTGGAGGTAAGTAATTTAATTAATAGTACTCAAAAATTTTCGTTTAAAGTTGCCGTAAATCTCGAAGAGGATTTCAATAAGCACCACAGAGAAAATTCTTCAGCGAAGATTTAATGAGAATCCCAAAAGTCGCCTTAATTTAAATTGAAAAAATCCTATCGCTTAGAATACTTAAAAGTTTTTGGCAATTTAATCGATCTTCTATTGAATAATATAAGCAGTTTGTTAAAAACTCAAAACTAATTTTTTAGGTGCGCTTTTTTGAGAATTTAACAGAAATATTGGGAATGTTTCAGAAATATATTGATAAACCATATATTTATGCATTGCAATTTGAAACTGAAACTTTAGTTGATGCTTCTAGTGAATCCACTACTGCAAATGATGCCATAAACAAATAGAGACGGATTATTCAAATCAGTATAAAACGTAACTTCTGCGACTCTTGTTGAGTATAGCAAAAATCACGTAGAGAGGCATCTACGTCATCTCTGGTATGAACATTATAAGTGAGTGGTATTTCCTAATTAATAAAATGAGTCTTTCAATTCGGTAGTGTATGACAAGTTTTGCTTATATACAAATTCAAGTGGGGTGCCACACCTTTTCCGATCTCCCAGAGAAAAAGCAGTCGCCAGACACGGTGGAATAGGATAAGGTTTCCCCGCTAACTCGTTTTGGCTGGGTCGTGGGTCATGGAGACCAAACTTGAAGCCAATAACTGATCTTAAGATAATTTTGGGCGCCAGAAGACTGCCTGGAAACCCTAAAGCTTAAAATACTGAAAGTGACGTCTTCAATCACTCTCATACAAAAAATGCCTAGCAACGACGGCACACAGGTATTCAGGGAGCAATAATTATTAAAGCTCAAAATAACACTATGTATATTATCCTCTTAATTTTTAACAGTTTTAGAACTTACTAACCGTCCTATCAATCCCTGTAAATATATTGGATCAATAACACTTTATACCAATCAATAATATTAATTCACACAAGGTAAAATCTTGGAGAACTTTTATAAAAATTTACCTTTACCTTTGCCTTTGTAGGTAATAGTCTTTACAAAAAAACGTTATTCGTGACCTGCTTTTTGTGTACACAGAGACCAGTAAATTATATTAGAAGCAAACTCGATCTTGGAACAACTCTCCAATATAAACCTTTTACAAAAGGGAAAGTTTTGACGCTTTAAATAAATGTTATAGTGCAAAACCTTAGCTATAAATTTGATGTTATTTTCAATTTCATAAATAAAATTAACGGACTTTCCAAAACTGCAAAATTAAGTATTTGCATAACTTACTACCTCCAGATTACTATTTACAAAGAATAAAAAAATACAAAATTCTTCCAAATTAAAATGCCTGCACGGATAACACCAAATAACCATCAAATTCCGTAATGTTCGTAACTGAACATCATTCATCTATTTAAATTAAAAGTTGAATACTCCAGGTGTAATCGCTCATACGATAACCAACGTGTGATACGACACTCTTCAAGCACAACAGCCGGAAATCCTAATTATCTGTCCAGCATGAACTAAATTTATCCATAAAAATACAATAAAACTAATAACGACAAAATAATAGCGAAAATAAGAAGCCCTAAAGGAATAAAATTTAGTTAAATGTATTTAATATGTTAACTTACGATTCGTGTTTACTCAACAACACGACTATCAGCTTCCTTTAAAAATTACAGCAAAACCAATTTGCTAAACGACCATATGCCTATTTTTATCAATCCAGACCAGATATTTGTTTGACAGTGAAAACCCATGCACCAGCCAAAATTCTATATAAATATTTTCACCGTAAATAAAGTGTACGGAGATCCACCAAAAGTGCAGGATTATAAATTGTACGGCCGCTATGCCAAATCCATTATTCCGTAGCATCTTGCAACCTTTCAACTTACATTGTTCACGATCGAAGACAAAGTTCTGCCGTGTCGCCGATAATGTAAAGAGTAGGGACTACAAGCGGTACCACTCTTTAATTAGTAACCAATCAATTTAAATCATTTAATAAATAATAGACAAATGCTTGACAACTTAAATTTATATAGATTTGTACAAGAGGAAAATTTATATACAGAGCGTTTATTAAAGATGCGCTCGACAATACAAAAATAGTAAGTGTTGAAAGGAAAGAAAATCAACACGTTACAGGGGTTGCTAGAAATATTGTATTTATAGACATGCAGTTGCTTTTACTACTTTAAAATTTTCGTCCTTATAATTTGATAGATAAATAAATCCCACTATTATACAACGCATTTTCAAAAATTTAATGACGCCTATTAATCTGAATTGAGATGTTCAATAACTGCAATCAAATTATTGCCGATAGCTGTTGTTAAAATCTTTTTCAATGCGCCAACATTGACAGCCATGCGCTGTTGATATTTTAAGTAACTGACAATTTCGCCAAACATTAAACTAATGGTGTAAATAGTGTGAAATTTAAAACACAAATCCCAAGATTTACTTCAAAATTTGACAGGATGCCCAGTTAAAGTAGTTAAATATCTTTTTACTAACACAAAGACATAAACTTTTACTCAAGAACGTATTAACGTAAGTTCTTACTTAAAACATAAATCGTATTACTATATTTATTGTTGGTGTTGGTTGAGGTTTTAAAGAATCTTTGAGATATGTTGTGGAATAGGTCAAAAACATACGACGTAAATTTCTTCTTTTGTGGTTTCTTCTATACACGACTGTACCTATTGAGCAAAAAGTCAGTACTCCAAAATGTATAAAAAAAAAGAGATTTGATGGAAAATGGCTAATGGTCATTTTTGCGTCTTAATGATTTTGAAGGTTTAGAAAATATATCGTTGGGTATATGACATTTTCTAAATACAATTCGTGAAACTTAAAAATTTCTCTCCGAATAAAAAAAACTAATTGTAGTTAGAAATTTGACCGTACAAAAAGTAGTTCTGTTTGTTTCTGGATGCAGGTACACACACTTCCATAGCACTCGAGGAGTTAGTTCAAAGTACGAAACAGTGAACGGTTGTATCAAACCATGATCTTGCGACTGACAGGTAGAAAGAATAAAATTTTGTTTGGGATACAAAAGCGTAAGATTTATGTCTAAATTTCATAATTTTGAAGTGAAAATCGTTTTTCCAGTACAAACAATAATGAACTCCGTAAAAACGCCATGCTTTAAGTTGTTATTTCTAGGCTAAAGTTAATTTAAAAAGTTCAAATAGTAATTTCCTCTTTACAACAGTTTAGATGCCGCTGTACTGAAGAGGACGGATAGATTTACATTAGTTTAAAATTTTATTAGATTCGCAATATCGTTGAACTTAAGTAAACTGGGGTAAGTAAACATATGATTTTCTTTCCGTCACTTTTGATGCTTGAAAACCAATTCCAGTTTGGAAGCTTCATATGGGATGGCTTTAAATCTTTAGTGTGAAAACTATATTGTGAGAATGCTCTCAGGTTTTATCGCATTCAAGCGCGAAAACAATAATTACAGATTGTTTTATGAAAACGTGTAAAATGGATTTGCTTCTTTTGTCTTTAATAGTAAATTTACTTACAACAACCTGCAAGCTTCAGAATTTTCTGTTTTTCTGAAACACTGCTACTGGCTCCGAGTCAACAAGACTCTCAAACAAAGAGGATACTGTTATTTGTCAATAATCTAAATTAAAGAAGCGTCGTGACGTTGTAATATTGTTTAATATCAGGAAATTTTTATTAACAAACAATAAAAAGACAACAATTGCAAACAATCGGGGTTCTCATGGGAGAATCTGAAACGAACCGAGAATAACTTTTATTAGCCACAGCGCTCTCTGATAATCTAAAATGCAAGAGACCTAATATGTACAAATACCATAATTATACCTGAACCATAAAAAAGTACTAAGATAGTAATTACACTAAAAAAGTAATATTCAAACTTCGCATCCAGATAGTTGTGCAATTCTGAAGGTCATCCTTACACTAGGACGCAAAGTCTTGAAGTCGTGAACTTGTGCCGGATCAACTTCATGATACCACAAGATTTTGTAATCTATTTCTATTAGCTAAGGCTTGAAAAGTGACTATAGAAATAGCATCATCAAAGATGGTGATGGGGGTTCAAACAAAAGCTGCTCTTTTGCTTCTGAAGACTTTGTTTGAAAAGCTAAACGATGAAAATATTCATAAAGGGGTGCAGATTCTGCTAATCGTTGCGAGTGCCGTGTATAAGGGATCCTACTGTAGAAAATTGTGGGGCTATAGAAGCTTGATGTATAGTGCTTAATGCTTGTAAGAACATATTTATAAAAAATATATGTGTAAAAAAATAGATAATCTTTACCTACTTTCGGAGGCACATAACATTAGAATCTTTCTTGCTGATCTTTTAATATGACTGCTACGTCTGTAATTTATAAACACTAATAATCAGAGATGAAATGGGTCATGGGTCAAGTGGGCCAGTGGGTCCAAGTGATCCCTTTTTTTTTATCACGGGATCAATGGGCCATGTGTATAGGCCCAAATTGACCCGGTGACCCAAATTGACCCGGCGACCCAAATTGATTCGGTAACCTAAATTGACGCGGTGACCGAAATTGATCCAGGGATCCAAATTAATAAAGTGACAGATTGGTTTCTCTAGGTAAAACCATAGTTTAGTGAACTTTCAGGTCAGTTTATTAAGTACATTCACAAAATTATACATAAAGTTATTGATTCAGTTAGTTACTTTCTACACGCACTATAGATTTTAAACAGTAGACCAAAGAAGAACTGCGGAATTTTATAAGCAACGAAGAACGCACTTATAAAAGTTTAATTGATCCATTTAATGGCGATATGGATAATAATGAAGCACGATTTGATCCATTAAAGTGGTGGGGTGTTAATAAAAAAAAGTACTCACTTCTAAGCAAAATTGCCAAAAAAGTCCTGGTAATTCCAGCTTCATCTGCTGAGTCGGAGATACATTTTTCTGGCGCTGGAAAAATAACACGCAAAGATAGGGCACGACTCAAGGCTGATGCCGTAGAAAGTCATCTTATTGTTTCAGAATCTTAAAAAACGTAATTTTAAAAATATAGTCTAGTCGTCATAAATTCATAAGTGATGTAACCTTCGTTTATTACGTAGGTTTATAAGATAATTTGTATTTATATATTATAATTCTTTTTTATTTTTACTCCTTTTGTTTACATTTTATGTGATTGTTTAAAATAAATAAAATATTTTTTTGATGACAATATTTGATAAACGTAGACGTAAATTATCTTGGGTCCATGGGTCAATTTGCGTCACTGGGTCAATTTGGGTCACCCGGTCAATTTGAGTCACCAGGTCAATTTGGGTTAGTGGGTCAATTGGTCGTGGGTCACATACCTATCTAGGTCGTTAGATCATGGGTCACCCTTTCTGTGACCAATTTCATCTCCGCTAACAATAATGTTTTTATTTGATGTATATTGCCCGAGACACTATACCAAAACCTATTTTGATTGTCACGTTTCATAAACTTAAATTGTTTTTTAATTTTTTAACGAAGCATGAAACGGATGCCTCTTTATAATTAATCGGGCTGAATTACATTAGTTTCTAGTGTATTTTTGTTTTTGATGTTTGAAAAAATACTAGCCTTTGATTAGTAATTTTATTTCTCTTGATGTAAACATTGGGAAACCACCACCGATATATTTCGCGACAACATAGTTCAAAAGCAAAGTATGAAAGCAAACATGCGAGTAATTATTACATACAGGCATATTAGATGCATATCTTCTTACAAATTCACACTATACGAATTCTGAAGAGGGTTAAAAGTGGGTGGAGAAAATTCAAAATACAGAAAATGGAAGAAGTCGTCAAAAAGGAAACATGCTCTATAAAGTTGATCGTCGAGCGTTTAAAATCTTTTGTGAATAAGGACGTTCTAGGTAATAGCTTTATTTGCTAGGGTGTGTTGAAGTTAGGTGGACGACAGAAGTGACTTTTGGTAAAAAAAAGTTTAGGTCATTCACTTAGGTTCAGATAATAGACATAAAGAAGTGTCTTAATATAAATGAGAAAACACAAAAGTGAAAAAATTCAACTAGTTGGTAATAGTGCACTAGCTGTTAGGTTTGGTACCAAATCAATAGACGCAACGGTGGTTCATGTATGCGTATCACGTTAAAATAATGAAGAAAACAATGATATAATGTATAATCAAGCTCAAGAGGTTCATGAGGGCGAGTTACATATCCCCCAAGTTAGGATATATATGTAATCAAACAGAATTATTAAAACTTAAGTTAGATGCAACAATGTATAATTGAAGGAAATAATAAAAGGCCAATGAAAGTTCAACAAGCCAGACATGAGAACGGATGTGAATACATTGTATTCCAGACGTAACTTGACACTGCAGGTGCAGGTCACAATAGATTGTAAGAAACTTATTGTTAGAATTAAGATTACTAAGAAGTAATACTTTGTATTGTGTAAAGAGAGTAGCAGACATGAGCTCTGCAGTTCCCACAAGCAATGTGAGGGGCAGAGGTAGCATAAACACCCTCGGGAGTCCAAGAAGACCAGTCAGTCTAGAGCTTCACAACTTTAACATTGTTGGTAGTTCAAGCTACTCAATTTAGTTTAATTAATTTAATTAGTAAAAAGTAACTTTGATTGTTAAACGTTAATGAATATAACGCAACCACTTGTCAAATTGCTTTGTAATTTCTGTTTTAATGAAAATTTGTTAGAAGAGTTTTTGGGAAAAGCGTTTTTTAAAAAGCAGCTACAAAAGGCCCGAAATCTAACTAGCGTTACAGAAAAAAAGATTGCTAGCTGTAGCAGATTTTATTGTAACTGTAGGTTAAAGAAAAGGCAAAATTGTAGAAGAGTATAGTTTAGAAGTATGAAATGAAAGTGCTGATAAGATTCTAGAGTTATGTATCAGAACCAAATAACTTTGAAACATTATACATAAAAACTATTAACGCCGATTGAGCACGTGAAAAGTGTCGCGTGATATGGTTGGATATCAGATTACTTATTAGTTAAAAATATATTCAAATATCAAATAGAATAATGTACAAGTTACCCAGGTGCACTTATACATTGTGAACACATTTTAATAGTTGCAACACGTGATACCAGGTAGAAGAAAATAAAAAAGATAAAGAGCTGTTAAAATTAAGGTAAGATACACTTAAAGTCAACAAATTAAAGAGAAATGTATCAATAAGGTAGATGCAAAATAGTGTAATTTGACAAAGACACAGAAGAAAACTGACAGTTTGTTAAGAGCCATTAGAGAGAGCACGCAATATATTAGTAACTAAAAAGTTGTACCTAGGAATGATTAGACTAGGCAGAAAATGTAATGCTCAATGGATAGAAGAAAAAAATGTAAATGTGTTGCAATGGAGGAAGGTAGACATAAATATAGGGACCGTCGGAAGAAGGTAACTTGATTCTGTAAACTAACGCAGTACCAATAAATGTAAAGCAAATATTGTGCATTCGAGCCGTATCAGGAATCACAAGTCAAATCTTAATTTGAAGAAGAGCATTTTTGATTTGGCAAAAGACACAACTTATATATTGGTCTTGTATATATGCCAGTTTCTGTACGAAGTTTAACCACTCAGACTTTTCCGTCGCAGCCAGAAATTGCCTCTGAAACTCGAAGGAGACCACTGAAGAGGAATGTTATCTTTTTTTGAGTAACACCAAACCATTTTTTTAAATCTTCTTTTTCTCGAAGTCGACTTTGTTTGTTTCAAACGCGATTAAGGTACTCTACAGACTAATGTTTCCAGAAGACTTGTTGAATCTGAGATATATTTTGATAAACGGAGAGACTATTTTAAGTAATATTTCAAATATCCTTTTCTGGATAAGAAGTTAATGCCGAACCAATTAGGAAGTTACTAGGAGTTAGACAAATGACATCAGAAGCGTCAATATATAAGTGACCTAGAGGTTTAGAGCTCATTATGGCATCTATTTGCGGCAATATTGCTATAAGTCCTTCGATGGTAAAACTTTGATTACCAATAATTCTTTTTATATGGAGTTTCGCACTTTTTATTGCGGATACTCATATACTACCCCAGTGAAGAGAATTTGGAGGAATAAACTTCCACAAAGTTTCACTTTGAGACAAAAATCAGAAATATCATCGCAATTCTTTTCATTTTTGGAAAAATTATAAGAATCTTTGAGCTAAATTTTTGCACCTGATAAATTTGTAGCGTGATCGTTATAGAATGTTGACGGGTTTTCATGTCGAGAAATAAATCTCTCTAACGCTAGTATAAAGGACTAACTTGAAAGGCTTAACTGTTTCGATATATACGGCTTTTGTGACAATACAAACGAAAATCGCAATATAGGATTTTATTTTGGAAGCTTTGCGTAATTTAGAAGATTTTACTTGAAAGGGGCTACCAAAATCAATACCTACTTTATGAAAGAGCCCCGCAACATTGACTTTGTTTTGAAGAAGGTTTGACATTATTTGTTTAGAAAACCGATTACTAAATCTGATACAGGTAATACAGTTTCGAATTAACTTTTTGGTTTCTCGTAAACCATTAAGTGGCTAAAATCTCAGCTAAATATTGGATGATGTTGTTTGAAGATCTGCGTACCCTAAACGTCTATGCTCCTGAGTGAGAATTAATATAATATAATTAATTAAATTAATTAATATAATTAATATATAATATAATTAATATAATCTTTGGACGGTAACAACAGCGGATGCTTTTATTGATAGGGAATGGTAACATTTTCTAGACAACCACCAACTCGTAGAAGTCCAGTGGCATCTAAAAAAATGAGTTAAAAATGCAATTGTTTATTTGACAGATGCTTATTTGATGAGATCTAGGACATTTCTTTAAAAAAAGTAGTTTTGTGTTTGTTTAATAATAAACTGTAACGAAACCTGTAATTCTTGAGGTGCGAGAGAACCAGAAATTCGGTTGCCTTTGGCAATATTAATGAAAGGAAATACACACGCAAAAGATTGTAGCAAACGAGAGAAGTTAGAAAAACGCGAGAAAATTTCTTCAACGTAAGTAAGGGATTGTGAATCATTGTAAATCACAAGATGAGATCTTCCTTCCTTTGGTTATTCTAAATAGTTAGAGATTGATCAATTACCAGTTCAAAGCGAGGATTTAATAGAAACTTAGAACCACGCTACCATGTATCGTTATTAAGAATTTCGTGACAAAATAAACCTCGTGAGAGAATATCAGCTGCGTTTTCGGACGACTTTATATGTCGCCACTTGAAGTCTGACGTAATATCTTGTATCTGGGAAACACGATGAGAAACAAAAGTAGACCATCTACTTGCGTAACTTTTACACCAAGCTAACACTATCAGTGAATCGGTTCATAGATTTACAGAATCAAAACCTATTTCATTTTCGAAAATTTTTAGTAATAAGTTTACGAGTTTTGAGAGAAGAAGCATGGCACAAAGCTCAAGCCTAAGAAGAGTAATTGATTAAACAGAAGCTATCCTTGATTTGAAGGAAATGAATGTAGGAGAAATTGTGCCATTTTAATACACGGCACGAATATACACACAACAACCTATGCTGCTAAACTCGCATTAGCAAAGCCACGAATTTCAGTTTTTGAAATATTTTTATTTAAAAAATAAAACATTGGAATATTTTGACCTTTTATTAATGAAAAGTTTTTATAGAAGTTGTTGAAGTCGTCAAGAATATCTGAATTTGAGATAACGTATCTCAGTTCAGTTTTTGCATTGAAATTTTACCTTTTAATATTACTGGGTTTATTAATTCAAGAGTGTCGTACCACTGAGCTACAACAGACAGTATTGTTCTTTCAGTAACAGGAAAAATTTGCAACCCTTCTGGTGTAGAAATGCAAAGAGTATCCGAATTAGAATTCCACTTTAACCCCAAAGTTTTATTTAGAACATCGCGTAAACTAATGTCAAATTTCAAACACTCAGTGTTACGTCGTCATTAAACAATTTGGTAGTGGTTGACAATAAACACCGGAAGTGCGGGTATCCTACAGTTTTCAGTGAAACATTTTATACCGACAGTGGAAGTGCGTTGAAGAAAACAGTCGCATTCGAACCCTTGCAGAAGACGGTTGTATGAGAGCTTTTGAAAGCGATACCGACACCCAATTGTGCGTGTTATTGGTTGTCCGCGAAAGCTTTTGTGTGTGAACGTTTATTGCCCACAGCGGCACAGGATAAAAGGTATTTATACCCTTTATTAAGTAGTTTGGTGTAGTTATTTTTTTTGTTATTACATAACCGCTCCACCGCCATTAGTATTGCTACAAAAGCAATTGGTCCTTCCCTATAATTTAGCATATTTATATCACACCTTTATCATCCCAATAAGCCACTCAGACTATTCAAATATATTTCTTAGAAAAATATTGGAATTAGAACAATATTTGTGAAGTTCAAACCCGTGTTTATTTAGAACAGAATGTAACTCAGCACGAAGTTTGAAGAGAGTGTCTAGATTTTGGGCGCCACACAACCCGTATCCATATAAAATTGGGAAAAATTACTTCCGAAGCAAAAGGAAACTCACATTTATGGAATAACCGGAGGAAGTTTTACAACTTGCATCATATACAACGCGAAGTTTAGTGGATGCGCTAATTGCGCGAAAAACGCTAAGTGAGGCATGATATATTTGTTTTCTAATTTAGAATTTTGAAATGTTAAGCTAACATACTTAACATGTCCAAGAGAAAGATATTCCTGAATGAAGCTTTTATATTCTTGAAATAAAGTCCTATTCCTATGAAGTCTTTTTTCTAAACTTAAAAAGCGTTTCTTAGCGATGATAAAAGAATCACCAAGCTTGCTTGGTTCTGACAAAGAATATAGTAAAATGTCAACTTGAAACCTACCATTTCGTAATATTTTAGCTGTAGAAATAAATGTATGTTCGGATTGTTGACCTTTTTCAGATGGAATGAGATTTTCGGTAATGTGATCGCCATACCAGATTTTTTTTAGAAATGAATCAATTTTTGAAGTTACGAGAAAAGTAAAATCTGCTTTATCTGAATTTTCGTTTTCAGACAAAGAAATATTAAAAGCAGTATAGTTTTTTGGAACTGTACTTGCTACAATCCATTCCAAGTAAGAACAGGGAAATTTCTAGCGAGTTTGATTATATTTTCAAGGATTACGTCATAGTAGCGATCTAGACCTATCAATATGTCAATTTCTGACGGCTTACTAAATTCATCATCTGCTATTAATATATTTATAGGAATATCTATTTTATCAATCATTATTTGATATTGTGGAAGCTTACACGTAATATTAGGCAATACTGCACACGTAATGTTGAAGGTTTTACGTATACTTTCTTTAGAGAATATTTTGATATCCACCATTTTATTGGCGATAGTAAAGCAACCGTTAATGCCAGAAATGTTGACAGTTGTATCGTAAGATTTATACGGAAGTTGGTCAACTAATTTTTGTGTGATGAACGAGTTTTCGCTGTCTGTGTTTAACGACAGTTTTGATAAAATAAATTCTCCATCTTTGAAGCAGAGAGTTACTTTAGCCGAAGCTAAGAGAACATGGCAGTTTTTACCGAATGGGCTGAATAGGTATTGAATAGGTATTGGACAAATGCTTGACATCGTCTTTAGAGGTTGAAGCAAAATTATATTCTTGCTTCGCGACATCATTTTGTGAATTTGGAATTTCTTATTAATTTCTGAATTTTTGTTTTTAGAATTGTATTTCGGGGAAAAATTATATTTATAACTTTAACTCTTGATCGGAAAGAAAAAATAACATTTTTGGGTAGAGTAGCAATTTTCAACAATGTGCTTGCCTAAGCAATTAAAGCTTAACTTATTAGACTTTACAAAATCTATTTCTTCTTGATATTGAAGATTTTAAGGGAAAAACAAGAATAAATCCTATGCCCCGTTATTTTGCAAAAGGCACACTCAAGATCTTTTTAGGTGTTTTCATTATTTTTAACTGAAACGGAATGATAAACAAAAATTAGCTTTCTTTGCAATTTGGGGTAAAAACATCAATATTTTCTAACACAGAACATCCTTTTTATGAATTTTATGAAAATGTCTAGATTGGTAAATATACAATGATTCCTATTCATTTCATATGCGCGCTCTGTTTTGAAATCCAAGTTTCTTGAAAAAGAAATATTAAAATAACATTCCATAAATCTTCAAATTTTTGAAAGATTGGATATTTTTCTGAATAGTAGCTGAAAATGAATTACATTTTGTTATGCTAGAAGTATATAACATTGCAGATAAATGAGAATAAATAATAACAAGTTGGTTTGAAATATACATTTTAAAATATTTATAGCAGTATGAAGATTTACATTAGTAATTATTAAAAAATCATTTAACTGTAAAGGCTCGCCTTTAAATAATTCTTGAGGTATAGAAAACGCTAAATATATGATAACTGGGGATTTTTTATAATGAGAACATCAAAAAGTTGATAAAATTATTCAAATTTTTTTACATCTTTTGAAAAACTTTGAATTCTGATATCAGGCACCTAGACTGCCGTTAGTTGAGAATTATTTAGAAAAGATTGAAAACTATCATTTTGATTTTCAATAACCTCAGGTGCTTTTGTCTTAAATTAGAAATGCAATCAGTAGGATTACAAGTAAAAAAAATATGTGTCTTCTAAGACGGACCTGTCTTCTGCATTGATAGTTTCTTCTGTAGAAAGAGTTTTTATTTCAGCTTGAATTTTTTCATACGAATTTTACAAAGAATGCATTTAAATACAATTTTCTACGATTAATTAAATAATTTAAATAGCGCAATATAGACATGGTATTTTTGTCCTTAGTAGCGCAACGTAAAACTGAAAGCTACCAGTCTGAAAGTCTTTGTTTGAAATCCCCGAAGTACAGTATTTTTGTTCTATTACAATTGTGTGAGGATTATTAAATAGTATAAGTAGAAGGGTCGAATAATTGAACATTCCTCTGGATGTTGTTGGTGTTAATGTTGTTGGTGTTGGTGTTGTTGGTGTTGATGTTGTTGTCGTTGTTGTCGTCGTTGTTGTCGTCGTCATCGTCGTCGTCATCGTCGTTGTTGTTGTTGTTGTTGGTGGTGGTAGTGTTGTTGTTGTTGTTGTTGGTGGTGGTGGTGTTCTTGTTGTTGTTGATGTTGTTGTTGTTGGTGGTGGTGGTGGAGGTGGTAGATGCTGATGGTGGTGGTGGTGCTAATAGTGGTGGTGGTGTTGGCAAAGTGGCGAGGTGAGAGGTGCAAGAGGTGGGCGGTAGGAGGTGTGAGATGGTAAGTGGTAAGGTGAGGAGTATTAGGTGAAGCGGTAAGGTGTGAGGTGGGGTTGGGTGGGAACCGATAGATGGGAGGTGTGAGGTTGTTAACAATTATGTTGATGTTGTTGTTGATCTTATTGTTGTTAATGGTGTTGATAGTGATGATGATGTTGACAATGCTGTCGGTGAGGTGTGAGGTGGGGTTGGGTGGGAGGTGGTAGATGGGAGGTTGTTGACAATTATGTTGATGTTGTTGTTGATCTTGTTGTTGTTAATGGTGTTGATAATGGTGATGATGTTGACAATGCTGTCGGTGTTTCTGAAACGTGCACCAAACAAACAATACCAAAAGCATCAACACCAGAGGTGACAGCTTGGCGTCTCTTTCGGTATACTGTATCTTTTACTGATGGCGTAAATGCTTGATTTATCTAGTCGACTTCTTCTTTAGACTTTTCTAAAGCCTATTTACTGTATCCACTACTTCGATTTCTTATATAGTTGCGAACCATTTTAAACCAATTGTATGAAGCAATTAACTCAACGAAGTAATTTCTTCACTCTATTTTGGAGAGGGAGCAACTTCACCAACAACATCGACACCAACAACATCAACATATACATCGGACTGACACTGATACCGATGTAACCTCAATCTCCGATGATGCTTCTGAGGGTTATATATTATAAGTAGTTTTTTAGTATCGTGACGTACATATGGATATTCCATTTTATCCGGAGCGTATAAACTCAACAACTGAAAAACCGCCTGTAAAGAAAACCCAAAACACCAAGTTAGTGGCAACATTAAATTCTAAAATAAAATATGCAATTTATTACATACAGGAGTTTAAAACAGGCGTTGTCATATGGGCTTAAATTAAAAGCTATTCACAAGATACTTAAATTTTAACAAAGCTGCTGGCTAAAGCCATATATTGATTTAAATACAAATATCCGAAAACGAGCTAGGAACGAGTTTGAAAAAATCTATTGAAATTGAAGAATAGATAACGCGATTTTTGGAAAAACAATGGAAAACAAGCAAAAGCATTGTAATGTTAAAGTTGTTCAATATTGGGAAGGTAGGTATGGTGCCGAAGCTTGTATATCCAATCCTCTGTTTAAGAATATAACAGTTTTTGATGAAAATCTTATACTGGTAGAATTAAATAAATCTGAAATATATTTTAATAAACCTATATACGTAGGCGTGTGTATCTTGGACTTATCGAAGCTCACGATCTATGATTTTTATTATAGCTACATGAGTGCCACCTTTGGAGACAACTGCAGTGTTCTATATACGGATACTGAAAGTCTTATATACAAAATTAATAATCATAGACGATACGAAACTATAAAGCGAGAAGTTGAAGAAAATTTTGATACTTTGAACTATCCACACGATAACATCTACAGAATTCCTTTAGTAAATAAGAAAGTACTGGGAATGATGAAAGCTGACAACAATGGAAGGATTATGACAGACTTTATCGGATTGAGATCAAAAATATATTCAATAAAGTTTTTGAAACGCCAGAAGAGGATTAAGCCTAACGTTATGTGTAGAATATGCTGCATCGCTACTCATTGCTCTTTCCAACTTTGGTGAAACGAAAAAATAAAAGACAAAAAAATCAGTCGTTAAAAACAAAGGTTTATTTGAGGACTTTGTACTTTGTGCGATCGAGTGTACAGAAAAACTAATTTCGAATTCGAGTGGTGCGGTACAAATGATTACATTTTGAGAGAACCACAATTCTATTTGCGTGAAAGAACCTTTGACCGAGGCTCTAAACTTTTTTAAATTTTTTAAACTCATTTTGAATTTTTAAAAAATTAGTTTTTACAAAAATATGCACTTTTGCACAACAGTTTTCAGAAAGAAAAACGTTTAAAATAGATAAGTAGTAAAATGGAATAAGTCTACCTAATTAATCGCTAATGTTTTCACCAAAAAGTAGAGAAATCAAGAGCTAGTATTTTTTTTGTGCAGTATGTTGGCTTCCAGGAACATCACGGGAAATCCGGGTCTAAGCAGATCATAGGCAAAACAAGGCGTAAAGTGCGAAGACTTTGTGTCAAAGCTGATCATGGGTATGGAGACGACACAGACGTACCAGAACTCTCCTAGAGCAATTAACTGTAATGGTAGGGGGTGCGAAGACACTAGTGAAGAATTGGAAGCATTATGAAGTAATGATAGTACTAGTGAACACAATAACAACGCTTAACTGGTATAGTGGTGCTCTTTAATGAATGACTAATCGAATATACACCGTATAAGAACAATTAATAATATCACTGATGGTCGTTATGTAGATTGCTAAGAGTGTACTAATTTTATAGCACCCGCAATAAGTATCGGAACACTATTCAAATGTACAGTAATACTTTAATTACAATAATTTTAGACTATTTCAAGTTCACTAACTTATTAAAACGCCAATGGAGAAAGTTCTTTCGATCAGCACTAAAAACACACTGAAGGAAACGCACGTGGGTATGGATTGAAATAACAACTACAAGCTTATAATTAGTAATGGTTTTAAGAATTATTAGGGCACGATATTTATTGTACCGCGAGGGACTTGAAATTTATATATTTCCACAAACACGCATTTACGATTAGAAAGAGTAGAAATTAGAAGTAATACCGATCGCCATTGTTTGAAGTCAATCAGTAATCCTCATAAGAGAAAATGGTCGAAATTGTAAAAAGCAAAACCAACATTTACTAGCTGGTATAACTGAAAACTAATTAAGTAAAGTTGCGATCTTAACATAATTAGTGAAGTCCGCACCCTAGCGAATAATAAGGGATACGGCCACTGAGAGCGCGTTTAGAAAGGAACTGAACTGGACGACTATTGAAGAAATGCTCATTTGTTTCACATACAGAAAGGTGAACGCGAGAGTACGCTGCGTGCTATCAAGGTTAATGTTTTGTTTGTTAAATAGAAAGGATATGGGATTTAATGCTCGTAAATCTAATTAATGATATAAAAACCTGAATTTGAAAGAAACTACTAAGAAATTTTTATGACTTAAAGTATAAAATAATTTATAGGAAACTCCAACAAGTAGTCTTTTAACATATACTTCAGTCTTTCCAATGCTTTTCGCAAAGGTACTACATTGGTCAGGAAGTACGTGGAAATTTGAAGTTTAGCCAGACTTTTGCCATTCCAGGCAAAGTAGGGATTTTTAATGTGCGTGACAACACATTCACACGGGGCCTTCATTTTACTTCTCGTTCGAAATCTTCAACATCTTTGTAGATTGCTTCTACTCTATCCTCACTGTAACTAAATGTGGGCATGAAAACTTGCATTATTACTCTATTCACCGGTTTAGATTTTAATCTAACCATGAGTACTCCGTTCTTTTACACGTAGTTTTCTACAGTGTCCCCATCTTTTTCCGTATAACTATTCTGACACCCAAATTTTCTTCCTCTGATACTGTATGAATTACCCTAGTCTCCATTCCAAAATCCCCCGCTCCTGGGCACCGAACTTCACTAATCCCTACTAAGTCTAATGCAAACATATCCATCTTAATTTTCATATTCTCTAGGTCACTTACTTGCTCCGTGTTTCTAACATTCCACGTTCGGCTCTTCTTTCGAATTTACTAATCACATCCTCGAAAATAGTCCCCTACCGGAAATCCGATGGGGGCCTATTTTAACTACTGAATCTATTACCTCAAAGGATGCCATCATTTTAAAAGCAATTTAAGTACTCTGTATACTTGGGAAGAAACGTGATGGTTTTCTGTTGCCTTCTTCATCACAGTAGTATGGCTTAGAATGGCATATCTTGTTATATGGACTCTGCCACTGTAAATACCGAAATATAAACACGCAAAGACCTGCTACGCTCCTTTGGAGACCTGTGTTAGTCTGGTTTCTCACTAAAACCTCACTAATTTGGTTAAACCTATACTTTGGCTCTTTAGCTCGCTGAAGCACACAAGCTATTCTACCCGTTTCAGTATTTTAGAATTTTTTCAAGATGTAGGTCCGTTTAGAACGGCAAATTTTTTAATTAAATTTTTAATGTATGCTGTGCGAAAAATAAGTTGAAATCATTGGATGTTATAGTATCATAAAAAATCCAGGTACAGTATCGGCAGTTGACGGAACCGTAAGTCTACGTTTCATAGTCACTCTCAACCTTTATAAAAATTTTAATTTAACTAGTATTCTTCTAGTACTTTATCAGTTATCATGTATCGTGTCAAAATTACAAGGCTCGTTTAATAAAAATTATCATGCCTTTACAACCGCCGTAAGAATAAATATTCAATGAAAGGAGCCATTAATAATGTGTCAGCGCTGTCCAATATCGTAATTAGATTACTCCCCACTACGACAGGAAATAACACCACGAATGAAGCTCAGTTTTGAAGGGTCATTTTAACAGATGTTATCCGAGATAATAAGGCGTCGTGCCTTAAAAAGCACGATCATGATGTCATATTTGAAGTGGGCGATTAGAATAGCAATGAGCATCATACCAGTGAAGCGACAATGCATATATGTGAATATGTCTTATAGATAATATTGGTTAGTATAGTTCTTGAAAGCAAAAATCATTAATATAAAACTGTTTTAGCGAGTTATCTGGTTATCCTCTTAGTTCTTCATATAATGCAGTAAGAATTATTTATTTTATGGTTTGTTGGTTGATACTTATGTAATTACAAATTAATATTTCTAAAATTAATACAAAAAAATGGTTTGCATCACGCTGAAAATCCCTTATTTTTGCTGGTCGAAATAATGGTGTGGTAATATTCCACTACAAAAGAAGCACATGTTAGGAACAATAGGTCAAGGTCGATTCTTAAAGCGGCGTAGGTAATATGTCGACATCTGTCATACCTACATATGCTGGAAACATGGTGAGTAGAAATAGTATATTGTACAACGAGCATGGAATGATGCCCATTTCTCACGAGTATGATAAATCATACGAGTGAGAAATGGGCATTCCATGCGTGTTGTACACTATACTTTTTCTACGACTGTAGTATGTACTTTTTAAATGTGATACCTCTTTTGTTAATATTATAAAATACATGGTAAGTATAGGAGTATATATTTTATTAATATCATAAGTTTATTATCGTTTGTGAATATACATAAATTCAAAGAAAAGTACAAATATATCATAATAAAAGTAAATAAATTGATTTAAGTTTAGTTTTTAGATTCATTATTATTAATAATATTAAAGGTTACATTGCAATTATTAAACGTCATTGTAGAAGGTGTTTTCCCAAAAACTAAATTTTTTTGACGTTGGAAATTCTTGTCTTTGGACGTTGATGGAACATTTGAAATAAATTTAATGTAGTTGCATTTGCACCTTCCACAATATTTGGAGGCGTCGGTTCTAGTTCGCTTTCACTATCACTAGCCATTTTTTAAAGACTTTGCAAATACTTTAAGATTTTAAACGCTTTCACAGTATGAAATTATTTATTTGACATTTGTTGGTTTATTATTTGTTTCATAGCCCACCTTTGAAAACTCGGCCGTCATTGGAAATAAGATGCAAGTGCAGGGCTACTTGATTAATAGAAATATAAGCACAACCGTGCAAATTGAACATTCCCGCACTGGTTGCTTAGCAAATTGCCTAGCAACGAGTGCGGGAATAAAAACCTGTATAGAATGTAGTAGATTTCTCTATCAAAAACACACCTCGTTCCAAAACAGTCGTAGAAAAACTATTTTTGGAATGAACGTTTGGAAGTTTACGTGATAGAGGGCACGCATGAACTAGTGTTTTGGAATTACATATTGGTTGAAGATGAATTTTTGAAAATTTTATTATGTAAAGTATATATGGAAAAATGCGTATGATTCATATATGGCACTAAACATGTTATAAACTGTAGTAAGAAAATTCAGAAACGAGATTGTTCATTATCAATTAAAATCTGTCAGTTCATTATTAGAATCACATATAAACATGTGTTTAGGATATTTAAGAAACAGCCTTGATAATATTTTTATAATCTAGCGTTGCATGAATTATTAGTTATGTGAACCCTCGTCAAAGATTTTTGATCAAATAGAGCCATTGATGACAAGTACATTAATTGTAAATTATTGAAAAACATTAAGTGTTTTGTATTAATAGAGGTTGAAATTATTTTCTCAAGTCAGTAAATTTTTTGTAAATAAATAGGATAAAAAAAGCTTAAATGATCAAACCAAAACAAAAAAAACTACTTAGGATAATTGTAAATTGTTGTTAAAAATCCAAAAAAAAAGAATTTAGTTCAGTGAGGAAGAGATTAATTTTGACTGTAAATAAATAACATGAAACATGAATAATAATTGTAAGCAAACTTAGATGTAAATAGAGGAACTTTAAGCTTGCCTAATTATTTCTTGAAATACTCACTCTGATATTTTTTTGAACCGAAGTTTAAGTGATTTGCCTGTAAGTGACATCTTCGAATAGAATTGAGTATGTTAATTTGAGGGCACAAATAGTGTTCTAAATTTTTTATTAATGATAGTGATCATGTATTTATTACAGGTTCAGTGGTAACGCTAGTAGGTAATGTATATAGAAGGTTGGAGTTTTTTTTTTGTATAAAAGGAAATGTTTAAGGGTTTTCTGCGTTTTCTCCTAAACTATCTAATTTCGAATCAGACGCAGTGGTGCCATATTAGTTTTGAATCTATTGAAGTCAGCGGAATTTCGATTTAATATAATTTTGACCCCGCCCTGCATGTCTCATGCCTCTGCAGGAATAGACGCCGAGGTAGTCCGGAAGAAACATCTTTTTAATGACCTTCAGTCATAAGAAGAAGAAGCCAGTGTTATTCAACCCAGGGAAACCGCCCCTAAGGGAAGGAAACAGTTCAATCAGAACCAGTAAAGTAAGGAACGGGAAAAATAACATACATTAGCTGAAATTGGTGTATTCAGCAATTTCCTCTTTAAAAACAGACTGCATAAAAAATTAATTCATCGACCAAAGGTTAGAAAACTTTGCTGACCAACAGCTGTGGTTCAGCAAGTCCTGACAATTGAATGAAGTAATAATAGTTACTGATGAAATAATAATAAAAATGTTCTAGCTCCATGAACGTTGCAACACACAAAATTTATTTGTTTTTTTCAACCTCACTTGTAGTAGCAGCAAATTAATATAACTATACCCTTAATTAATTTGAAGCGCTATAGGACGAATATTGACCCATCATCGATAAAACAAGAATAACACGTGTAACTAATGACCTAAATGAGTGTATACCTCAGGGTGCGATAAAACGCAAGAGGTTAATAAATTACATTATCGGCACCTCGCCTATGGTATATCGTGTTATTAGATAGTAAGTGATTAAGCACCTTCTAAGTTTGTAATTGCCCATGGACTGAACGATATCGAAACTTAATGAAATTTGGGTTAACATAGAACAACTTAACTGAAATTTTAACTCGCAATTTCCACTACAATACTTCAATACCCTAAATCCAAATGCTTGGCGTAAAACTTAGAATGGCTGAAATAGGTTAATTTTACGGGGATTTATCCGGAATTGATTAGATTTTGCACGGATTTTCCTTACTAAACTTTCCGATTAAGCTCTTCGAGATAATTACTTTGTTAGGGCACTGTGTTTAAACTTGTTTCAGAATTTCTAAAATTCATAATTTAATATTTACAAGCCTTTAGCTCTGCTAAGCGGGGTAATACACCATAATTTCTGGGCTTTTACGATAAAACATCCAATAGCGTAAAACTCTTTTCCACGATTTTCAGTAAAACTTCAAACAGCAGTTCAATTACATTATCCGCAGGTTTTAAAAAAGTTATAAAAAGAAAATATATTCGACTTCTGGCACTTTCCTGGAAGGCGTACTCTAAATTCGGAAATAAACCAACTTTGTAATAAACTATAATGTCTTTCGGCCACAAAAAGCGAACGACTTTTAGCATCCGGCTAAATTTAAATATAATCGATAGTGTTCTATAGGAAAGATGAGAATAAGGGTTAGGATTGTTTCGGTTCCATAAAAGACCTTAGATATGCGAAATGTGTTTAATTCAATTCGTTTACGAGATCAGGCAGATTATGTCGCTCAGATTGTCTTTTACGACGTTGAAATTGTGGTGTATTGCGGGCTTTTGGTATTTTAAATTTTTTCAGCGCAAATTCCAGATAAATGTTGTGCGTTGCAGCTACACGATTATGTACAGACAGAATTCTAATAGTCACAGCAAACACAAATTGCTCTTTCAATCCAATTACTAAAGTTTATTGTCGATGAATGGGGTTGTTAGTGAATGAAGGTGTCTGTATAGCTAGTTAGCAATTTATGTTGCTCTTGTAAATGCTAACCTGGCTAAATGATCTAGTACTATTTGTATGAACCACGCAACCGGAGGCAAAGTTGGGGAATTAAATGAAATATAATGGTCTTTGTAGTTAAATTATCCAACTGATTTTGGCCATATTATACAGCTCACTAAAGTGGATTAATTTCTAATTAACCTAATTTTACAAAATCTATTTATCCCACTCGTTTAAATAATGACAGAACAATTAGTTCAATTTTGTACAGTTCTTTCCAAAGTAATAAGTACAAACATTTACCTCTAACATAGTGAAGGAATATTTAGATTTTCTTGATATTATAGATTACTAGCGATGGAAAAGGCGTTACCTGAAGTTGAGAACAAAAATAAATTTGTACTCTAGAAATCTAGCCTACTTTTATGTTTTTGGAATCAAATCTTTTCGTTCGCGTTATATGATTGTCTTAGAAAGTCAAAATACTGTTTCGTCTAATAATGTATCAAATTCCCTGGCAGCAGGTTTACGTAAAATACACGCAGGAGCGGATACAGATTTCTATGAACGGTTGGGGGTGGGGGTTCCAGCACTTCCACTCAGTTGTATCGTAAGATTTATACGGAAGTTGATCATTATAATTTGAATTAGGGCCGCTATACTTGCGGCCACGTCCCCAATGCTCCACCCGGAGGTACTACACTGGGTTTAAACGCGAAAAATAGTCGTGCTCCTAATGTATTCTTACTTCATAGTTGATTCACCCTAAATAAAAACTAAATAAAAATCTAACAAACCTAAAAATCTAACAAACCTAACAAACTCTAACAATCTAACAAACCTAAAAATCTGACAAAAACTGGAACAAAAACAAAACAAAAACTAAAAACAGGGTTGTAAATAATGGTATCCCTACGGAAGTTGATTAGCTAATTTTTGTGTGATGAATGAGTTTTCGCTGTCTGTGTTTAACGACAGTTTTGCTAAAATAAATTCTTCATCTTTGAAGCAGAGAGTTACTTTAGCCGCAGCTGAATGGGTAATTGTATTGGATAAATGCTTGTCATCGTCTTTAGAAGGTGAAGCATGTTACGTTCCAATTTTGCTTTAAAAATTTCCCTTGTTAACTCATAAGTCCAGTTTACGATAATTTTGTTGAATCAACTACGTTGCTATTCTCACATCCGTCAACTTAATTAATAATAACTACGCCGTCTAATACTTTTTAACTCAAATCTCTTTTGCTTTAAAAACGGCAGGGTTCTGCTACAAATAAATAGTTTACATCCTGTACACTATATTTTTCAACAATAAATACGCTTTCAAATAATTTCTCAACTTAAATCTATTTGCTCAGAAACGACAAGTTTATGATAAAATTTAAATAAGTCAATATTCTCTTTAGGTATCCGTAAGCGCGTTATACTTTCCGATAACGTATAATTGCGTTCTAGTGGGTTTCCTATCTAAAGATTTATCGAAGTAATATATCCTCCTATTCTTCGGTAAAACATTGATTCTGCAGCTTGTGCGTCGATGCATTTGTAAAAACTACTCGTTCCGCTACTTTAAGAGCGATGCATTTTTCTCCTCTATCAAATGTGTAGATTTGGTGTGGATCGGTAAGCGCTCCTGAGTTATTAATATTAGTAAGAATTTCCTTTTTTAGCTCTTAGCTGGTTACGGGCCAATTCAGCACTACGACACCAAGGGACGGATCGCACTCCGTGCGCGGCCTAGCTCTAGCCGGTGAGGGGTGGGTATGATAAAAGTCGTAGGTCGGGATTGCTAAATGCCCTAAGATGACAATTACAATGGGTCGTGAACTTGGTAGTATGCCAAAACTCGGGTCTGACGGCAAAATCAGGTGGGCACCACCAGTAATGTCACTGTGTTAGATATAATCGGGGTCTCGTTACTGGTCGAGCAAACGCCCCTGCACTTGTTATAATAAGAAAATATGATGGTAAAGAAAACTCACGGTGTAGAATGTACTGATTCACCCTACTCACGCAAATTACTACAACAGAATAATGCACCTGGATTATACTCTTAACTCTATTTACAAACACATGGCTGAAAAGAACACATTAATTAAGTACAGTAAGTAACATGAAAAAAGGTGTATATAAGCAAATGTAGGTACGGCGTATATTGAGTACGCCACAACTATGATCAAATTAACTATGATAACTAACCAAAAGTAACAACTAAGTGTAAGTTCGCACTGGCCAGGGCTACCAAAGATATACTTTTGAGTACAATTATTTCTAACATGGGGTAGGGTTGGATGCACCTGGGCCTCGCGGCAGTACGGGTTCTTAGGTTTGACGACCAAAAGAGTGTAGACTATAGCCCGAAATATCACGCGTGTTACACCGGGTGCATGCAAACCTCCGGTAACAATGTGGACGGTAGACGTAAGTCTACTTGAACTATCTAGGCGCTACAACTGGTACAGTCTTACGTTACGAAACAAGTGGTACAATTTGGAAAAGTATCGCAGCTCTAAAATTTTACGGACTAATAGATATACAATGCGCACACAAGCGGCTTTCTGTTTTACACTGTTGACTACAGTGAAAGTAGGGTAAATACGGGGCGAAACACGCTATCTACTTTTAGCTTCACTGGAGGTAGATGCAAAAGAACATTCTATAGTTCAGGGTAAAATATCCCAATACCAGCGTGCGAACCAGTTTGGTCACTTAGTAACTACTACAGTGCAACACTTACAATGAAGGGTCTGTGGGGTGAATCAGGTCACTATAGACACAGCGAGGAGAGTGGGTGTCGGTATAATGCAACAGCCCAACTAACTTTATCATGGGTGTGTGTTAATTCATCAGGTTCCCAACTAAATCGGTTGATTACAGCGTACGGCAAATGTAATCTGAGGTCACTTTTCTTTCATTCAAATAAACTCCCACTATGAATTGGCATCTTATAGGTATAACAATGACGGTATATAACATCGGATGTTAGAGTGGACCTACAAAAGGTTAATTAAACACACCCCAAACGTAAAACGCGACTCGACACTTTTTAATGAATTTGACAATCCTCTCCTGTCACTTTCTAGCCTTCTTCGCAATTTTGAAAAAGTGTACAGTTTACTTGACTGTCCTTTATCACAAATTGGCATGTTTAATATGCTCGCTAAAGTAAACTATACAATACTAAACGTTGAATTAAACCGAACTTTACACCTCCCTTACGTGAAGACGAAAATCCCATTTTCGGCTTGAGTAACCGAAACCTAAATCTAAAGAAAATCAACCTGGGAAAACAAAACAAAAGAAAAACATAAAACCAAATTATATCTACAACTAATCTGGATGGTGTTTAAGATATTTGGCGTGCCATACACCTTTAGACATGCCAGTAGAATCGGACAACTCATATGTCGAATAAGACATTTTTTTACGAATAATAAAAGGTCCAACAAATTTAGGGGCTAATTTCGCGGAAAAATATTTCGACGCGTCAGACAAAACATAATTTCTTCTCCACACGGTATCACCAACTTCAAAATCTGCGGGACGCCTTCGTAAATCATATTTGATTTTGGCGCGATCATATGCCTCTTTAAGTCTCTTGACAATATCATCATAAATTTTCTGCATCGCAGCAGAACGCGATAGGAGATCTTTTTGATCAGCAAAATTAACACCATTTAAATCACGAGAATTATAAGACACATCGGGACTTCCTTCAAGATTCATCTCACGACCAAAATTAGCAAAATATGGCGACATACCGGTAACTTCACGAATAGCAGTACGTACAGCGCAAGCTACTTTAGGTAAATAACGATCCCAATCTTTGTGATGATCTTTCACGTACGACGACAACATAGTCTTCAAAATTCTATGTACTTTCTCAACCGGATTCGCTTGAGGATGATAATAAGCATTAAATATTATCTGAATTTTATACGAGGAGGCCAACTTGCTGAATTCCTTAGAACGAAACGGAACACCATTATCGGTAAGTAAATATTGCGGAGCACCAAACACTAAAATAACATTTTCTTCAAGACGTTGCACCACAGCTGAAGCTGTAGCAGAACGCAACGGGAAAAACAATGAAAATTTCGTAAAACAATCGGTTACTGACAAAATATAGCAATAACCTCTGGAAGAACGCGGTAACGGACCTATAATATCACAAGATACCATCTGCCAAGGTTTCTGAACAATGGGGTGTCTGGACATCAGACCTGCAGGTTTCTTCTGCTCAGACTTTTGCTCTAAACACACTTTACAATGGTTCACATAACGAGTAACATCAGCTTTCATTTTCGGCCAATAATGTAAACGAGAAATACGACTAAAAGTCTTAAAAATACCTAGATGACCTGAAGTAGGCTCTTCATGACACTTTACTAAAACATCTTTACGGCGAAATTTCGGGACAACATCTCTCCAACAATCATCTTCTTCAGAAACATCCGGATAATCAACTTTCATCCGCTTATACAGAGTATCACCAACAATTTTCCAACTATTATAGACAATCGGTTTAGTCTGCACAAGCTTACACATACGATTATACCAGCGATCAATTTTCGAATTTACAGGAGGCTCCACCTCTTCACGCTCCTCCACAACCACATTGACAACTTATGTTCACATTTAAAGAAACTAAGGTGGTTATAAATAGAACACATATTCACAACTTTGAGAATTCATTATAGAGTAGGTAACCTGTAATGTTTAGATAATTGATCAATAAACTATAACTTACTAAAAAACCACAACACTTCAAGAAACTTGTAGCAAATCTACTTACAACATCAGCACTATTGTATTTAAAAACAACCCCTTGTTGCAATATAAATGATCTCTTTTAACTGGATATAGAATATGTAAATGTAAAGAAAGTTTAAGCACCAAAGTTAGACTTATTTGTTAAATATGTATGCGATTCTGTACCACTGCCACCACTCTTAAAGCTGTAAGCTGCTAAAGGAATGTTCCACAGTATTAACTTTACAGCGTACAAATTATTACATTACATGTAACAATGTATATAAATATTATTGTACTTCTCTATTCTACATAAGTTTTAGTCTGTCTGTTTGCATCAAAACTAATATTCCTAAAATGTCTTAAGGTTTTTCACAACCTAATGAATATGTGAAAACTGCTAATTTGTACAAACAGTTCACTTTAACCATATCTTCACCTATTTGATTTAAAATAAACTGCAATTTTACATTTATATGCTCGAACCATTAATTATTCTCAAAATTCCATAGCACTTAATGGTACTAGGTAACTATTTTTAAATAACAATGCTAACATAAATATCAGCATAAATAGCAACAAATTCCACTTCTGTACTCAGGATAACTATAGTTTGCTTTTTAGAATACTTTGATATTAAATTATTGTAAAAATTAAATTTGGTTTGAGTACAACATGACCATCAACTTTATTTTGTTCGAACTATGAAGCTTCAAAATGTTCCCGTTCAAAAAATCACATTATAGTACACAACTAAATTCAATCTGTTCAAAACATACATTATACAATGAATTTGTTGGTTTGGAAATCCAATTGTTTGTTTTGCAATTAATTAATCATCTTTTCAGGCGTTCTAAGTCAGTAGGGAATAAATAAAACTTATATATATATATATATATATATATATATATATAAAATGAAAATTAATTGCCTATAGCAAATTTTTAATAAATAAAACAGTATATACGATGTATAAATAAACACTAACTTTACGACGAATCGAAAGAAAGTTATTAAATATAGAAAACAAGCTAGTAATTTGCATAGCCATAGCTTGCTTTGTATAATTAATAACTTTTTCGATTCGTCGTAAAGTTAGTGTTAATACATCGTATATATATATGTATATATATATATATATATATATATTGCTATGCACTCCTGGAACTATCGTGACCCGACGTTGTTGTGCCATATTAATTATGCTATGATACTCTCACAATTATTCGTGCGCCATCTTTTGGGCGCCATATAAATATTGCTATGCATTAACTGGATTTATCGTGGACCGACCTTGTGTCGACCAATAACAAAACTTGATATGATAACGCCGTACTCGGTATCAATGGCATATTCTTGCTTGACTCCACCTCTCTATGTTTATCTCAATCAAGTTACACTCCCACAAATTTTATTATTCTACCTCAACTAGCTTTTATTTTAATTATAAAATGAAGTTAATTCAATTCCATATAATAAAAAGAAATATTATATACAGGTTTTGAAAATTAATAAAATACACTTTTCAATCAATTATAAGTCATATTTATCTCAAAATCATATGTTCTGCTATCAATCTAAAGTCACCAAAAACTATTCTTTTTATCAGAAGAAGCCTGGAACGTTCAAAACCCCTTTATTATATTACGTACCTTCAACGTATGCAAAAGTTCGTTGCTGACTCTGTTACACTATTTTATATTAATCAAGCAATTCAATAATCAAATTCAAATAAAAAAATATGTTTTAAAACTAAAAAGATCTAACCTGGTCTGTGTGCTTCTATATTTCCTTTTCGCAACCAAAATTATCGACGCATTCATTATCAACTAACATCAATTAGAATTCTCCATGCATTATTATACTATCCATTCGTATTCGAAATTATTCTCCACCAATTCGGAATTATTATATACCCATTTGAAATATTATCTATCCACACGCTTGAATTATTACATTTGAATTATTGTCATCACCCTCTGGATTATTATTGTCAGATTTAGAGTTTATTCTCACCAAACTTAGAACATTCAACTTAGATTTATTGTCGTCCGGCTTAGATTATTATACTCCCACTTAGAGCCCTATTATTATTATATTTTAGTTAAAATAAATTCCCAAATTCTACTCGCGTTCATCGGCATTAGAAATTTTCATATTTGTAGCACTATCTGTCATTAAACACTTTTACAATCAAATTATTATTACGTACGCGTTACTCTTTGATTAATAGTAACACAGCTTGACCTTGTTGAGTTTATAACTGACCACCGTTATCATTCTTGCTGTTAATATATGAGTTATTCCCCTTCTTCTGTGGGTTTGGTTTACAAGCCCGTCACTAATCTTAACCAATAAGGTCTCTTTATTTTCTACACTTAAAGTGGTTTTCTGGTGTAACATTCTCGGCCTTTCGAGTAATTGTTGTTTGCTTACATATGCCTTGTTATCAAACCATGCGGTGTTTTGGGAAAATAATCGCGTTTCCATATTAAACACAAATACCTGATGCAATTCGACTTTCAATTTTCAAGTATATTTATCTTTTTACGCATTTTTAATTACCTTTACTATTAAAAATTGTTAATTGTTTGTACGCACTTACACTACGCTTGTTTAAGTTTTATCTCTTATCTCCGTATTATGTTGCGATTAATTCGAATCCTTTGCAATGCGTTGTAACAATTTTATTTTTTGGTTATTAAATCCGTTCATAAAAGTGCAAGAATTATAAAACACTTTTATTAAAATAATAAGTAAAATACATTTAACAACTTTGGTATTACGCTAAAGCGGCATCTTTATGTAGCATTCTATGTATAGTCAAATATCTGTGTCTTCGATAGCAATTTGCAAGCGCGTTTTGGTTGACAGCCCCTCCTGGGACACTCCGTTCGTCCGAGCGAGATTGATAACCAGTCGGCCATGCGAGATAGTAGAGTCAAGATGTACGAAAAACGCAGGCTGCCAATTTGCGTATAAATTTTGAGCAGTCGAGACACATCTTTAAATAGCGGTTGGTATCCTATGAACGTTATTAAATTGTTTAATTGAGATATTTTATTTAGCGCAAAACAACACAAAATACAACTTTGAAAACAAGAAATCCAATCACTGATGTTAAAACCACTTTGTATTACAACCTGTAAAAAGCAACTTAGAAGATGGAAAATTTGACTAATTTATAGAAGACCATTTTATTATACAACGTAAAGATGTTATTTGGTAAAGCAGCGTGATTCAACATATTGCAGCAGCTGACGGATGTATTGTGACTGCATTTAATTCGACACCTGGAGCAATTTCATGTGCTAGAAACTGTTGAGGATGAGCTGGGTCCACACAACATACAGTAAATTCCGCTTGATATAACAAGTACCTCTTCAAGGCCACAAAAAGCAGTTTTGGTTCGTAGTTAGTTTTAAGAATCTTTTTTTGATGGTTTATACATTAGAAACACTTTAATTTGTTTGATTGTGTAAAAGTACGAATATTATTAAAATTTCAATTAATTGTTGAGCTGGAATTTTCCAGTATTAAAATTATAATTCACTATTTAGATGGTTTTAGAAACTACACACGTGGTTCATTATGTACCGTTAGTAACAGCAACAGGTGTTACTGACGTCACTTGTTTGTCTGCAGTATACTGCTGACAGATGTGTTCTAGAAAACAAATGCTTCGAACAGCGTTTGCCCAAGTTGAGTAAACAAGAATATTTTTGTGATCTGCTTTTTTTAGTAGAAATTAAAACTAATACAAGTAATTTAGAAAAGGAAAAACTTGAGTAACAACGTTTTTAAAATGTAATCTTCCTGAACAGATCTGCACGGGTCGGACCTTTTTAGTGTAACCAGTTTACACTAAGCTGTAAAATGTTTGATTATCAACAATTTTGATAAACCTTAATTTAAAATTCACGAACTCATTTAATTATTTATGAAATTTTGTTGCATTGCATTTTGTTTTAAAAGAGAATCTTTTGAGTAAATTATTGGTTCAAGATTAAAGTTTTTTATTTTGATCAAATATGGTCAAACCTAACAACAGGAAACTAATATCCTTAAGAGTAGAATTTTGATGCCAATTTTATATAGAAAATATCTTTTTAATATTTCTTTAGGTATGTTTGCGGGACACAAATAGTGTTCCACCTTTCTATTAATCTAATTATTACAATTTCTTACAGGAGCAGCGTCTTATTTTGTTAAGACGGGTTTTGTCATCGAAGGCGATTTTTTCTATGGGTTTCCACGTCCGCCCCTAGAAATATACCACGCACTTATCATAAATAAGTCAGGACTTGGTGGCGCCTATTTGTTTTGGATTAAGTTTGACTTACAATCAGATTTCGACTTGCCCCCCCATTTCTCATAGCTCTACCCAAGGAATAGACCCCTAGTTATGTCGGAAGACTTCGTTACACTTGCTCATAACGTGAGGCCAGCTATATATAAGAAAAATTAGTTTCACTGGCTTCCAATAAACGTAGGGCAGGTGCCTCAAAAAACAATATTCGTTTCACTGGCGCCGGCAACGCTAAGGCACTTTGAAAAAAATACGTTTCACTGGCTCACAACGTGGAGCTGGTGCTTTTAGAAAAAGAAAAACTGTCGCACTAGCGCCCAACGTGTAGGGCTTCAAAATTTGTTTGTTCGAAAATTATTTTGCTACGAAAATTGTTTGTTCAAAAATTATTTAGCTTCGAAATTTGTTTGTTCAAAAATTATTTTGCTTCAAAATTTGTTTGTTCGAAAATTATTTTGCTTCAAAATTTGTTTGTTCAAAAATTATTTTGCTTCGAAATTAGTTTGTTCGAAAATTATTTTGCTTCGAAATTAGTTTGTTCGAAAATTATTTTGCTTCCAAATTTGTTTGTTCAAAAATTATTTTGCTTCGAAATTTGTTTGTTCGAAAATTATTTTGCTTCAAAATTTGTTTGTTCAAAAATTATTTTGCTTCCAAATTTGTTTGTTCAAAAATTATTTTGCTTCGAAATTTGTTTGCTCGAAGTTTATTTGACATTAAGATTTGTTTATTTAAAAGTTTGGTTGAGACGTTAACCCCCATACAGTCAATTAATTAACTTAGTCAAACTTATTTTTAACTTTCATCCTGTTTTGACCCAATATAATTTTTTTGATATTGTTTTGGCAAAATTTATTTTACCAAATACACTTTTTGAGTTTTACTTTAGTTGCCCGAATTTGTTTTGATAATTTTTGTAAGGTTTAAATCATTTAGATTTATCAGTTTGATTCCATTAGGCTTTTGTAATCATGTCGGAAAAATTCCAAATTGTTTGTCTACTTAAAGAGGAACTGGAATATGAACTGAAAATTAGAGGAGTAGTGAGTGAGAGACCAGTTTTGGAGAAAAGGAAAATTTTAGGAAGACTGTTAGCTAAAGAAGCTGATAAGCCTGGAGTTTAATTTGCTTGAGTCAATAAAGAACATTTTTGTCCGAATTTGATGATAAGGCTACGAATTCTATTTTGAGGGTACATCGGTTTGAGCTGTCGTCGTATCATTTGAGAATTGCTCTTGTGCATAAGCACGTTTTTGATTTTGTTAGCAGATTTTTATTTAGATCGGCATTGCAACGCAATTTAGTCTAGGCGGAACTTGTCGTCGTGGTTGGTTGCTCAGCAGTATGTTAGTCTAGACGAGACTCAGGAAGAGTTGGTCGCTCAGCATTACGTTAGTCTAGACGAGACTCGAGGTGAGTTAGGCGCTCTAGAATTTTTTGCATCATTTTTTTTTGAGTTGATGTAACTTTTGTATTGTTAGTCTAGGTGAGACTCGTAGAGGGTTTGTCACTCTAGCAAATTTAGGCGTTGTGAAGCATTGTAGTTGTTTCGACAGTTCAGTTGGTAGTAGGGTGAGAGTGTACCTGAACAATGATATTTTTTTTGTTAGCTATCGTCGTGATTAGTTTTTTTATTGATGATTCATAAGCAGGTAAATGGCTTTTAGTTGTTGGTGACTGGTTTTCGAAGTATTCGATTTTACAACCTTTGCGTAGTGCCACGGCACAATTGATTGAAAAGTTTTTGGAAGAAAAAGTATTTTTTGTCTACGGAGTACCACAATTTGTTATTTGTGATAATGGTCCACAGTTGATTGGACGTGTTTTTAAAGCTTTGTGTGCAAGGTACGAAATCCAAAAGATTTGGTACAATGCTGTGTATGCTCCTCAATGCAATTTTGTGGAAGAATTAATAAGACAGTTGGTACTGCTATTCGTTCGTACGTAGAAGAACATGATACGTGGGATATTGAGATATCAAAAATTCAGTACGCAATCAATTCAGCAAAACACGAATCCACCAACTATTCTCCAAATTTTTTAGTCTTTGGTCGTCAGGTACCCTTAAGTGGAAAAGCTTATAGTGATAATTTTAAACCTGGTGAGGATGTAGATGTTGTTTCAAGTAGTAGACCTTCTTATGTTTTGGATCGTCAACTTTGTTTGATATTTTTGGAAATGTCCGTGAAAATTTGCATGTAGCTTATCAACGTTCGAGTAAACGCTACAACCTTAGAAGAAGAGACATTTCATTCCAAGTCGGAGAGAGCGTTTGGAGAGCTAATAAGGTGCTTTCAAGTGCTGGTGATAAATTCTCCGCTAAGTTAGCTCCAAAGTTCGTTTTGAGTAGAGTTCGAAAAAAACTTTCCAATTTAGTGTATAAGTTAGAAAATGAAGATGGAACAAGAGCCGGAAAATGGCATGTTAAGGACTTGAAACCCGTTGAAGCATCGTACACAATTGAAAATGATGATCCTGACGATTAGTTCCAGTCTAGTCATCTCTTTGATGTTAAGCAAAACAGTAGTTGTTTGCCTTGTTTTGTTCCGATCTTTGATTTGGCATCGTTTTACTAATACTACGGAGACTGCCATTTGGTAACTAATTTTTTTGAAAATTTTGTTTGATAATTGAAGCAAGTGGTTAAGGATTTTTGTAGTAGTTTTGAGGTGTGCATTAGTGTGCATACTGGTTGTTTTAGTCGCGCGTTATTTGAAGCTGTTGTTAGAAGATGTCTTTGACAGATGTCTTTAGGATGTAGAGATAAGTGGGCTATTTAAGTTGCTAGTCCTGATTTCTACACATTTAGGTAGAGAGAATATTGATTTATTCTTTCCCTTATTTCTGACCTGTCAGAAAATTTTGTTTGATAAGATCAAAGGTTTGCATGGTGAACCTCACCATTTGTTCCATCACTAATAAGATGTGTTGTTTGAAAATTAGTGATAATGATATTTTGTATTCGAATTTTGTAAGTAACCTTTTGGTTAGGTTATCTTAGTTTTGATTATCACCTTGTGATAATGGTATTTTGAATTTAGACCTATTAGTTAGGCTACTCTTTTGATTATCACCTTATAGTGATAATATTTTGAATAGTTATGCTATTTTGATGTAGTAGCGTTCCTTTTTTGGTATATAGAGCTGCTTGAGCTCCAGGAAGTGGAGTCTTTATTTGTGGAAATTAAGGTAATTTCTAATATGTTTGGTTATAGTTAGTAAATACTAGCCTCGGTAGGAGTAAGAACCTCTAGTTAAAGGGTTACTTTGAATTTAGCTTTTGATTAATTTTTTTGTCCCGTGGAGTGTTTGACTTTTTAACTTGACCCCTCCCAATTTTGACATACACCGGTTGTGACTCCCCGATTTTGTCTCCCTATGGACGTTAGGTACACGTAGCTACCGACACACTCAAATTTGTAAATATTTGTCCCCCTCGTTTTAATAAATTCATAAGAATTTGTATTGATAATTAGGAATGTAGAAGAGGCTAGTATATTAAAAAAAAAATTTTTTTGTATTTGTTATACTTAAAGTTTTTCTTTGTTAGAAAATTTTTTTTCTTTTTGGAAAGGGGTAGTGTAACAATTTTATTTTTTGGTTATTGAATCCATTCGTAAAAGTGCAAGAATTATAAAACACTTTTATTAAAATAATAAGTAAAATACATTTAACAACTTTGGTATTACGCTAAAGCGGCATCTTTATGTAGCATTCTATGTATAGTCAAATATCTGTGTCTTCGATAGCAATTTGCAAGCGCGTTTTGGTTGACAGCCCCCTCCTGGGACGCTCCGTTCGTCCGAGCGAGATTGATAACCAGTCGGCCATGCGAGATAGTAGAGCCAAGATGTACGAAAAAACGCAGGCCGCCAATTTGCGTATAAATTTTGAGCAGTCGAGACACATCTTTAAATAGCGGTTGGTATCCTATGAACGTTATTAAATTGTTTAATTGAGATATTTTATTTAGCGCAAAAACAACACTAAAAATGCAACTTTGAAAACAGGAAATCCAATCACTGATGTTAAAACCACTTTGTATTACAACCTGTAAAAAGCAACTTAGAAGATGGAAAATTTGACTAATTTATAGAAGACCATTTTATTATACAACGTAAAGATGTTATTTGGTAAGGCAGCGTGATTCAACATATTGCAGCAGCTGACGGATGTATTGTGACTGCATTTAATTCGACACCTGGAGCAATTCCATGTGCTAGAAACTGTTGAGGATGAGCTGGGTCCACACAACATACAGTAAATTCCGCTTGATATAACAAGTACCTCTTCAAGGCCACAAAAAGCAGTTTTGGTTCGTAGTTAGTTTTAAGAATCTTTTTTTGATGGTTTATACATTAGAAACACTTTAATTTGTTTGATTGTGTAAAAGTACGAACATTATAAAAATTTCAATTATTTGTTGAGCTGGAATTTTCCAGTATTAAAATTATAATTCACTATTTAGATGGTTTTAAAAAACACACACGTGGTTCATTATGTACCGTTAGTAACAGCAACAAGTGTTACTGACGTCACTTGTTTGTCTGCAGTATACTGCTGACAGATGTGTTCTAGAAAACAAATGCTTCGAACAGCGTTTGCCCAAGTTGAGTAAACAAGAATATTTTTGTGATCTGCTTTTTAGTAGAAATTAAAACTAATACAAGTAATTTAGAAAAGGAAAACTTGAGTAACAACGTTTTTAAAATGTAATCTTCCTGAACAGATCTGCACGGGTCGGACCTTTTAGTGTAACCAGTTTACACTAAGCTGTAAAATGTTTGATTATCAACAATTTTGATAAACCTTAATTTAAAATTCACGAACTCATTTAATTATTTATGAAATTTTGTTGCATTGCATTTTGTTTTAAAAGAGAATCTTTTGAGTTAATTATTGGTTCAAGATTAAAGTTTTTTATTTTGATCAAATATGGTCAAACCTAACAACAGGAAACTAATATCCTTAAGAGTAGAATTTTGATGCCAATTTTATATAGAAAATATCTTTTTAATATTTCTTTAGGTATGTTTGCGGGACACAAATAGTGTTCCACCTTTCTATTAATCTAATTATTACAATTTCTTACAGGAGCAGCGTCTTATTTTGTTAAGACGGGTTTTTGTCATCGAAGGCGATTTTTTTCTATGGGTTTCCACGTCCGCCCCTAGAAATATACCACGCAATTATCATAAACAATTCAGGACTTGGTGGCGCCTATTTGTTTTGGTTTAAGTTTGACTTACAATCAGATTTCGACTTACCCCCCCATTTCTCATAGCTCTACCCAAGGAATAAACCCCTAGTTATGTCGGAAGACTTCGTTACACTTGCTCATAACGTGAGGCCAGCTATATATAAGAAAAATTAGTTTCACTGGCTTCCAATAAACGTAGGGCAGGTGCCTCAAAAAACAATATTCGTTTCACTGGCGCCGGCAACGGCTAGGCACTTGAAAAAAAAACGTTTCAGCGTGTTTAATTACATTTATTATGCTCATCTCTAAATACGCGTGCTTCCACTGATAAATATATTTATTTGCCTTACATAAATTACTAAACTCTATATACCGGGTGTTAAATGTTTACTCTTTACATAATGCATGAATTACTTATTTCTATGCTAACTATGTCCTATTGTTACTATTTGCGTCGCTTAAAATTACTTATACTCTATATACAGGGTGTTGACTGCTTACTATTTACAAACTATCCCAATTACTCAATTTTCTCTTAAATAAATGCAATTTTCTGCTTCTTATTATAATTTCTGATTACTACATGACCATTGCAATAAAATACACCCTTAAACAACTTCTTATTACAGCAATATATATATATATATATATATATATATATATATATATATATTCCTATGTCTTGAATTATTAGACCAATTAACAGCTGCATAACATACGATTTTTCGCATAAATATGTTTCTAAACTATAACAGATAACAAAACACATATACCCTGTTCAAGATAATTATGGGATGACGTCATAAACAGTAATAAAGTGCTAGAGATTGTAAAATGTGAACTTAGCAATGAACGTAGGTTTAATGATATTAGGATTTAGTGTGTCGCAGTTGGCAGTTCTGTTCGGGGTTGCAACGTTGTTTACTTCTATTATTTTGTCATTGCTCATTTTATTGTCATTGTTTGGTTTTGTAGTAAATCGTTAGTGCTTTATATTCGCTAAATAAAACCGTTCTTATCAGAACTAAAACACCTTATACATTTCAAGTTTAGAGTAATTAACATTTAGAATGCCTAACATTTAGATTCTCGAGCACAGGAAATAGTTACTTTGAGAAAGAAAGGGATAATGGTGGCCCATTTTTCCTTTAACAGCTGTAAGAGACTTAAATAACTAAAATTTGTGTTTTACGTATAAAATTTTCATATCGAGTAGAAAATTAGATCTATTATGAAAGTGTATAGTGAGGTTACAACTTATATTATATAAATCAAATGTTTATATTTTAGCGAGTCGCGGCGGCATTGAATATCAGTGTGAATACAGTAAACGCCATTGCAGATAAATGCAATAAGGGCGAACCACCTATAGGTTACAAGAAATTCAGACAACGCTCCAAACCAGCTGTTGAAATCGACGATTTTAACTAAGATTGCATTAGAAATGTCATTTACGATTTGTATAAAAACAGTTAGTATTAGTTTTACAAAAGCGTTGCAGAATACTAAATTCTTTCAATTACAGAGAAACACATTACTTTGACATCTCTTTTACAGAAGCTCCTGAAAGGAACACTTTTAAAGGTGGCCGAACATCTTTATGGAAAGTTTTGAATAGTGATGGACGAGACCGAGACCAACATGGTCTCGGTCTCGGTCTCGGTCTCGAACCTTACCCTTGGTCTCGGTCTCGGTCTCGGTCTCGATACCCTTGATCTCGGTTTCGGTCTCGACTCGAAAGTCTTGACTTGGTCTCGGTCTCGACTTACACAATTAAGGTTAACCTTCGTTATACAGAGTGAGTCACGAACATCAGCACTATTGTATTTAAAACAACCCCTTGTTACAATATAAATGATCTCTTTAACTGGATATAGAATATGTAAATGTAAAGAAAGTTTAAGCACCAAAGCTAAACTTATTTGTTAAATATGTATGCGATTCTGTACCACTGTCACCACTCTTAAAGCTGTAAGCTGCTAAAGGAATGTTCCACAGTATTAACTTTACAGCGTACAAATTATTACGTTACATGTAACAATGTATATAAATATTATTGTACTTCTATTCTACATAAGTTTTAGTCTGTCTGTTTGCATCAAAACTAATATTCCTAAAATGTCTTAAGGTTTTTCTAGATAATATGTTCACGTTACACGATTTTCATAACCTAATGAATATGTGAAAACTGCTAATTTGTACAAACAGTTCACTTTAACCATATCTTCACCTATTTGATTTAAAATAAAGTGCAATTTTACATTTATATGCTCGAACCATTAATTATTCTCAAAATTCCATAGCACTTAATGGTACTAGGTAACTATTTTAAATAACAATGCTAACATAAATATCAGCATAAATAGCAACAAATTCCACTTCTGTACGGATAACTATAGTTTGCTTTTTAGAATACTTTGATATTAAATTATTGTAAAAATTAAATTTGGTTTGAGTACAACATGACCATCAACTTTATTTTGTTCGAACTATGAAGCTTCAAAATGTTCCTGTTCAAAAAATCACATTATAGTACACAACTAAATTCAATCTGTTCAAAACATACATTATACAATGAATTTGTTGGTTTGGAAATCCAAATGTTTGTTTTGCAATTAATTAATCATCTTTTCAGGCGTTCTAAGTCAGTAGGAATAAATAAAACTTATATACATATATATATATATATATATATATAAAAATGAAAATTAATTGCCTATAGCAAATTTTTAATAAATAAAACAGTATATACGATGTATAAATAAACACTAACTTTACGACGAATCGAAAGAAAGTTATTAAATATAGAAAACAAGCTAGTAATTTGCATAGCCATAGCTTGCTTTGTATAATTAATAACTTTTTTTCGATTCGTCGTAAAGTTAGTGTTTATTTATACATCGTATATATATATGTATATATATATATATATATATATATATTGCTATGCACTCCTGGAACTATCGTGACCCGACGTTGTTGTGCCATATTAATTATGCTATGATACTCTCACAATTATTCGTGCGCCATCTTTTGGGCGCCATATAAATATTGCTATGCATTAACTGGATTTATCGTGGACCGACCTTGTGTCGACCAATAACAAAACTTGATATGATAACGCCGTACTCGGTATCAATGGCATATTCTTGCTTGACTCCACCTCTCTATGTTTATCTCAATCAAGTTACACTCCCACAAATTTTATTATTCTACCTCAACTAGCTTTTATTTTTAATTATAAAATGAAGTTAATTCAATTCCATATAATAAAAAGAAATATTATATACAGGTTTTTGAAAATTAATAAAATACACTTTTCAATCAATTATAAGTCATATTTATCTCAAAATCATATGTTCTGCTATCAATCTAAAGTCACCAAAAACTATTCTTTTTATCAGAAGAAGCCTGGAACGTTCAAAACCCCTTTATTATATTACGTACCTTCAACGTATGCAAAAGTTCGTTGCTGACTCTGTTACACTATTTTATATTAATCAAGCAATTCAATAATCAAATTCAAATAAAAAAATATGTTTTAAAACTAAAAAGATCTAACCTGGTCTGTGTGCTTCTATATTTCCTTTTCGCAACCAAAATTATCGACGCATTCATTATCAACTAACATCAATTAGAATTCTCCATGCATTATTATACTATCCATTCGTATTCGAAATTATTCTCCACCAATTCGGAATTATTATATACCCATTTGAAATATTATCTATCCACACGCTTGAATTATTACATTTGAATTATTGTCATCACCCTCTGGATTATTATTGTCAGATTTAGAGTTTATTCTCACCAAACTTAGAACATTCAACTTAGATTTATTGTCGTCCGGCTTAGATTATTATACTCCCACTTAGAGCCCTATTATTATTATATTTTAGTTAAAATAAATTCCCCAAATTCTACTCGCGTTCATCGGCATTAGAAATTTTCATATTTGTAGCACTATCTGTCATTAAACACTTTTACAATCAAATTATTATTACGTACGCGTTACTCTTTGATTAATAGTAACACAGCTTGACCTTGTTGAGTTTATAACTGACCACCGTTATCATTCTTGCTGTTAATATATGAGTTATTCCCTTCTTCTGTGGGTTTGGTTTACAAGCCCGTCACTAATCTTAACCAATAAGGTCTCTTTATTTTCTACACTTAAAGTGGTTTTCTGGTGTAACATTCTCGGCCTTTCGAGTAATTGTTGTTTGCTTACATATGCCTTGTTATCAAACCATGCGGTGTTTTGGGAAAATAATCGCGTTTCCATATTAAACACAAATACCTGATGCAATTCGACTTTCAATTTTCAAGTATATTTATCTTTTACGCATTTTTAATTACCTTTACTATTAAAATTGTTAATTGTTTGTACGCACTTACACTACGCTTGTTTAAGTTTTATCTCTTATCTCCGTATTATGTTGCGATTAATTCGAATCCTTTGCAATGCGTTGTAACAATTTTATTTTTTGGTTATTAAATCCGTTCATAAAAGTGCAAGAATTATAAAACACTTTTATTAAAATAATAAGTAAAATACATTTAACAACTTTGGTATTACGCTAAAGCGGCATCTTTATGTAGCATTCTATGTATAGTCAAATATCTGTGTCTTCGATAGCAATTTGCAAGCGCGTTTTGGTTGACAGCCCCCTCCTGGGACACTCCGTTCGTCCGAGCGAGATTGATAACCAGTCGGCCATGCGAGATAGTAGAGTCAAGATGTACGAAAAAACGCAGGCTGCCAATTTGCGTATAAATTTTGAGCAGTCGAGACACATCTTTAAATAGCGGTTGGTATCCTATGAACGTTATTAAATTGTTTAATTGAGATATTTTATTTAGCGCAAAAACAACACAAAAATACAACTTTGAAAACAAGAAATCCAATCACTGATGTTAAAACCACTTTGTATTACAACCTGTAAAAAGCAACTTAGAAGATGGAAAATTTGACTAATTTATAGAAGACCATTTTATTATACAACGTAAAGATGTTATTTGGTAAAGCAGCGTGATTCAACATATTGCAGCAGCTGACGGATGTATTGTGACTGCATTTAATTCGACACCTGGAGCAATTTCATGTGCTAGAAACTGTTGAGGATGAGCTGGGTCCACACAACATACAGTAAATTCCGCTTGATATAACAAGTACCTCTTCAAGGCCACAAAAAGCAGTTTTGGTTCGTAGTTAGTTTTAAGAATCTTTTTTTGATGGTTTATACATTAGAAACACTTTAATTTGTTTGATTGTGTAAAAGTACGAATATTATTAAAATTTCAATTAATTGTTGAGCTGGAATTTTCCAGTATTAAAATTATAATTCACTATTTAGATGGTTTTAGAAACTACACACGTGGTTCATTATGTACCGTTAGTAACAGCAACAGGTGTTACTGACGTCACTTGTTTGTCTGCAGTATACTGCTGACAGATGTGTTCTAGAAAACAAATGCTTCGAACAGCGTTTGCCCAAGTTGAGTAAACAAGAATATTTTTGTGATCTGCTTTTTTTAGTAGAAATTAAAACTAATACAAGTAATTTAGAAAAGGAAAAACTTGAGTAACAACGTTTTTAAAATGTAATCTTCCTGAACAGATCTGCACGGGTCGGACTTTTTAGTGTAACCAGTTTACACTAAGCTGTAAAATGTTTGATTATCAACAATTTTGATAAACCTTAATTTAAAATTCACGAACTCATTTAATTATTTATGAAATTTTGTTGCATTGCATTTTGTTTTAAAAGAGAATCTTTTGAGTTAATTATTGGTTCAAGATTAAAGTTTTTATTTTGATCAAATATGGTCAAACCTAACAACAGGAAACTAATATCCTTAAGAGTAGAATTTTGATGCCAATTTTATATAGAAAATATCTTTTAATATTTCTTTAGGTATGTTTGGGACACAAATAGTGTTCCACCTTTCTATTAATCTAATTATTACAATTTCTTACAGGAGCAGCGTCTTATTTTGTTAAGACGGGTTTTTGTCATCGAAGGCGATTTTTTTCTATGGGTTTCCACGTCCGCCCCTAGAAATATACCACGCACTTATCATAAATAAGTCAGGACTTGGTGGCGCCTATTTGTTTTGGATTAAGTTTGACTTACAATCAGATTTCGACTTGCCCCCCCATTTCTCATAGCTCTACCCAAGGAATAGACCCCTAGTTATGTCGGAAGACTTCGTTACACTTGCTCATAACGTGAGGCCAGCTATATATAAGAAAAATTAGTTTCACTGGCTTCCAATAAACGTAGGGCAGGTGCCTCAAAAAACAATATTCGTTTCACTGGCGCCGGCAACGCTAAGGCACTTTGAAAAAATACGTTTCACTGGCTCACAACGTGGAGCTGGTGCTTTTAGAAAAAGAAAAACTGTCGCACTAGCGCCCAACGTGTAGGGCTTCAAAATTTGTTTGTTCGAAAATTATTTTGCTACGAAAATTGTTTGTTCAAAAATTATTTAGCTTCGAAATTTGTTTGTTCAAAAATTATTTTGCTTCAAAATTTGTTTGTTCGAAAATTATTTTGCTTCAAAATTTGTTTGTTCAAAATTATTTTGCTTCGAAATTAGTTTGTTCGAAAATTATTTTGCTTCGAAATTAGTTTGTTCGAAAATTATTTTGCTTCCAAATTTGTTTGTTCAAAATTATTTTGCTTCGAAATTTGTTTGTTCGAAAATTATTTTGCTTCAAAATTTGTTTGTTCAAAAATTATTTTGCTTCAAATTTGTTTGTTCAAAAATTATTTTGCTTCGAAATTTGTTTGCTCGAAGTTTATTTGACATTAAGATTTGTTTATTTAAAAGTTTGGTTGAGACGTTAACCCCATACAGTCAATTAATTAACTTAGTCAAATTATTTTTAACTTTCATCCTGTTTTGACCCAATATAATTTTTGATATTGTTTTGGCAAAATTTATTTTACCAAATACACTTTTGAGTTTTACTTTAGTTGAATTTGTTTTGATAATTTTGTAAGGTTTAAATCATTTAGATTTATCAGTTTGATTCCATTAGGCTTTTGTAATCATGTCGGAAAATTCCAAATTGTTTGTCTACTTAAAGAGGAACTGGAATATGAACTGAAAATTAGAGGAGTAGTGAGTGAGAGACCAGTTTTGGAGAAAGGAAAATTTTAGGAAGACTGTTAGCTAAAGAAGCTGATAAGCCTGGAGTTTAATTTGCTTGAGTCAATAAAGAACATTTTGTCCAATTTGATGATAAGGCTAGAATTCTATTTTGAGGGTACATCGGTTTGAGCTGTCGTCGTATCATTTGAGAATTGCTCTTGTGCATAAGCACGTTTTGATTTTGTTAGCAGATTTTTATTTAGATCGGCATTGCAACGCAATTTAGTCTAGGCGGAACTTGTCGTCGTGGTTGGTGCTCAGCAGTATGTTAGTCAGACGAGACTCAGGAAGAGTTGGTCGCTCAGCATTACGTTAGTCTAGACGAGACTCGAGGTGAGTTAGGCGCTCTAGAATTTTGCATCATTTTTTTGAGTTGATGTAACTTTTGTATTGTTAGTCTAGGTGAGACTCGTAGGGTTTGTCACTCTAGCAAATTTAGGCGTTGTGAAGCATTGTAGTTGTTTCGACAGTTCAGTTGGTAGTAGGGTGAGAGTGTACCTGAACATGATTTTTTTGTTAGCTATCGTCGTGATTAGTTTTTATTGATGATTCATAAGCAGGTAAATGGCTTTTAGTTGTTGGTGACTGGTTTTCGAAGTATTCGATTTTACAACCTTTGCGTAGTGCCACGGCACAATTGATTGAAAAGTTTTTGGAAGAAAAGTATTTTTGTCTACGGAGTACCACAATTTGTTATTTGTGATAATGGTCCAGTTGATTGGACGTGTTTTTAAAGCTTTGTGTGCAAGGTACGAAATCCAAAAGATTTGGTACAATGCTGTATGCTCCTCAATGCAATTTTGTGGAAGAATTAATAAGACAGTTGGTACTGCTATTCGTTCGTACGTAGAAGAACATGATACGTGGGATATTGAGATATCAAAATTCAGTACGCAATCAATTCAGCAAAACACGAATCCACCAACTATTCTCCAAATTTTTAGTCTTTGGTCGTCAGGTACCCTTAAGTGGAAAAGCTTATAGTGATAATTTTAAACCTGGTGAGGATGTAGATGTTGTTTCAAGTAGTAGACCTTCTTATGTTTTGGATCGTCAACTTTTGTTTGATATTTTGGAAATGTCCGTGAAAATTTGCATGTAGCTTATCAACGTTCGAGTAAACGCTACAACCTTAGAAGAAGAGACATTTCATTCCAAGTCGGAGAGAGCGTTTGGAGAGCTAATAAGGTGCTTTCAAGTGTTGGTGATAAATTCTCCGCTAAGTTAGCTCCAAAGTTCGTTTTGAGTAGAGTTCGAAAAAACTTTCCAATTTAGTGTATAAGTTAGAAAATGAAGATGGAACAAGAGCCGGAAAATGGCATGTTAAGGACTTGAAACCCGTTGAAGCATCGTACACAATTGAAAATGATGATCCTGACGATTAGTTCCAGTCTAGTCATCTCTTTGATGTTAAGCAAAACAGTAGTTGTTTGCCTTGTTTTGTTCCGATCTTTGATTTGGCATCGTTTTACTAATACTACGGAGACTGCCATTTGGTAACTAATTTTTTGAAAATTTTGTTTGATAATTGAAGCAAGTGGTTAAGGATTTTGTAGTAGTTTTGAGGTGTGCATTGTGTGCATACTGGTTGTTTTAGTCGCGCGTTATTTGAAGTGTTGTTAGAAGATGTCTTTGACAGATGTCTTTAGGATGTAGAGATAAGTGGGCTATTTAAGTTGCTAGTCCTGATTTCTACACATTTAGGTAGAGAGAATATTGATTTATTCTTTCCTTATTTCTGACCTGTCAGAAAATTTTGTTTGATAAGATCAAAGGTTTGCATGGTGAACCTCACCATTTGTTCCATCACTAATAAGATGTGTTGTTTGAAAATTAGTGATAATGATATTTTGTATTCGAATTTTGTAAGTAACCTTTTGGTTAGGTTATCTTAGTTTTGATTATCACCTTGTGATAATGGTATTTTTAATTTAGACCTATTAGTTAGGTTACTCTTTGATTATCACCTTATAGTGATAATATTTTGAATAGTTATGCTATTTTGATGTATAGCGTTCCTTTTTGGTATATAGAGCTGCTTGAGCTCCAGGAAGTGGAGTCTTTATTTGTGGAAATTAAGGTAATTTCTAATATGTTTGGTTATAGTTAGTAAATACTAGCCTCGGTAGGAGTAAGAACTCTAGTTAAAGGGTTACTTTGAATTTAGCTTTTGATTAATTTTTTGTCCCGTGGAGTGTTTGACTTTTAACGACCCTCCCAATTTTGACATACACCGGTTGTGACTCCCGATTTTGTCTCCCTATGGACGTTAGTAATACTACCGACACACTCAAATTTGTAAATATTTGTCCCCTCGTTTTAATAAATTCATAAGAATTTGTATTGATAATTAGGAATGTAGAAGAGGCTAGTATATTAAAAAAAATTTTTTGTATTTGTTATACTTAAAGTTTTCTTTGTTAGAAAATTTTTTCTTTGGAAAGGGTAGTGTAACAATTTTATTTTTGGTTATTAATCCATTCGTAAAGTGCAAGAAATTATAAAACACTTTTATTAAAATAATAAGTAAAATACATTTAACAACTTTGGTATTACGCTAAAGCGGCATCTTTATGTAGCATTCATGTATAGTCAAATATCTGTGTTTCGATAGCAATTTGCAAGCGCGTTTTGGTTGACAGCCCCTCCTGGGACGCTCCGTTCGTCCGAGCGAGATTGATAACCAGTCGGCCATGCGAGATAGTAGAGCCAAGATGTACGAAAAACGCAGGCCGCCAATTTGCGTATAAATTTTGAGCAGTCGAGACACATCTTTAAATAGCGGTTGGTATCCTATGAACGTTATTAAATTGTTTAATTGAGATATTTTATTTAGCGCAAAACAACACTAAAATGCAACTTTGAAAACAGGAAATCCAATCACTGATGTTAAAACCACTTTGTATTACAACCTGTAAAAGCAACTTAGAAGATGGAAAATTTGACTAATTTATAGAAGACCATTTTATTATAAACGTAAAGATGTTATTTGGTAAGGCAGCGTGATTCAACATATGCAGCAGCTGACGGATGTATTGTGACTGCATTTAATTCGACACCTGGAGCAATTCCATGTGCTAGAAACTGTTGAGGATGAGCTGGGTCCACACAAATCAGTAAATTCCGCTTGATATAACAAGTACCTCTTCAAGGCCACAAAAAGCAGTTTTGGTTCGTAGTTAGTTTTAAGAATCTTTTTGATGGTTTATACATTAGAAACACTTTAATTTGTTTGATTGTGTAAAAGTACGAAATTTATAAAATTTCAATTATTTGTTGAGCTGGAATTTTCCAGTATTAAAATTATAATTCACTATTTAGATGGTTTTAAAAACACACCGTGGTTCATTATGTACCGTTAGTAACAGCAACAAGTGTTACTGACGTCACTTGTTTGTCTGCAGTATACTGCTGACAGATGTGTTCTAGAAAACAAATGCTTCGAACAGCGTTTGCCCAAGTTGAGTAAACAAGAATATTTTTGTGATCTACTTTTTTAGTAGAAATTAAAACTAATACAAGTAATTTAGAAAAGGAAAAACTTGAGTAACAACGTTTTTAAAATGTAATCTTCCTGAACAGATCTGCACGGTCGGACCTTTTAGTGTAACCAGTTTACACTAAGCTGTAAAATGTTTGATTATCAACAATTTTGATAAACCTTAATTTAAAATTCACGAACTCATTTAATTATTTATGAAATTTTGTTGCATTGCATTTTGTTTTAAAAGAGAATCTTTTGAGTAAATTATTGGTTCAAGATTAAAGTTTTTTATTTTGATCAAATATGGTCAAACCTAACAACAGGAAACTAATATCCTTAAGAGTAGAATTTTGATGCCAATTTTATATAGAAAATATCTTTTAATATTTCTTTAGGTATGTTTGCGGACACAAATAGTGTTCCACCTTTCTATTAATCTAATTATTACAATTTCTTACAGGAGCAGCGTCTTATTTTGTTAAGACGGGTTTTTGTCATCGAAGGCGATTTTTTCTATGGGTTTCCACGTCCGCCCCTAGAAATATACCACGCAATTATCATAAACAATTCAGGACTTGGTGGCGCCTATTTGTTTTGGTTTAAGTTTGACTTACAATCAGATTTCGACTTACCCCCATTTCTCATAGCTCTACCCAAGGAATAAACCCTAGTTATGTCGGAAGACTTCGTTACACTTGCTCATAACGTGAGGCCAGCTATATTAAGAAAAATTAGTTTCACTGGCTTCCAATAAACGTAGGGCAGGTGCCTCAAAAACAATATTCGTTTCACTGGCGCCGGCAACGCTAGGCACTTGAAAAAAACGTTTCAGCGTGTTTAATTACATTTATTATGCTCATCTCTAAATACGCGTGCTTCCACTGATAAATATATTTATTTGCCTTACATAAATTACTAAACTCTATATACCGGGTGTTAAATGTTTACTCTTTACATAATGCATGAATTACTTATTTCTATGCTAACTATGCGTCCTATTGTTACTATTTGCGTCGCTTAAAATTACTTATACTCTATATACAGGGTGTTGACTGCTTACTATTTACAAACTATCCCAATTACTCAATTTTCTCTTAAATAAATGCAATTTTCTGCTTCTTATTATAATTTCTGATTACTACATGACCATTGCAATAAAATACACCCTTAAACAACTTCTTATTACAGCAATATATATATATATATATATATATATATATATATATATATTCCTATGTCTTGAATTATTAGACCAATTAACAGCTGCATAACATACGATTTTTCGCAGAAATATGTTTCTAAACTATAACAGATAACAAAACACATATACCCTGTTCAAGATAATTATGGGATGACGTCATAAACAGTAATAAAGTGCTAGAGATCGTAAAATGTGAACTTAGAAATGAACGTAGGTTTAATGATATTAGGATTTAGTGTGTCGCAGTTGGCAGTTCTGTTCCGTGTTGCAACATTGTTTACTTCTATTATTTTGTCATTGCTCATTTTATTGTCATTGTTTGGTTTTGTAGTAAATCGTTAGTGCTTTATATTCGCTAAATAAAACCGTTCTTATCAGAACTAAAACACTTTATACATTTCAAGTTTAGAGTATTTAACATTTAGAATGCCTAAACATTTGGATTATCTCGGACAAGAAATAGTTACTTTGAGAAAGAAAGGGATAATGGTGGCCCATTTTCCCTTTAACAGCTGTAAGAGACTTAAATAACTAAATTTTGTGTTTTACGTATAATTTTTTCATATCGAGTAGAAAACTACATCTATTATGAAAGTGTATAGTGTCATCGTTAGGTATAAGTGAGGTTACAACTTATATTATATAAATCGAATGTTTATATTTTAGCGAGTCGCAGCGGCATTGAATATCAGTGTGAATACAGTAAACGACATTGCAGCTAAATGCAATAAGGGCGAACCACCTATAGGTTCCAAGAAAGTCAGACAACGCTCCAAACCAGCTGTTGATATCGACGGTTTTGACTAAGATTGCATTAGAAATGTCATTTACGATTTGTATAAAAACAGTTAGTATTAGTTTTACAAAAGCGTTGCAGAATACTAAATTCTTTCAATTACAGAGAAACACATTACTTTGACATCTCTTTTACAGAAGCTCCCTGAAAGGAACACTTTTAAAGGTGGCCGAACATCTTTATGGAAAGTTTTGAATAGTGATGGACGAGACCGAGACCAACATGGTCTCGGTCTCGGTCTCGGTCTCGAACCTTACCCTTGGTCTCGGTCTCGGTCTCGGTCTCGATACCCTTGATCTCGGTTTCGGTCTCGACTCGAAAGTCTTGACTTGGTCTCGGTCTCGACTTACACAATTAAGGTTAACCTTCGTTATACAGAGTGAGTCACGAAAAACGCCACGGAGTTTTGTAGCGAAGCAGTGTATATATTCAAATTTTTTTATAGTAGGTCTATGTAGGTTCGAAAGGACTACATTTTAAAAATATTTTGAGAATGCACAGTGTGTCCCAACAAAGAGTAACAAATCAAAGTAATGTTCTTTCTTATGGAACACTCTATTTTTGAATTGTATGTGAAAAATAAATTAGACTTTCATAAGGGCTCCCTATACATAAATACACAGCGTTTTGATATATTTCAATTTTTCTAAAATTCTAAGGGTCACGTAAAAATTTAATAACTCTAAAATTAATTCACCTAGACAAATTCGTTTTAACCCTTAATATTAGATTGTATTCTTCACCGATCAAGTAACTAACTGAAATCAAATTCATTATAGAGTGTTGAGAAACTTCAGTTTCCGTATTGCAGGTACATTCAAAGTATAATATTGTTGCTGTTTTAAATGGAACACCCCGTATTTTATAGGTTAATCTTATAATGATTTTAATTATCTTTCAAACTGTATTAGGGTTGCCTATACCTATCTCTTCGAACTTTGATGTAATTTGCAAATTTCTGAAATTCAACCAGAATTTTCATGGTGTGCAATATTTTTCTTGATCTTCTTTGGGAATTAAACTTAAACCACTCATAGTTTTTAAAATCATCTTTATTTACGTTTCGATCCATGACCTAGAATCGTTGTCAAAATAATAAAAACTTCAAGTTTGACTTTATGACATAATCAAAAGTAACTTATTCACGAAAATTAAATCATTATAGGTGTATTTTTACGTAAGGTAGGGACTTTAGTGATATAAAAGAAGTTAACATTAATTCAAGGTCTTACTAATTCACAGCAACATACTAGATCTAGCTACAGCCATATTTAAAAATTTCTATTATATCACTGAAGTTCCTACCTTTTGATCAGCAAACAAAGCAATAAACCTTTTGAAGCAAGGTATCCTAATTTTCTTCATCAAGGTTGAAATAGAATAAAATAAAAGATATTTTTTAAGAACCACAATTCTCTTTGAAGATTACAGAAACAGTAATCATTTATTAGTCTTTATTTTAAATTATTGAGAATCAAAATTGGACTTGGGATGAGCCTTCGCCATATTCTTAACTTTTTCACTCAAGCCACAAGTAAACCATGAATTTAAACATAATTGTGATCGTGCAGATTCTGAATGAAGTCTATTTCTATGCTTACGTATTATTATAGCAGCCTTTGAAAACATACGTTCAGAGGGAACGGTTGCAGCAGTAATCGAAAATAAATCTTGAGCAGCTGCAGATATAATTGGATACACTTCTTGATGCCTTTTTCACCACATTAAAATGTCATCATTTGCGTTACAACGTCCAACTGAGGTATAATCCTACAGTTTCTGTTTCAAAATCACTCTCCACTCTAATCTCTATAGCTTTGATTTCTGTCGAAAAAATACATTAAAGTTTAAAATATCGTCTTCCTCGTGATGGTCTAATAGAATTTCTCCGGTTTGAGTTACCATTTTCTGTTGGTGATATTGTCCTTGTTCTAAAGTTATGGCAGTGTTTTTTTTAGTAAGTCTGAATAAGCATGAAGTATACATTTGACTCTTTCCAACGAGGCGTCTCGCATTTCGCGACCCCATTGTATCAATTCAAATTTCAAATGTTCCCAACTTATGCCGTGGATCAAGTATAAAAACAGTGCAATATGTCCAATATGCAAGCTTATAATGTTTAAGCATTTTGTCCCGGGCAGCTTGAAATGTTAGTACAAGAGTCTCATTGGTAATATTTTTCTCAGGGTTTTGGTCTAGTTCCCTAATTGTCAATTCTACTTTATCCAAAAGTAAATTGAATGACACTATTACAATTGGTAATGTAGCAAATTTCTCACAACTAAAACGAGTTGAAAGTGTTTTAAAATTTCGCGAAAATACGAAGACTTTTTTAAGAAGATCCCAATCGAAATCTGAAACACGACAGTTTTCAAATCATTGTTGTTATCGCATGCAATATTTAAGGATTGCTTCAGTTGTAGGGCTATACCTATCATATCATGCATGCTATTTCATTGCGTTCTTATATCCAGCGTAGGCGAAATCATTTTTATTCCGGTAGTTTCACATGCACTTCTTAATTTGTTTTTTAATTGCTCGGATCGTTTTATTTTTACAAAGAGAGTCCGTATCTTATTAATAAGGATGGCAGTATTTTCTTGCGTATATAATTGTTTATTATCATCGTTTTTATCCTCATTACCTACTTTAGTTTTATCTACTACTAAAAGTTTCATAACAACTTGGACAGCTAAATTAAGAATATGGGCAAAACAACGAAAGTGATCATTTTCTTTATCAAGGTGTGTATTAATTTAGAAAGTTCGTCCATGAAAGTTGTGTTTGTGGATGCATTGTCGACAGTTATGTCTTGGATTCTATCCTGAGTTCCAAATTCTGTTAGCGCTTCAAAAAATAAATTAGCAATGTCTTTCCCAGTAGGTACACCTTTTGAATAAATTTGATTTACAAAAAAAAAATTCTACTATGATTTAACACGAACATGAAATCCTTCACGCATTTTCTTTAATAAATAATCAGAATATAATTATTGTGCTTTATTATGAAGACGTTACACGATAAATTTAAAATTGTATGTAGGTAATTACTAGTTTTAAATGCAAAGCTATTATTGTACAAAAGTATTGGATCCCCACACATTAAATATTGTGCTTCACATTATTTAATTGAAATTGAAAAATTAAATAAAGAATGTTGATAATTTTGATTTATACATAGTTTTGACGTTTACTCCGAGATTCTTTAACAAATTAACCGCTATTCTGCCCAAATAAGGAACTACAAAGATAAAGAATTTCAAACAACGTCTACTATCTATGAATACGATATGCCTTGTTTTTCTTTCCGTTATTTATGTTTCTAGAATTTGTAATAGAATTTTCTAAACGCTAGGGGAAGCTCTGAACGTCGTCAGAATTTAATTATTATACTACTTTTGAAATTTTCTGCTAATATAGCTGTAGTTTTGAAATTAATTCTTAAAATATTGAGGCTTGAGAGGGAATGAAATTACTACTTATTTAGAACTTTAGTTCATAGATAGAAGGTGTTTACATGGGTATTTCATTTATTTTGTGTACATATAGTATGCTAACCTTTGCAATTGGGAGGACTTTAGTAGGGTCAGTTTTAAATAAATTAATCAGTGACTGTTGCTTTAACAAAGATGTAGTTTGACCTTTGCTGCCTGCTGGATACAATTTTGCATAATCGGATCTGTGGCACGAAAATAAGTGCTTTTCAAGACCACTTGTGTTCGAACTTTTCATTTTAATTTTGCTTGTTTTATTTTTCGTTTTACATATTTTGCATATACCGAATTTAGATTTCTGTTCGTCTTGATATATAAAGTCAAAATACACATCAAAACTGCGCTTTTTTGTGTCTGAAGGCATAATCGAAGGAAGCGGACACATTTTTAGACGTCGTGGGTCATTCAACATCAATAATAGAAGCAACTTGCTTGATTTTGGGCAATTGTACTTCGTATTGCATCTAGAAATTTTTGGATTAGAAATCGATGAACTTGCGTCACATTTGCTACTTCCACTAGGAATATAAATCCATCTTTTTCAAAGCTTTCAGCACCAATCTCTGTCGAACTATTATCTATCTTAGCCCGGAACTCTTTTCTACTTCTTTTTATGTTGATGAAAATACAAGAAATTGTGTTTTATCTAATGACTATTGGTTTATAACTGAAATACCTACAACTAGCAAAATTGAATCGGGGTAACTAAATGGGGTAATAAACATGCATATAGTTCGAACACTATGGCAGCATCTGCTTCGCAACTGCGGAACTGCATAAAACAAACATGAAAGAAAAATATTAAATTATTAGTTTGTTTGTTGCGAGTAATTTATAGAACTAAAATATTTCTTAAAATGAGAGACCCATGTTTTCAAATTGCAGCAATAATCAGATGTTTCAGCATCAACAAGCAAACTATCTACGGTAAAATAAAGAATATACAAGCCTTAGAACGCCGAAAAACGATCGGTTGCTTTGTTACAGAAATATTGTATAAGATTTTTTAATTTATCTCTTCTCCGTAAACTTAATTTTATTATACTTTTATGCTCTTGGACTGAGGAAGGAACAATATAGAGATTTGCTTAGGCATCAGTGACGACGACAATAGCTGCTAATAAAAATATTTCATCTGCTGTGGAGCAATCCGCAATTAACCGACACCAACTGCTCAAAAAGAGGAGATTAAGACAGGCCGTGATTATGTTGTTAGTGTGAGTATATACCACTAAAATTCTTGATATGTAGAAGACAACCAACATACTCTGTAAATCTGAGTTTCACGCCTAATAATACATAGTTTGAAAAATGGGGTAGCGCCTGCTTTGGCTAAAATCTGTAATTCGGTACAATGAAATTTCCAGTCTCGTTATAAAGCTAGCAGATCAATTTTATGAATTCATGCATTGCACCTACTTCACTTATCTATTTTTGTAAACTGTGACATTGGTATACGTACGCATAATCTATTACATTCTCAACCAAAATCTTTGAATATTTGATAGTAAGGTAAGATAGCCTAGCTGAATCAAACAAATTACACATTATATACAAGCGTCCGGCGTCTATTGATTACTATAATTTCGGCGTCCAAACAAAAAAAGATAAAAATTATACAAGGTTCCATACAAGCTTGTACGTATGTGAAGCATTTTAATTACAACTATCAAAACACGAAAAAGTTATTTTCTAGATTTAATTACTTAGTATTTTGGAAAGCTAGGAAGTGAATATTTCTTCTTCCTTTAGTAGAAAACGATTCTATCTATAACTAATAAATTGACTACATGAGAATATAAGATGAGCGAGAGAACTCGAGACCGAGACCAGACCGAGAGTCTTGAATCGAGACCGAGACCGACGTGGTCTCAGTCTCGGTCTCGTGCCGAGAACCGAGGCTGGTTTCGGGTCTCGTCCATCACTAGTTTTGAAAGCAATTGGCGTCGAATATAAAACAGATGAATCTCATCGTGGGTTAAGTGAATTACCATACATAGTTTTTAAAAGAGTGACGTTTCTACGAGAATATATGAAAACTAAAATAGAAAATCTGCAACAATTTGTGTTACTAGATGAGACATGGTTTTTTAAAAATGGTATCATCGGAAAGTCGTGGCAGGACACTAACGTTAAAAATGTAAAGAAGGTTAAAGTTGGTGGTGTAAGGTATTGGTACATCGAACGAACATTATTGCAATTATTGTAAATATTGTTTTGAAGATATATTGTTCTTCACGCTAGATGTGACGACGGATTTATTTTTAATGCGGACCTCGGCTTTGCTTCTGAAACGCAAGACTGTGATTGTCATGGCAAAATGAATCGAACTAATTTTCTAAAATGGTTCAAACATCAACTGTTAATTAATTTAAGTAATCTCTCAATCATTTTTATGGATAATGCTAGCTACCGCAGCACCCAAGTAAATAAATCACCAACTAGTGTTTCAAAAAAAGTTGATATCCAGAAGTGGTTAAATAAAAACAACATTTCTTTTGATACGGCTCTCTATAAACCAGAGTTACTTGATTTAGTAAAAAGTTAAGTGACAATAGATACATGTATGCATTTTGTTAATTGTTGGAATTGTAGTACTAAGCCGCAGCCAATATATGCAGCCGATCAACTGACCGAGCGTTATGACCACACAGTGTTAAGGCTTCCATCGCACCACTGCATTTTTAACCCAATTGAACACGTTTTGGGCATAGCAAAGAATTATTATAGGGATCACATTGAAAGTGGTGGCTATATGAAAAAACACTTTCAACTATAACCCTTAGGGTATGGTCCAACAGTATTCGTCATACGGAAAAAGAAATTCAGAGGTGATGGGATAGAGAAGTACTAATTAATACAGAGGATGTGGCAGAATTAGTTACCAGCCTACATGCAAATGATACTGATGACAGTCCCTGAAGCGATGATAAAGCTTACATACAAAAAATAGAAAATAAATTCTTCAAAGCATGCAATTATATTCCAAAATATTTCTAATTGTTGAGTACCCTTTTTTAGTATTAATCTTGTAACTCTGAAAATTTTTGATGAAAATTATTCTCACAGTTTTGATTTATATCTTCAATAAATAAATGTGTTTCTAGTCTGTATAATTTTATTTTCATTGTTAGACGATTCTAGTTTAGTTTAATTAACATCTTCGAACTTTGGAAATGAATCTTTTGTAAAAAAAAAACTAATTGTACAAAAAGGTTTTTTAATTAAAAAACACTTCAATAGATCTGGCATTACGCATACTTATTTGTTTTAGCTAAAAGCATACTATAGAATACATATCAAGTTATATAAATTAATTTGATGATAAATGTTTTAAGGATGGAATTCTAATTAACTTGATATAATAATTAAAGATTTCTTTCTGTTCATCATGGCACTGTTTTGTTTTTGCCTAATGGTACAATTCCTGGACTCAGGGTAAGGTTAATCATTGTTGCATAAATTATTAGTAACTTGGTCTCCAAAGTATATTTGTCATTCACATTCTTAAACACCATGAAAGGAGAAACTTCGTGCAATATTTTAAATTTAAATATTAAAAGTTCAATTAATTTGTTTCACATGCATGCGCACACTACTAGCATTCTTGTTATTTCTAGTTCTACATTACAGTTAATGTTTACCTCACAACAATGGAGGACATCCTCTAATTAATTGTAGAGTACTCTACAGTCAAAAGTAATAAATGTATATCACTGGTTCTACCGACATGTCCATTTGGAGTAAATGATACAATTTCATTCAATTTCAATGTGCGTGACTCGTATTGCGCATACCCTTTCACGTGTTTCGAGATTGGGTGGTTTTTTAATACAAATCCTACAATCTAGTACTACCACTGTTTTTAGGACAAACGCATTTTTGAATGAAGTAGTAATATTCTTTTGTATCTCTTCTATCTGGCCATTCCACAAAAAACCTCTAAATATGCATAGTATCTACAAAATTTCAATAAGTTTTATAAAGGTTCTGGATGTTGACTAATGACTAAACTTTATCATTAATATCAAGAAAAAATAAATTGTAACGAACCCTCCCGAAACATCTTGCCAACCCTAAATTAAAGTAATTTTCCTTACCCAATTTTCCTCCATTTGGTTTCTATCTTCAACGAAACGTTTGCTTTAAGTTGCTTCGTTTTATCATTTTTGTGTTGTTTAATTTTACTTCTACATATCTTACTACCACCTTCAATTGATTTTCTTTTGCTTGTATTCTGTGTTGTATCTATAATTACTCCAAATCCATTTTCACTAATAGCATAAAAATCTATCCAATTCCCGAAAAGTTTTAGCCACATACTTTGCTAACAACTATTTTTGTTAATAAACATCATTGGCAGACAATTCAAACAAATTTACAGTGTAAAGATAACTTGTTCACTGTACTGTACTTTCAGTGATTATTCAATATGTTTGTTGGTTATAAGTAAATTAACTTCAGATTCGTATTGCATTTAGATAAACAAAACAAAGTCTACGATTCAATTTTTATTGAAATAGTACTTCGACAATTTTTGTGTTTAACTCAAATTTTTGAAATGCCGTAAATGATGTCTTGATACACGATAAAATTTACGAATCATTAACTATATTGTCCTAAAGAAGGTTTGTTACGTCCTCAATTGACGTTAAGTACCTGGATTAATTTTATTCTACTGCGGGCGAAGAAACATATAGCGCACCGACTAACTCAGTGGTACGGGATGGAGTTATATGAAAGCAAGAGCAAAACTGTTAAGGATATACATATTATGACACTTTTATTAAATACTTTTGCACCTAACTTGAAATGTCTTTAAACTCTTCTTGTCTAATAAAATCTTTAAGTGCCAAGCCATTCCCCTACATTTGATTATTCAATGCTCCACTCGACGGTGCTACACTGACCAGGAATCAAGCTTCTATTTTCTTGGAAATTTTGAATTTTGTCAAACCCTTACTATTCCAAGCAAGGTAGAGATCTGTATTGTGGGTGACAATACCCACAACGAGACCTACACTTTACCTCACATCCGAACGAAGGCGTATATCTGAGAAAATGTTCGCCTAACATTTTTCAATAGGTACGTGTCAGGAATCGAACCCGGGACCTTGGGATTAGTATTCACACTCGAACTAACTACACCAAGGAGCTGCGCACCGACCCACTTCAAGAAACTCTAATTAGCGGTTACTATTACAGGTTGATGGGGCTTCGTTTACATGTTTCTTACCTTTTATTTGTTTAAAATGAACACAAATAATAAAAAACTGCACGCCTTGTTTACCTAACCTATTTAATAAAACATTAATACCATATTAAATAACATCAGAGAAAATCCTAGAACTACCCATAATTGGCCAAATATGCGTGTAGCAAAGAAAAAGGAAAAACTTATATCAACTGCAAACATTCAACCCATTTAATTCTTGCATACGAATTATGCCGTTCCTAATAGACCTGAACCTTGAAGAAGTTATAGATTACTACAACGGGTAGAACGGTTTGTGTGTTCCAATGAGCTACAGCACCTAATTAGGTTTTACCAAATTAGTGGGGTCTTTGGTGAGGAACCAGACTACGACAGGTCCCCGAAAGAGGGCAGCAGCTGCTTCGCTACATAGAGTGGCAGACACCATAGACTTTAGTATGGCATTCTAAGCCACACTACTGCGATGTGGAAGCCAACGGGAAACCACCACATTACCTACCAAGTACACAGCGTACTTAAATTGTAATAAACATAATGGCATTCTCTGGGGTAAAAGATTCTGGAGCTAAAATAGTCCCCCATTCGGATCACCGGGAGAGGACTACTCAGGAGGAAGCGTTTTGAAAATTCAGAATAAAAGCCGGGAACATTTTGTGAGTCGGAGCGTGGAATGATAGAAGTATGAAGCAGGTAGGTAAGCCAGAGAATTTGAAATTTTAAATGGATAAGTTAGCACCAGACATAGTAGGGATCAGCGAAGTTCGGTTGCCAGACGCGGGGGATTTTTGGAGTTGAGACTTCACGGTAATTTATACAGGAGTAGAGGAAGGAAATTTGTGTCTGGGGATAGCTGTGCGAAAAAAGATAGGAAACTGCGTAGAAAATTACTTACAAGGAAACGAAAGAGTACTCATTGTTGAGATTAGAAGAAACCAGTAAACACAATAATAATACAAGTGTACATGCCACCTCAAGCTACAGTAACAAAAAGGTAGAAGCGATCTACAAAGATATCGAAGACGTACTAAGATACGTTAAAGTACATAAAAATTTAATAATCACGGGGGATTTTAATTGAGCGGTAGGTGAGGGTAGGGAAAGAGCTGTAATACGCTTATTTGGTTTGGGCACGAGAAACGACGGGGGAAATAGGCTTGTAGAATTTTGTGACAAGAACAATTTAATCATCAGAAACACATTATTTCAATGTCATGCTAGAAGACGATACTCGTGGTAAATACCAGGAGATTTAGGAAGATATCAAATAAATTAGATTCTTGTTAAGACAACGGTCTAGGAACTGTAGAAGCTACCTAGAAGCAGATATAGATACTTACCACAACATCGTAATTATGAAGGCCGCTCTTAAATTTAAAAATTTGAAAAGAAACCAAAGAGGCACTTCGACTTTGGGAAGTTAAAAAATAAATACATCCATAAAAGATTTGAAAAAAATCAAATAAATTATTGAAAGGATATCGGGAAAATTTCTGATACTAAGGAAATAGAAATAGAATGGAATAACATTAAATCCAGCTTAGACATGGCGGCCAAAAATATTCTGGGGTATACACAAAAAGAACATAAGAAACCGTGGGTGACAAAGAATATCTTGAATTTAGTAGAAGAAAGACGGAAATACAAACATACATCACACGAAACAGGAAAACAAAGGCACAAAACCATAAAATGGGAAATTATTTGTAAATGTAGGACAGCTAAAGAACAATGGATTGATGAAAAGTGCAAAGAGATACAAATTAAGATGGAAATAGGAAAGACGGACGAAGCATACAACGTAATTAGAAGAAGTTTAGGGATATAGAACCATATGGCAAAAATATAAGGGACGCGAGAGGAAACGTCATTATAGAAAATGTAGAAAGTGGCTAGGTGGCAAAATATATAGGGAATTTATACGCAATATAGGGACTAACGGCATTAGAGCAGCAATCAGACATTGAAGACAAATGATTTGGAATTTCCTATACTTAGAGATGAGTTTGAATTAGCATTAAGGGGTTTGAAAAATGTTAAGACGCCTGGTACAGATAAGGTGCAAGCAGAAACTCTAAAAACCGCTGGACAAGCAGTAACAGAACGTCTCCTCCAACTTGTAAACTATATGTATAACACAGGTGAGATACCCAAAGATTTCAAACGTAACATTATAGTCACTATACCAAAAAAGAGAGCCGCGGATATATGTGAAAATTTTCGAACATAAGTTTGACAGCACACGTGTCAAAAAATCAACAAAGACGAATGGAAAAACGAGCTGAAGAAATATTAGAAGAAGATCAATTTGGGTTTAGGCCAAACAGAGAACACGGTAGGCTATTTTAGCTCTGAGGGTGATAATAGAGATAGCAATAAAAACGGAAAACCGTGTATTTAGAGTTTATAGATTTGAAAAAAGCATTTGACAATGTATAATGGAAAAAGGTGTTCGAAATACTCAAAAAGATTGGAATGAGTTTTAGGGATAGACGGATAGTACATAGCTTATACAAAGAGCAAACAGCAGTAATAGAACTAGAGCAGGAACGTAGAGAAATAAATATTAGGAAAGGGGTGAGACAGTCATGTGCCCTATCCCTATTAATTTTTAACTTGTACATTGAAAAGGTAATAAATACCGTCAAATGCAGGAAAACATTTGTAATTACTGCGTGGGGCAAAAGAATGATAGGCTTAAATTTGCAGATGATATAGCGGTATAGCATCTAGCAGAAAAGAGTTAGAAGCTCCTCTTAATGAAATGGAAACAGTTCTAGCAGAGAGATACGGTATGAAAATGAACAAAAATAGAACTAAAGTACCAGTATGCAAAGAAAGGAAAATTAAATGAAAAACTAGAATACAAATTGGAAACGAGAACTTATTACGAGATTAGGGATTTCCTCTACCTAGGAAGTCAAATATTGTAAGATGGGAAAAACGCAAAAAATGCAAAACAATCATTAGCCCAACGTCGTGCTACATTATACAAGAAAGAGCAACTGCTGTGTTCAAAGACAACAAACACAGAAATAGGAAAAAATATTGCTTAAAACATGTGTGGAGCACAGCACCGTACGGTTGTAAAGCCTGCACATTAGCAAAGCGGACAAGAAAATGGTAGAAGCCTTTGAAATGTGGTGCTATAGATTTTAATTGAGAAAGGAATTTGATAGCCACAGGCTACCCCTTGCCCCTTCTACTGAAAATCGGGGAAATAGGTTATAGAATTATAAAACAACAGAAGGTGACCAAACTACATCTAATAAGAAAGGACTGCAGCTATGTTCAAAGACAACAAACATAGAAACAAAAAGAAAATTGCTGAAAGCATATGTGTGGAGCACAGCACAATACGTCTATAAAACAGGGACAGTAGAAAAAGCAGACAGAAGGAGATAGGAGCCTTCTGGAATGTTGTGCTTTATATGTATGATGATGATAGCATAGACAGACAAGGTTAATAACAAAAGTTTATAGAAATGGTAGGGAATAAAAATATCTGTGGAAAATAAAAAAATAGGAGAAATAGTAGAAAGGATACATTCTAAGGCATTTTTGGGGAATAGTACGTGATATATTACAAGGTGAGATAGGAAAAAGGAGGTACATCAGACTATTGCACACAGATAGTGATAGATGCAAACTGGACAAATTTCAGGGAAATGTATAGGTTAGTTCAGAATAGCGAACAATGAGGGTACGCATCTAACCAGCTCCAGGACTGAAGACCTAATGGTGATGATATGAATTATGGGGTTACATTTATGAACTTATTCCATATGAAAATTTTATGTATACAATAAGCATGCACTAACGTAAAAGTCTTTCTTAATAATAAGTTTTGCGCATTCTTATTATTACCACCAATCACCATTAATAATTGTAAAACGACATATAATTTTAGCAAGTGGAAAGTAGAAATTCAATATACTTAAAATTTGTTGGCCCTTTACAAAGTTCCGACCTTTTACGACAGGAATTAGTTGTAGGTAATCAAATATTCCAATTCGGCGTTGAATGAAAGTTTCCTACACATACCACTTTCACCTGTAATGACATTTTTAAATCCGCGCTTTTACTCGCGCCTGGGAAAACGTTTACTAACGGCCACTAGGTTTCATACCTTCACTTAAATTGTCCGATAATCAACTTTGTCCCTCATGACGATGGTTGCGTGTCAACAGAATTTGAAGCTTTGCCTTTATCTCTGTTCTCGCATGACTAAAGATGAATATTCCCTTCTTTACTTTCCGTGATTTTATAAGTTTCAGCACCCAGAGTTATTACTCGAAGTCCTCATTCTCGAGAGATAGCGCGTCTAGCTGCTCAATTTTCAAGGTGAATTGTGCGAAGAGTTATCTTATTTCCACACTTTTACATCGGATATCATAAATCGCGTAATTTGTATTTTCCCAAGTCATTTTCTATGGCTGTAGTTTATAGGTATATGATTAGAGATAATGTCCCATGGTTGCGCTTTTTTTAACCCGTGTGAATGTGTATTAATATTTTTAATCAGTGGCGGCGCTAGACCAAACGTGGGTGTCGGCGACATCAGTTTTTCGAGACCCCTAACATTTCTCAGAGCCCAGAACAAAACGTTTAATGACCTGAATTATACCAATACATACTAGGTATATATAAGTATTTTGTTGCTAAGTTAATCAAACAGTGGCGGTTAGTTAGAACTCAAGGCGTAAATTAAATGTGCGTAGTAAAAGGTAAGATACATGAATGAAGGTGAATAGACAATTTGTGTGTCTGTATTATATAACACTTGGGTTCACATGTTATTTGTCAACGAAGTACAACCAAACAATTTCTTTTAAAAATTATAAATTATGATTAAGGACTTACTTGGAAATAATGAGGTGAGGAAATATCAATTATCCATAGGCGGCTAGTTACACAAAAATGGTCTCTGATGAAATTCCAATTACACTCATGGTATTTAACATGCAAATTTCACTGCGACATTTTTATCCGTTGAGATGAATTGACAAGAACGATTATAACTCGTAACGTTCAGAGCTCTAGTCTAGTGGATCATATTATTATCGAAGCATATATAATTGTTATATGGATAGTGAAGCTAACACTTCTGAAGTGGCGTAAAGCTCGAAGTGATGAAACACCTGACTCTTGTTCTAAGCGCAAATTTAACATTAAATAGTTTTAAGACGACCGAACACAAATAGACGAATTACACACTCAAACACAAATTACAATATACGAACTTTTCTGCTTTTAGCTTCAATGAATTTTTTCAATATTGTATCATAATTTAGACCAGCCGCTATTTTTGCTTCAATCGATAAAGTTGACAACGCAGATAGTCTCTCTTGGCCCATGGTACTTCGTAAGTAGGTCTTAAATAATTTTAACTTTGAGAAGCTTCTCTCAGCAGAAGCTGTAGTGACCGGAACTGTAAGCATAATTCTGATTGTTATGTAAACATTTGAGTATACTTTTTGCAAATTATTTTCTAAAATGTACTGTACAAGTTGCTTGACATCTTTGATAGAGTATATTAGTGAATTCAATGGTAAAAGCAGAAGTTCTTCACATAGTTCGAAAGGCTGAATGTCGCTGTTTTCGCCATCCCGAAGTATTGCAGCTAAATCATTACAATGTTTAAGAAGGTCTTTTTTTGGTATAGATTTTAAATAACTTATGTCAAAAATTAAGCCAATTTGTTCAAAATAATTATGGAGCGATTTGAATCGGCATTCGGTGTCGACTATGATAGCATCTAACATCTTATTAAAAAAGTCAACTTTGTACTGCATTCCGGTAGATTGTATTGGTTCATCAATATTTTCATACGAGAACATTCTTTTCTTTTTGGCCAATATTTTTTCTTTAAATTGAGACGAAATCTCATTTTTTTCCACAAACAATCTGGCTTCTGTAACGTTTTTTTCAAATCCTGTATCACGATATTCTTGAATCCAGTTACATAGCAAACGTAAAGTATTAACAGCGATCTTCAAGTTAACTTGAACCGATTGCCATAATTTACTTAAATTGTTCACGCGCAGTAAAATCTCGTACCAAGCGTGTTTTGCTACAATAAACTCAAAAGTTAACATTTCGTTGAGTACAGCTTCACAGTCACTTAGAGTTTCGGAATCTTCAGTTTCGTTTTTCAGGTCATTTACACAATCGACAACATCATCAAATTGCAACAATATCGCTTTAATTGCTTCTATTCTACTCTCCCATCTTGTTTCAGATAGGGATTTTAATGTTAATTTTAATTTGGGTTTAAGGAGACACCAACGCTTGCTTGATCTTGTAAATAGAAAGTATATTTTATTGATAAAGCCGAAAAACGTCTTGGCAATTATAGAAGGATTACTTGCATCTATCAACAGTAAATTCCAGCTGTAACATCCACAAGACGTAAAAAACGCTCTTGGATTAATATTAAGGATTCTAGTTTTAACTCCTTGTCAATGCCGACCATGTTAGCGCCATTATCGTATCCCTGCCCTAGACAATTTTGGATATCTAAACCATTTCTTTTTAGTTCTTGTAATATTAAATTTGTTAAATATTCCCCTGTGGTTTCTGCGACGGCAATAAATCAACAAAGGGCTCCTCTATCGCTCCAGTTGAAGAATTACAAATTCCTAATGTTATCGACATTTGTTCAACACGGCCGACATCCCTGGTGCAATCAAAGCATAAACGCGTAGTATTTTGCTTGTTTGACTCTTTGTATAATCTCATTAACAACTGATTTAGACATTAATGTGATTAATTCGTTTTGAATATCGCGACCCAAATAATGTTGATTAAGCTGTTTTTATTAATGCGTTGCAGGTGTTCCCGTAGTGTCAGATCATATTTGGATAACATTTTAAATAGGTCTATAAAATTGCCACTATTATCGCTATTATTTAAATTAAGAGATTCTCGATGAGCTCTAAATGCCAGATTATGTGATGCTAAGTAGTTAATTATATCAATCAACCTTTCAAACAAGTTGTACCAATACCTTTGCGATTCTCTAACCAGTCTTTCGTTTTCTGCATCCATTGTTTTTCCGTGTTTAATTCCTTTATAAAATTCAATACATTTAATCATGCACACCATGTGTCCATGACTTTGTTCATATCTTTGCAATATTCGACTCAAATCTTTCCAGTCGCAACATCCTTTTTTACCATGTGTTTGCAAATGGAAAAAAGTTTACATGGAAAGCAATAAACTTTATCTTCAGATGTAGAGTAAATTAACCACTTGTGATGTCGGTTTTCCCCATTACTCAATTTTCGATTAAAGTGGAATTTAGAAAAATGTCTATTATTATCGTCTCTGGGATAACTTTCGTCAGACGTCTCTAGGTTTTGGTGAGGACCGTTTTGAATTAAGCCATGACGCTACGAGTCCGTTATTGGAAATACCCACTTCCCGGATCAGAATCCATAAACAACGCTGTGAAATGGGTTGTTTGTATTTGAATCATTGAGTCACGAATGTTGTCGTCACAGTCTAACTTTTTACTGCTACTGGGTTCAGAGAGTTGAATAACTGTAGATTCTGCCAACTCTGGATCCGAAGTTGGTTCAGAAACATGTACAAGAGAGTCATCAGACTTTAATGTCATTGTAATACCGGCTGGTCCTGATGAAGGTTTCTTAAGAAATTTCATCATACTGGAACTCATGGTTTGGTTGAACAGAGCCGTCTCAACTTTTCTTTTTCTTTTTGACGCACCAGTTTCCCATTTCCTACCTATATCTCTGTCTCTAGAAGGCCCTCCTGACATTATAATGACGATATCAAATATAAAAAGCAAACACGTTTAAACCAGCGCAGATTAAATGCAAAAAGCTTTGAATATTATATATAACTGACTTAAAATAGGGGAAGTAACTTAATAATTAATTATACAAAAGATTAAACTAGCACATATAATTCATATCATACCCAATGTAAAATGTATGCATGTAATCCAAACAATATTAGCACAGAAGCTTTTAGTATTTATAATCAAAAATACCAACAATTATAGATTCTTTATCTTTATTTTAACTACGCGTTACTTTAGTCGTTGGTTATAACTTCATACTAAGAGTAATTTAACTACACACTTCACGTATAAACAACAACTGAACGTCCGTAACAATTTACGCATACACCATACAGTTTAAGACGGACAAAGGAGGGTGGTTTAGTTTTGCATGTAATTGTATACAAAGGGAGGGGGGTATCGACCTAATACGTACCTGTATTAAACTTGTTTAAGTCATCTTGACTGCATTGTTAAATGTTAAACCTTAGACTATTATTACAAAGTACGTACTCAACTAAATGAATTCTATTAGGAACTTCTGAGAAACATTTGGCTTACAGTGACTGAGCTTGTCAACCTGAGAAGACATCAAACAATACCTAAGTAGCTTTTAGCCTGAACTTTATTCATTTTGGCCAAGAAATCATTTTGAAGATTCATTTTCTACATAAGCTTCAATCGCAAAACCACGCAGTAGGGTTTATTTACAATTATATCTCATAAAAGTTACTAATAGTTATGGCATATAATAAATGTAAATTGAACATGTATTTTTAAATGCTCTTTGAAATGAAAGGCTTTTTAACAATAGACTTATCATAACCACTGGGTGCATTGAATTCTTCTTCCTGCCGGGACAGGTAGGGTCTGTTAGTGTGATGCATTGCCAGCCTTTGCGATAAGAAATCCTTGCTTTTAAATAAGAGTTTAATCCTACATTTAAAACATTGCAGAATGCTGGCGTTCGTTCTACGATAATAAATATTTTTTTGGTCAACTAATCAACTTCTGTCATTTGTTTGCGAGGCTCTCTTGGGCGCGAGGCCGTCGGCTGTCGCCGACGTCGCCAACGCATAACGCCGCCACTGTTTTTAATAAGCCGTTTATTTCCCCGGTGTCTATCCGAATTTTTTTAAATTTAATACGAAAAAGATAACACCAATAGTCATTAACGTCATTACATTGAAATAGTCAAGTTAATAAATATAAACTACAAACGCTTCTGAGTGCTTTCGTTATAAAACTCCTTGAACTAACCGATGATAATAAATTCAGTTCTACAACCTAACGTTTCATCAAGTAATGCACGCGCGTGACAGGTTATACAAATTTGTGTATCTAGTTGGTTATCAAATATTAGTGGTGCTAATAGTTTAATACTTAATACTCAAAACGCAATTTCATTCTGGGGACACTTTTTTGAGAAAATGGGAATTGAATTTGCACTCAACGTTTGCCAATTAATCGAAAGAATAAAAATTGTTTAGAATATTAAGCACATCGTATTACTACCTTTCGCACTTTTCTGATAAGTTGCGTTGACATTTTATTATTTGTTAGGTTTAAGTTATAGCAACTTAGGGTTCTACTGGAATCTATCTAATAATATATTTGATAAAAAAATTACCGCAGGCACGTTATAGACTGAATTAAACCAAGAATTTAAACCGCTCCGTTAATTTAAGGTAAATCGACTATAATTGATATATCCAGCAGGTACTTCACAATAAACGTATATGTTCAACATATGCTATTAAGTGTCTATGTTGCAACGCTTATTTCAGAATGCCTTTCAGCTCACTTATTTATGATAAAACCATAAAACGCTAAGAACCTACTGCAAGCATAGCATTAAAGTTGATTTATTTGCAATTTCTCACTGTAATGTTTCAGACACAAATAGGCAGTGATGTTTACAAGGAAGGAATTTCAATAAGTTTCCTGGAGAAAAATACGTGTTCTTTATGGTTTTAGTTGTATTAGTGTGTGGGGGTTCTTCCATCAGCAGAGGCGTTGCAATAAATTTGTAGACTTTTTAAAATAAATACACGTCTTATGCAAACTATCAATAACCTTGTATACACATTTCTAAAATAAGTTGCCATTATAATTTGATACAAAAGCACTAGTTTTAAATGCCTTAAAGAGGAATTAACATATCCTTCTTGTATAAGCTATTATTGTTAACCCTATCATTACACGCAGAGCACTGAACGAACTGAGAATGTGTATTTGACTATATAAGAGTATACACGTGCTGAAAATAGAACAACCCAAAGAAACTCGAGAAATTCCAACTAACTTTTGTTCCAATAAAATTTGGATAATCTTTGTTCAAAATCAAAAATCGAAAACGTATTTCATTGGTTAAAGACCCGATAAGCGTTTTTCAACACAGGAAGGATAGCAACCAGAACCATATAAATATAATTTCGAATTCTGCAGAAGACATCCTAGTGCTCACCATAGCCAAGGAATCCTCTCCTCTGCAGTGCTCTCCATAGCCTGTAGAACCTTCCAAGCAGCGCTCGCGATAGCCTGTTAAATCCTAACGCAGTGCTCCTCATTGCCTGCGTCCTGCCCGAACGTTACTCTGTCCGCCGCCGTACCTGGGGGCCGTCATAATAATTCATTAGTTTCAATACAACAAAACTACGTATGGGTAGTAAGCCTCGTTCTGCACATCAAGCGGCCCGGAAACAAGAACAGAACGCTCTTCGACGTACGATCCGTTCCATGCGATCACATCCGAGGCTTCATCTTCGCTACCGCCTTCGCGGTCATTCAATATACTTTAAACATATCCCGAGAGGTAGATTATTGTAATGACGACAACTACATCTGCCAGGTCTACCTCCAGGACATCAACCGAGTAGAGTTCAACGGAGCCGTGCTCTACTAGGCCTGGGGCACCACGTCCACGACGTCTGCCGAAGTGTACCGAAGATCACCAAAGACGTCTGGGCCTTCCAAACTTGCAATTAATCGCTATTCACCACCGTTCAAGTTATTATTGGACTTCACGACTCAAGTCCAAAGCCTTCCGAGGAGTTCCGAAGACAACCGAAGACTTCTGAACCCTCCATACTTGTAAATGTTGTACATTAGTAGTTTTAATTTCAAATATTTGCTATTCACGTTATTATTGAACTTTACTATTCAATTCCGAAGCCTTCCGAGAGGTTCCGAAGACAACCGAAGACTTCCGAACCCTCCATACTTATAAATATTGTAAAGTAATAGTTTTTAATTTCAAAACACAACTCTTTGGGACAACACGAAACATTTCAAAGAGTTCCGAAGACCAGCGAAGCCGTTTTCACCGCCTTCGAGCCCTATAGACATTCATTATAGAAGTGTTTGAGTTTATTTTGGCTTCTGAAGAGTTCTAAAGATACCGAAGACTTCCGAACTACTCCAAGAATCAAAATCAGTCAATTTCACTTTAATTTTATGTATTTTTTTGGAACTTATAATTATTTTGCTTCTGTTATTAAACAATTAACTAAGCCAAGACTACTTGGTTTAAGACACCTCCCACTTCAACGATAACATTATCTTGCACTACACATATTAATATAGTATAATAGTTTTTAAAAATATACATTTCTATATCCATTCTGTTTTGTAGAAAGTTTAACACTAGGATAACTTTTTCGAATACTTCTAGTCAATGCAACAGTACGGTGTAGATCTATTGTTACCAAATTTTTTCCAGTAGGCTTTAAAACAGTTTAATAGTCTTTTCTCTAATTTTGCTATCTTGCAAGCTCTTTCTACTAGTTGTTTATACTGTTGCTTTAATACAAATTTTTGCCACATGTGGATCTACCTCCTTTTCAAATCTATTTCTTGCAATTTTAGTTTTCCTTTCTTAATCGAAAGTTTAGAAATACTCGACAAATGTTCTACATGTTCTACACTGAGAAAAGATTTTGTTGCTTCAACTTAAAATTAGTTGATTCAATTAGAATTTTGTTTTGTATATAAACAATGATCTACATGCATTAAATAGAACATGTTGCAAAACCGATTTTGAAGCAAACAAACTTAAATTTGTACCACAATAATTATGCCATTTACTTAAATGGCCATTAATGTAACTTGAATGTTAGGTAACGTTCTTTCAATTACTTGTGTGCTTGAATTGAATTATTTAATACTTTTATCAAATAAACTGTTATGTTAAATCAACACGTTGAATATCCCATTTACAAATAAAGGTCATTGAAGCAAATACGCATTAAATTTATCAAAGCACGAGTTTAATACTTGAAAGGGTTTGCAGCATTAAAACAAACTATTCAAATTTTTCCACTAACCAAAAAGCGGCATTGGTTTAAAATTCAGTATACATTGATTTAACTAACCCACATGTTGAGCACAGTTAATAATTATTAAGTTAAGTGTCTAATAAGAATTGAAGTAATAACATTTTTGGTTTAATCAAACTTTTATTGTGTTCAATTGACACATTTAGCTGTCAAATCAATCATTTCGTTGCGTTCTACATTGTTTAGAAATACAATTAGTTTAAACATCCAAGGTAGTTTGATTCAATATCCAGCTTGATTGATTCTGACTTAATGAAGTTATTTTAATCATTTTTTTTAATTCAACCTGGCGATCAACAAATGAGTTTGTTCATCCCCGATTTTAAAAAAAAAATTGATTTAAAATAATTTCATTCAGTCACATTATCAAGTTGGATATTGAATCAAATCACCTTGAATGTTACATTAACTCTAGTTCATCGTGCATAATTTTTAGTTTTGCTTCCGCTTGAATTTTATAAAACTGATACTGATTATTGAAAAGTTTGTTTATTCCTTAAGGTTGCCATGGGTCTTTGAAGTTAGACGTTCGCTTATATAGTTGAATACTAAAAACAACGGCGATTAGTTATGGGCAATGAGAACAATTTATAAGAAGGTACTTACGTGTTTTTAGATGAAAAGATTTTGTTTGAACATAGTACAGCATGCTAAATTTATCTTCCATGTATTTTTATAGTTGCTTGAAATGCTGTTATGGAAACTAACACAATAAACAATGCGAAGTAACGCTTGACGCCATGGACGTGTCGCAGTCGAAGTGTAGCAGTATATTAAAGATATCATGTGCGCGCGCCGTACATCCAATACGCAGCATCGGACACTTACTAAAAACGGTTGGAGGTTCAACAAATAACCACAATGTTTGGTTTCGCTATCGTAGTTTATTTAAATCAACAAGCTATAAAACGTTTGTTTCAATGTTAAATTTGTTACAAAACGTGTTCATTTGACACTTATTTCACCATTCATTTAACTAAAATGGATTTTTTCAACATTATTGTAGTATTGGATTAAAATATGAAATTTGTTGACAATATTAGTTTGTATTAAATACGACTATTGTTCAATGAAACTGACTTTTGCATTCTTTTATTAATCAACTGTTATTATGCGTTGAAGCAAACAAATTAAAGTCAACTAATTTTTGTAGTTAGTTTAACAATCTACAAGTTTAGTGAATATAGTTTCGTTTAGAACGACTAAAAATACTTGATCAAATGCTTAACTCTTCAAAACAACAGAGTTGGTTGTATCAACCAAATCACCTTTCTCAGTGTACGGTCTACCGGTAGAAGCTTGATACATGTTTTTATTCACAAGGGTTTAGAACTGAAACAAAATATTAAGCACAGAAGATAGAACTCCCTATTTTAGGAAGTTATTGAATCTAAAGGTGTTTCTGGGTTTAAAACAGGCAAAGAAACATATACACAAAGTTAATATAAGATAAGTGAGCAGTACACATATGTCCATTAGTAATATAAATAAGCACAAGCTTTACGATACAAATAGTTTAAATTCAATAATGTCAACAACATAAATAATACTGTAGCGAGCTACTACTACCGCGTTTCACTAATTTAAAACAAGTAGTAATAAAAGTCTTTATTACTCACGATTCACAAGCCTAATTAACAGTATATGTCTTATTTATAGATGTTTTCTGTACAATTACAATGAAGCACTATTACGCTAATGAATTTACAAGCACTAATATCTTCTTAAACTGAATTCTTAACCATAGGTCTATTAACAACACTAACACTGCTATAATTTATTTATTACACTTTCGTCTATTTATGTACAGCTGTCGGTACAATATACACTTTTACATAATACAAATTAATGTTTACTCTTGGACTTCCAAAAGCTTAACTTTTTAACTTTACACGATATAATTTATATGCGACATTCTGATATAGACTAACTCTGTACTTCATCATCGGTCTTATTTATACCCTGAAATAAAAGAATGATTCATAATCCATTAATTGCTAGAAAATTCTCGGTCCTTGGAGAATATACAGTGCTTACGGCGCTTGTGTGTTTGGCCGGTTGCCTAATAGTAACTCGTAACAATAGGAAGCTCAGTAATCCTAATGCATAAATACACTAACGTTAATAATAAACACGGTGACAATTCTGACATACCCAGCCGTAAATGGCGCTGTAAAATATTGTAACGAAACCTCTTTTGCAATAAACAACTGTTTTTTATTATCAACTGATTACACACGTCATTAACAACTCAAAGCTACAGTAAAATTCTTAAAACATACATGACAGTTTACTTCAAGCCGTACGCTAACAGTACAAATATTTTGGAAACTGCTTCTTAATTACTATCGAAGCACTATAATTAACAATAATCATTTATATCATATAGAGCTATTTACTTTAATAGTATGTACCACTAATTTATTTCATATCATAACCTTATGGCTCGACTAAAAACGTAATATTATAATCAAAACTATAAATACTGAACCTCCCAAACCCTTTAAGCGCCAATTTGTACCTTATCCAGTAGATCTAGATCATTTCGAGAATATACCAAAAATTATGCAAATAACATTTTTTAGCCTGTCAATCAGATCTATCTGAAGATCTTGCGCCACAGGAGACCACCATTCATCATATGTGTAGAAATGCCTCGTTTACTTCGTTATGTATTAATCTGGTCAAAGCAAGACTAAACGGCACTACACTACAACTCTCTTAAAACCGCTTTTCATTTTTAAAGCAGTTATACGATAAACCTGTAGAATTTGATAAAAGGAAAAACAAGAAGGCCTTCTGAAGCTAATAGTAAAAAAGACTATACCACAATTCTATGCATTTTTTATAATACTCTATAATTTTACAATGCCATATTATGATGTGGAGTTACTATTGATAATAAGTGCTTTTCTAACGTTTCTATTTGTTACCTTTATATTTTATTGAAACTGACAAATAGTATGTGTTAAAAATGCATAAGCAAAAAAAAATTATTCAGCCAAGTGGCACATTTTAAGGAATAGGTAATAAAAACGAACTTATGTACAATTATTAGCACCAAATATTTGTACAATAATTACGATGTCAAAACTAATATATTTGCCTATATCATAAAAATGTGCTGCGTAAATTCTTTACATACCTCTCTGAATTGTGTCGTTATTGCAGAGGACGATCGATCTAGTTGCCTGCAAAATAAATTTATCCTTCTTTCCAATGTAATTGCTCGTCTCAAATTATTAGCTCACCAAGCATAAATTCGAATGTTGGGGGTTCGAATTCTGTTCGAGACATTATATTTTCCTATTTTTAATTGCCAGCTTTGAAATAAACTTTTAGGCTTAGCTTAGCATATACGCCTAAGTAATGATTACATATTATTAAAAACATCTAAATTAATTTTACAGTAATTATCAATTAGCACAACTTCAAAATTTTAAGTTTTATCTTCCAAAACATGATATGTACATATTGAATGATTTATATTCTTAGAAGACCCCAATAGTTCTGCGTACCTTTATTAGTAAGCTTTTAAGTATTCATTAAGAAAGTAATAACACACGCACGTGCTAGAATACGCGGAGTAGAAATTAAAACCGATAATTCTAGTAGTGTTATATTTGTATCTTACCTTACGTTGAAATCTTTTGAGATAATAAGAATATTTGTGCTCTCAAATTTTATTCTAGGCATTACAAATTCGCATAAAATGCAGAGATCACAAAACTGATAGAAGCACCTTGAAATTTTTTATAAAAGCAATTAGAATGTGACTCAGACAGTCTGAGATAGTATCGGAAACGGATGCAAGCATAAAAAACGGAAACACCATTTAATTACTGCAGCTTTATATGCAGTTGATAAAGTGTATATAAAGGAAAAGGCTCTACTTCGCACGCATTCCTGACGTTTTTTTAATATATCACCTAGATTTGCATAATCTAGATGAGGGTTTCTGCGTTTTGATAGGGCGCATCCTCAATAAACTTTTTTTAAGTGAACCTGATAGATACAATCAGACAAATTTTAAGTTAGTTACGCCGGGTTCTAAATGTATCCGGATTTTAATCAATTTTGATTTTGAAATATAGAATGAGGTTTTAAGTAAAGCGACCTACAGAATTTATCCATTAGCGCGCTTTGAATTAATGGATGATACAAGAGCGAAATCTTCCTTCAAACAAGTTTTATACGGAAGCGAAAGTGGATCGACCTTATCGAGTTTAGGTAAAGATACACGGACCCTTATCAAATTCCCAAACTTTCACTTCCTACAGGGGAACGCGTTTATTTTACAGTTGCGAAAACAGAAAGTTATGCTTGCTCTGTGGGAACTACCGAATTTATATGTAATACGACATTTTAGAATATGTCCAGAACCTAGATTTATAGACCTAAATAAGAATATATGTGCCTTTCTCATTTTAATATGAATTCTACTCTGGTCTAGAATTGATTAATTTGCTGAAAAGGCAATCTTTTTCTGATAAAAAATTTAACGGATTGATATCTATAGTGTGTTTAACAAACATCAGTAATTAAAGTAATAGGATGTGCTTGAGTTGTGCATTACAAACTGAGCATCAGCTTGATTTACAGTGAACAAAACACTTTGCGGTTGCTACAAATACATGTACCGGTTGTATAGTAATTTCGAAAAATTGTGAATATATCTTCAGTGTTCCGATTAATTTGTTAGGTTCCAATTTTGTTGTAGAAATTTCCCGCTTTACGATAATTTTGTTAAATCAACTACGTTGCTATTCTCACGTCCGTCAACTTAATTAATAATAAATACGCTGTCTAATACTTTTCAACTCAAATCCTTTTTGGTTTAAAAACGACAAGTTTATGCTACAACTAAATAGTTTACATCCTGTATATTTTATTTTTCTGCAATAAATACGCTTTCGAATAATTTTTCAACTTAAATCTATTTGCTTGAAAACGAAAAGTTTATGATAAAATTTAAATAAGTCAATATCCTGTATTAGGTATCCGTAAGCTCGGTATACCTTGCGTTAGCGTATAATTGCTTCTTTTGTGTTTCCTATTTAAAGACTTGTCGAGATGATAGATCCTAATATTATTTGATACCGTGTTTTCCAATTTTCTAATCGTTCGATTTAGTTAAACAAATTAAGATTCACTTTCTCTTCCCTATACTCGACGAAAACATTCGTTAAATTTTTGTTGTTTCCATTTTCTTCATGCGAATTTCGCGCACGCAATACAGCGTGGTTGGTAAAGATGGTTCTACAAACCTATACTTTTCGGCAATAATAAATTAATTCACCTATAACCATTCTAGCTTTGTCTGGTGGCCCTAAAGCTACGATGGGGTGCCCCCCTTTGTTATGATAGGAGGACCACCCCAAGGCGAGATCACGCGCTCCTCTGTTTCGCCCAGTCTTTAGAGACGGTAGGGGGGCCAGCTCGACGGTGGCAACTCGAGGGTGAGTGATTAATATACTATTTACGCCATTTAGTAACCATACTTGGTGGCCTTAACCGGATTCTCATGATGTGAGATAGTAGGAAGCGTGAATATTTCACCTATTGTGATAATTTTCTCCGTTTCATTATATGTACATAATTGTAGGCGTACGATGAGGATATATAACTATTGGTTTACCTTGGGTTTTTTTCGAGTTATAAAATTTTATTGGTTAAAACATTATACGGCCAATGTGGCATAAATGATTTTATATTTATAACCATTTAGAGCTGTGGTTTTCAGGGTTGCGTTAGTGGTTATTTTTTTTGTTGCTGAATAATGTAGGGGGTAGATACCCAAAAACGACATTTTAAAAATAATTTCCTTTAAATGTGTGGCTATGTCTAACTTTTAATTATGAATTGTTCATTTTTTTTTGGGTACTATTGTGCTTTTGTACACATTTTTTGTAAATTAGAGGTTTTTCGTTTGTATATGTTTAATTGTGCATGAGTTAATAACTTTTTTTTTTTTCAGACCTTAGCTAATTTTTGTAGTTATTATACGCAGCCCACTCACCGATTGAGCCCGGTCATTTTCTTTTCTTTGGTTCCTTTTTTTTACTACGTCGCTGCACGTAGAAAGTTGATCAAAACCATGTTGAAAGTAAGTGATCAAATAAATTCAATAAACTTGCAATTAACTCTTCAAGATATTAAAACTATTATAAGAAAGGGGTTTTTATTATTCACATACCGTTCAGTAAGAAACGCGATATTAATTAGGACTTTATTTTTTCATATTGTTTTAATACCGAGAACTGATATGTTAGTTACTCGATTTCCTGTACTATTAGAGTTCATCTTCTTTAACTTTCTTACATTGACTACTTTACTTATTTGGTTAATTAAATAATTAAAGTAGTTAATGGGTTTTTTAATATAGTTTGATGAAACCAGTAAACTTTAAGGAAGGATTTCCTTAAAATGATGGAACGCAACTATCTTCCGACTATGCTAGGGGTCTATTACTCGGGTAGAGCTTATGAGGATTGGTTGTGGTTCTTTTTACAAAACATTATTTACTTACTGACTCAATTTATACCAAAATAAGGATATGGGGAGGGCGCCACCAAGTCATTAAGTTTTAAACACAGAGTTTCCCTAAGGGGGACTTGGGAGTCCTTAGAGAGGAATATTGTATTTACTGCTTAAGCAGGAACTGTAAAGAAAATTGGATTAAATTAACAAAAGAGAACACAAGAGGTGTACTCTTGCTACCTCATAAAAAAAAGCTTTAAATATCAATTATGCACACACTTTTATAAACACAAATATTAGGCATCAAATTTTGAAAGTGCTATCAGTGCTCCTTCGTTAAATGGAAGCTACAAATACTATTATATCGAAGGTATTTATGACTTTTATTCCTTGATCCAATTACCCTATTTTTGAACTGACTTGTTCAAAATAAAACAATTAATTAAAAGAAGTAAATAATGATTCTTTAACCAAATGTTGCTTCATGATAAAAGGTTGTATGTGCAAAATATATACATCAAAATTGTAGTTCAATTTCTTCTACACAGATGTAGAATAATAAAATTAAATAAAATATCAAATATGTTAAGCATTTCTTTTTGTTACAAAGCTATCTCAAATCAATACCCAAAATATCAGATCTGTTATTAGGTTTACAGGTGTATATGGAAATTTCAAAAATCTAATAATTTAACTTTCATATTTGCTTTAAGAATAATTACACATAAATGAAAACTTTAATCAGAACTCAATTAAGGTGTTTGAGTTTGTATGTAATAATAATAGGTACAACCCTGGATTTAAATGTTGATAATTACAAAACATCAAAATTCCTTTATAGTTTGTTAAGCAAAATAATAATCGTAGGTCATTACAATGCTATTTTTAATAAGTTGCCTTGTATCAATGTTGGCCAAATGCGGACGTCATGTGAAAATAATAAAAAGGCTTACCTTGTATAGCCAGGTTTTTGTTTATGTGACAGTGTGACTTTGTAAAAACCAGGTGTGCTTACATACTGTGCCTCGACAAACAAATAACGTCGCTGTCCACATGTTGTGACGCAGCCCTCCAACTGTATGCCTCTTGAACCCAATTATACAAACTTGAAGTGTATTTCTTCCTTGTACAAATGAAACAAACCAAAATCCAATCCAACAGTTTTTAAAAACCGCTATGCTTCCTTCTTTTTCGTCATTTTGTTCGTTACAAAACCATTATATTGACCGTAATTATCCACTTTATTACTGGTAAATACCGGACATTCAGCAAGCATTTTCTTTTGAATCAAGCATCATGGCAAATAAAAGATTATCGTAAATGCTAATTGAAGGACGTTTAGATTAAAACAAAAGAATTGCGATTAAATTGAAGAACATACATATTAAATCAAAAGTATTACGATTAAATTGAAGGACGTTCATATTAAATCAAAAATATTACGGTCAAATTGAAGAGCGCTATAACAAATTTATTTAGTTTGTTTTAGGGATTAAATCTATGTGCTTACCATTATTAAAAACACTTATTCAAGTGCACGTTGCACATGAATTAAACATCTAGGCGTAAGGCTACACGCAAATTGCTGGCTAGAACACTATTCTTCTGCATGATGTGTTCTAATCAAGTGCCCAAGCCAGACTGATGGGTTGGCACGCTGCGTATAGTACTTCAAAGTCGCTTGACATTGAGGTATTTATTCAAACAGCCAACGCCTGTTGTTAGCAACCAAACTAGCACTAGAGGAAAATCTCTACATTATGATTGGGCTACATAATTCCAATACGAATATTTATTTAAACGACGATATTTACTTGTTTAATTGAATAGACAAAAAGACGTATTTAACAAATAACTTTTAGGTGATTTGCAGTCGTCAAAAAAATTGTTACAATTTTACTATGAAATGATGTATTTCAATCAATTGAAAAAAAACTAAATATTTCTGATTAAAGTTTTTTAGTCTGTTTAAACCCGTTTTAGACAATCCTATTTCTTGTACAAGAATTGGACAAATTTTCTTTGGTTAAATATTTATACAAATCGTACATTAAATTGGACAAAATTAAAACACGTCCTATTTTGCTTCCAATTTAGTAAATAAACATGCGCACTTTGGCATTCTGCATTTCAAACATAACCCTAAAATAATTTTTTTGTACCACACATACTTGTATGGTTTTGTATATGTCAGAAAACATATTTCAAAATGTCTTGGTCTATAGAACAAGTCGAAAGGTTAATGAAGAGTACGAAAAATTACCATGTTTATATGCAGTTCAAGACACAGATTATCACAACAAGCAATTGAGGAATCCTGCACCGGAAGATATAAAAACGGTTCTACCATTAATAACGCCTAACACTACAATTGTTGACATACAAAAAAAAATTAATGAGATTCGAACGACATATTTGCAAGAGAAGAAAAAAGTTGAGGATTGAAAAAAAAGTGGAGCCCGTACAAACAAGGTAATAATTTACTTTTAGTTTTAAATCTAGTTGTAACATTTATTTTGTAGTAGTAGATAAGCTACCTTCGTACGAGACCAAAAAACCCGTTTTCCCCATGTTAAATCCCATAAAGAGGCTCAAGGTCCAAAAAGACCATTTTTGTCAGATGCAAAAGTAGATAGGTAAAATCACCACAACGCTAGCTTTCGGCCACTTTTCCAAGATCGTGGTCTTACCAAAATTTTAGAACAGTATTACATAGTAGATGGTTATTGGGGCGACTGCCGCCATATTTCCTCCAGCATCTACATTTCCTCACACATCTAGACCAAATAGTTTTCTTCGACTAGCTATTGCATCTTTCGAGATAAATCTATCTTGTTTGGTATTAATTAATATTAGATTTTTCTCAACTGTCCGAATCTCTAAGAATTTTTTAGATGGCATCATCCCCTAGAAAGTTACCCCAATTTTAAGATTTTTTCTTACCGCTAACATTCTGAACCAAATAGTTTTAGTATTAGAATTTTTTAAGCTACCTGAATTTCTAGGAATTTTTCAGATAGCATCATCCCCAGGGAGCTACCCTCATTTTAAGATTTTTTGCTGGTAGCGATTTTTGCCCGTTCTTATAAAGTTTTTAGCCATGCGATACGTCAAATTAGTCTAGAATTTTATGTACAATCCGAATCTCTAAACAGATTTAAAATTGGATCACCCCTTACAAAGCTACACACATACCTTCTAGTGAGCATACCGCCACCGTACCACTACTCGCTTCTAATGTCATACCATACTTTCTATCTTGTTTAGCTCATCTTTATGCGATAGCTAACCATACGGTTGTTAAACGCTGTGCTAACCATTTCTACACCATCTTCGCCAGTAACGGTAACTGTTGCATTTTTATGTCTGTTGCTTCTCAAGTGTGCGGCATAGGAAGTATTTTCCATTCCGAAATCGCATACCTTACACATAATTCGTGGCTGTCATAGCTGAACGTTTACGGCCTAATGACATACCGTGCTGTTTTTCCTTGTGTCGTAGTAAGTTGTCCATTCTCGTAAAAGCGATACCGCAAGACCCACAGTTTAAGTACTTTACTGCTGATGGATGTATAAGCTTAACCGTGGACGATGTTGCACCACAACATTTGTTCTGGTGCCGTTTGAGAACATTTTTCCAGGTATAGGAAGCACCGCAAGAATTGCATTTAAAAACGTTTGCAGGTACCATTTTAGTACAAAACAAAAACCGCACTATAGGACTTTGGTTAAACTTGTAAGCGAACTAACTTATAACTAAAAAGATTACTCTATAGTACTTCCTGTATGTACCCTACAGAATGCAAACCGAAGGTTTCCGAAGACGGCCGAACGAAGTTAAGGATTCAGCGGGGAACTAAATGACGTCATCTTTTGCTAATCTTTGCTACTTTTCCAGTACGTTTAGCACCAATGCATGCACCCGGTTCGCATCGTCCATGCTGCGAATGCAGTTAGTAGAAACACCGGAAACGTCTTCCATGTTATACGGATTAACAATCGCATCGCATGCATATTAAAAATCCAAAAGGGTGGTAGCACACGCACACAAATTGGTTGGAAGTCTTGTGGTGGAAGATACAGTGCTACTATAAACAAAAACTTAATAAAACACTTTAAGCCTTTACTAAGGGAATACCAAACTTGTTGTCTACAGAATACTTACTAATAAAGCAATTTAATTCTAAATAACCTCTACGTCATATTTTCCGAAATGACAGGCTTGAATATTTTCTTTGGAAACGATCGAAGATTGTTGGAGACACTCGAAGAGTGCACAAACGCGATCACTAAACCAATTAGCTTTAATACCAAGTATTCTGTGCTTTCGTAGGTTGCTCATTTCCTAGAATCAGATCTTCCGCATAGCGGTCGGTAGCAGGTAATGATTTCTAGAACCGGCAAGTACTCGATATTGTCCAAATAGAGAAGTAGATGCTCGATGTTTGTCAACTTCCGATTCCCTCGTAAAAGGTATAAAAAACTTGGTCAATCATCCATCTAACATATACTTCGACCCACTCCCGTTCTGATAATTTTCAAACATTTCTCAAACGACAATGGTCTCAGAATTTTTTTACCTCCGAGGGATCTATAAGTCGTGAGCAATTACACGTTCGAACTACCCGTAAACTAACATATTTTATAGTAACAGTGCGCTGTGTAATACATGCGTACCCCTTCTCTGCGCTACTGCTATTCTTGTAGTTGGTTGAAAAAGTCAGTCGCCTTTTTTACCGCTAGGACCGCTGCAAAGCACCATTCTATTCTTTCTTTAAAAGTATAGCACATCGCGCACTTTTTTATCTGATAATTAAATTTTGTATGTAGGCTTTTACACTTTTGCATATTTAAACATCTAATACGATCGATCACCCACTTTCGATTATTCTAACGGGAACCACCATACATTCCGCAACACCGTTCTTTTTTAATTCAACGATCCGAAGGGCTTTCACACACTAAAACCTAACGTATCTTTTCTACTATTTGTTAAACAAAAGTACTGACATCGCCATCTCCGTATGTGGACGTAAGCAGATGTTTGTGGATGTGTACTAGAATATGTAGCCAAATACATTAATCAGCCCAAGCTATTATATTTAGTCCAAGAAAACTACTATTTTTCTAAACCATAATTACTAATCACCTTTATAGGTTTAACGTTTCTACCATTTTCCAATGACTGGTGCTACGTACATAAAAACTTTAATTTCTTATTGGAGAGAATCCTTATTCTCCCACGCGCTGTTGCGTAGTTGCATACCCGCCCCTTTTGGGAATATATGCTCGTTATAGGTTGTGGAGCACGCGGTTTTACTTAACTGCACTTCGTGAGACCCCTTTCATCTTTTTAATCGTGTCTTTCTCGCCTACAATACAGTAGGACTTAGCCCTACTAGCAACAAATTATAATACTAGATTCCCATTAAATTCGTCTTTAAATTTCCTACAACTTTTTTGTCGACAAGCGGTATATTGTATTTATTATCCACGGCGTAGTCACTCTTTTAAGATAAATATACTTTGTTTGGTATGAACTAATATTAGGTTTTTCTAGCGAGTTCAAATCTGTAAATAGATTTTAAATAGGATCGCCCCTTACAAAGTTATGCTTCTTAAAGACCAAACCTATAATTTTTGCACATCTTTATTTAACTACATCCTTAGAACCTTTTTTTTTTGCTACCCAAGACATATGCTTTAACCAACCATCTCCGAAAATCTTAAACAGCTGTTTCCCGCGAACACCACGTGGAGATAACACGTATACTCTGACCACAAGGATAGAAGCAGGAAGGATTTGGAAGAAGGAAAGGTGGGAAAAGAAATTAAAAATTATGGAATCTTAAAACTAATATATATATATATATATATATATATGCGTAGATTGCTGTACTATTAGGAATGATGTACCTTTTGCCATTTTCGCTCGATAAACTAATTTTATTAATTATCTGAGCGTACAATATCACATTTCAGGCCAACGCCTTATCATACCAAAGCCAATGGTCTTGTAGAACAAATAGTGAGGACCTTCAAGGCGAGGATGCGCGGAAGCGATATAAACCTGAGCAAACACTCCAGACTTCAAAATACCTTATTTTCATATAGAAATATCGTCATAAGATCTACCAGTAGGACGTCTAGTCAACTGATGTTCGGACGACACGTAAGACACGTATTGATTTACATAAACAAGACGTGACAAAACATATGGAACTTGAAGGATTAACACACGAGGATAATCACGATCGTACAGCAGTGTCACTTAAATGTTTTGAAAAAAGGGGGAACTCTATATGGCTCAACAACCCTTTAGAATAGGGCGCTGTCCAAAGTAAAATAGTAAAACGAACACAACTTACTTATTGATACAAGTATTGTCGATCGTAGGGAAACTTCATCCCAGGAGAGCGATCCAGCTGGCGGTAATAAAACGCTAACTTATGATCCACATGAAGCTTCAATGAGCGAAGTTTCTGAACTTTTGCATAAGTCACGAGAACTTACATAGTTTGTTCTGTACTAAGAAAAAACCCTCTGGGAACAGAATGTGTCCACCTTGCTATTTGGGTTGACTTTGCTTATACCCTTGTTTTTATTTGTGGTGAAGGTATGTGGTAATATGTGCTATTTTACAATATCTAGAAGACTATAGAGTAGTTATAAGCGTCGCGGGGGCGGCGGTGAAAAATGTGTGACTTTTTAGAAAACAAACACAAAAAAACGTATGATCACGTATGTATCTTTGTTCCATAAAATCTTTTTGTTAAATGTTAATTAAAGTATTTACGATTCCAAAACCTATTTGTCTTTAAAGCAAATGTCATAATACTGCATTAAATTGGTAGGTCCTATACTCTTTATCTAGTTTTAGTTGCTCGTACCCACAACTTAATTCAAGGGATGATAAGTACTATACCGGCGCAGAATGGGAAAGGGTGTCAGGTACGACATGGTCTTTGCCTATAAAGAATAGAAAAGTTATATGCTGGAAGCGGAGAGACCCGAGAGCTAAGCGTCGGGAAGAGCTTTGAAGTTTAGTCAGACGAGGCGGTGGTAGTCTGTGTGCCATTAACAAGTTCCTCTCTTATGTCAAACGTACTCATTTTAATGTTATCCCAGATCACCAGTCCTTCCTCTAGCTGAATAAACTTTAAAGTCATTCGGGACGTTTTGCTAGCTGGTCTCGACGCCTCCAGCAACATAATTTCTCTAATTTTCACTGTAAAGGCAACGATCGTGTTATAACTGACACCCTTTAACGTTCTTTGTAGGTTCTTCAACCGTTTTTATTTTGGCGATTACCTCACTCGAAGTCGCCCATTTCACTACTGATTTAAATGGTTTTTAACTATCCCTGACTTTATACATCTTCATTCGTGGTAACGTAATATATATTTTTTGATGAATAGTACTGAAGTAGACAAATAGAGGGAAATATTTAAAAAATTAAGAAATGAACCTAACATGCCTCTTTCGGGTTAAGCTTGTCGGGCAAAATCGCTTTGTGACTAACTATAAAATTTCATAAACACCTCCGTCAGACCAAATAATGATCTCTTATTTGTTCGATCTAGGCACAGAGGTATGTAATTATGCTTAAATATTATAAAAATAACGCGTTCCCGACAGCTACTTTATAGACTTTGAAGGCAATAGCAGCTGTAGTAGAACAAAGGAGTAACATCTTCTTTTTCTTTTCACTCCGTATTTTAATCTAAGGTTCTCATTGCAATAAAACCTCAACTTAATTTTTTAAGTTTTTGGTTTGTCTAAACAAGTTTTTCCAGATATTGCATTTTTGGTGAAATCTTCAACCTACATTAACCATTTATCCCGCAGATTGAAAAACACACTCCCCGACAAGTTTTCTACAATTCGACGAATTGCTACAGAAAAGTCCAAACTCTAGATTCCATATTGCGTTGAATCTTTAACTACTAATAAACATAAACGGCCCTAGTCGGTACTGGTGGTATAACAGTTATTTTTGACTTTTTTTGAATTATCGAAGTCACAATATATTTCTTAAAAAAAACGCAGACTCCTTAAAATTTGAACAAAAGACCGTTTGTCGGAAAGGAACTTATTTAATAACGGTAACAAAATCGAGAGCTACCTATCAAGAATCTCGAAAAAAGTGTCTAAACCGCTATTCTGATATGTATGTTCATTTTTACCCCATTTTTAAAGGTTTACGCGAAGTTGTATGTATTGGTATTCTCTAATTGTTCTTTGATCTTTATTTCCAATAAATACAGGTCTGATAATTATTTTTCACAATCACAAGTATTTACATAGCCTGCTTACATCAGCAGTAACTTAATCACTATTTGCAGGCACTAATTTAATCATCTACTGATAATTTAATTATTTAAGACATTTACATTACATCAGTAAATTTATATCTACATTAATCTATGAACATCAAATACTTATTCGGACCGAGTTCAAACAAATTCTGATTTATAGCAACGGGGCTTGTCCTTATATACATTAATCCTTTGTTCAAGAAAAGTATAGAGAAATCTCAAATGTGAGTCATCAAGTTTTTCGAGAACAACCCCATTGTTTTACAATAACAATTATCGATTCTTATCACTAAACAGATACGATACAATACAAGAGTATTGTGATACCCGTGAATTTTCCGTTCTGATCGCTAACAGATATATGGTCGCTTTAAAGGACAGAACAAGCGTACTTTTCAGAATGATCTTGTAGTAGTCACTGATACATATGCTCTTGCCTCCATTGGAGTTCACTAAGATTGCTATGGACTCAATTAATTGTTGAGTAAGATGAGTTTAATAAACCTAATTGTTTAAAATAATGTGTGTGCTTTTACTTTAACAACTATAAACTAATTGATACGGTAGTTTTTACATCTAATCGATAATATAAGTTTGTAGGGTTATTTTTGACTTCAATATTTATTAACAAAATGCATTAGCCCATTCATACAAATGATTTTATTGTCCCTATCTAATTTCGGTGGTATTACTGCAATCTTTTTATTGTTTATCAGATGGCTTTTACTAATAGCAATTTGATCAAAACGCAGGAATATATTTCATTATTTACCATTACATTTTAGTTATCTGTTTAAATCGAAATTTGCATGTTACGTTAATGTTATTCAGTCATGCTAGTCCTTTGAACTAAAAAAAGAAAGCGTTATAGAACAGTAGTACTATTCCCTAAATTATTGTGTTTAATACGATTGAAAACATCTACCAGTCTCATATATTAAAGTAAATGCGATAAGAGACAAATGGTTATAGCCCAATAAAACAATTTGTTGTGTGTAAAAACTAGAAAAAACAGGAAATTGATACGAAAGACGTGGAAATACAAGTAAATTCCTTAACAACGTAATTTTTTGTGTGAAACAATAAGTTGGAGTTTTTCGAGCCTGGTTTTCTCTCAAAACCGACTTCCTCTTGCAGTGTGAATCTTAACTTTGACTGCTTTGTCGGTGTCTACGGGAATCTAGATATTATTTTGTCCACTAGTTTTGTGGGGGGTATGTCTTGGACCTTCTATTTCTCCACTATATTGCGGGGTCATTTCTTTTTGATGGTGATATGTTTTATGTGATAGCATCAGACGAAGGGTCTATGGTGTCGTACTATGGCTAGTGCTTTTCGGTATTCGTGAAGATGTCCCACATTTAGGACCCGCCTAATCACTTTTACGAACCATGGTGCATCTGTGATAATGTATAAAGTGGCATTTTGGAAGACTTTCATTTTCCGTACGTTTGAGTCGCTGAGGTATGTTATTTATGCTGGCGCAGCGTAGCTAACTATATGTCGTAGGTGCATCTGATAAATCTACAGTTTCTTGTTTAGCGGAAGTTGGTTCTGATACGTGAGTGTTGGGTAGCGGTAGCATCAGTGGGACGCTGGGATTTTATGGAACTTCGTTTAGATGTTTGGTGAAGACTAGGTTGCAGTTGACTGTAGTTCCAAGGTGTTTAACTTGTGGTTTTGATTCGATGATGCGTTTATCAGGCGTCGGTTGTTGTTATAGTAAGGTACTGTGTCCAGAAAACATTACGGCTTCTAATTTCTTCGGATTACGGGCGATCCCCATCGTTTAAACAACTCAGATATAGCTGCCCTTGTGGTCGTGTTGTTGCCTGGGACGAACCTATAAGCATAGTATCATCCGCGTGTATTGCGTATATAGCGTCTTTAGATGTTGATATGTTATTCAGGTAGGCGTTGAAGAGAGTTGGTAATAAACATCCTCCTTAGGAAACCTTAGCAGTTATTTGCATCAGTCGGAATATTTTGTCTTTAATCCTAACTTGCAAGCGTCGATTTTGTAAATAGCTTGTTAATGAGTTGGATGTAGTTTATGGGAAGCTCGTGAATAACTGTCAACCTGAAAAGAAGTCTTTAGTGCCAAACCTTGTCAAAGGCGCTTTTTATGTCGATGGAGATTGCTACAGTGACTGTCTCCCTATTGGCATTCCTGGCGATTTGTTCTATAACTCAGGTAATTTATAGGGTCGTCGAATGATTTTTCTAGAAGCCAAACTGTTTTGGTTTGTCTTGTAGAAACGGCTTTATCCTACCCAGTAAGAGTCGTCCGAAGATTTTGGATACCGCATTAAAGAAACAGATAGGTTGTCAGTTTTCGGCGTAAGCTCTTGATTTTCCAGGTGTCGGTATCATTATAACGGTAGCGAATTTCTATACATCGGAATAGTGTTTGTAAATTCTCGTGATGTATACAATCGTGCGGGTTGGTACCTGGTTCAGTACGTAGTAGTTAATACTATCAGTTCCGGTGACCTAGCGGTTATGCTGCTCGACAAAGTTTTTATTGACCTCCGCTGACATAATCAGCGAGATTTCCTGTTTTGGTTGTGCCACAATGAGCAACTCCAATGTATTGTTGACCAATTCTTTATTTTGTGGATCCAAGGTTGGATTATTTACAAATATGTTTTCAGCGTTTCGGCGAATTTGTTGGCCCTCTCTTTGGCGTCATAAATTTTTTCTTGTTGTCCATATGCCGAGCTGCACCTGGGTTCTTCTTGGACTTGAGGGTTTTGTTTACGCGAGAAAGTTTGCCTTCTGTCTTTAAACTGGTGTTCATATATTCGTTCCATGCCCGGACACTGTCAATCTGCTGGTAATTGTTCCAAATCAGTTATATAGTCTAAATCATGACAAAATGAATTCACGTCATAGGTTTCTGAATTAAAAAACGACATACTTTTAAAGGATCTATTGGAATATACTTAATGCATAAGGAGTGAAAGTACGTCGTTTTTTAATTCAGCAACCTATGACGTGAATTCATTCTTTCATGATTTAGACTATACCTGTTGTTTGATACAATTTAGTACTAAAATCTGTTACCATGTTCATTGCTTGTTTTAGCAAATTTGAACGTTGTTTAATAATTAAATCATCTTCGCTACTAAGACGATCAAGTCTGTTAACTACATGTGCAAATTTAGTTTCAATTTTTTAATTTGATTAAGTTTATTAGTCAAATCGTTTAAAGGATTAAGAATTACTTTAATTTTACAATCACAAATCAAAATTTCATTTCTAGCATCTGGTGCAGTAATGAATGTGTAATTTAAACCAATTCTTTCCACTGCTGTACAGCTCTTAAACATTTACGAAGTTCATCTACATTCAGTTTTTCTTCTTGTATACCCCGAAATAGCGAAAGCTGTGCAGATAATAAAATTTGTACACAACCATATTTAAATATATCTAGTTAGAATATGTAATCTTATCGTCAAACCGTTAGCTATCAGCCAACAGATAGTTGGGTGCCGCTAGTGTTCGTTGTGCGCCATTTATATTACCACCTATTATTTAAAAGTACTAACATGGAGGGGGACAAACTACTGGCAGTTACCATTACAGAAAGTGCTCAAACATCCTTACCAAAATGTTTCTGTACTCCTAATAACAACTACGTATATCTTACGTTGCCTAAAGGGTCTGCTTAGCTTGGCTAGCTTGATAAACTTACGTGGATTTGAATGCCCAGAATGGAATTGTAAGAAGTAATTTAACGAAAGCTCTGGGTTGTTGCAGGCTACACGCAGGGACTCCACTTTGTAGTTTTAGTTGAACTCAAGACAGAAACTTGAAATTTGAACTGGTAAGGGAAACCTAGGAGAATAATTTTACTAAAACAACTAACTAAGCTTAGGTGCATTACTCCTTATTTTGTTTTAATATTAGATTGATAGTTGTTAATTAAAAAGCAACAAGTATATATAAAGTCAACATCCATAGTTCTTTCTTACATAAGTTAATTATTAAGAAAGCTAAACAAATGAACTTCAGATTTTCGAGATTGATAAATTAATTATATAATTATTTATTTACCTTCTCTGGATAGTAGTAAGGATCAGCGAAGTGCGGTATACAATTCTGCTGAAAAGGTGTCTCAAAGCAGCCTCTAATCGCTGCAAGAAATGGCGGTGATACATAGATTCGCTAAATCCCCAATAAGTAGGTGACCACAGTTTCCAACGGCTACTCGCAAATCAGACAGTGCCTTGATACAACACCAAACGCAAACCCGTGTAAAATGTTTCAAAGTATACAAATCCCAAATCGGAAAAGCTCAACAACAGCCTTTAAAAATATACTTGAAGCCATGTTTCTACTAACACCTTCTTACTACCACAAAGACCAGTTTATCAATCCTCCACAAAGTTTATTGGTTTTTTGGAAAATTCAAAACTAGAAAATGTAAACTAACCAATTAATAATGAACACGCTCTGGACGGATTGCTCAAATCCAATAACATCCGCAATAGTACGGAATACAACACGCAAAACCAAAATACACTATCTTTTAAAGAATTCGTCTCCAATTTAATTCTTCACAATTACCAACAAACAAAATTCAAATTTTTTGAACTACGTGACTTATTAATTGATTAATAACATAAATGACTTGGCAATACATTATTAAAATAAATAATTGCATAGTTTTAAATTATAGAATTTAAATTAAAAATAACCTGTAGCAATGCATCCAAAAACGACGAAAATTAAAATTTCCCAATATTTAAATTTTACCCTTTGTAAACGCATAAGCGTATTCCATTAGCAAGATAAAAAGTTTCACATGTAAAATAACACTCTTTAAGAACACATACTATTTAAGAACAAAGTCCAATTTTAAATTCACTGATTATGTTAATTTATTTCAGCCGTGTATAAATAATTGCTCCTGAGAGATACCATAAAGCTAGTTTTTATTTTAAATAAAGCATAAAAATCGCCTAAATTTTAAATACTTGAAAATAAAAGCATTTATTCTCATAATTTTATAAATAATTATTCTATTTTGTTGAAAAATGCATTTCAATATCAAGTTTTCATTGTATTTTTACCGTTAAATGAGTTTTAAAAATATCAGTTTTACGAATTTATAAAGCAAAGCATATTTTCCGTATGTAGATATTCTTTAGTACACGTAGAATAAGTTTCCGTGCATCAATAGTCCAGAAAGTTCAAGCATTTACGTTATTTAATAAAAGAATACGTCATTTTTTCTAAAAATGTCCTAAAAACTATTAAATAAGCTAATTATTTTCTAGCAAGGAATAGAGGCTCTAATTTGAGAAAGCGCTACTATCGGGAAAGCTAGAAAAATAAATAAAAACAAGTGTAATAGCTCTAAAATGAAGATAACAACAACCAGGTGTTAATGCATCAACAAAGTATGGAAGACATTGTACGATAGCCATAAATTATTCCGACTGCAATTAATTAGAGATAAGTGTGAAATTGCAGTTGAATATTGCATCACCCGGATGTGTAATTACTTTGAAAATATAATAAAAAATGACATATTGAGTTTTTTTCGCATATAAAGAGAAAGTCATGGAGGAGCAGTCATCCATTTTTTAATTCATTTTACGATATGCAGCATATACGTTTTGAGTAATTTGTAATCTATTCTGTCAGCGTTCCACAAGTAATATAGAAGTTATGAAGCATAATTATTTGAAATAGTATAACAAAGATTTATCACATTAATATAAATAATCTTGGTACAAGATGAGCTGCTGTGACAGCCCATTTTGCATGTTAGTCTGTTACTATGGTTTATTAATGATTTTCAGTTCATTTCAAATTAGAATACTTTCAAAGGTGAATTAAGTTAATAAAAATATTAACTTTGTCTTGGGTTATTACTTATTCTTTAATGGAAACATTTATTGAATAATTGTGTCCTTCTATTACTTAAATTAATGCAGTTATTTTCTTTATAGTTGAGAAATTCAAAGTACATACCATAATAATTATGAATGTTTATGTTTCTACAATATTGTGAGATTATAGGTATTTGGTAGTTATTTTGTTAGTACTTGTCATTTAGTAATTTGTGATTCAGGTGCACATTTAAGATAAAGGTAAATTTCTAAAACTCGCAAACAGTGGTGGCATTGCTTTCTGCAAAATAAATTATAATTTTGTAAAGGATATAATTTTCAAGTCATTTTAAATTGAAATCTAATGAGGGAATAATTTATTATTTGGGGTACAGGATTCTCTATATTTTACATGTAATTAATTATCTGTGTAAATAAAGTTCATTGGTTTATGTTGTATTTTCTTCAAAATGTTCCACACATGATTGAGAAAATTTATTGATCAAGGTTAAATGTCATTAAAAAATGAAGGTAAAGACATTCTTTCTTTCTTTTCTTTTGAATTCTTGATGCAATGAAAAGCAAGTGGTTGTATAGGCACTCCTATAGATGTAAATCTAAAAATATTAACTGGAATATAATAGATCCGACTGCTAGAGTTCGGGATTAGTATAGTTGATGCCTTATAAACTTGATTTGAGGAGTACTTCGAGTTATCATCGTGATGCTAAATTTTTTTAGTACACGACGGTGTCATTTTTTCAAGAGAAGCTTGTACCCTTCGTTGTTTCGTGGTAGTTGTTTTGTATGTATTCTATTTAATTGGTATTTGTACTTTTAGAATTTAATTGTTGGTTTAAATCACTTGTGGTTGAAGAGTGGTATAACAGTCTTGTTGGAGAAGTTCAGGCTAGAAAATTTCGTAGCCCTTGCTTTTACGAGAAACAGTCTGAGATCCTCCTTGAAAGTAGGATTAACCACTACAATAATCGTCTTGGCAGCAACAACTAACAGTCTGTGTTCTCAAGCAACTATTGTTCTTGGTGTAGTAATCCCGAGGGAACAAGCGAAAAAAGAGTTAAGAAAATGTTTAAGTTTCAAGTTTTAGTAACAGATTTTATTTAAATTAGATGTAAACCACACGCATGCATATGTCCCCTTACATAATTTTTATTTAGATACTTTTATTAATTATTTAAAATTAATTTGTCATTAAACACATTGGGCCCATTTTTTAGTAGTTTTATAGGGTACAATTGATATCAAATTTTACAGGTATATTAGGGCTAAAAGAACACGCTTGAGATGAGTCTAGGTAGTTAAAGAGTGTAGCTATGCCATGGTAATTAATGATGAGAATCTTTTACTGTTTTCAGAGGTATCAATAATCTACGTAGCTATTTTATAAACCACGTAGCACTGCTGATTTTAATCAATTAAAAATAAATGCACTTTGCAAACTAATATTTCAATGACAAGATTGATTATAAATGAAAATTTGGCTTGGAGCCAAGAAATATTGAATGCCGTTAATTACGATAGAAATGATATTTTTGTAAGCACTATTGGACCATACTAACTCCAAGTATAATTTTGTTTTTGTAACGTAATAGGATATTTGAGTATCATGCAGTAAATTAAGTTAAAATACGATTTTATTTATATAAACATTATTTGTCAGGGGATAATTTATTCCAGCAATGTTGTGTCAGAGCTCGAAGCATTTTGACCTTTACAAATTTTCTGTCCATCGTGGTTAGCCAATTACACTGACATACGGAGTAATTAAATTATCCCGAGAATTTTTGTGACTCACATATGAGATGTTTGGATTCTGTACTTGTTAACAAAGGTTAGGTAAAGATTACTTTAATACGTAAGTAGTCATTAGGAATATTTTCTGTCTAAGCTTAGCCGTAAATTGTTTTTATAAGCGTTATTTATATCCGTATGCGTAAGAGATTTTTTAGATAATGAGTATGAAAGAAATATGTATTTGAATGCATAGAAGAATATTCATAAATGTTTCTCGAAATTCCTGTATTTTATTTTTTATAACATCCACAACATATTTTCCGCAGAGCCAACCAGGCAAGGAAAATGGCACAGTAAGATAGAAATTGCATATCTTCTATTGCATACTCATTATACAATTTGGCTGTACCCGAGTCGCAGGTCTATTAAGCTGTCTGAGCCAAATTATCAGAACACATCAATCCTTACCTATCCTTCTATAAACTTCCTCGTTTGTTACTCTATCTGTCCAACTAATCTTTAACATTCTCCTATAACACCATGTTTCAAAAGCTTCTATCTTTTTCTTATCTACTTCTTTAATTGTCCAAGTCTCACTACCGTATAGTAGAACGCTCCATACGTACGACTTTAAGAAACTTTTTCTATTATCTAAACTAATACTATTAGCTATTAGTAAGTTTTCTTTTTTAAAAACATTTTTCTAGCTTGAGCTATTCTAGCTACTATATCCCTTCTGCTGCGTCCATTCTTTGTAATTATGCTACCTAAATAGCAAAATTCATCCACCTCCTCTAACTCGGTATTACCTATTTTTAATTTTGGTTTAGAACTAGGCTGTAACTCACTTGTCATTATCTTTGTCTTTACTGAGTTAATTCTCATACTATAGTAACTCCGTAGTATCTCATCTAAAATATTTAAAAACTCTCCTAACTCTTTTCTAGACTCTGCTATAATGGCCATATCATCTGCAAAACGCAACATGTCTATTTTCTGTCCTTGTACACTAATACCTATCTCTTTTCTCTCTCTAGCTAAGTTTAAAGCTTCCTCAATATAAACATTAAAAATCAAGGGAGACAGTATACAACCCTGTCTAACACCATTTCTAATCTTAGCTTCCATTTCTATTTCATCAAATCTAATTACTACGCTTTGGTTTTTATATAGACTGTAAATAATTTTTCTATTCCTATGAGAGATTCCTATTTTTTGCAAAACCCTGAACATAACAATCCAATTAACCCTATCAAATGCTTTTCTAAATCTACAAACGCAATATATATATATATATATATATATATATATATATATATATATATATATATATTAGAAAAGCATTTGATAGGGTTAATTGGATTATTATGTTCAGGGTTTGCAAAAATAGGAATCTCATAGGGATAGAAAATTATTTACAGTCTATATAAAACCAAAGCGTAGTAATTAGATTTGATGAAATAGAAATGGAAGCTAAGATTAGAAATGGTGTTAGACAGGTTGTATACTGTCTCCTTGATTTTAATGTTTATATTGAGGAAGCTTTAAACTTAGCTAGAAAGAGAAAAGAGATAGGTATTAGTGACAGGGACAGAAAATAGACATGTTACGTTTTGCAGATGATATGGCCATTATAGCAGAGTCTAGAAAAGAGTTAGAGAGTTTTTAAATATTTTAGATGAGATACTACGGAGTTACTATAGTATGAGAATTAACTCAGTAAAGACAAAGATAATGATAAGTGAGTTACAGCCTAGTTCTAAACCAAAATTAAAATAGGTAATACCGAGTTAGAGGAGGTGGATGAATTTTGCTATTTAGGTAGTATAATTACAAAGAATGGACGCAGCAGAAGGGATATAGTAGCTAGAATAGCTACTAGAAAATGTTTTTAAAAGAAAACTTACTAATAGCTAATAGATTAGTTTAGATAATGAAAAGTTTAAAGTCGTATGGAGCGTTCTACTATACGGTAGTGAGACTTGGACAATTAAAGAAGTAGATAAGAAAAGATAGAAGCTTTGAAACATGGTGTTATAGGAGAATGTTAAAGATTAGTTGGACAGATAGAGTAACAAACGAGGAAGTTTATAGAAGGATAGGTGAGGATCCCTGTATGTGGAAACAATTGAAGGTCAGGAGAGATTGAATGATAGGGCACCAGTTAAGACATGAGGGACTATTTAGTAAAGTCTTAGATTATAGACTACCAAATAAAAATAGAGTAGGAAGGCCTAGACAAAGCTATATTAGTCAAATTATTAGAGATGTAGGTTGTGAAGGGTATGTAGACCTTTTTAGACTAGCTCAGAATAGAAAAGAATTTAGGGCTGCGTCAAACCGACTTTAAGTAAGTTCGAAAACAAAACAAAAAGAAAAATAAAAATCAGTTAACTAAATGTCACCAGGACATGACTCACAATTGGTTAGCGGTCTGGCATGTTGCTAGCGTTTCGTTGCTTAAGCCTTACCATAACATATAATTTAATAAACGTCACCATGACATGGCTCACGGTTGAGTAGCGGTCTGGCACGTTGGTAGCGTTTCGTTGCTTAAGCCTTACCATAACATATGATTTAATAAACGTCACCATGGCATAACTCACAATTAGGTAGCGGTCTGGCATGTTGGCAGCGATTCGTTGCTTAAGTCTTACCATAACATATAATTTAACACTTTTCCTTTTTGAAGCGGATAACCAGGTTATATCTCATTTCCTTATAAATGGTAATCATGTAAACATGTTAGAGTTCTTTAACAACCATCAGGTTGCTAATATCTATGTAGAGCCAGTTGGATAGGAAAAAGATAGAAGGATATAGGAAGACCTAGACCAAACTATATTAGTCAAATTATTAGAAATTTAGGTTGTGAAGGGTATGTAGAGCTTTTTAGATTAGCACAGAATAGAAAAGAAGTTAGAGCTGCGTCTAACCGACCTTAAGTAAGGTCGATAACAAAATGATGATGATGATATATATATAGGAATTATTTGCTAATTATTTGCTTTTTTGCTGATAAAACCAATTTTTTTGCTATATCTGTAAAAAAGTTACAAGTGGCTAGATAGCTTAATATTAAGTTATCTAGCCAACTAAAAAAAATACCTACACAAAATAAAATAAAAAAAATTGACAATATATAAATTGTTTGCTATTTTTTGCTACCAGTTGCAAAAGAAAAAAATCAATTTTTCAAATAATAAAAAAAATGTCAATATCTACAAGAGTAAAGTTCATTAAGGAAAGAAATTGCTGCATGACTAAAGAATACCTACGTTTTATGAATTATTTACTCCTAATTTTTTGCAAATCCCGAATTTTTTGCTCGTGAAATTAAATGTTCAAACGATAATAATGGCCTATTGTCGTTTTTTATATTAATTTCGCGAGCAAAAAATTAAGAATTTACATAATTTAAGAGCAAATAAATCAAGCTACATGATTATGAAGTTATGATAAAAGCAATTAATTTTTCAAAGCACTTTACTCTTGTAGTCTCAGGCCAACTTATATTATTATTATCGTTTGAACATCTAATTTGGCGAGCATAAAATTCGAGAGCCGCATATCTAAAGAGCAAGTAATTTATAAACAATGTAAATGCTATAGTTGTGCCTGTAATTAATTTCTTTAATGTATTTTATTCTTGTAGATTCAAAGTGGCTGGATGGTCTTTTGTCGTTTTTTATATTAATTTCGCGAGCAAAAAATTCAGGATTTACATAATTTAAGAGCAAATAAATCAAGCTACATGATGATGTAATTATAATAGAAGCAATTAATTTTTTTAAAGCACTTTACTCTTGTAGTCTCAGGCCAACTTAAATCATTATTATCATTTGAACATCTAATTTGGCGAACAAAAAAATTGGGAGCTGCATATCTAAAAGGCAATTAATTTTTTTAAAGTATTTTATTTTTGTAGATTCGAAGGGGCTGGATGGTCTTTTGTCGTTTTTTATATTAAATTCGCGACAAAATATTTACGAGTTGTATTTTTTAAGGGCAAATAATATGTAGGACGTAGAATTTTTTGTCATGCTAGCAATTAATTCCTTTAATATATTTTACTCTTAGATGGTGTAGAAGATATTGATATTTATTCCATAATTCGAGAAAATTGATTTTTTTCATTTGCAAATGGTAGCAAAAAATAACAAATTATGTATGAATTGTTAATTTTTTATTTTATTTTGTGTAGGTATTTTTGTGATTGGCTGGATAACTTAATAATAAACCAGTTAGTCAATTACAGAAAAACCTACACAAAATAAAATAAAAATTAACAATTCATACATAATTTGCATTTTTTTTGCTACCATTTGCAAACGAAAAATCAATTATTTCGAATAATGAATTAAATATCGACATCTACAAGAGTAAAGTACATTAAAGAAGTTAATTGCTGACACAACTACAGCATTTACAATGTTAATGAATTATTTGCTCTTTAGATATGAAGCGCCCAAGTTTTTTGCGCGCCAAATTAGATGTTCAATTGATAATAATAATATAGGTTGGCCTGAGACTACAAGAGTAAAGTGCTTTTAAAAAATTAATTGCTTCTATCATAATTACATCATCATGTAGCTTGATTTATTTGCTCTTAAATTATGTAAATCCTGAATTTTTTGCTCGCGAAATTAATATAAAAAACGACAAAAGACCATCCAGCCACTTTAAATCTACAAGAATAATATACATTAAAGAAATTAATTGTAGACACAACTATAGCGTTTACATTGTTTATGAATTATTTGCTCTTTCGATATGCAGCTCTCAAATTTTTTGCTCGCAAAATTAGATGTTCAAATGATAATAATAATATAAATTGACCTGAGACTACAAGAGTAAAGTGCGTTTAAAAAATTTAATGCTTTTATCATAATTACATCATGTAGCTTGATTTATTTGCTCTTAAATTATGTAAATTCTGAATTTTTTGCTCACGAAATTAATATAAAAAGCCACGAAAGGCCATTACTATCGTTTGAACATTTAATTTCGCGAGCAAAAAATTTGGGAATTGCATATTTAAAGCACAAGTAATTCATAAAACGGTATGCCAACAATTAATTTCTTTAATGTACTTTATTCTTGGAAATTCGAAGTGGGTATATGATATTTTGTCATTTTTTATATTATTTTTGTGAGCAAAAAATTCGGGAGTTGCATATTTTAAGAGTAAATAATACATTAAACGTAGGTATTTTATAGTCATGCCAGCAATTAATTTCTTTGCACTTTACTCTTGTAGATATTGATATTTATTTTGTTTGAAATCTGATTTATTTTCTTTTGCAAATGGTAGCAAAAAATAGCAAATAATTTATATATTGTTAATTTTTTTTTTATTTCATTTTATGTAGGTATTTTTATTTCTACATGAGTGTTTTTAATTTCTAGATTTAGTAGAGCCTTTTCTAACTTGTATTTTAGATTGTTGACTTGTCTGTTAGTCCTTTCGTTATGAGTACCTATAAATCGTGACATAAAGTTAGTAGAATCCAGAATGTGTTTAGGTATTAAATCTTCTTTACGGCATTTTTCTAGGAACGTCTTCCTGTTGTAGAAATGAGCTAACTTTTTTGTGATATTTGCCCAATTTTTAAGATTACTGACCATAATTTCTCCATGTTTTTAAGCACATCTTGATAAAATCCCATATTTATTATATAAAAGAAATCTTTTTTATACTGAGCGTAAGTAATTTAGACTAATGATGTTAATACTTTTGGGATAATGTCGCTCAAAAAAAACTACAGTATATTACAGACCTTTCACCATTATTAATAAAAATTTTAAAACATCCTCAGATTGTTATTGTCAATACTAAAGGAAAATCCATTGGAAGCTTATTTACCCAACTAAAAGAAAAAACTAACAAAGTTCTGCGTAGTAACTTAATATATAAGATTAATTGTAGTTGTAATGCCTCGTATGTAGGCCAAACAAAACAATGGCTCCGCAGTCGTCTTACACAACATAAGAGCGATGCAAAATTAGGAAAGACATTTTGTGCACTCTCTTTACACATTTATAACACACGTCATAAGGTAAACTATAATGATGTGGAGATTATAGACACTGAAGACAACTACAAAAAAAGACTTTTCTTAGAATCTTTTCATATTAATCAACAGAATAAACCAATAAACCATAAAGAAGATATTAATAATTTATATGCTGTTTATTCATATTTGTATACTTCCAACTACAAAACAAATAATCGTTCTGCATCTTTCTATAATCCAAATTCTATCCACAATTAACTATTTCAATTTTTATTGTCTTTAAATCTATATTTTCATCAATCAATTTTTATATTTTGTTGACTTTTTACTATCTTTCTATTTCTTACAGTGAACGCGTCTTTTGCTAGCTTTGATTATACTCTATCTCTATCCTCTTATATATTTATTATTGACATACCATTCAATTCTATCAATAATCAGATTATAATGTTCAGTTTATTTAGCTAACTACAGTTATTATTATTATTTCTTTTTCTCTTAACAAATATTCTATTTGACTTTATTTAGTATTCTTTCATATCACAATAACACTTATTTATCACTACATTCATTACGATTTGTTATTTAAATTACGTCCCTCAACAGTATTATTTATACCATAAAACATTGATTCTTTCACATTTTTATATACACTCGCTCTTTTATTTGTTCCATCTGTCAATCATTTGAAATGTGACATTATTTGAAGTATATAGTCCAGACATGTTTTAAGTTTTAATTTTATATAGTATTTAAGCAGTTATTTTTTAAACTACGTTTTTATTATAACTTTTGTGAAGTAATTGTAAGTACATGCCTGTTATATGCTATTGCTGACTATTAATAATTTTTTCTTGTAGTTCGATGATTAAGGTGAGAATTATACACCGAAACGTACGATTAATTACAAATCATTTAAGGTTGTATGCTTTTTTTATTTTTTGAGTGACATTATCCCAAAAGTATTAACATCATTAGTCTAAATTACTTACGCTCAGTATAAAAAAGATTTTATATATATATATATATATATATATATATATATATATATATATTACTCATATTTAGACCAGGGTAGAAAATTAAATAATCACATCAAATAATTTTAATCACTGTGTAGAAGCTTTGGGAAAAGGTACACGTTATTTAAAAAACCGTGAAGCATAAAAATTCATTCGTTTTATTAAAATTAAGAGATTTAAATTATTTATAAGACGCTTTATATAAAAGGAAGCAGTATTAGAAAACTTTACGGGTAATTTAATTATCCCTAGTAAAGAAACAAATAAAAATTACGTGCAAAATTTATATTAATTAACTCTATTTTAAGTAACCGGTATTAAAACGTACAGATAATAATTAATATTTAGTTAGGATTCACTAAAATTTAAAGGGTATTAATTTTAATTGAAGTTAATTGAACCGTTAGTAACATATAATATCTATAAAAACTTGTAAAATACCATGAAATCAAGCTCTGAGAATGAATAGTATGTTTAAACACCTTGCGTATTTTTAAAAAAAGCTCATTCTGCGTAAATGTTGCAGATAATTAATAGTTACAAAGAATCTTGGAGAAACCGTGGCTTAATATTCACGAGAAGGTGCGATACGGGGTTATTTAACCCAGATAGTCCACATGGACTGAAATAATCGATAATAAGGAATATCAATTTGCACTAATAAGAACAGGGTAGATAGAGACAGATAATATGCGCAAGACCGAGACACATATAGTAAAAAGGCGTGAGTAGAGCAACGTCATGGGGTTGCGATTGGTTGAAAGTAAAAGGCAAAATTGAGAGGTAGAAATAACATTTCTGTATAAAATTTAATTAGGTATTCTCAGACGTTGCGTGCCGTGTGGAAATTTTCTGAGATTTAACTGGGGCGAGTGCAAAATTCGTAAAAACCGACGCGCGAGCTGCGGACTGGGAACAGAGCAGGCGAAATTCTAGAAACTGGCCGTTTTGAGGACTCGACCGACAGACAGGCTAACTGCTATATATACCGAGGTGAATATAAACAAGCTCTCTTAGATCTTCGACTTGATTGAACGCGTTAAACAGTGCTTTTTAGTTTTCCGGTTTTAATATTAAATAATTTAAACAGTTTGCTCGAATATTATGTGATTTAAAACAGCTTGTTCTTTACGTGCTACAATAAATGTACTTTAGTGCACTTAGAAAAGAAGATACAAGGTAATAAAGTTTAGTATCACTGTACCAATTGGTAATAAAAATTTACAACGACAAATATATACACAAAAGTAGGCAGTTTTGGCGTATATTGGTGAAAGTAGTATAAAGTTCTTTGTTATTTTTCGGGGGTATTAATACTTAAATGGTGCATAAACGTGTCTGGATCCACAAAACAAGGTTCAGATATACACAGATTAGTTCCGGAAAAGCCCTGAAACAACTTTAAATAAATGGTGATGGAGAAAATTTTTAAAGCGTTGAGAATCAGAAGCCATAAATATAACCCAGTTGGAATTGTGTAATTAACAAAGGGACGATGTACATGGAAGCTACGAGTGCAAGTAACCTTCAGGTAAATTATACTATTTTGTTTGAACTTTGATATTTTTGTGTGTGTTGAATAACTTTATAATTGATTTACTCAAAATGGACAGTAGTGAAATTGTACTAACAATAATATTTTAATTTTAAGGTAAAATTTGCTTGTTTAAGTAGAAAGGGGTATTTAGTATTGATGTTCTGGATTATGATGAAAATTTAGGGTATGTCTTTGAGCTCAATTAGACGAACCTGGTTAATTAACGTAAAGGGGTGGTAGATGCTCCCTTTGTACTCAGACTCCGGTCTGCATATATTGTTATAGTAATTAGTAGGCATCCTACAAGGACTTTAATTCTGGATGCACATTAAAATGATAATAAATTTAATTTTGAAATTTTCCGATATTAAAATTTATGCTGAATATTAATTTTGAAATTTTAATGTATTGTGAATATTGATGTAAATAGAGTTGACGTTGATGTTTGTGGTAGGAATGTGTTTGTTTTTTTATGTATGAGGATGAAAGCTATCTAGAGGAGCAGCCGAGGCGATTAACAGAAGAAAGTCAATGGACCAACACACAATAAGGTAATGAATAGCTTTTTGTAGGTTTCACAGCATTCTTGACGCCCAATTCGTGAGGCTCGATTCGAAAAGCGTTGTTCACGGATTTTGTAGGTTTCACAGCATTCTTGGCGCCCAATTCGTGAGGTTCGATTCTAATATCGGAGGATCACAGCAATATATATATATATATATATATATATATATATATAAGGTTAAGGACGATAAGGCATGGGAAGCTAGAGCACTGTCAAAGAATTGAATCACAATAGGAAGCAGTGGGGCAATGCTTTAAACCAATCCTGAGTTTGTGACTAAGTAAGCCGAAATACATTGCGCTTAGCCTATTTCAATAAGCAACAACAGTCATCTTTTTAAATTTTTGTGTTACTCTATACTCTACAGCACCTACTTGTAGACTAAGTCATGATACAGGAACTATCAAGGCATTTTATATTTAATATCGATTACTTTGGAGTAATTTTTTTTAATTTGTTAACGGCCCAGCTTGTTGCAAATACGAAACCAATAAAATCGTTTGTATACAATGCTCGCCATTGCAAGGCCGTTCGCCTTTTTAAAAGTTGATCGTGGATACACTGATTGAGTTTACTCACATGTCAGCATTTTACAGTAGTTAGTTCAGAAAGCAGATAGTGGCAGTTCTAAAGTTAACTACGCAAACATGCACTATTTTACAAACAAATAGAAAACAGTCTACTCCACAGAAACTACGAGAAGCATAAAGTTAGGTGAAATTTTCACATATTTGTCATAAAACTAAATAAGCTGTTGTGCAAACTTTGTAATTAATGTACTTAGAATGTCACCTTTAAAAGCGGCACCACGTAAGGCCTCTGTTTTGCATATCACATTAACTAGTACCTCTTAGAAGTTTTAATCAGCTGCATGAATTTTTCAAATTAGATTCTATTCTAAGATTGTGTTGTCCTAAATCAGGTATAAAGCATACAGAAGAAACGTATCCAACACTTCAACGTAAACGAAAATAGAAACAGCCTGGACCTAAGACACGTTAAAGCATAATTTGCAAAGTTTCATGGAAGTTTCAAGAATATAGGAGCTTCGATTAGAAAGTTAAGCAACTTCTGCAGAAAAGCGCAGTAAAATAGAAGACACTTGGTTGATTTATTTACCACTAAAATGAAATGAGCTGAGTTGCAATTGGTTTTCCTATGCAGACACCTTTATGAATTAAATAATAACACACTGCGGTACAACCTGATGTACTTAACTTTTGCAGCTCTTATTTTCTATCCGGCTAAAGAATAACGTTATGTGCCACAACGTGACATGGTTCAATCAAATTAAAATGAGAAAATGCTTGTAAAGTGTTATAGTTATAACAGTTTTTAAAATGCAGCAAGAGTTTTGTATATCAAAGTAAAAGCCACTAAACAACTGCAGTTATGCATTGAGCAAAATTTATATAACAGTTTCTTTATAAAAGTACCGGTTTTATAATCATAGTCACATTTGATCTGTCAAATGTAGTTAAACCAGGTAACTCTGCACCCTATTATAGCCGTGCAAAATGGTAAAAGAATAATATAGGTGTATACCAGTATACAACACTTAGAATTTAGCGGTCTAAATAACAGCTAACTACTTCAAAGTTCAAATATGTAATATGAGACTGTGTAGGTTGCCGAATACTAGATAGCCTTTGTACACAAAGAAGGTTACAACATACTTTCGATTATCAGTTGTCGAGGATGAGCGCAAACTAAAGTATAATAAGTTTACTTTCTAGTAAAGGGCTGGTGTTTAACATACTGCATACATGATTGTACTGAATTTACGGTTGGGCAAAACCATCTCTAATCGGAGATACCGTTCTTGGAACTAAAGTTTATTGCGAAACCTTCGCAGGAGGTTCTGGAAGCTTTGTGTAGTGTATTTTCGAAATTCAAAGGAGGATGATATTGTAACAAATTCTCTAACTGTCCTTTGACCTATACTTCCAATAAATGCGAATCAAATAGTTATTCCTTACAACCACGAGTATTTACAGGATCTTGTTTACATTAACACTAGATTTAAACACTATAGTAGACTAATCTTCCTGGTAATTTATTTATTTAACACATATCACGTACGGAAATTTATATTTACATTAATTTTATACATCGAACATTTATTAGGACGGAATTCAAACCAATACCGATCTATCAGAACGCGATTTGCACTTATATCCAAGCTTTTATTCAAGAAAAGCGGAGAGGAATCTAGAATGGGAGTCGTCAAACCATTCGAGAATAACCCTATTGTATTACGCTTATATTAAGATACCTGTAAATTATCGTTTCTTATCGCTAAACAGATGAGTCGCTCTAATGCAAACCAAGTAAGCGTATTTTTCATAATGTTTTATATACTTTTAATTATTGTTACTCCTCCTCTTTTAAAACTGTTCTGTGTCAGAAAATTGTGTGTGCCAGAAGCTGGATGTTCCTGTGACTATAAGAATAGCCGGAGCCAGTTACATTTCTCGCATTGATGGAAGTAACAATCTACACTCCTAATAGCAGGTGATGTCCTATTTGGGTTAAAGCCGAATATCGAGGTTTGGACCAAAGTCTTCTGGAATAGCACCTCCAGCATGTTTCGTACTACCCTCTAGTACAATCTACCGAGTTACAACCAATCTTAGGTATGACTCACTTCTTGTCCCCAAACTCCATCATCTGGTCGTTGAGATCTGCTAATTCTTTTTACAGGTCCAGATAACTGGGTTTACAAGAGGACAAATGCTTTGTTGTTAGGCAATAAATGCGATGACGTCTATCTCTAAGGGTCATTGTTTTTACCCACATCTGGCTGTTGTTGGTGAAGCTAGTCAAGACCACCAAATCCATTTTTTAGAACCTTGGCAATCCCTAGGGGTCATATTGAGATCCTCCGCTACGTAATGTGCAAGCGAATATTTTGATATCACGTCAAATAAATTCCTATTGGCCTTTTTGGTAATCCCAAACTTTACTATGTTCATACGTTTAATATATCGAAGTACTAGCCACTAAACCGTTGCAGTTCTATGTTGAGCAAAATTTATATAACAGTTTCTTTAGGAATGTATGGTTTTATAATCATAGTCACAACCAACAAGTAAACTAAACTTATCTCTAATTGGCCAAGTATGCGTAAATCTAAAAAAAAAGGAACATCGTAAATTTATTCAATTATGGTTATCCAACAAATTTGGCTTGTACATATAAATTTATGCAAATACAAAAGTGGTGCCTGTTTGTATTAAAACTTACTGTTAACAATACGTTTTTAGCTAAGCGTGCACCAACGTAAAAGGTGCATATCAATAAATTTTATGTGAATAAAGAAATATGCATCAGCAAAACACGTAGTAGATATAAAACAACAATCTATCACTTACAGCTTGTTGATGGAATACAAGGCTCACGCGACCTTGGCGTGCAGGACAAACCTAGGTGTCAGTAATTCATGTCGATGGTAAGTATTCACTTCAAAAACCCCTTCACAACGTTGAGGCACTTTTGTCGAATCCGCGATATTTTTCGTGTTTGGGAATTGATTCACCACAAACCCCAAATCAAAACTGCCATTACGAATTAGTTAACATGTTCGTCCGCCCAAACATGGTGTTTTTCAATCGACTGACTGAAGATAAACGCTTGTATTGTAAGATTTTGTTGAATCAAAGTCATCCTCTCCATTATGCTATGTCGGGATTTATAAGTTATAATATTTTAGGGGTTTTCTTGATGTTTACTTGATGTATGATTTAAATCTTCTTAATACCAAGATCAAGGTTCTTTTGGTGCGTAATGGTAGTTAAATGTATTTTCACAGTTCATATTTGGTATCGACAGCTGCGCCATTGGTCGGTCAGTACACCTTAAACTTCATGCTGCTGTCTATTTTAGTTATTTGCAATGATTTTGGTTTCCTTCAGTTCGTGAGAATGTTTATGATGCCACGGTAAAAATTTGATATCTAATCGATATAATGGGTTCCTTAACGTTACGATGACAAATAGTGCTCCGGAATAGCTCAGAAAAGACTCATCAGGGCGGTGGGTAAAGAATTGCATTCAGGGACCATAAGGAACCACTAGAAAGGTCCAATAAGTCAAAACTAACTATTTTATTAATGGGCGCCAGGAACAGGAGCAAGCAGATTCAACGAGAAATGTTCCTCTATTCTCGGGCAAAACCCAAGGTAACTTACTATATCAATAGATTAACAGGGCACAGAATTAAACCTGAATTTATTGAAGTAACTACAATGCCAAACATGAAATCAAACACATAAATATAAATTTCACTAGAACAGATAATTCTACAAATAATCATACATACAAGATTCAAACCTAAATGATTCAAGAGAAAATTAACCAAGCTAAATGCTCACAATAAGCAAATATATGTTTACTCCAGGTGATTGTATAAATAATGTTTAACAGTAATAACGCAATGGTGTTCAGAATATCCGGGCACGAGCCCATACGAAAAAATAATTCGTACTAAGTAATAATCGGGTACGCAGACTTGGTGGCCACTAAGTACGCTGTAACCGCATAACTCAAGTGAGTAATAATTTAACCAAGGGTCTAAGCTCGTGACTAGATTTACAATCAATATGTATAAATCACTGGAACGCATTAACGAGTGGTTAGCATTAATCATAAGAACCTAGCACTTACTAAGGAAGCATTCAAACATTAATACCTAAATAATTTTATCATAAATACAGATTTTACGTTAATTATCGCAACCCACCTTACAGCACAGGTGTAAGTATGGTTGCATGCAAAGCAAAATAATAAGAGGGTGAATATAAGGTTTCGTACACAAAAGTATTAATCCAATAATCTCAACAGAACATACACAACACACTTAAATAAAGAAGTATACGACCTCAAGAAGTAATTCCAATGCACCAGTAGCAGTCAAGGATTCCAAATCCAACTTAACGGGATTACAGCAATTGCAGATGGTCCCACAAAATCGCTTCAGGTGTAATATTCATCAACGGATAACTCCAACAGGTTTCGATTAATATTTCGGTAGTCCAGCAGATGGAACTTATTGTATCAATAATTAGTTCTTCGTCGGGAGCTTCAATACCATATATTTCAGTAAGTTGTCGAGACTGGGTAATCGTAATACCACCAAAACGATTACTTAAACAAATCTTCACAAATGTGCCTCTACTTAAATTGGAACTGCTAAACCTAAACTATGTAATTACTCTTGGACTCGCACGCAGACGTAGATATAGACTTAGTCGTAATCTTAGACGTAAGTTTGGACATAGGCGTAAATTCGGACTTAAACTTGGACCCTAAAATTCATGTAACACATAGAACAAGAAGTGCTACAAAGCAATTACTTACCACATAACAATGTGGGTAGAATATAACAAATATCACAAAAATGTGCTTCACTAACTGAGCGAAGGCCAACCCAATAGTATTAATAAAAACTACGTGAAATCCGCCAAAGGCGTAATAATTAACTTTCTTACTCACAAACACCAGAAAGATTAATTTTATCCAAGGTAGTAAGCTAGAATCCGCTAAAATAAGCGATATAAATTTTGCTAACGCACCAAGTTTGTCGTTTCGATTCGAAGGCTGGATCAAGAAGGAAGAGTCACCACATGGGCTCGTTATCACCCTTAGGTGAGATAACATTTTCCCACAATTAAACCACTTTTTATGAACAAAAGCAAATTAATGTGCATCACATTAATACAGTTTCACAATAACAACTTGACAAATGTCAATTCAGTGAAATATCTAACCAAAGGAGAGATTCAAAGGCTTCTAACCACAGAGCATTATGTTAAAAAGATACTAAAAGTTGCAATGAGTTATAAAACTTAGAACGGGACGTTCCAATGAAAACACTTTCGTAAACTTGGTAATTTGCCAAAATATGCAGGTATATTTATAATTTAATATGTCTACTGTGAGCCTCAGTTTTAATTGCTGGTTGCAAAAGAATATACTGGGTAATTTACTATTTAGGTCATATTTGAATATTATGTCGAAATAGCCACGTGAGTAAATTATAAACCACCCAAGCTTCCTTAAGTTTTTAAGGGTATTTTTGCGAAACAGCTTGTTTAATTAACTTAAATTAATAAAGTCTATTCGTTTAACAAATGTATGTTTAATAAGCGCATTAGCACTACAATATTTCATTAAAATAATATATTCATACAGAAGATAAATATACCATACGATATTAGGTACCTTATAGGCACTTAGCAGCCATCGGTATCAGAATCATTTATATAATCTGGATGGTGTTTATTAAGTGGATTGCGTAGTACTGCTGAGAGCAAAACAATAATTTACAGTATTTCAGTTATCTAAATGCAGTTGAACATCAACTTGCGTACATGGGTTTAAAGATGTGAAAACCATTCTCTTCCATATCACGAAAAAAGCGCAAAATTTATTTGAGACCCAATAAAAATAGGAAAAATACATATCTTTAATGGATGGCGTGGATTGTTTCAAGTATGATGTTACTATAAGTATATGATTGGTATGTACATACCGAAGGATCGTATCTCTTGCTGAAACATATAATTGTGTATGACTTTTTTCTTGTGTTATTATTAGATCAAGCAAGAAATTGAAAATGGATAGAGAAAATCACAAGTTGAACGGAAGTGCATACCTGAATGTTTCAATGGCTTCCTTATAAAGCGTTATTTTACTAACAAATGGTAAACTGCTTTCCTACACAGAAGCCATGTATAGTATAAAGTTGGGTAAGCTTTTTAGAAATTTATCACACGACTAAGCAAGTTGTTGTGCAAACTTTGTAATTAATATATTGCTATGTCACATTTAATAGCGACAACACGTGAAATGGCGTTGTTGTGCATCTCTCATACACAAGAAGTTTTTCAAAGCATTTAATCAACTCCTTGGGTTTCCAGGAGACGTACATTTTGTCATAATACTGGGATTCAGTAGTTCATCTTATGGTAAGCTCAAATAGAAAAATTACAGAAGAAACATATCACTCACATTATCTATACTTGATATACAAAACATTCGTTATTTAAATGGAATTAAAATTAATGGCAACCCTAAAAATGTGCTGAACCTAAATCCTTAAAGAACAACCTAAAAAGTTTCTTAGAGGGTTTGAGAATGTGTGGGTTTTGATTGTAGCAAACTACAAAGTTACCAACTTCTGTAGGAAAGCAAAGTAATGTAAAGGGTCGCCTGGTTGATTAATTTACCCCAAAAACACATTTAAGAATTAATGGTCGTTAATGTACCCTGGTAGTCTTAAGATCAGTTACCGCCTACAGACACTGGAATTTATGAATAACTCGTACTAGCTGCAATTGTAAGGAAGAGGATAATACAAACAGCGACGCAATATTAAGCAATGCTCTGCGTAGCTACACCGATTTATGTTTGGTAAGATGCGATATGCGAAATACAGCATTTATACAGTATTAAATATTTTCTATCATACAAAAGTATTTAGAACATTTACAACATTGTTTCTTTCAAACATAAAATAATTTCTGAGAAGTATTGATTACAAAAAAAATTGTTGCTTACCTGATTTTAAATTTACAGAATTAAACTTATCCTTTTGAAGATGGTTTACCTGGTTATGATTATTTCTACGCTTGTAAAATTTGTTTTGGCTAGAAAGAAACCTTAACAGATAATCTATTAAAAGGTTAGAGTATTTCAAACTCTGATCCTAGATTTTCCTGGTAAAATTTTTTACATAAAATTATTATATAATTAACACTTATTATTATACCTAGCATTAAATATAAGTCAGTTAAAAATAAACCTAAAAGTGATACTTGCAGGATCCACAAAAATGTCCTCGTAATAAAATATCTTCTTATTTTTAATTGACGTCAAATCAGCTTAGAAGATTCTCCATATTAGAATTCTCACTTCAAACAGCAGTTAGCAAAGTAAATTTCTGGTTAAATCTTCTTCTCAATTATTTAATAAAATCCTTAAAAATAGTAGAACTTTCACTCTTGTAATTAATACTTATCATTTTTCGTTGTAGGTTACGTTTAAAACATTGCTTCTTTATTCTTTGCATCCTCGCCACTATAAAATTACAATATGCTTACTACATATTTAAATACTAGTTTCGCATACAAATCGCCTGCGACTTAAAATAACATTACGCGCTCGGATCAAATTACTGAATGAAGTTCTTGAAATATAATGAATAAATCCCGCTATATTTCATAAACGCTTCTTTATATACAAATTTATCTGTTATCAGAAACTTACCTAAAAAATGTGAACATTTGATGCAAATTTTCTCGAAAAACCAATTAGCGTCTAAAATCGTGGTTATTTATTATCTAATTATTTGATTCCAGTTATCAGTGACGCTCTCTATTTGTCCTTGACTCACATATACTATTATTGTGCGTCGCATACTAATGCTAAAATCATAAATTATTTTTATCAGTTATTCCCGGGATTTTGAAAGCTTTTTAAAGGATCGGGCCGCTTCTAGCAATAAAATGTTTATTTATTAATGAGTTTATACCAATTTATCGTATTTTTACATTCCGATGATTCATCCTTTTATTTTATAGAAAATTCTTTATTTAAAATGAATTGCTGTTATCCAGGGGGCAATTAATTTAAACTTTAATTGCTTTCTAATGCAAAAGGGGTTTTAAATACACGTTGATTGTAGTTTCTTAAACTAAAAGCGTAAAGCTAGTACCCTTTTATACTATTTACAACAAATCAAATGCATTTTTATCAAAATGCATTGATAATTAATAAGAAAAATAAATGGCTTTGCATTTATTATATAACGATCAAAATTACCTTTGCATTTAATACGTTTTATGATATCTTACAATTAATTATTTTTACATATACGATTTACGTTACTCGCTAATTATTTACAATGTGCTTATATCGTACAGGGTGATTATTTATACACGCGCAATCTGCCTTTTTGCGTGGCACTTTAATGAATAAAAGTACGCTTGTATTTTACAGGTGTAACCTAACCGGGAATTTACGGAAAATTTCATTTTTTTCGGTTTCTATTATATTTTGGTGGAATTAATTTTTGAAATTTGGGGCTCAATGGCCTATCGTGACTCTTTATCACGTCAATATATATATATATATATATATATATATATATAAAAGACAGGTTATTTGCAGTCCGCAATAAGAAATTGTGTAGAACAATATATAAAATAAGATGTATCTGTAAACAAACTCTATGAAAATAATAGAGCCTATTGACGAATACAAATCGGGCTGGTAGTTATATAGCCATTAACAAAACATAAGCTTATTACTTCATAGGGGAGGAAACATCCACTGACCGACGGTTTTGGCTTTATTAAGCCTCCTCAGAGTGAAATAGTCTCCAAGAACCCTATGAAGTAATCGAAGCTATTATACTGGTGTAATATATATATATATATATATATATATATATATATATATGTATTGCTATAATTATAGGGTTAATTTAGGGGTAGGTTAAGTCATAGCTGTCGTAGAATAAACAAAAGAAACTTCCAAATAACAAAAGTACATAATTACAGATATTATAAGAGTAAATAGGTCACTATACATATTGTTAGTTGAGCACACACTGTATATAACAGTTCAAGAGATTAAACGCATATCCAAGAGTAGTTACGAGCAAAGATAAGATTTAAAAATGTAACGAAATGCATCAAAATTAAATCAACGGAAAACCTATATGAATTGGCTAGATAAATATTCAACAAGTGCATTAAATATATCATAATAAACGCAGGCAAAATTTATGCATTATTAGAATAAATTGTACGTGACACAAAGTATTACATTTGTTTAAAAATCCAATTTAACTAAGAAATACACAAACATCAAATTTATTTCTATTTAGATTAGAATAAGCAAATAACAATCAATACGTGACTTAATTAACGAAAATTCCTGGGATTTCTAAATTAAATGCAATGGTATGTAAATGAATACGTGACAACTTAAGCGTTATTCCAAGTATTTAAACTACACAATTGGTAAAATTTCCCGGAGTACACAAGAGATAAGACAAATGGGGTCGCCCAACACGTGAAAACAACGAATAAACACAAAGGGGTAAGGCCTAGAAATACGATAACAATCGAGCAACGAGTTAGTATACATTAAAAAAACTGGGCTATCACGATACTCAAAAGTGCTAAATTATTCACGTAACCAGCTAAACGAAAGTAAAATAAAAATCACTCTATAAAGGTATAAAAATTGTGTAAGCAAGCCGATCTATATAGACGTAAGTAAACCAGATTTAGTAAAAATATACAATTTCTAAAATAAATAAAATAGGGCATTGGAGACGACTCTGGAGAGGACACTGGAGATTACCTCCTGTTAAACTAATTTTGGTAATAACTGACATGGTGAATGTTCTATTATTGTTCTGTTAATTACGGAGATGGAAAACCTTTTATTGGACTAACTTATGGAATTTTGAATAACGATTTGCATAGTATTTTGGTTTTGATGTCGACTTCCAAATTCGACTCTAAACATTTAGACTGGACACGAAAACTCTTGAGGGATGCAGAGAGACTACTGAACCACTCCAGGTTAGATATATTGATATAATTTGTTTCTGTAAACTGTTTTAATTCAATAATTTTTTGCAAATTGTAAGAGACAACAAAACCGGGGTTTCCTTGATAAATTTATGAAAGGCAATCTTGAAACGTTTCAAAAGGTCTGTAAATATAACAAAAGGCTCGTTTTGCTGGCTTCAAATTCTTAAATCTGGAATATGTAAATATTCTGAAAAAAGGGAAGACTATAAAAGGTTGTAAATATTGAATCATTATATTGTGTATTGTGGAACTGCTTTATTTAATTGAATCAGCTAGTTGAGGCCAAGAAAATCTATAACTTAACATATCACAAGTGCTTGATTAATAAAAAAAATTATCATAGCATTTTATGGTCTGCCCAACCGTGGGGCTAAATATAAGAAAATGCCACAGCATTTTATGTACGCCCAAGTCGTGAGGCAAAAATATCACAGCATTTTATGACATGCCCAACCGTGGGGCTAAAAATAAATAAAACCATCGTAGGGGCTGGTGAAATATCACAGCATTTTATTGCGCCCAATTTGTGGGGCGAGAATAAAAAGGGTTTTTCTACAGAAAGATAACACGACATTTTATGGTTCCCATCGTAGGGCTTGTTGACCCTAAATAAAATAACACAGCATTATATATTGATCTGATACTGGATCACGAAAGGTCATTGAACACCAAATTCTATGAAATAAACCATCCAACGGGATTAAAAATGGAAATAATTTAAATTTCCCTAATTTAACTCTTCCATACTATATAAAACACGCGTATTCAATTAGCACACAAAATGAGATTCTCATATAAGATAACACTCTCTAGGGACACATATAGTATTGTTGTACTGTTGAACAAGCCCTCATTAATTATGCAACTAAAATTCGTCTCTAAACATTTATTACAGATTAAAAATGACTCGCATACGCTTTTAAAATATTAAATAGGTTTCTGAGTGTAGATGTATCATTTAAAACAAAAATTTAATATTTATTCTTGTTAAAAATACCACTTTATGAGTTTTAAATAAAACGTATTTTTCAAAGAAGTGAGTTTCGAATTTATTCCAGAATTTTCACTAAAAGCTGTCATAGCCATGCGAGTAATCAGACCGTTAAAAAAATAAGAATTTAGCTTTAGAGGTATATGCAAATGCTTATATATGTTGCCTGATGTGTCTAAATCCACATATTTACAAATGTTTAATGCCTTGAAAGTAATAGGGAGAATAAAATTTAAAGTTGGCAACCATGTTCGGGAGGTAATGGTGACAATGATGAATTAGTCATTGGTACCTACTGCAAGATAGAACAAGTCGTATACGATAATAAAAAGTTTTAAAACTTACTAAACATAATCTTGAATACATGCTTTGTAAAAGCGATGTAGTTCATATTCTTGAAGCGAATCAATGAGTAGTGATTACTCAGGTAAATTTCTTAAAGGAAATGAACTTTTATGCATAATTTAGAAATACTTTTGATTTTAGTGAAAACATATTATAATAATGAAACATATTGTATGCTTTTATACGATTCAGATGATTCAAAATAGTGTACTCTGTTCAGTATGTTATAAAATAAGAAAAGCATTTTTATTATTACACATACAACTGCAAATTGATTGATTAGGTCAGCATCGTCAAACCGGCGATGCTGACCTAACCTATCTAACTTAAGTCCACACAAGTCCCACTTCCCTTACCTAACTCCAGACAACACCAGTTAATCTAACTCCTGACAAGTCCAATCTTTTAAAAGTATAAGCCAGAATATATTGTAATCAAAGCTTTAATTAGAACTCACAGTGTCATCAAAGCTGCGATCAGAACTAGCTGTCCGTACCCAGAACAAAGATGCTGCACAACAATTTTTTGTAAAAGTACTATTGCAAGTAGATTTCTAATTTACTTTTGATTGTATTGAATATGTAGTAGCCGGTTCTAGTACTTATTAACAAACGAGATTTTTAAGGGAGAAATATTAAACTTTTGGCTAGAAAAGAGAAAATAGTTTTGCTGCAGTAAATAATTAAACAACCTTTAAGATTTTTGTTAGTTTTAACTGAATGTACATATAGGAAATGTTGGATTATAAAGATATATAATTACGTGTATAGGCTACTTAACTTGGGATGCATACCAATTAAGAATTACGTCACTATCATATACCTACATTCCTGGTTTGTCTGTTTCAACTAAATTATTTTTTAGCTAATTTAACGTACATTCTTAATATTCTGTCAGTGTGACTCGGCGGTTTTTTGTCATTGGGTTGATGTCAGAATTCAAATACATATTCTGTCAGTTTGAAACAATTTGTTCCTGAAATAAGAAAATTGTTATGTAAAAATATCAACGAAGCTCATAAATACTACGCCTGATCTTAGGCTTGGAGTAAATAGATACAGGGTAACAGAATTTGTAAGCATCATATTGGAGAATTCCTGCGTATAGCAATGAATATTACATAATAAACAGCTGCTACTTAAATTAGCCACCTAGCAATAAAATTTTACTCTAAGACGACATAATAGGTGTATGCTGGGTTGCCTATCATATAATTACCAACTGTGAATTTCAAATAGGTAGTTTGCCACCTTACTAAACTAATCCCTAACAAGTGATAATTTATGCACATTGGTTTGCCTGTCAAAGATACGCATATAGTTTTTTAGGATCTAATTAAGTTTCAGAAAACGTCGGTTTATTGCTTTTTATGCTACATTGTTTGGTCTCTTTCCAACATTAATCCCACATAAATGTCTCACAAACCTCCGGGTAGGTATTTTAGTAATGGGCTTTTAAGGTATTATCCTAGAATAGGTAGCATTGCACAATATTTGCAAAAACAATAAACAGTATATATCATTGGTTTTTCCACATGAACAATTAAAAATGTAATTTTTGAAAATAGAATATTGAAGTGTGTGCGCATATACTTTTAACTTTAAACGTTACGGTTTTTGTATTTAATACCAAAAAGATTCTTGAAACAAAGACTCGGGTAAGACTCTAGCGCTTTGCCCCCTCACAAGCTAAGAGCTATAGTTTTTTAAAAGAAAAACATTAGACGCTATGATATATTTAGTGTGTGTGTGTTCTCTTCAACTTCAAAAATACCCTATCCTTCATTCTCAGCTATTTAATTAACGAACGGGGCACAGCCCCATTCAGCACCTGCCGAAAAAACGCTACCGTCACACCACACCGACGATGGCTAATCCTCTCGAATTCTCACGAACAAAAAATAATTCTTAAACGGAAATAAACAACCATGACACGGAAATCCGAAATAATTTCACCAGAAAACAGCTTAAAAATACAGGGAATACTAAAGACAAACCTGATTGATTGAAACAGTCTGTAAAACTGCTTGGAAACCCAATCCGAATGTAGTGGGACAAAGCTATTTAACACCTACCAGTGATAAGACAGCTCAGTTTCCACTTAAAACACGTTGAATCCACATCACTTTGACCAGATCTCTACGCGTCAAATAAATAAAGTTTGTAATATGGTGAACATAGTGCTGCGTTAAGAATATATGAAGAGTTCTTGCCTTTTTTTTTAGAAAACGTGAGTAGAAATTGGGTAATTAATTTAAATTAAATATCTATAATGATATAGGGCTTCTAATCCACGTCGAAATACAATTCTAATTCACGTCGAAATATAATTCTAACTCACGTCGAAATATAATTGCTAATACGCGTCCAAGAGAATTTTAATTATGGGATACTTCTGAGTATGGAACAATTCTGGTTAAATTTTGGGACAATTCAATTATAATACGGTGCTAATTTATGATCCGAAGTTTGGAATTTCAAGTGGTATTTAAGGTAAGAGATTCAAAGCAGATACAGAGAAATATAGAAAAAGCACGAGGTGATTTAGGAACAAGGTTCAACATAAGGAGTACAGAGTAGAGCATTGGTTTCGATTGAAGATACTGAGGGGGTGTTGATCCACAACTCGAAACAAATCAGGTCATATCTACCTAGTTATGAGTAACATTTTCTAATCTAAATTTTAACAATGAATATATTAATTTTCTCACTAATTTGTGAAGAGTCAACACGGACATTGAGTACGTTAAAACTTACGTAATAGTCATAAGAAAGTCTCGAATGTTCTAGATTTTTTAAATTTTAAATTAAAACAATATAAATTTTGGGATAAATAATCCATACAATATTAGTTGATTGAAGGGTGTATTCAAAGAATTTCTAAAATTGTGAAGTGTAAATATTATTTCCTTTCATTATATGAAATTAATTGACTTCATCTTATCAAATAGGTAATCAGAAAGGGGTAAAAAAGAAATTGATCATCGTAAAGTTGTGCACTCTGTGTAAATTAAAAAGGGCTAGCCGTGACATAATAATAATAATAAAAGAATTAAAAAATTAAATAGAGAAGAAACACACAGCGGTGGCGTTAAGCAGAACTTAGTACACCGAGTACGGCGTTATCATATCAATATATATGTATATATATATATATATATATATATATATATATATATAATATGTGTATATCGATATTTCATTCAAACCATAATTAGAAAAGCCAAGTTTACATTCAGTATTCAGCTGGTATTATATTGAAATGTACGGCACACAGTATTGCCAGCTGCGTAGAAAAAGTTTTTTGTTTCTGCAGATAATCAATCAAATTGCATGAGAATTTGAACCCATTTCCATGTAATTAAAATATGCCCGTAAGTGAAAATAATATAATATTTATTACTAACAAATTTTTCTGAAATTAATGGAAGCAGTCATGACAACGCTAAAACAAGAAAATTGAATAAAGAAGAATCTGCACTAGATACGACTGCGAATTACGTGCATAGATTATTTTTGTGATGCAACTAAATGTAAAAATATAACCTCGGGATTTTTCCGCTTGAACAAAATTACGACATATCTGTTTGAACAGGATTTGCATACTTTATTATAAATTAAAACCCGTCGTATAATTTCTGCTGTTCTTTTTAAATATTATACGATATTTAATACAAAAATTATTCTTCGATCTCTTCGGGGCAAAGCACTAGTACTGCTGTACGTGTTTGCCTAACAAAAATTTTCAATGTTCACCACGTGTACGTTTTTGCTTAACCTAAAAATCTTCAAAGTATTCAATTACCTAATGGGACACAGTCCGTTCAGACCACGCTAGGGAGTCCCATTCCACATTCATCATTTTGATAATAATAACGTCATCCAAACTCTTCACCACGTTCTGTTTTCTAAATTCGTGGTAGCACTATTCCGCATTCATCTACCTTTTATTTTTGCTTAACCTAACATCTCTCAAGTATCATGCGACGAGAGTAAAAATGAGGGCAAAGCTCTAGGGAGCCCCGATCCTCATTAACCAACCAACAAGGACACAAGCATGCAACCCCACGAGGGCAAAGACTCATTCACCATACTATCGACCCACAAAGACTCCAGCAACCGGAGATCCGCCGCTGCGCCACCAAACACCACGGTGACGTGGGCGAAGACCTAGAGAGCCTCGACATTCATCATTAAGCAAACTATCGATTAACAAAGACACCCGCCACCGGAGCCCCAGGAGCCCCAGCGCTGCAACTCCAAAAAACAACTTCCCAGCAAGAAGTAGTAGTATAACTAGACGGCTTTGATAAACTTTCCCGTATCCGCTTAGTAATACTACTATGGAGGCTGTGAAAATTTGAAGGAAATATGTAGGTTAATTCAAAATAGAAATTATTGGGGGCACCGACCATTTCTAGTATGGAAAATTTAATGTGGAAAATTTTATTATATTTAAATCTGATGATTACTGGTTTCTTAACAAATGTTGATTTTGCGAAAGGAGTAATGGGAAAAGTTTTGATCGCAATTGTCTAAGTGGTAGGGGATCTTGGTAGCCGTAAAGTTGCTTAACCCTATTCACGAACCATTGAATATCTTTAAAGAACAATAGAAGAAGAAAGCTGAAAAAGATATAAAATAAAGATTAGACCAGTCGAACTGTATTTAACAAGAAAAATCAGCTACTATGTTCAAAGACAACAAGCATAGAAACAAGGAAAAAATTGTTGAAAGCAAGTGTTAAGGACTGTAGTCTATGATTGTGAAACGTAGATAGTAGGAGAAGCGGAAAGAAAAAAAGTAGAAGTCTTTGAATTGTTGTGCTATAGACGTACGGTGACGATATCATGGACAGACAAAGTTAAGAACAAAGAGGTTCTAGAAATGGTAGGGGAAGAAGAAAATATCTCAAGAACAGTAAAGAATAGGAGAGATGGGATGATAAGACACATATCAAGACATGAGTGAATAGTGCGACATATGTTAGAAGCAGAGTAAAAAAGAGAGGTAGAGGTAGACCTAGATCAAACTATTGCACACAAATAGTGAAAGATGTAGACTATGAATTTCAGGAAAATGTGTAGGTTAGCTTAGAATGGACCCACGTGTTCAACCAGTTCTAAGACTGAAGACTTAATGATGACGATGGTGACAAAGAAATAGAAAACAACTTCATTTGTATAATATTCCAAGACTTATTAGGACTAACTAAATTGAAAGTAGTTTAATAATGACACATTAGCTACCACTGACGTTTACCATTTCTTTAGTAAAATCTACCGTCTTTGTTGTGATTAAAATCGGTGGTGATTTCAAAATATACAAATATTTCAAACTTGACTGAAACTATGCAGCCAAAACCTATACAAAACTCTTGATAGAATCCAATTCTAAAATGATTACGGTTTTTCAAATTTTGAGATTTTCGAATACAAAAAGAAATCGCGGTACCAATACCAAACTGAACATATATTTAACCGGCTACTGTAAATATTTGCGGACCTATGAAAATCTAACAGGAAAGTACTTTTTAAATAGACCTTTGAAATATATTTTTCGAGTAAAATGACACCTATCAAAAATTATGACAAATAAATTAAAATAAGAAGGGTGTTCGCACAATACGCGACTGTAAAATTTATAAAAGAAAACAATAGAGTGCCGCTGTTTACAGACTGCTTCGAGATCACTTGCTAAACCTAGCACGAGATGGAGTGATTTTCGAAGTTTTGGTTAGTGCCGATCGGTCCCGGGCGAGTGAACCAATAACCATAGAACAGACAAGTACTGTTACCAAGCAAGAACGATTTTCGGGAGTTTCTTTTACGAAATTTTCCACTGGAAACATTTATCTTCAGTTTATATACTGCCGTGTGTGCTGTGCTATTTATTCCACATGACATTACAAACAATAAAAGTGCAACAAAACCAACGGAAATTGGAAAAACCAGCGACCGACCAATCATTCACGACTACCACGTGTATACTGATTGAACTGGTAAGTCGTCTACTCATAATTTACATTTTACATTACTCGAATTGGGGTTCAAGTCAGGGTAGTAATTACAAATACAGTCCACTAGGAAAAAATTACAGTTTACTATTTCCGATACTCTGATTTACGCCACCAAAGGATATGATGAAGACAAAATTTAAGACGCAACTCGAGTTTGGAATATAAATATGATGTTTCCATTTAAAAAACAAAAGTTTTTGCGATTTTTTGTAATTGTCAGAATGGTGCCATTTTGAAAATATTTTATTTAGGTTCAGAACCGTCGATTATGGTTGGATACATAGTTTCATTTCAAAACGATATTGGAATGTAAAGCATTTTTTAACGAACGAACTGTATAAATCATCTGATATGGTAAAGTCGTTTTGAACGGAAGAATTCAGTTATATAAGATCACCATCTCTATTACTTGCTACTATTATTTTTGTATCATTTTATGTTTAACAGTATTTGGAATAACAAAAGAGTAGAAGGATGACAGGATAATCAGAACCTCATTTCCACCAGAATCCCTCATTTCCACACACATCTGGACCAAATTTACATGTAAATTCGCACTATAAAGTCTTATTTTAAGGGACTCTCCTCCTGCTCCCGCCTTGCTCTCCGCCTTGCTCGGACACACCCCAACCATTTTGATTACGTCACACCCGCATTCTTTCCACCCGCGAGGTAAATCTTTCCCCACATTTCCACCCACGAGATAAATCTAACTTGTTTGGTATCAATTAATATTAGATTTTTCTCAGCTACCCGAATTTTTAGGAATTTCTTAGATTGCATCATCCCTCGGGGAACTACCCTCATTTTAAGATTTTTTTAAATCGCTAACATTCTGAACCAAATAGTTTTCTTCGACTAGCCATTGCATCTTTCGAGATAAACCTATCTTGTTTGGTATCAATTAATATTAAAATTTTCTCAGCTACCCAAATTTCTAGGAATTTTTTAGATAGCATCATCCCCAGTGAGTTACCCCCATTTTAAGATTTTTTTATCGCTAACATTCTAAACCAAATAGTTTTCTTCGACTAGCCAATGCATCTTTCGAGATAAACCTATCTTGTTTGGTATCAATTAATATTAGAATTTTCTCAGCTACCCAAACTTCTAGGAATTTTTTAGATAGCATCATCCCCAGTGAGCTACCCCCATTTTAAGATTTTTTACCGGCAGCGATTTCTGACCGTCCTTAAACATTTTTTTATACATGTGGCACATCAAATTAGTCTAGAATATTACGCGGAATCCAAATATGCAAACAGATACAAAATTACACACATGCCTTCTAGCGAGCATACTGCGACCGTACCACTACTCGCTTTTAATGTCATACCATACTTTCTATCTTATCTAGCTTATCTTTCGAGATAAATGTACCATGTTTGGTATCAATTAATATTAAAATTTTCACAGCTACCCGAATTTCTAGGAATTTTTTAGATAGCATCATCTCTCAGAGAACTACCCCCATTTTAAAATTTTTTACCGGCAGCGATTTCTGACCGTCCTTATAAATTTTTTAGTTATGCAATACATCAAATTTTATGCAGAATGCGAATCTGTAAACAGATTTAAAATCGAACCACTCCTTACCATTTTACACACACCCTCTAAATTATAACTTTCCTGCAGCTCATACCTAAAAGAAAATCTAAAAACAATTCTTAAAACTTTTTATTACAGACAATTTTTACTAATACAGCTTAAATTTTGTAAACCACATTTCTAAATACATATTCACAATTTTTTATTCTTAACCTAGAACTCCTCATATCGGCTTATACTTATTAATACTTATTTCTAAATAGAGCACCTTTTCCAAAGACCAACCGGACCCACATGTTTCAAATTCCTCTGATTTTGTTCTCATTGTTTCGCTTAAGACCACGTACATATTTTCCAGATTACTAGAAGACGTTATAACCATATTTTTTGTGTTAAAGCATTTCACATCGGTAGTACTCTCTTCTCCCATTTTGGTGTAAACGCCGTAAAGTTTGCAATCGACTTTTATTGCTGTATGTTGTATTCTTTTTTCATTAATTGATCGAATAAACCGCTCTTTCTGCTTCCAAAGAAACTCGGACACTCCATCGTCGACACTGGCGTTCTTTAAGCGATAGCTAGCCATACAGTTGTTAAACGCTGTGCTAACCATTTCTACACCATTGTCGCTAGTAGCGGTAACTGATGCATTTTTATGTCTGTTGCTTCTCAAGTGTGCGGAATAGGTAGTCTTTTCCATTTCAAAATCGCACACTTCACACATAAAAGGAAAAATTGATAGGTTAGGTCAGCATCGCGACGCTTACCTAACCTATCAATTTTTTCTTTTATCTAACCTAAGTCCACACAAGTCCAACTAACCTAACCTAACACCAGACAACACTAGCTAACCTAACTCCTGACAAGTCCACATCCAACCTAGATCGGAGGCAATTTCACCCTATGGGGCAATTTCACCCTATGGGGCAATTTCACCCTAACCTAGCATCCTACATGTATCCGGACATATGTCGATGCGCATCCCTGTCGGCCTAGGTCGGATAACGAAACAGTTCCTAAACCAGAGAATGTAAGCGATATGGTGGTGTCCGACATATTCGACTATCTTCAGCAATATACGCCTCCACTCTGCAGGATACATAAGAGAACAATTTTTTAGTTTTTTAGTATTCGACAGTAGCTAGAACGGTAAACATAAGCGTCTCCAAGGTGATTAACGTTTCTCAACTTCTTGGAAAAAAAGTGAAACCAACAAATGAGCGATTTGAATTATGGCTGTTGGCAGAAAATATGTGCAACAATAATCTGGTGACAGATATTGGTAATATGTGTTATGTCGATGGCGAACAGATGCTGACTGGTGGACTACACACACCAATAACAGAACCATTTTGTGACAATATAATGTTGCTTATAATTTGCGACCTTTCTGACGCCGAACATACATCTGCAAACAAAAGGATGTTTATCCTAAAAAAAGAAATTTGTGGTGCATTTAACAGCTATCTACGAAGAAAGTTCGACCGATTTGTTTCCGCTAGGCATGGTGTTAAAGCTAAGTTTCCGTTTTCTCTGGAAAGCACTAACAAGATGGGCCATAGAGTAAAAGAAATTATCGGAAAGGAAGACCTCGAATGCATTAATAAAAAATTCCAAAATCCTATATGTGTTCCATACAAAGTGGAACTAGCAGATGTTAAGTTGGAAACTTTATTGGAGGAACTACCAAATATATTAGACGAACTAGAAAAAGATTATTTCTATCTCTTTGACATGGATGTAACCCAAGATTTTGCTGGCATATTTAGCAAGATGGAGATGTGTAATTATTTAACTACAAAGCATAACTTTTGCTATAAGGGAGAATACGAAGAAAAGTGTAATATTATAGTTGACAACGATAAAACTGCGGGAATTGATTGTTTAACATGGTTAACAACCAATGCAAGAATTAAGATATACAACAAATTTGTGTGTCAGATAACAAGTCCTGGTGTTAATAAACAACTTGGCAATCATATAGTAGATTTTTACGTTGCCCAGATGTACGTTTAAGGGAAACATTTGCGTCTACTTTGACCAAAGAACATGGTATTACGCGATTGGAAGCGACAATATACAACTGTGCAATTGGAAGCTATGTCGGTGCGGAACGGGTGTATAAACCCTTAAAAGACTGTTTAACCTTATTGGAAGATAGTAAGTTATACTTCCTAAAAGCGCCAATGTACTCGGTACCACTTGCCAAAATGTGGAGTAAGCTATCGGCCAAGCTACAAAGTAGCTGCTGTTTAGTGTATAATAACCTGCTACAGTACGTGTATTGGGGTAATGGCAATACAAAGAAATTGATGGGCTTGCAATTTAAGTTGTCCCAAAAACCAGAGGAAAGGGAAAAATTGATAAAGTAGGTGCTTTCGGCTTTTAGTTTTAACTATTTACCTGTAAATTATTTGGAGATAGTAGAGGAGAAAGATAGCCAAGATAAAATAAAAATCTTACACAAGTGCTACATTAAAGCAGGTAGTACATATTTTACACAATCTGCAACACCATATTCTACAATTCCAAAAGAAATAGTCATTTCGGAATTAGGGTTGATAAATACACCTAACATTCGTCCAGAGGTTGTACGACAACGCGTAAATATTGGCAGTAAATTCTATCCGTTTACGCTAAAGGAAATTGTTCCATTATGCACGCCATACGCTGTAAGTGGACGAAAAAGACAACTGGAATTAGAGGAAATGGATGCAAAAAAGTGAAAGTTGGACTACATGGAAACACTGCGATAATACGCGAACAATACAAAGATGTGTTAGACAAAGAACATCTTATTAGAGTAAATGAGGAAGAATTAAAAGATTATTTTATCTGCCGATGGACTGACTTAGATACATCTGGTTTCTAAAAGTTGTATGCATTTGTGGTTAGTAAAAAAGACCCTTTTAGTTATGTAGGCGTTTTTGCGGGAAAGGATGGTACTAAATCCGTATATTTTTTAAAAGTTTAAAACATTGTATATTTGCCTAGTAAAGAACCTTTCGGATCATTTAAAACCGATGGTCTTACAACCTATAACAACTATATATTCCCAAAAGTGGTGGACATGCAACTATGCAACAGTGAGTGGAAGAATAAGGATTTCCTCCACTACCGACACGAAGAAGTCGATCAAGCTAACAAGATACGTATGCAAGATATAGGGGGAGAGCCGCGATTAAAAGATTGTCACAAGCTGCAAGAATTACACGAAGGAATGGATCTGGTTGTCGGTGGAATCAAAGCCTCTATATATAGAGACAAACTTCGGTACATTTTACAATTCGAAAACTTAGGCGCTCTCTATGTATCAAACTATTGGCTAGAAAAAAAGATAGAGGACTTGGGTGTCGATTTAAATTTTAGGCTGCAAATAAAATTAGATAAAATTAAAACCGCTCCAAACAAACATAAAGAAAGGACTGTCTTATGTGTATAACTTTGTATTAAAATTAAGTTTAAATGGCTCCATGTTTGGTATTAAATATTTTTAACTTTTGTTATGTATAATGTCAGAATAAAAATTTTAAAATAGTATTACATTGCTTTTTATTTATAAAAGGCTATGACATCACCACCAGGGATCTGTCTGGGGCGTACACGAGGGAAGCGGAAGTTAATAGTCACCAAGCATCTAATTCTTTATTTGGATGGTATCGAGTACTTGCCGGTGTATGTATCCGGAGTAAAAAACACGATTTGTACACGCAGCTTATTAATAAAATTAGTTTATCGAGGGAAGATGACAAGCGTAACGTCATCCCTGGAAGCATATCAACCCATGCATGGGGGCATATAGATATAAGTCTAAGATAGTTGTATAGATTTTGTAAATCTATTGTATATATTAGTTTTAAGATTCCATAATTTTTAAGTTCCTCGCCCACCTTCCAAATCCTTCCTGCTTCTATCCTGGTTAACAGAGTATGCGTGTTATCTCCACGTGGTGTTCGCGGGACACAGCGGTTTTAGATTTCTATGGAAATGGTTGGTTAAAGCATATGTCTTGGGTAGCGAAAAAAGGGTTTTAAAGATGGAGTTAAATAAAGATAGGCAAAAATTAGAGATTTGGGTCTTTGAAAGGCGTGATTTTGTAAGGGGTGGTTCTATTTAAAATCTATTTGGAGATTTGGGTTCCCTAGAAAAATCTTATATTAGTTGATACCAACCAATATATAGTTATTTTAAAAGAGTTACTACCCCGCGGATAATAAATACAATATACCGCTTGTCAACAAAAAAGTTGTCCAGATGTGTGTGGAAATGAGGGATTCTGGTGGAAATGAGGTTCTGATTATCCTGTCATCATTCTACTTAAAAGGTTATATTAAGAACGCAAGAAATATTTATTAAGATCTAAGAATTTAATACATAATCATACATCCAGTGCAAAATCACATACCAAATAAGGAAACTTAGTTTTAGCCGAATTTCACTCAACGTGACGAGCACACAAACATTCCGTAAACTTTATCGTGTCTGTCTTCCTTTTAGTTCCCTTAGTTAACCATGACAAAAAACAAATTTAAAAACATTTTATATCAATTATTCTTTCGTTATTTAAGCCTGAAAACGCTTGAATACTGCAGTGATAGAGAAAAGAATCCGCACTAATGAGAGGTGGATGCATTACAACTACGTCGCGACCCATTCTTTGGGATCATAGTTAAATTGCAGTAATTTATTCTCTTCTTAAGTTTCAGAACGACGACGACGGCGACGACGATAATATACAGTATAAAAATACGTATGAATTGCTTTAATTAACAGAAAAATAATTCGACGTTTTATTGAGTGTTTACTATAATACTGCAATGTGGTGTTGCTGGTAAAACGAGCGATTAGTTATAAATTTGTTTTACCATTAAGGAGCGAGAACCCCGTAACAGTACAGGAGTGCGTCGGCTAACTGTAGTGGTGCGAGAATGAGTTCCTATGGAAGAAATTATAAAAGATAACAGAAAAATTCGAAATAAAAAATAATAAACATGGCTGAAATACAACAAACTGCGTTACGCTAGTCGCTCACTCCGAATGGCTTTTTCCTTTGTCATAATTAGGAGCGCTAAACCGTCTGTCACATCATTCCTTTAGATATTATTCCCACACAGAAAACGGTTATATTGTTATTCGTTCCTTCGGTTCTTAAATTTATCACTTTGTACCTTTACTTTTCTTTAAAGTATATTAAAATACTTATTAAGTTTTGTCATAATTAAATAAAATTGTATAGTATAATACGTCTTTCAAATACGATTTCATCACTGAGGTAACTGGATATTTTTTAACAAATTAGTCTGATACTTAGTGTTTCGTATTAGTTAAAACTCAAACTATAGTGGATTTAAATTGTGCAGTGCGCTTGCGTCTCTTAAAGTAAAACGCGTGCGAAAGTGGTTTTGTGACGTTTATCGACGACTCTTCTTTCGACCTAGTAACGGGAAGGTTGTGCGTGACAAACTATACCCAATTAAGTATAGTGCTTGCAACAGTGCATTCAACCGACTCCCCCGGGGGCATTCCAGCAACATTGAAGAGGACCGAACACCAAGGACAATATTGGTGAGTGAATTTATGCCTTTTGTTTGTTAATTTTACATGCATACAACTTACGCATTTAAAGCTCGCGTTTTGTTATATTTTCGCATTACAGTCCACGATTAAATAAGACGCGCCAGCACCTTTATCTAAGTTTAATTAATTGACATTTGGTCCTTCTTCGCGTGATAGAACAGTCCATGGTGAATAAATTAATTCATTTCGTTTTAGCTTGTATGTATGTAAAACTTCGATTTGCAATATTCGCATCATATTTCTATTTACTTAGATATAAAAAATTCGATACACTAAAGTCTATTAATTAGAAATCATTATTTGATTATAGATATATTACGATTTAGCAATAGTTTAGTTAGAGAGCATTATTAATCATTTTACAGATAGTTAAATAGTTCGTATAGAAAACCTGTTGCAAATGTTGGATTCAAAGCTGTTCTATTGTAAAATTTTGTATACCTGTGTAGTAGGTCACTCCTTTTGGCTTATGTACAGCTGCAAACGACATTCCAGTTTTATCGTATAACCTACCTGAATGTTTAAGGGTTTATAACCACTAAATATTTTAACTATATTTCTTGTTTGAATGACTAAACCCTTAGGGCGTTTTATAAACCTTCTTGTTAAGGGTTGTCAGGTCGTATAAAATACAATAGGAAGCTTTAATTACTCATTTCGCATTTTACTTTACAAATCGGGTAATGACTTTATTGGATCATTTTCGGTGATTGAATTTATATTAAGATTATTGTTGGTTGTTGTTAATTGGAATAATTGTCGTTTGTTTCTTCATACAAAATGCCTGACACAAATACTTCTGTAACTTTATTAAAGCTCTACGCTGCTCGGATTCATGAAATCTTCGAACTTTCTAAAAAGGCACAATACAATGATTCAGTACACAAGTTATTTAAATTGAAGTGTCGTATAGTGGAATCTCTCTACAAGGATTTTACTGAAAAGTATGTTTCTGTACTTGTAAACACAGAACCAGAATTGCAACCAGCTTTAGAGAATTTGTGTCGAAATGTAGATGACGAATATTATTCTATTCTTTTGATAGAGCAAGAGATATTTTCTGCTGAAGTGAAAACTCCGTCTGCGAATCACACAAGTCGACAAGACAATAATTTTACACCTAGAGTAAAATTACCAAAAATTACTCTACCGCGTTTTGATAATGACCCAAAAAACTTTAAGACTTTCAAGGATATGTTTGATGTTTTGGTAGATAAACAACCGCATTTAACGGACATCGAAAAGCATTCCTACCTTCTTTCAAGCTTGTCGGGTGAATCATTGACATTGTTGCGGTCTATTCCTCTTTGTCATGAAAATTACAAATTAGCATATGACACTTTATGTTCTAGATATAATAATAAACGTCTTTTGGCTAATCACCATTGGGGTTTAATAAAAAACTACCCGCCTATGCATGCGGAAAACGTAAAACAACTTCGAAATTTAATTGACTGTTTCACAGAAAACTTATCGATTTTGGGATCATTACAATTTGATGTTGAAAGTTGGGATTTCGTTCTTGTAGATCTTTTATTATGTAAACTCGATGAGGAAACTCGTAAACGATTCGAATTGCATTTCAATTCTACTGATGTGCCTACATTCAATTGCGTCAAAGACTTTTGTCAAAACAATGTGTAGCCTTAGAGAATCTTGTCTCAAGCAAACAACCGAAAGTGCTTAAAGGTACTATTAATAAACAAGGTCTCACTCGTTCGAATTCTGACTTGAAGCCTAGGACATTCTTAGCTGAGACTAACACTTCTCCTAAGAACAATTCGTTCTCCTGCATCCTTTGCAAGGAAATCATGTATTGTATTCGTGCGAGCAATTTCTTAAATTGTCTCCAAACAAGCGTCACGAGCAAGCCAAACATCTTCGGTTATGTTTGAAATGTCTTCGACCAAATCATAACATGTCGTCTTGACCGTCAAAGGTTTCGTGCAGAACTTGCAATAAAATCATCATACATTGTTACATTTGTGCAGTCGATTGCTACGTCACCACCTTCTTCAACTCCAACTCGTGAAGAAAATTTGCAAACCAGTTCGTCTAATAATGCTACTTGTACTACAACAGTTGGGTCTGAGGCGACAACTTGTCTAGCTCTGCTACCCACGGTTTGTTTGGAAATTCTCGACAAGAGAAATCAACCTCAAATTATTCGTGCTCTAGTAGACACTGGGAGTCAAATTTCATTTATTACGGAGTCTTGTCGTAAGTCTATTGGTATATCGTCTCGTCCTTCTTCGATTCCTATTTCTGGTTTGGGCCAGACTTCACACCAAACGTTAGGTGTGATATCTGGAACAATTCGTCCCATTCAGGAATATGATTCAGTCCCCACGGACAACAATTTGAAAATAAACTTAATGGTTTTGCCGTCTATTTGCGGTAATCTTCCAAACAAGTATATTCAATCGTATTGGTCTCATTTGGAAAACATAAAACTCGCAGATGAAAACTGGAGACATCCTTCTCCAGTACAAATGTTATTGGGCTCTGATGTTGCCAGCCGTATTTTGCTCGATGGGAAAATTGATGGCAAAGAAATTTCGCCTGTTGCTGTCAACACCATATTTGGTTACATGATATTTGGTACTGTCGATCCCATCTCAACCAATGTTATTCATTCGTTCTTTGTATCTATCGATCCTTGTATGGATATTGATCTTAAACATTTATGGGAGCTTGACGACATTCCATCGAAGAGTTTGTCGTCCCCGGAAGATGACCTTGCTCAACAATCTTTTGATAACTCGTTGCATCGGTTACCCAATGGTAGGTTCGGCGTGAGCCTTCCATTTAGAGAAAATGTTCGTGAGTTTCCGGACTCGAAATCTATTGCCATTAAACGTCTATTGTCACTAGAGCGTCGTCTCGAAACTAATCCAGACTTGCGAAATTTGTATGTAGATTTCATGCGTGATTACGAAGCCTCTGGTCACATTCGCTTTTATCAACGCCTCCAGCTGACAATAATGCGTATTTTATTCCACACCATGCCGTGTTCAAACTAGAAAATAATAAACCTAAATTGAGAATTGTTTTTGATGCTTCGGCTCGAGCTTCGAATGGTATTTCATTGAATGATACCTTACTCACTGGACCTAAGCTCCAGAATGATATTGTAAAAATACTTTTGGCATTTCGTATTCCCAAGTTCGTTTTGTCTGTGACATAAAACAAATGTACAGGCAAATATTGATATCAGAAACGGATCGTTCTTATCAATTGATACAATGGCGATGGAATCCTTCAGAACCAATTTCAACCTATCAGTTGAACACAATTACATATGGAGTTTCATCCGCTCCTTTTCTTGCCATTCGCACTATCTTAAAACTAGCTGAACTAGGAGAAAATAGTTATCCATTGGCTGCTCATGCTTTGAGAAACAATTTGTATGTTGATGATGTATTGACTGGGTCGTCCACTCTCCAGGCAACTCATGAACTGAAACGTCAACTCATCGAACTACTACGTGCTGGCTGCTTCGAACTACGCAAATGGGCTAGCAATAGTCCACTACTGTTAGAAAATATTCCTACTGAGTATCAACAAGTAAAACCAAGTTAAGTCGCAAATGATCTTAGGTTTACTGTAAAAGTGCTTGGTCTTCAGTGGCACTCGATACCTGATAATTTTTCATTTGAAATGAAGTCTTTAGAAAATCGTCTTTCCAAGCGGATTTTACTTTCGACAGTTGCTAGGATTTACGATCCTCTAGGATTTATTACACCAGTTACCTTTTCACTCAAACAACTCATTCAACAATTTTGGGTGCTGGAGTTGGATTGGGATGATCCTCCTCCTGAATCTATTGTCATATTTTGGAAAAAATTTGTTGCTGAATTTTCACATATTGATTCAATTCAAATTCCTCGTTATATCCCTATTGATGAAGCCTGTAGTATACAACTACATGGTTTTTGTGACGCGTCCGAGAAAGGATATTCGGCTATTGCATATTTTCGTTTAGTATTTCCGTCAGGAAAAATATCTGATCACTTTGTTATGGCTAGATCAAAGGTCGTCCTTTGAAATGTCTTTCTATACCCAAGCTAGAACTATGTGCTACCGTACTTTTGTCTAAATTAGTTCATTTTGTTAAAACTACTTATTCAAATGTAACCTTTGAAAAAATCTGTTGTTACACTGATTCTTCTGTCGCGCTGACTTGGATTAAGTCGCCTACCTATCGCTTAAAAATGTTTGTAGCTAACCGTGTTAGTTACATCCAAGAACGCATTTCTCCTGAACAGTGGAGTTACATTAGTTCTTCAAACAACCCATCTGATTGTGCTACCAGAGGTTTATTTCCTTCGGTATTGCCCGCGCATCCGCTATGGTGGGCAGGTCCTGAATTCTTGTCGTTGTCTGAAGAAAATTGGCCTTTGCCAAAATTGTTCGTCCCTTCTTTGGAAGCATCTTCTAAGGAGAAACGCATTACTTTGATTGTTACTGTAGAGTCAACTTGGCTGGAAGACTTATCAAACAAATTTTCGTCGTTACACAAAATTCAACGTATAGTCGCATATTGTCTGAGAATCTTTAATGTTAGAAAAACTACCATCAATTCGCTATTTTTATCGTCGGTGGAGCTTCACACTGCTCTTATGGTTATTGTCAAGATGGTTCAATTTAGTTCACTTAAAGTTGAAATCGAAGCCGTTCGTCAAGGTGAGCCTTTGCCTAAGCATCTGCAACGTCTAAGCTTATTTCTTGATTTGAATGACATTTTAAGAGTAGGCGGGAGACTGATTCATTCCAATCTTCCAGATTTCGCAAAACATCCAGCGGTATTACCCAATAAACACCGTATAACAGATTTGTTGATTAAACAAGTGCACACACAAAATTTACATTCGGGAGTAAACACAACGATGTACTTGCTTCAAGAACGATTTTGGATCATCTCATCTTTTCGCGCAGCTCGTAGAATACTGTCTAAGTGTTATCATTGCTATCGTCTTCTCCCCATTCCTGTCAATCCAGTTATGGGTGAATTGCCTTCATTTCTTGTTCCTCCTTTAAATTGGAAACTCGCCAGAATTGTAGAGCTTCATCCTGGAAGCGATGGAGTACCTCATGTAGCCACCGTAAAAACTTCACGAGGGAATTTGAAAAGACCAATGGTCAAATTATGCCCATTGCCGTCTCAATAATAAATATTAGTTATTTTAGTGTTTTTTATTATAGTTTCGTAAGCATTATTATATTCATTTAGTTCTACATACATACAAGACTCGGTCAAAGTTAAATTTTCGTGTTAAGTTTTAAAAAAAATAGCCCAAAGCTATTTTGGTGGGCAGAATGTTTCGTATTAGTTAAAACTCAAACTATAGTGGATTTAAATTGTGCAGTGCGCTTGCGCCTCTTAAAGTAAAACGCGTGCGAAAGTGGTTTTGTGACGTTTATCGACGACTCTTCTTTCGACCTAGTAACGGGAAGGTTGTGCGTGACAAACTATACCCAATTAAGTATAGTGCTTGCAACAGTGCATTCAACCGACTCCCCCGGGGGCATTCCAGCAACATTGAAGAGGACCGCACACCAAGGACAATATTGGTGAGTGAATTTATGCCTTTTGTTTGTTAATTTTACATGCATACAACTTACGCATTTAAAGCTCGCGTTTTGTTATATTTTCGCATTACAGTCCACGATTAAATAAGACGCGCCAGCACCTTTATCTAAGTTTAATTAATTGACACTTAGTTTTTAAATAAACTCAAATGAAATTTATCCTAACCTTAATTCTGTTAACAATAAATTTCTGAAATGTGATTGCACATACATTAATGTTAGGGACAAACTAATCTACGGTAAAATTCAACTGACAGGATATTATTAACAAAAAATTCTTAAAAGACATTAATTCTTAATTAATTCTTTCATGCATGCCGTTGCTCTAGCTTTCAAGATTGTTCTATCATCGACATATTGAATCCCATGTCATGAAAATGCTCGTTATATCAATGCCTTTAACAGTAGTTCAACAACAACTTATCCTTTATATCATTTCATTGTCTATTCCAACCATCAGTGTTTTATGCTCTAATTAACCCTAAAATTTACCAATAAAATTAACATTTAAATTTCCGTACGTACATATTTTAAAATGTTCTAAAGTTCCTTGCACAATAATACCATGCTTAAATATAACCAACACTAATTCCATCGCTAATTCGTCGTTCAAAAAATAAGTAAACTTTGGCGTTTGCTTCATTTCGTACTGCATGACTACCACCCTATATATCATTACAATCCACCCGTACATAATAAATAACTATAACCATAAAAGTTTACAATTTCTTATGGTTTCATTTATCTGTTTAATACCATGCTTAAATTTAACCAACACTAATTCCGTCGCTAATTCGTCGTTCAAAAAATAAGTAAACTTTGGCGTTCGCTTTATTTCGTACGGCATGACTACCTCCCTATATATCATTACAATCCACACGTACATAATAAGTGTAATAAGTTTAAACTTAAAAGTTTACAATTTCTTACGGTTTCATTCATCTGTTTCAAGATTAAGGGTATTTAGAAAACACCATCTTTCCAATTTTTGCTCCTTTAATCAACAGGTCACTTAACTCCACACAAAATTCTAAATTAACATAGGGATAAACTCTCCAGGTCCTAACCCCTTTAACCGGTCACAGCGAAAATAATTCCGCAAACGTGAACTGAAAGTACCTTGGCCGTGCAAACGTAAGTTCAGAAATTAGCCGCACGCTGCATTTGTTATCCTTACGGGACTAATATATTAATTTTTTTTTGACACTGCATTTCGTTTACTTTCAATCCCCCTCCACTTTTCTACTCACTTGAATAACTGCTTACGAGAGAATTAATTCTGTTTCATTTGCTACGTACCTAGACGTAGCCGGAAGAAAAGTAGATACCAGGCTAACTAACAGACGCGGAGAGCGGGGAGATTTGCCTACATACCAAAAATAAAGAAAAAAACACATCGCCCACGATTATCTATTAACACTTAAAAATAAATTAAGGATTCTGTACAAACAAGCAAAAAGAAAATAAATTAAGCTTTACTTTTTCAAAGCAAACAGTTAGGTGATATGCACAATTTAGTACATTAGATACGAAGTGCGCATCTCGTATTTACACAAAATAAAATTAATCAGTAGTAAATCGATATGTGAGAGCTTTTGTCAAGCGTTTTTAAAATTAACAAACACTTTTTTGTAAAATAGTTAATTAGTTGGAAAGAATTCACGTGTGAGAGCTTTTGTCAGACATCCTTTAAATCGTACATAGTACCGTTTGTAAAATAAACCAATCAGTATAAAAGAGTAAGCGTATGTCTGTCCAACATTTTTAATAAAGGTTCCTCACACCTGTAGAGCGATATGATCGCTTAGCAGCAACGAACAATAGTTCTACAATGAAACGTAACTACACCAAACGTTAATATGGAATATGCTATTGACACACTCAAAAGAAAACGAGTTGCATACCTGTAGATCTCCGGATGCATAGCTCGCAAGCCGTCGGGAGTGAGTCAGCACATCAACGCCATGGTCGTTAGGATACATTTACCCTGCTACCATAACGGCAGCAGCAGTCTACGGACAAAAGCAGTTGGTCTACAAAAAGAAAGAACCCATTTGGCCTCCAGCTAAAAAAAAGCAATCCCCGCTAGACATCTCCTAGTTGTCGAACAGAGAAAAACAAACGTGCATTGCTTTTGAAATACGGTGACGAATACTGTAGAAAATATTTCGACGTACAAGCTGTAGAATCAAATTCAACCATGGTTCAACTAACACGAATTTGGACTGCAAATCCTCACTTAGCGAAGCACGTTTGAAACTGGAAAACCCGAGTTTTATCGAATAGTGCGCGACCTAATTTCAACGAGGCTTTACATTGGGAACAATAGAGAAAACCATTATACGCGGTTGTAGTTATACCAATATAACAGGTACCTAAAACAGGATATAAACTATTTAGTTGTAGCATAAACTTATCATTTCGAAATAAATAAGTTCAAAATGAAAATTTGTAGCAAGCGTACTTATTTTAAACAGGATGTTGTCGAAGAATTTAAGAGATTACCGGATACCTAACACAAGGCATAGACTATTTAATTTATTGAATAAATTTTCGTTTTAAAAACAAAACGGATTTGAATTGAAGAATTTATTTGAAAGCGTGTTTATTATTAATTATGTGGAAAATAAATGTAACACATTTTCTCCAACTATCCTTCTAACGATCCGTGAAGGTTTTGTTATGCTATAGTATTCCTAATGATATTGGTGACTATCTGTATTACGCGTCCGGATTTTTCTTTATATTATAAATTATAGCAGTAGTCTTTTTGGTGTATTATTAAATGGAATTATTTTTAATTAACGATGTACCTAATCTTTTTAAGTTTCTGTGAGAAATGTATAAAATTGAATTCTTTTTTCCCTGTTTATAGTTTTAAAATAATTTGTAAATGGGAGCTCCGTCCTAATATGTATTTTACTACAAATAGCTTTCCGATTTCGTGGTTTGAGTATATTGCATGGCACCCTGCATTTATTCAATACATTCCATGTTTTATGGAATCTTTTATTTTGGCGGTTTATATTGATACAACGTTTATCATATTTAATGGCCGATACGTTATTTGAAGATTGTACTAAATTGTACCAATTTTTGTTAAAAAATTAATTTTTACTGCTTAAATAATCCACCTGTCCTAATTTGAAATTATATTTTTTAAAGCAAAAGAATTAAAATATCGTGTTTAGTTAGGATTAATTTATTTGTGGAATATATCAAACAAGGTGCGTCCATATTTAATTTGTCCATTTAAATTTACTGAATTTTCCTTACCCATTAAACTTGTAGCAAGTGTAGCGCCACGCGTTATAGTGGTTTATGTAATGAATAATTGAATGCCTTCAATTTAATACCGACGGAAAAGCTTTGTCAGATACAGAAGATATCCGTATGCACACGCACGTATTCAGATATACAGCTAATACGACGAAATTTTAACTTAAGTTTATATGCAGAGCCTAAATGTTCACTTAAAATTGAGCTAATAACTGAAAGAATACAAATATAAGGTTTTCGACAGAATTAGGACTAGTGATTTTCTAATTGGATGCACTAGCCAACTGGGTCACCGAAACAGGTGATTCAATTTGAACCGTACATCAATCTAATTTTTTATTGTTTGGTTTTTGCCAATCATATCTGACAAATAGTCCAAACGAAATGCAAAGCTAATATATGGTTGCATATGCGACTTAAATTTCTAAAACTTTTCAATTGAATTACCGATTTCGGTAGCTCATTAGGTTAGTGAATCCCAGTACAAATTGGAAAGTTACAGGTTAGAATCCTATTATAGACCTTCTAATTTTTTTCAATTACTACTCCATTTGAAATGATCATTTAGGGTTCCATTAAAGCATAAGCTATAATTATGGTAGAATTGAAAATCAACTTGTATATCTATAGTAGTTGTCGGGTGACGTTTATTTAAAGTACTGTTAGTACTATCAATCAGCTACGAAATCTGAATGAATGCAAGTGATGTGTCAAATCCTTTTTAAACCATAAGCCAAACATTAAGTCGTCCATATTTCTCTCTTATAAAATATCGTTATGCAATATAATAAACTATAAAACACAATTTTGCATTACATATGTATTGTAGCACCGATTGGTCTGCTTTTGATCAGAATAATTACATTATAACGTAAACGAATCGTTTGTACACAAAAGATGATTGATGGCCCTTGCGGCACCACATATTGTAAATGAACTTGATTGACAGGTACAAGGATTTCCTATTTAAGAGTTATTTAGAATACAATATGAAATCTCGAGAATGTTATTTACACAACAGCTGATGATCTCAACTAGTACAATTGAAATGTATATAGCTTGCTGTTCTGAATATTAGGGTTTAATTCCAATGTTAGCTCCGATATAATTTCTGATAAAAGCTCTGATTATGATACTTGTTCTAATTTACTTTGTGCGACGTAAATTACTGTAATTAGTATATATATTGTCGTGTTATCTTCCTGTAGAAAAAATAAAACCCTTGTTATTCTTGCCCCACGGTTGGGCAGATATATTTATGCTGTGATATCTCGCCCCACGGCTTGGGCATACATATTTTATGCTATGATAATCGAGCTCCACGATTTGGGCTTGTCATATTTATGCTTTTTAAATATCTTCTCCCTTTTTAAATTATTTACATCTGTAAGATTTTTAGAAATCAAGCCAGCAAAACGAGCTTTATATTACATTTAGAGACCTTTTGAAACGTTTCAAGATGTCTATTACTTTTCATAAATTTATACAAGAAACCCCAATTTGTCGGCTCTTACACTATGAATTATTATTGAGATAAAAACAGGTTTTAGAAATAAATCATATCAAAATATCTAACCTGAAGTGGTTCAGTAGGTGCTCTGCATTTCCAAGAATTGAAGTCGACATCCAACCAAATTAGTATCCAAATCGTTATTGGTGAGTTTATTCCAATGAAAGGTTTTTCATTTACGCAATAGAATATTTACCATCTTCAGAGATTATCAAATTGCTTTAACAGGCAGCATTCTCCAAAGTCTCGTATTCAAAATTGTATTTAAGATCGTAATTGATCGTTATTAAAAGTTTTACCAGGAATCGTAACAAGATCTTATTAGGATCGTTATTTCGATTGTAATTAAAATTGTAATTAAGATTGTAATTAAGATGGTAATTAAGATTGTAATTGAGATGGTAAGTAAGATGGTATTTGAGATGGTAATTAAGAGTCGTGTTTAGAAGTACGGCTCGCTTGCACAATTATACATTCTTTAATTTTCACTTTAATTTAATTTACTGTTTACGTAAATATTTAGCACTTTCAAGTATAGTGACTGCCCAGTTTCAAAAGTATACTAACTCGATATTCAAATGTCATCATATTTATAGGATCGGCCCCTTTTGTTTGCGATTTGTTGACTCCACGTGCTGGGCGAGACCAAGTGTCTTATCTCTTGTTATTTTGGGAAACTTTACCAATTGTGTTGTTCAATTGCATGAAGCGATGCTAAGAATGTCACGTAATTCATTATTATACCTCACATTTAATTCAGAAATCCCAGGAATCTTCGTCCAACAAATCACGTACTATTGTTGTTGACCTTATTCTAATTTGAACGGAATAAATTTGGTGTTTGTTTATTTACTAATTAAATTGGATTTTTGAACAAATGTGATACTTTTAGATCACGTACTCTTTTAAAATAATGCATAATTTCTGCGTGCGTTTAAAGTGATATATTAACGCACTTTTCGAATATTTATCTAGCCAATTCATGCAGGTTTTTCAGTGATTTAATTTGAATGCGTTTCGTTACATTTTTAAATTCTTACCTTTGCTCGTAGCTACTTTTGGATATGTGTTTTAATCACTTGTACTGCTGTATACAGTGTGGTCTCAACTAATAATATTTATAATGACCTATTTACTCTTCTAATATCTGTAATTATGTGCTTTTGTTACTTGGGAGTTTTTTTTGTTTATTCTACGACCCCTATGACTTAACCTACCCCTAAATTAACCCTATAATTACAGCATTAAATATGTATTGCCGTGATAGGGGTCACGAGAAGTCATTAAAACCCTAATTCTAAAAATAAACCCCACTAAAATATTTTAGAATCCGAAAATATGAAATTTTCCGTAAATTCATAGTTACGCCTCGTATAATACAAGCGTATGTTTATTCATTGATGCACAATGCAGAAACGCAAATTGCGCGTGTGTAATCACCCTGTAGGATATAAGCATATTGTAAATAAGTAGCAAATAACGTAAGTTGTAGAAATAATTAATTATAAGATTATTGTAAAGCGCATTTAAATGCTAGCGTAAAAATATATACATTTTTGATAAAATTTGCTGTAAATATCATAAAATGAGCTTTACGCATTTTGCATAAATATAAATTTTTTGTGTAATTTCCTATAAAACGCAAACCCTTTTGCATTAAAAACCAATTAAAATTCAAATTAATTACCCGGTGGATACTGCAATTTATTTTAAACATAAAATTCTCTAGAATATAAAAAAATGAGCAGATTTAACATTGAAAATAAAACGTAAAATTCCTGAAACAACTGACAAGAAATTATTTATGATGTTCGCATTCACTATTGGAGAGAAGCGATACGCAGCAGTAATAGCATATGCTAAATAAGGACAAAAACGAGTGTCACGAGTAGCAAGAATCAGCTAAGAAAGTAATAAAATGTCAAAATTTTATACGCTAATTGGGTGTTCCTGGAATACTTACACCATAATGTTCGAAATTATTGCGTTAAAATTATAGAAATAGATAAATTTGTATATATAGGAGAGTTTATCGTTTCGAGGGAAATCCATTCATTAAATTTGATCCGATGCAGTTGTTGTAGATCAAGAAATGTTATTTTTAAAACGCTAGCCGTTGCATTATATAGAAATATGCAGTAAAACATAGTTGAGAGGTTGCAATAAATATTGAAGCGATGTTTTAAAACCCAAATTACATACAAAAATGGAATTATTAATTACGAAAAAAAGACAAATTCTTCAATTATCATCATTAGGTCTTCAGTCCTGGAACTAGTTAGACGCGTACCCTCATTGTTTCCTATTCTGAACTAATCTGCACATTTCCCTGAAATTTGCACAGTCTGCATCTATCACTATCTGATCTAGGTCTACATCTACCTCCTTTTTCCTATCTCTGTTTGTAATATGTTCCATATTATTTCGCAAAAATGCCTTAGAAGGTATTCGGTCCTTCTATTTCTCCTATTTTTCCACAGATATCCTTGTCCCCCTACTATTTCTATAACCTATTTGTTATTAACTGTGTCTGTCCATGCTATCATCCTCATACATCTGAAGCACAACATTCCAAAAGGCTGCTACCGTTTTTTGTCTGCTTTTCCTACTGCCCGTATTTCATAGGCATACTGTGCTGTGCTCCACACATATGCTTTCAACAATTTTCTTCTTGTTTCATGTTTGTTATCTTTCATCATACGCGCTGTTCTTTCTTGTTAGATGCAGTTCGGTCCCCTTCTTGTCGCCTAAATTCTTAAGTATCAGTCATGCAGCTTTACGTGGTTCAAACTAAGACTGCCCGCTTATCAAACTTGCGCGTTATATAGCCTACGCCCCATCTAAAGATTCATTGGTTTATCTGAGCCCTTGTTCAAAGTTTACGACCAACCATCGGTTGTTTTGGTTATTTTTAGGCTTTTACAGGTTTATCCTCGATATTGCCGTCGAAACGATTTCTTGATCACGTAGGTATCAATGTATTACTAGTTGGTATTTATTTTATACCATCTGTTTTGATGTTGTTACCAGAATTTCTAATTCGCCTTGGCACGTAATTTCACTTATGGCTTTTGTTTGTTAAGATAATACTTTGGGATTCGTATTAACTCCATGTTGAAAATCACGTAGACAAAGTGATGTAAATTAACATATTTCTGTTTACATTTTTGCGTTTCCGAAGCGTATTTATTTTGAAGGATGCGTTCCTTATCAGGACACTATGCTATCTGCTTTCATTATCGCTTGTTTAATGTAAAGTGTATTATGAATTTCTGGGTTTTTACTGCATTTCACGCGTATTAATTTATAATTTCTGAATACTTTTGGTTTATAACAAAGTTTGATTGCGTGTAGAGTTATTTCTTTTGCTGCATGTGGGTTTATTGTTGAATGATATGCTACTCGGCATTAATTAAAGTCAATTGCTATCCTTATACAGGGTGTTAAATGTTTGCTCTTTGCATAATATGCAAATTACGTATTTTTAATGGTAAATAAATGCGACCTTCTAATTCTTAGTACTATTTACATGTATTGGGTAACCATTATGACTCAATATACCCCTAAATAACCCCTTATCATAGCAATATATATATATATATATATATATTATACTGTCAAGAAGGGGGTGGGCTTATAAAATGTTTAAATAGGGCTTCGAAACGACTTTGCTAGAATGGGGGTATATTTGGTTTTGTTTGAGTATTTTCTTTCAGGTATTTTTGGTTTATAAATTAACAACAACTATTCCACGTTTATAAATTTATAAAGCTTTTGAAACTGCATTGCATTCAACAACATATACCGGCCATAGACCAGGCTAAGCTAGTTATAAGTTTGCATTGTATACGTATTTTAATTGTTATGGTTGCACGTATATGAAATTTAATTTGGAGTTAGCGTTTTCAGAACCATTTGAATGTAAAACAAATATCAAAATTGCTTGGTATACTGCACGCTTTTAAAATTTTAAGGAGTTAAGTGATACTCCCGTAAAATTTGTAAATCAATTTCAGTTTGAATATGTTTTAACAATTAAAGATTGGTTATGTAATGACAGGACGTTTACCGAATAAGACATAAATGTCTGTTGCGTACAATTTAAAAGCTGCACCATCAAAGTTTGTTAGCTATTTTCAATATTGTAAAAAGTTCAATATACATAAATCACTGGATTACAAACCATCTAGAAAATGAATGTATCTAGAGAAAACAACTGTATTATTAATCAATTATTAATAATTATAAATTACATAGTGTGCGTAGAGATAGTTGTCATGGCAACGGAAACAAAAGAAGACGGTTTTTATTTTATAAGGGACTTCAAATTTATATTACGAAAAAATAGACGTGTTTTTGTACTGTTATGAGTTTTATTACATTTAAAAGTTACGAGAAAGTTTTGAAAGTCAAGTTGTACCTGGAGATAGCAAATAGTAGCAGTTTTACGGCGAATAAAAGTTAATTAAAAGAGGGAGTGCTGGTCTGCACCGTTATTGTTTGAAGACGAAAGCATAGTGGAATTGGAGTTATCTGAGGATTTGTATAACATAAAATTTGTAGAAATATTAGTAGTTTTATAGTCTGGAGATTACCAGTTGCTCGAGTTACTTATTATTTACAGGAGGTGCCTGCAGTTGGTCACTTGGCTTCAGGACGGCTGGAAGGCGGCGCTTGTATCTGGATTCCAGGTATTAGTATTTAATATCTACGCAGTGCTTTAATCAAATTTATAAAAGTGGAACTAGTGTTTGGGAATACTTTTGGCTTTTAAAATTATTTTGAAAACTCCTTGGATATTTGTTTGGGTGTCTAGTTGAGAGGTGTTTGCTTAGGACGGACCCACCCTAGGTAGATTCCGCCACGTGTTTGACGGCCCTGTAAAATATTTAAGTGCAGCAGCCGTGTAAAATAATTAAAGATAGATTGTGTGGCATAACTCAACAAGGCTCTAAAATAAGACAAGGAGTGACAGATAGATATATTACGCCTATCACTAATAAGGTAGGATCACAGTATATATAACAATATATATATATATATATATATATATATATATATATATATATATTTAAAGTAAATTGTTGGGAAGGCTTGTAGAAAATTTTGCTGTAGTTACGAGTTGTTGAAAAGAATTGTATGTATAATCTATTTGATGATAAAAACTGTTTGCGTAAATCCAGTTTACGTTACATCATTTATGTTCTTTTAGAATTTAAGATTTGTAATTTGTATACAAACTTTGATTCTTATAGATTATAAACTTCATATAGGAAAAGCCAATGTATGCGATAATCTGATTGCATTGTAACTCATCACACCGCTTACAATATAAGTTAACTGCATACAATCCCACCCTCACTTTCAACCCTTCCGCGTACTATAGACGCGGTTATGCGGCTTATGAAACGCATACACTGCCCAATCCGTTCGAATTACTTTATATAAACAAGCTGTAAACGGAACGTTTCAATGTTACTGTTAATGCTTATTTATTTTAATTTCAGCCTTGTGTGTAGTATTTAATTTATTGAGTAAACAAAAATTCCAAATTATATAATTGGACTGACAGTATCAAGCATTTTGTAGATACACAATATAATTTTGCAGTGCTGGGTAAAATCGGTTTGTTAAGCTATTTTAAATTAAAAATGGAAAATAGAATTGTGAAAAGCATTTAAAATGCAAATTAAAAAACACTTTGACCATTCGTATGTAAAATAGACAATAGAAATTATGTATTTCAATTGAAATTTCAAATAGAAAATGCTTTAAAAATTTAATTAGCAAAATACATTTAAAAATCAAAAATAAAGTAAAGTATAACTAAGGCATCTTCTGGTATGTCTTAATAGTGTCAAATTGCTTGAAAGTTTTGTCTTTGTGTTTGTTTAGGAGGCATTATAATGCATACATATTATGAAATTAGTCGTTCCGCGGGTCCAGATGAAGACAGCAGAGTATTACGTTTTGTAAATAACTTTTTTATTGCAGGATATAGATCCAATATAGAGGAATGTATCTTCTTTTTGAAAACACCGAAGGGCTTACAGCTGTATACAATTCTTCTAGAGCTATCACGAGAATCGTCAAATAAAAAATATTGCTCATCCAAGAGGAACCAGGATTTGATTTCTCCATCTTCATATGTATTACAGACTTTTTATAACATTTGAATTCATTTATTAATAACTGCTTAACGATTTTTTTCTTTTGGCGCCCATAGTAGTTTAAAGAAAGACCGTGTAATTGTTGCCAATTGCCATCATTTACATCGAGTGAAAATAAAAAATAATTGCTGGATCTTTATATTAAACTTTGTATTAAAACAAGATAAGAACAATGTTTTAGTTTACGTAATTCAAATATTTTCAATACTTTCTTAATACGCAACAACTTCGGTGTTAGCTCCCCAAAAAAATAATTTTTTCTGGCAGGTGATCTATAGCTTCTGCGAAATGTCGCAAGACTTTAATACATTCCAAAAGAAATTCATATTCAGTTTCTTTAAATTTAAGTGATTTAAAAACCTTGTTAACATCACCCAAATTATCTTACACATTCGTTAAGATTTTATACAAGTAAATGTCGAATTTCACTGTCCAACAACAAGGAGATGTGGGAGTCCCTAGGGTTATTTTCTGAAAGGTTTCACAAGCGTTTGAAAACCTAGATGCCAAATTCCAAATTGCAACTCACTTTCAGAATGCACTTTGGTAAATTCTATTATACATGTTGTTAAACAATGCTTGTTTAATATCAGTGTTGTTTTTAAATTTAGCTAATGACTAACACGTCGTTGAGGGTCTGGTCATTTCTCACCATTCTGTGAACAAAAACACTCTGAACCTGAGTAGAATAAGGAAATTTTAAAAGAAGCTCAAATATTATAAATATTCATTTTGCACTAGCGTATTTGTAGAGCACTCGGTATATTAAATCCGGCGGCTCCGTGGGGTAGTTGGCATGCGTGTAACTACTACGCCCAAGGTCCCGGGTTCGAATCCTGACACGGTGCGCTTGAAAACTATTAAGCCAGCATTTTTCATAAAAATACGCCCTCGTTTGGATGAGAGGTAAAATGGAGGTCCCGTGTGTGAGTGTTGTCACGCACGTTAAAGATCCCTACCTTGCTTAGAACAGCAAGGATTCGGCAAAATTCAAAATTTTTCAGGTAAAAAAAACTCGCTTCGTGGCCAATGTAGTACCTTCGGGTGGAGCATTGGAAAATCACATATTACGTAACTTAATTGTATTTTTATATAAGAATGAACTATATTAAGCGAGTAAAATACACCTTTGAAAAAGGTCGTCATCCAAAAATATGCTACCAAAAAAAAAGTAACTCGAGGAGTAAATGCGACTACTATGGTAGATCTCATTTAAATGCGTTCCAAAACAATTTCAGTTTTATTTAATTCTCATTTCATTTTCATAACAAGCATATTAAAAGTATTGAAAAGCATGTATATTAATGCTAAACATAAGGAAGGTATTTATTTTGACGAGGACGCGTAAGCAATATTAAATTAAAAAGCGTAAAATCTTTCAGAACATTCCATTGATAACAGGTATAACATATTGAACGTTTGTTCAATTAAGACGAACTTCAGTCATACATCAAGTGATAAGAGTCGTAAAAATGAAGGAATGACAGCGAAAATCTTGATAATGCATGTACGTGTATTAGTAATGGTAGCCTCGAGCCGCTTTCTATGAAGTTGCATAATACAAGCAATTCTAATTTGGACAAAGTTTTAAATTTAAACAAATCAGAATGTAGGAACAACGCCCAGAGAGTGCGAGATCTTTCTAGATTCTGTGACGTAGTAAGGCTCGATACTATATAAACACAAAAGAAGGCGTGAACGTGGTCAGTAGCTAATAATGGGTCGGATCAATGGTCGGTGTTGAATACTTGTTTTAAGTGTCATGATGTTAGTATAAAGTAGCAAACAGACGACTTTGAAAGATATTTCTACTCTGAAGTAAGTAAGATTTTGAAGTAGATAATTAAAATGGTTTTAAATGAATGAATAATAGTGATTTGCGGCTAGATGAAGTTTCAATTTGAATAGATTTGATGGTAAACGGATTATAAAATTTTAAACAATTTGAATAATATTGGTATATGGATTTCGAAAGCATATATGACAATTAATTGCAAATTAATTTTTAAAAATTTTGACAATCTTGGTATATAAACTCGAAATGCAGTTTTGTTCCTATTTTTTAACGATTTTGTAAGCGGGCGTCAGCTTAGGATATTGAAAAAAAAACGACCAGCACAATTTAAATGATAAAACAAAAATCTTATTGTTTTAAAAACCTTAAAACGACATTATTTTTATAATTTAATTAAGTTAAATTACGTAAAATTTTGAGTGTAAATTTTTGTGTGAAAGCAATAATTAAAATTGAGAGTGGTTGAACTTAGGCAGGTTTGTCCATTATATAATAATAATAATTATTGAACATGACTGATCAGGTACGTTTATATCCGACTTATAGGGGGTTATTAAGATTATGCAATTGATATTCTAAAATTTTGTACATAGTACGATTTAAATAGATAATGATTTGCGAATGAAAACCCTAATGAGATAAAGAGAGAAATATTTTTGTTCCCTATTTTAATGTGGGCGAGTGTTTATCCACTACTTACAAATTTTTAGTCTTAGACTTAAGATATTGTTTGAAAGGAAAAGCCGTTATGGCAATATTGGACTCTATATTTAGATTTTAATGTTTGTATAAAGGTATTAAAGAAAAGCTGCATGTGGATGTAGCAATTGTTATTTGAAAGATTGCTTGTTAAAGAATATTTGATGTCATTATAGGTTTGATGCCTGGTTTTAGTGCTTTCATTTAGTCTGAGTTAGCAAAATGATTAGGGGAATACTTTTAGTAGAATCATTCATACGCCTCACAGCGACTTTTATCGACGCTCAACGTCAGGCATTATCAGCCACAGTTCACAGTACTTTTTTCGATGCCCACCCTGGGGTTAATTCTTTTATCATTTCAATCCACAGGAATATATATTGATGTGATAATGAGGTCATAAGAGATCATTAAGCATCAAAATCTTTGAGAAAATCGACCGAAAGCTAAGAAAATTAAATTTTCCAATATTTAATTTTTACCCCGTATAATATTCTAGTAAGTTATGCTTATTATATAAGTCAAACCCATGTTCTAACTAATGTGTAAATATTTTCTTTAAAATTATCGTTTAAAACAAGTTATTCCCGGCGAAAGTACAAAAGCATTCATTGTTTGAAAAACCCCTGTGAAAATATTTGTCCTCTTGAGAAATATCAGTTAAAACAGGTTTTATTGTATTTATGCAAGCTGAAAAGACCGTAAGCGGGTTCTGAGGTGTAAATAATCATCCATTTTAAAAATACTAAATAACATCAGTCCTCTTTAACAATATCAATTAATAAATGTAACACAGTGAATTTATTTACATTTTTTGAAAAACAAATAGTTCCATTATCTTTAGGTCAACAAGCAATATGAATAAATTCCTGGAACGCGATAACATCGAGAAAGACAACAAATCCAGATAAGATAACAAGTTTTAATGGTTATAAATTACAGAAGCTCGTAAAATTATAATAAAGAGAGAGACAACTAACTATTAACTCCAAGCATTAATAAAAGATAGGACATTTTTATAGTCACAGTAAATTTTAAACTGACAGGCCCTTTAAAATAAATACGCACAAAATTGTGGTTAATTATTATATTATAGGATGACTCACAATTTCTAGAATGTAGTCTAAATTCGAGAACGATGGCGTGTTAGATTGTGTTTTTATATAAAGGCAGAAATTCATGACAAGCGGGCAAGCAATATTTGAATATGTCATTCCACGTTCGATCATTGATAGATAATTACTGAAATAGCTTTTTAAGGAGAGTAAGGGCGACATATTTATTGCTCCTATATAAATGGTAATTGAACTTGGTATAAGGTTACCGGGTATTTTAATCAATTAAAAATAAAAGTGCAAGCAAAAACTGTTGTTAGTGTACTTTGACGTATGAGAATCAATTAAAATGAAAATCTAAAAAAAATTGAACCAGGAAATTTTGGAAACAGTTAATTCTAGACGGAAAAGATCTTTAAATAGTACTTATAATCATAGACAGGTGGCCATGGAGATATGAACACCAGCAAAAATTTGACGCAGGTATAACTTTGTTTTAAACCCATAGAGAGACAATCTGTGTATTATTAGGTGGATTAAGTTAGTATAACGTTTTTGCATTACTTGTAAATGAATAATTTGTGTAATTTTTAGGACACTCTTGAGGTGGTTTGACCTTTACAAAAAAATCTGCTCAACGTTGCTGATCAGTCACGCTGAGGCGGGTAAGAATTCACGTTTTCTATTAAGCTAGCATCCAAAGAATATTTCTTGGCGCCCAACGTTCGGGTAGTCTATTTCGTAATATTATATATTATATATTTTATATATAACCTACAACATAAATTGTGTAGAATGCTATTAGCGTTTTTTTTTTACTAGACTTACCAATTTGTTTAATGTATTTTAACGACTTATCATTTAAAAATTGTTGCTAATGTTCCACTTCTGTCAAATTGGCCTGTTATTTTATAAAGGTCTTCACCATGTTTGAGTCATTATCCGTAACAGTTTTTACAATGTATGTTTTAGATTTGTTAATAAAATCTTCATGAATGTCGTTCATTATTCCAGATACTTGGTAGTAAGTATGTCTTCCTTTAAATCGCTTGCAAGCTAATGCAGCACTTTCTCTTTCAAATTGAATGTTTATCTATAACTCATGAAAGCACAATAACGTTAATTATATACTAAAACAGTTAGAAAAACATACCCGGTGAGCTGACATATCCATATAACTTTTTTTTTAAGTGGATCAAGCATAGGCTGTTGCATGTACATATGCATCACCTTTGAATTTTTCCTAACTTCTAGTTCTGTTATTGGTATAATCATAATCAATCTTCTTAGAAAGATTCTTCTTTATAACCTTAGCCCTCTGGATTTTTTAGTTGGGGTATACCTAATACAAAAAATGTAATTTGTATAACCATCGACGGAAGCTTGCAAAGAGTCAATAGCTATTAAAAAATTTTACTGCCAACATCACCTTAGCCGACCTAAAATAACTGTTGTTCTAATTATGCCTACCATGAATCAATTTTAGAGAAGCCTCATGCTCAGCAATTCCTAAGGGACTCGTTTGAAAACAAAATTTGAAATTGCATAATCGGAGACGTTTTGTTCGTTACATAGATGTGGCTGACTAATGAAGATTGTTTAATACGCTTGGTCGAATTAAGGTGTGATTTATTTGTTGGAATTGGTCTCCTTTTGGGGTGGACAAAATCACGCCTTCTGCATTTTTCATAATCCTATAAAGAATGATTTCCAGTTTTGACCTAAATTTCATAATTTGTAAGTTTTTGTAGTGATGGTTTAATAGAATTTTACCTCCAAATGAATTCTAAAATTAGTTGTAGTATCTATTCAGCATTCAGCATCGTCATTATTCCCAATGCAACATTTAAGCGTAAAAATGATTCTCCAAAATAATAGGAAGAAATTTATCCTCCTGGTTTGTCATATATTTTCTTACTATTTATATTATCCGAACGACTTTGCTACAAACTTACGCCTGACAAAAAAAAAGGCTCGTGTATCGTATACATATCTCAAACAGGTTAGACGCGGTATCTCACTTGACAATCACGGTTATCAGGTCACAAACAGAGAAAGTGATGTTTTGTTAATTTGTTGTTGCATCTTTTGAGAAAATTTTGCAAGCAGTAAAAGTTATTGAAATAAAAAGTTGTTTTAAATGTTTATTTAAAATAAAAAACAGAAAATAGATTGATTTAAGATGAACAATATTATTTTCCATTTTAAATATATATTTTAAAGAAGTTCGCTCAAAATGTCACCTCCGTATTTGTACCAGGTATAAAAACGTATGTTGAGAGTATTGGATGGTGTAACTGTGCTACTTGCATTCATGACTTCCACCAGCTACCGGCTAAAACAGGTTTTTCGACGCTGATACTGATATATGTGGTTGCATTATCAAAAAACTTAAGGCTATGGCCTTTAATACATATTCATTTGCTGATAAAATCAAAATAATAAAAAATAGCCAGCCTAAGTTAAGTTAAACGGTTGCAACAAAATTAAAATCATGTGTTAAACATTTTAGTGATAAGGTTTATTAGCTTGAAACCTGACTCTGTGGTTGCAAGTTTTTGAATTAGCTTTTCTACTGACCCCGTTTGCTGTTTTCTCGTAAAAGATTCGTGTGCAATGTGGTAGGGCACAATGATTTAATATTATTTAATGATCTGGAAAAAGACACTAAGGTTCTTCAAGTCACTACTAATCAAAGAAGCTGCACCAATTCGGAGAGAATCTAAGGATAGGGTTTTTATTCAGTAATCAATACAAACTTGAAGTGGAAAAATACAAGAATTGATTATACAAAGTAAGGGAATAATTAGTAATTCAGTTAATGTATCTTGTTTTTTGGAAAAATTGGGTCTCGGTCAACGAAAATAATTCGTCATCCAATAGAGGAACGTCCATAGAATCTCTATATGAAATTGCAAATCACAACAACATGCAATCGCACTTGTAGGACTTAACTATATGTTGTGCCATCTCATCATCTATTCAAAACGAATCGATCTCTTCAGTTGCAGTAATGACGTTGCGAAAGAAATTTCATGTGCCAATTTCGTTGCACTAATTTTGATAAATCTTACGGCATCACTATTGTAACGTATTTTTTTAGTTAGTTGCACTTTCCTTATAAATCTAATATCATGTTTCGATAATATACAAATATAATTTATAATTGTCTGATCACTAAAAATAATTTATAAAGTATATAATATATTATGCGCTCCTTCACTTTTGATGTCTAAGTTTCTACAATTCTAATCGATTGTCTGTCATTTCGAATCACTCTTCGATCAGCGCTTGATGAAATAAGCTGTTCTTCGGAGCATAGAAAAGTCAATATGCTCAGGTACATGGCCTGCTATTGCGTTCGTAAAAGAAGTTGATTATCGAATACTTTCGTGTTTTGAGGTGGTTCCTGACAACTTTTGGTAAAGATTAATATTATTCTGAATTCCACCATCAGAAACGTCAGTTGATTCCTGCAAACCGAAAAAGATTGAAGAAACCATCATTAAAACATGCAATACCATTGAAATAAAGATTTAGTTAAAATTAGAATACTTAACGGAGATTTTGTTTGGTTGGATAATATTTTGTTTTGAATGTTTTTGAAAATTTCAACGTAAAATTCAGCATAATGCTATGTTTTCATATTGCGTGCATCGCAGATGTACTTGGAATTGTCGACATCTGGTGTTGTTTGGTTCTGGTTTAAACGTTCAAGTTTTTTTGATTGAACTGTACAAGCTCATGATCTACCCAGAGCTAACACTCTACTAGCCGTTTATTTCTAATGAGTTTTCTTTTCCTCAAACCGTTTTCCATCCAACTTTACCTTAGTCTTACCTCATTAACAAGAAATTCTCGACCTTGTGATAGCAGGTAAGGTAGGCGTTTTTGGTATATGGTGGTCCAATTTGCTATCTGATATTCGCGAGGGAATACTAATTTTTGTTACACTATGAAATCGCAGTTAGTAACGACACTACGTTCCGTGTTTCCAGATGGAAAGTAGAAGAAAAATTTTTGCATTTTGTTGATGTCATTGCGAATAGAACAGCAAATGGTTTTCTAAAACAAGTGTTAAAAACTTAAAGTAAGTTTGTTATTACAAAAGATTAATTGCACGAACAAATGATGGTGCAGCGATTATGGCTTAAGAACATGATTGATTACAAGCAAAAGTACAAGAGCATCGTAAATCTGCAATCTTTATTCATTGATATGCTCATAAACATATTTTCGTTTTATCTCAGTCTACAAACTTTATAAGTCATGTAAAGATATTTTTATAAACCTTGGGCTTCAAGCTTATTCACTAAATCAAGTAAGCGAACTCATGGGTTACACAAAAGTGTAAAAATGAGACTACCGCTGTGTCACAAACGTAATGGAGCTTTTATGTTAGCCTAGGAGTAGTACATTATTGGAGTAATCAGCACCACATTTCTACCAGCATCCACATTTCCACACACATCTGGACCAAATAGTTTTCTTCGACTGACCATTTTTCATCTTTCGAGATAAATATATCTTAAATTTTTCATCTTTCGAGATAAATGAGCATCCTCATTTCCACACACGAGATAAACCTATTTTTAAGATTTTTTTTACCGCTAACATTCTGAACCAAATAGTTTTCTTCGACTAACCATTTTTCATCTTTTGAGATAAATCTATATTGTTTGGTATCAATTAATATTAGAATTTTCTCAGTTATCTGAATTTTTAAGAATTTTTTAGATAGCATCATCCCCCAGAGAGCTACCCTCATTTTAAGATTTTTTACCGCTAACATTCTGAACCAAATAGTTTTCTTCGACTAGCCATTGCATCTTTCGAGATAAACCTATCTTGTTTGGTATCAACTAATATTAGAATTTTCTCAGCTACCCGAATCTTTAGGAATTTTTCAGATAGCATCACCCTCTAGAGAGCTACCCCAATTTTAAGATTTCTTACCTGTTGCGATTTCCGACCGTTCTTATAAATTTTTTAGTCATGCGATACATTAAATTAGTCCAAAATTTTATACAGAATTTGAATATGTAAACAGATTTAAAATCGGACTACTCCTTACAAAGTTACACTGTAAAGCTCTCAAACCTCTAAATGTTGCTCTTTGCTTTATAAGCAAAACTAACAAATAGTTTTCTTCGTCTAACCAATGCATCTTTTGAAATAAATCTATCTTGTTTGGTAGCAATTAATATTAGAATTTTCTCAGCTACCCGAATTATTAGGAATTTTTTAGATTGTACCATCCCCCAGGGAGCTACCCGAATTTTAAGATTCTTTTTATCAATGTCGATTTCTAATCATATATCCTTTTTGATATCTACAATCCTTTAACCAATACAAAGAAATAAGCACATAAAATTTTAATTATTTATTTTATCCAATTTACAGTTTAATAAACTAATCATTCCAATGTAATGTGTTTTAAATATGTAAATGGGAAGGTCGACTTTTGGCTTAATCATCGCGTGGTTAATAATTAAGAAAGCTGTATATAATTTCTTTTTAAAAGTGTGTCCAAACAAATGCGGTTATTACAATAGGAAAGTACGCTAAATGCAAGTAAATTAATAGCAATTTAATATTGCTTACTGACCTACCTTAATTAGGTTACTGTGCTATTAGGAATGATGTACTTTTTTTGTTGTCCTCGCTCGATAAACTGCTTTTATTAATAAGCTGTGTGTAAAGTTGGTGTTTACATGGTTTCGTTTAAGACCTTGTACATATTTTCCGGATTACTAGAAGACGTTATGATTTAAAATAGGACCACGCCCTGTATATAATTTCTTTTCTAGGACTTTCTATTAATTATGTTTGTGTATTAGAAATTGATGAATAATTGCAGGATACAAATTTTAAATAAACACTTTACTAAGGGAACACTGAACTTGTTGTATACAGAATACTTTCTAATAAAGCAATTTAATTTTAAATAACTTCTACGCCATACTTTTCGAAAATGGCAGGCTTGAAAATTTTCTTTGGAAACAATGGAAGATTGCCAAAGACACTCGAAGAGTGCACAAACGCGGTCCCTAAACTACAATTAATAATCGCCTTTATAGGTTTAACATTTCTACCATTTTCCAATGACTGGTGCTACGTACATGGAAACTTTAATTTCTTATTAGAGAGAATTCTTATTCTCTCAAGCACTGCTGCGTAGTTGCATGTCCATTCCTTTTGGAAGTATATGCTCGTTATAGGTTGTAAGACCCTCGGTTTTACTTAACTACAATTCGTGAGATCCCATTAATCTTTTTAATCGTGTCCTTCTCGCGTTCAATACAGTAACACTTAGCCTTACTACCTACAAATTCTAACACCAAGTCACCGTTAAACTCGTCTTTAAATATCCTTACAACTTTTTGTTAACATGCGGTAAATTGTGTTTATTATTTGCGGGGTACACCACTTTAAACCTAAAAATAAAAACAGGATAGTTTAATACGTCTATTAATAATTTATAGTAATGTTCGCGATACAAATATGTAAAAACAAACTTTATCAAGAAAATATAATGTTTTAATATAATACATACATGTATTGATAACATCTATAAACCGCTGTGGTAACCAAAGTCTGGCAAATCTGGGATAGCCAAATCTCCAAACATTTGCGCAAGCGATTGCCTTGCAGTTGCATCTTTTAAGTACTAAATGGGGAAACATTTAATAGGTTCCAACACTGCCAAGTAATTTAAATTGCTGCAATCATTAGACAGAGAAATACTGGCACTGCTCTCCCCCTCTAATAACGTTTGAACCCTTCCTTCCTCCGTCGTATTTCCACATACTTTTTTTATATCACCAACAAATTTTTCGTAAAATTCTGGAAAGTTTCTACACCTTAACTCAGCCATTTTAAAACAGATTAATTCTCGCAAATTTAATAGCTTGATGCACTCGTACGCAAGTAGCACAATAACATTCCGATCCTTCGTAATCTCCATATTATATAAATTCTCTTTTTCAAAATTGTTCAACAGCCATATACTTCTATTAAAGGCTGTGCTCAGCTGCAATTTGAAATCTTGATCCAATTGTATGTCAACAACATCGTTTCCAGTAGTCAAACCATTTAATCTGACTTGTTTTGAGTCTTGAGCAAATTGTCGAATTTGAAATTCCACTTGAAAAGTACACAATTTCTTCCAATCGAAGTAAGAGAATGTTATCGTAGAATCAGCACACATACCGCTACAGCAAATAACTTGGATGGTAGGTTGAAGACCACCATATAAATCAAAACCAGCTTCTAATATATGGTGGTGATAATTTGGAGGAAATTTGCCTAACCTATAGGTTGACTTACCAACTAGTTGGTTGATATTTAATTGTGGTACTCGCACATCACTTGTAACGTCAACACAAGAAAAATCCATCTTTAATTTATAATTTTAATCAAACTCGACGATACTTTGACGACTAATGCACTGGAACATGGCTCTCGCCTTTTATGCCGATGGTCAAGCGTGCACAACTCCTTATTATATTAGTTGGCGTTATATGCAAGTCTTGACTGGAAAAGTGACGCGTATAATTGTTTTATAGTGGGTTTTACCTGCTTTAAATAACTTCTACGTCATACTTTAGGAAATGGTAGGCTTGAATATTTTCTAAATGAATCACCAAGCAAAAGTATATGCTTAGCGGTATTAAAATTAACCATTAAGTTCCCATTTTTACGACCGTAGTTAATTATAGATTAAAATTTAATTTGTTCACGTTCGAGCTTCCCGTAAACTAACATATTTTATAGTAACAATGCGCTGTATAATACATGCATACCCCTTCGCCGCGCTACTGCTATTCTTGTAATTGCTAGAAAAAGTCACTCTCCTTTTTTACTGTTAGCACCGATGCAAAGCACCATTTTGTATACTTTCTATAGCACATCGCGCACTTTTTCGTCTGATAATTAAATTTTGCTTCTGTAGGCTTTTACACTTTCGCATAGCGGTCGGCCGCACGTAATGATTTCTAGAACCGGTAAGTACTCGATATCGCCCAAATAGAGAATTATATGCTCGATGTCTGTCAACTTCCGATTCCCTCGTAAAAGGTAACGTATCTTTCCTACTATTTGTTAAACAAAAACTACCGGTATCGTCATTGTGGGCGTAAACAGATGTTTGTGGATGTGTACGAGAGTATGTAACCACATACATTAACCAGTCTAAGCTATTTTATTTAGTCCACGAAAACTATTATTTTTCTAAACCATAATTAATAATCGCCTTTATAGGTTCCACATTTCGACCATTTCCCAATGACTGGTGCTACGTACATGGAAACTTTAATTTCTTATTAGAGAGAATTCTTATTCTCCCACGCACTGCTGCGTAGTTGCATGTCCATTCCTTTTGGAAGTATATGCTCGTTATAGGTTGTAAGACACTCGGTTTTACTTAACTACAATTCGTGAGACCCCTTTAATCTTTTTAATCGTATCTTTCTCGCCTATAATACAGTAGGACTTAACATTACTACCAACAAATTTTAATACTGGAACCCCATCAAATACCTCTTTAATTTTCCGTACAACTTTTTTTGTTGACAAGTGTTATATTGTATTTATTATACGCAGGGTAGTCACTCTTTTAAGATAAATATATTTTGCTAAGTATCAATTAATATTAATTTTTTCTAGGGACCCCAAATTTGTAAATAGATTTTAAATAGAACCACCCCATACAAAGTTATGCGTTTTAAAGACCCAAATCACTAATTTTTGCTCATCTTTATTTAACACCATTTTTTAAAACCTTTTTCGCTACCCAAGACATATGCCTTAGCCAACCATCTCCCGAGAAATCTAAAACCGCCGTGTCCCGCGAATACCACGTGGAGATAACACGTATACTCTGTCAACCAGGATAGAAGCAGGAAGGATTTGGAAGGTGGGAGAAGAACTTAAAAATTATAGAACCTTAAAACTAATATATACAAATATAAACAACTATCTTATATCTTTACGCCCCCATGCGTAGATTGTTGTACTATTAGGAATGATGTACCTTTTGTCATCTTCCCTCGATAAACTAATTTTATTAATAAGCTGCGTATGCAAATCGTATTCTTTTACTCCGGATACATACGCAGGCAAGTACTCGATACCATCCAAATAAAGAATTGGACGCTTGGTGACTGTTAACATCCGCTTCCCTCGTGTACACCCAGACACATCACAGTCCATGAGCACCCCTGCGCATGCACACCCCTGCCCATGCGCACCCCTGCGCGTACGCACCCCTGCCCATGCTCGCTACCCATGCACACCCCTCTCTGTGCGACTGCTATTTCGGGGTAACGTCACAGCCTTTTATAAATAAAGAACAATGTTATATACTATTATAAAATGTTTATTCTAACATTATACATAACAAATTTAAAAACAACTAATGCCAAGCATGGAGTCATTTAAACTTAATTTTAATACAAAGTTATACACAGAAGACAGTCCTTTCTTTATGTTTGTTTACAGTGGTTTTAATTTTATCTAATTTTATTCGCAGCTTAAAATTTAAATCGACACCCAAGTCTTCTATCTCCTTTTATAACCAATAGTTTGATACATAAAGACCGTCTAGGTTTTCGAATTGTAAAATGTACCGAAGTTTGCCTCTATATTTAAAGTCTTTGATTCCATCGACAACCAGATCCATTCCTTCGTGTAATTCTTGCAGCTTGTGACGATCTTTTAATCGCAGCTTTCCCACTATATCCTGCATACGTATCTTGCTAGCTTGATCGACTTCTTCTTGTCGGTATTGGAGGAAATCCTTTTTCTCCCACACACTGTTGCGTAGTTGCATGTCCACCACTTTTGATAATATATGGTTGTTATAGGTTGTAAGACCCTCGGTTTTAAATGATCCGAAAGGTTCTTTATTAGGTAAATATACAATGTTTAGCGGAACCCCTTTGCGTGTGGTGTACGCCAAGGTTACGAAACCCGCATTCCTTAGTTCGTCTTTGTTACCTGCCATTTTGATAAATACGTTTTTAGAATAACCTTTTAAAAAGTATACGGATTTAGTACCATCCTTTTCTGCAAGAACACCTACATAACTAAAAGAGTCTTTCTTACTAACCGCAAATGCATACAGCTTGTACAACCCGGATGTATCTAAGTCAGTTCATCGACGCATAAAATAATCTTTTAATTCTTCCTCATTTTCTTTAATAAGATGTTCTTTGTCTAACACATCTTTGTATTGTTCGCGTATTGTCGCAGTGTTTTCCATGTAGTCCAATTTTCGCCTTTTTGCATCCATTTCCTCTAATTCCAGTTGTCTTTTCCTTCCACTTACAGCGTATGGCATACATAATGGGGCAATTTCCTTTAGCGTAAACAGATAGAGTTTACTACCAATATTTGCGCGTTGTCGTACAACCTCTGGGCGAATGTTAGGTGTATTTATCAATCCCATTTCGAAATGGCTATTTCTTTTGGAATTGTAGAATATGGTGTTGCAGATTGTGTAAAATATGTACTACCTGCTTCAATGTAGCACTTGTATATGATTTTTATTTTATCTTGGCTATCTTTCCTCTACTATCTCCAAATAATTTACAGGTAAATAATTATAACTAAAAGCCAAAAGCACATACTTTATCAATGTTTCCCTTTCTTTTGGTTTTTCGGACAACTTAATTTGCAAGCCCGTCAATTTCTTTGTATTGCAATTCCCCCAATACACGTACTGTAGTATGTTTTTATACACTAAACAGCAGCTATTTTGTAGCTTGTCCGACAGCTTACTCCACATTTTGGCAAGTGGTACCGAGTACATTGGCGCCTTTAGGAAGTATAACTTACTATCTTCCAATAACGTTAAACAGTCTTTTAAGGGATTCTACACCCGTTCCGCACTGACATAGCTTCCAATTGCACAGTTGTATATTGTCGCTTCCAATCGCGTAATACCATGTTCTTTAGCCAAAGTAGACGCAAATGTTTCCCTTAAACGTACATCTGGACAACGTAAAAAATCTAGTATATGATTGCCAAGTTGTTTATTAACACCAGCACTTGTTATCTGACACACAAATTTGTTGTATATCTTAATTCTTGCATTGGTTGTTAGCCATGTTAAACAATCAATTCCCACAGTTTTATCGTTGTCAACTATAATATTACACTTTTCTTCGTATTCGCAAAAGTTATGGTTTGTAGTTAAATAATTACACATCTCCATCTTGCTAAAAGAGGTATTTAATGGGGTTCCAGTATTAGAATTTGTTGGTAGTAATGTTAAGTCCTACTGTATTGTAGGTGAGAAAGATACGATTAAAAAGATTAAAGGGGTCTCACGAATTGTAGTTAAGTGAAACCAAGGGTCTTACAACCTATAACGAGCATATACCTCCAAAAAGAATGGACATGCAACTACGCAGCAGTGCGTGGGAGAATAAGAATTCTCTCTAATAAGAAATTAAAGTTTCCATGTACGTAGCACCAGTCATTGGGAAATGGTCGAAATGTGGAACCTATAAAGGCGATTATTAATTATGGTTTAGAAAAATAATAGTTTTCGTGGACTAAATAAAATATCTTAGACTGGTTAATGTATATGGTTACATACTCTCGTACACATCCACAAACATCTGTTTACGCCCACAATGGCGATACCGGTAGTTTTTGTTTAACAAATAGTAGGAAAGATGCGTTACTTTTTACGAGGAATCGGAAGTTGACAGACATCGAGCATATAATTCTCTATTTGGGCGATATTGAGTACTTACCGGTTCTAGAAATCATTACGTGCGGCCGACCGCTATGCGAAAGTGCAAAAGCCTACAGAAGCAAAATTTAATTATCAGACGAAAAAGTGCGCGATGTGCTATAGAAAGTATACAAAATGGTGCTTTGCATCGGTGCTAACAGTAAAAAAGGAGAGTGACTTTTTCTAGCAATTACAAGAATAGCAGTAGCGCGGCGAAGGGGTATGCATGTATTATACAGCGCATTGTTACTATAAAATATGTTAGTTTACGGGAAGCTCGAACGTGAACAAATTAAATTTTAATCTATAATTAACCACGGTCGTAAAAATGGAAAATTAATGGTTAATTTTAATACCGCTAAGCATATACTTTCGCTTGGTGATTCATTTGGAAAATATTCAAGCCTACCATTTCCCAAAGTATGACGTAGAAGTTATTTAAAAAGATGTAAAACCCACTATAAAACAATTATACGCGTCACTTTTCCAGTCAAGACTTGCACATAACGCCAACTAATATAATAAGGAGTTGTGCACGCTCTACCATCGGCATAAAAGGCGGGAGCCATGTTCCAGTGCATTAGTCGTCAAAGTATCGTCGAGTTTGATTAAAATTAAAAATTAAAGATGGATTTTTCTTGTGTTGACGTTACAAGTGATGTGCGAGTACCACAATTAAATATCAACCAACTAGTTGGTAAGTCAACCTATAGGTTAGGCGAATTTCCTCCAAATTATCACCACCATATATTAGAAGCTGGTTTTGATTTATATGGTGGTCTTCAACCTACCATCCAAGTTATTTGCTGTAGCGGTATGTGTGCTGATTCTACGATAACATTCTCTTACTTCGATTGGAAGAAATTGTGTACTTTTCAAGTGGAATTTCAAATTCGCCAATTTGCTCAAGACTCAAAACAAGTCAGATTAAATGGTTTGACTACTGGTAACGATGTTGTTGAGATACAATTGGATCAAGATTTCAAATTGCAGCTGAGCACAGCCTTTAATAGAAGTATATGGCTGTTGAACAATTTTGAAAAAGAGAATTTATATAGTATGGAGATTACGAAAGATCGGAATGTTATTGTGCTACTTGCGTACGAGTGCATCAAGCTATTAAATTTGCGAGAATTAATCTGTTTTAAAATGGCTGAGTTAAGGTGTAGAAACTTTCCAGAATTTTACGGAAAATTTGTTGGTGATATAAAAAAAGTATGTGGAAATACGACGGAGGAAGAAAGGGTTCAAACGTTATTAGAGGGGGAGAGCAGTGCCAGTATTTCTCTGTCTAATGATTGCAGCAATTTAAATTACTTGACAGTGTTGGAACTTATTAAATGTTTCCCCATTCAGTACTTAAAAGATGCAACTGCAAGGCAATCGCTTGCGCAAATGTTTAGAGATTTGGCTATCCCAGATTCCCCAGACTCTGGTTACCACAGCGGTTTATAGATGTTATCAATACATGTATGTATTCTATTAAAACATTATATTTTCTTGATAAAGTTTGTTTTTACATATTTGTATCGCGAACATTACCATAAATTATTAATAGACGTATTAAACTATCCTGTTTTTATTTTTAAGTTTAAAGTGGTGTACCCCGCAAATAATAAACACAATATACCGCATGTTAACAAAAAGTTGTGGGGAAATTTAAAGACGAGTTTAACGGTGACTTGGTGTTAGAATTTGTAGGTAGTAAGGCTAAGTGTTACTGTATTGTACGCGAAAAGGACACGATTAAAAAGATTAAAGAGATCTCACGAATTGTAGTTAAGTAAAACCGAGGGTCTTACAGCCTATAACAAGCATATACCTCCAAAAGGAATGGACATGCAACTACGCAGCAGTGCGTGGGAGAATAAGAATTCTCTGTAATAAGAAATTAAAGTTTCCATGTACGTAGCACCAGTCATTGGGAAATGGTAGAAATGTTAAACCTATAAAGGCGATTATTAATTGTGGTTTAGTGACCGTGTTGATGCACTCTTTGAGTGTCTTCGGCAATCTTCAATTGTTTCCGAAGAAAATTTTCAAGCCTGCCATTTTCGAAAAATATGGCGTAGAAGTTATTTAAAATTAAATTGCTTTATTAGTAAGTATTCTGTATACAACAAGTTCGGTGTTCCCTTAGTAAAGTGTTTATTTAAAATTTGTATCCTGCAATTATTCATCAATTTCTAATACACAAACATAATTAATAGAAAGTCCTAGAAAAGAAATTATATACAGGGCGTGGTCCTATTTTAAATCATAACGTCTTCTAGTAATCCGGAAAATATGTACAAGGTCTTAAACAAAACCATGTAAACACCAACTTTATACACAGCTTATTAATAAAAGCAGTTTATCGAACGAGGACAACAAAAAAAGTACATCATTCCTAATAGCACAGCAACCTAATTAAGGTAGGTCAGTAAGCAATATTAAATTGCCGCATTTGTTTGGACACACTTTTAAAAAGAAATTAGATACAGCTTTCTTAATTATTAACCACGCGATGATTACGCCAAAAGTTGACCTTCCCATTTACATATTTAAAACACATTACATTGGAACGATTAGTTTATTAAACTGTAAATTGGATAACATAAATTATTAAAATTTTGTGTGCTTATTTCTTTGTATTGGTTAAAGGATTGTAGATATTAAAAAGAATAGCTGATAAGAAATCGACATTGATAAAAAAATTTTAAAATTCGGGTAGCTCCCTGGGGGATGGTACAATCTAAAAAATTCCTAAAAATTCGGGTAGCTGAGAAAATTCTAATATTAGTTGATACCAAACAAGATAGGTTTGTCTCAAAAGATGCATTGGTTAGACGAAGAAAACTATTTCTTAGTTTTGCTTATAGAGCAAAGAGCAACATTTAGAGGTTTGAGAGCTTTAAAGTGTAACTTTGTAAGGAGTAGTCCGATTTTAAATCTGTTTACATATTCGAATTCTGTATAAAATTTTAGACTAATTTAATGTATCGCACGACTAAAAAATTTATAAGAACGGTCGGAAATCGCAACAGGTAAGAAATCTTAAAATTGGGGTAGCTCTCTAGGGGGTGATACTATCTGAAAAATTCCTAAAGATTCGGGTAGCTGAGAAAATTCTAATATTAATTGATACCAAACAAGGTAGATTTATCTCGAAAGATGCAATAGCTAGTCGAAGAAAACTATTTGGTTCAGAATGTTAGCGGTAAAAAAATCTTAAAAATAGGTTTATCTCGTGTGTGGAAATGAGGTTGCTCATTTATCTCGAAAGATGAAAAATTTAAGATATATTTATCTCGAAAGATGAAAAATGGTTAGTCGAAGAAAACTATTTAGTCCAGATGTGTGTGGAAATGTGGTGCTGATTACTTCAATAGTGTACTACTCCTAGGTGAGACTGTTCTCAAATATAAAACAGACCTTGTTTTAGACTATAATTCAAAGTCAAGATTTTGAATGGAATTATTAATTTGCCATATGTGTGCATGAGCTTTACAGCATATTAACGAAACTTTATTTCAGCTTCATTTCATTGATTTTTCTGCAATTTTTCCCTATTCCGATATATTATTCTGAACTTTACAAAAAAAGATAGCAGATGTTGAACAAAATAAAAATTTAAAGCCTCAAGCAGTATGCTCAAAATCTAAAAAATGATTTTCAAACTTTATGGAGACAGATAACGAATTTATATTTGATAATATTACGCACAGTACTAAGTAGTTGCGCAGAGATGAAATTTCTGGGGAATACAAAGAAACGTCTTATAGAAGAGTATATTGTGAAATATTGGATCCTATTATTTTAAACGTGGAGAAGCGATTTGAGGAAACGTAAAAATTAAAATTTTTATGCCTTTTTGACGAGAGTTAGTATGGCATATTTAACAATCATTTTCCTGAAAAAGCTTTTTGTCATTATAAAAAAAATATTCAGTGAATTTTTTTATTGTTCACGTTTACGAAACGAACTAGTCCTTGTATACAAAGATGCCGAGTTGAAAAAAAAGTAGCGTAACAGAGCAACATGGCTATATACATTCAATGAGATTGTGTGATCAAGCTTGTTCAGTTGTATTTAACCTTCGCATCTACAAGTTTTTTCTGCTGAAAGACTTTTCTCTAATTTAAATTAAATAAAGAATCATATAAGAAATACACAACACCTAGATAGGTTTCCAGCATTGGCGTTAATGAACACTGAAAGATCTCCTTTAGATAATTAAACATCTTCACTACATTTTGAGGTAGATATTATTGATGTTTTCAGTGAAAAAAACCAGACCAATTCAGTTGACTTTTAAAAAATAATAGCCAAATTTCTCCTGTGCCTAACTTTTTATCTTGTGTAATGCCTTAACTACAATTAACTTTATCTTTTCTTTTTGCATACAACTGGATTGCTTAATTAATAAGTATAAAACTGCATTATATTTAACGCTTTTACGGTTTTTCTTGGAGATCCCATACCTCAATAAAAAAGCTACCCGACGCCACTGCTATAATGCCCAATAATGGTCACTGTCTGACAATCACCTCAAATGGAACACCCTGCAGTATAAATCGTACTTGTTTCAGTGGCCTCGTTATCAAGGCGACTCTGTGGCTAAGTTGTTTCCTGTGTGACTATTAAAACAAAGGTTCCGAAGATTCCCGACACAGACCGCTTGAAATATGTGAAGCGGCATTTCTAACAAAGAAGGAGAGGTAAAATGTAGGTCTCGTGTGTGAGTGTTTTCACGCACATTAAAGACTTCACCTGCTTGGAACAGCAAGGGTTCAGCAATATCCAAATTTTCAGCTAATGAAACTCGTTTCTTGTCTAATGTAGTACCTTCGGGTGGAGCATTGGAAATTCAAATGTAAGACCTCGTTATCAAGATGTGGCTCTGTGGTTAAGTTAGTTCGCGTATGACTAGTAAACCCAAGGTACTGGGTTCAATTCCCGACAGGGACTATTTGATAAATGTTAGGCGAACAATTTTCAGAAAAATGCGCCTTTTTTCGAAAGAGAGATAACATATAGGTCCTATTTGTGAGCGTTGTTGCGTAAGTTAAAGATTTCCATCTTTCTTGCACGGATTCGACAAAATTCAAAATCTCCAGGTAAAAAAAAACTCTGTTCCTCTGTTCCTCTGATCATCGGCATTAGTGTTGGAAAATCAAATGTAAGTCCTCGCTATCAAGAGGAGGTTTCGTGGCTCTTAGTTGGTTAGAGTGTGACTACTAAGCCTTAGGTCCCGGGTTCAAATACCAACACGGGCCGCTTGAAAAATGTTGGGCGAGCATCTTTCACAAAAATACGCCCTCGTTCGGGTGACAGGTAAAATGTAGGTCCCGTGTGTGTTGTCACGTTCGTTAAAAATCCCTGCCTTGCTTGGAATAGAAAGGATTTTACAAAATTCTAAATTTCCAGGTAACAAAAACCCATTTTTGACTAATGTAGTACCTTCGGTAGGAACATCGGAAAGTCAAATATAGGGGCCTCGTTTTCAGCCCAATGTTCCAAGTTTCCAAGCTTATTAATACCTGAATATGGATATTGACAAGTAAAATTTTAAAAACTGGAAAATATTCTAGATGAGAACTGGTTATAACTCATCCAATATAAAAAGAGACCTGTCAATCATTAGTGCACGTATCATTATTAGTATGAAGCACAATAAATTTTTGATAAAGCGCTTTTTGACGATGAGTTTGCCGCCTGTTACTATACTGGTTTTCAATAACAAGGGCATGTCTGATGCACGACCAATTAAATAACGTTGAATAACAAGATGTATAACTGCAAGTAGAGGGTTTTGTTTACTGATTTATTGAGGGTCTTAGTTTTCCTCGTAAAGATGCCAACAAGAAAGCAGTGGCGCTTCAGTTTTAATTGATATGATTGGTTTCGTCAATTCCGTCAGCTTTATCACCCGTATCATTTATGCACTTCCAAAAATGCTTCTCACTTATGTAACTCTTCTTCAATTTGTAAACTTGTTCGTGGAGTAAATTTGCAGTTTCCCGAAAATCTATTGAAAACTTTTCTTCTGCAAGGTTTCTGCAATCTGCTAATATAAACGCTGTTTTGCGATCACTTGTCCAGTTCTTACGATGACCCGCACTTTTTCAATCGGATTTAAGTGCGGATGGTAGGGCGGTAAACGCAAAACAACATGGCCATGTGCCGCAAATATAGTATCGGCTAAACATATTTGTACCTTAGGTGTGTGTTGTAGAATGATTTGATACTATTCTACTTTGGTAATTTTTTCAGAAAATGAGTTTCCACGTGGTAACAACATAGTTGGAGCGTATTTCCAGTTTTACATACTGAAGGGTTGACATCCGGGTAATACTTATTATAATGTATGAATATTCACGTCTTGGAATATTTTTAAGGGTAGAAATAGAATATAACTATCTATTATTTTAAAAATGATTTGTTGTTTGCTATTAATTCGACAAATGTTCAAGTGCTGGGGGAACTTGGCAACCACAGGCTGCATACCCCCCTTCACATATCACTACATTTGATTTTCCAATGCTCCGCCCGAAGGTACTACCTTGGTCAGGAAGCGAGATTTTTAAATGGAAATTTTGAATTTTGTCGAACCCCTGCTGTTGCAAAGCAAGGTAGAGGTCTTTAGCGTGCGTGACAACACTCACACACGGGACCTCCATTTTACCTCTAATCCGATCGAGGGCGTATTTTTGTGAAAAATGCTCGCCTAACATTTTTCAAGCGGACCGTGTCGGGATTTGAACACTGGACCCTGGACATAGTAGTCACACGCATACCAATTACACCATGGAACCGCCCGCCCCAACAGGAAGCGAGTTTTTTTTTACCTGAAAAATTTTTAATTTTGCTAAAACCTTGCTGTTCCAAGCAAGGTATGAATCTTTAACGTGCGTGACAACAATCACACACGGGACCCCCATTTTATTTCTCATCCGAAGGAGGGCATATTTTTGTGAAAAATACTCGCCTAACATTTTTCAAGCGGACCGTGTCGGGATTCGAACCCAGGACCTTGGGCGTAGTAGTCACACGCATACCAACTACGCCACGGAGCCGCCCCACTTTACATACTACTGAATATCGGGAAATAGGGTGTATAACTGTAAAACAATAGAAGGTGCCCGAACTGTGTCTAACACGAAAAAACAGCGGATATATTCAAAGACAACAAACACGGACAAAAGGAATATTGTTCAAAGCATGTGTGTGGAGCACCGCACAGTACGTCTATGAAATAGGGGCAGTAGGAAAAACAGACAGAAAGAAATAGAAGCTTTCTGGAATGTTGTGCTTCAGATGTATAAGGATGATAGCATGGACAGACAAAGTTAATTACAAATCGGTTATAGAAATCGTAGAAGAATAAAGATATCTGTGGAAAACAAAAATAATTGGAGAAATAGAAGAGCAGGATACGTTCTAAGGTATTTTTGGGGAATAGTACGGAATATATTACAAGCAGACATAGGAAAAAAAGTAGAGGTAGACCGAGATCAGACTTTTGCACGCAGATAGTAATAAATGCAGACTGTGCAAATTTCAAGGAAATGTGTAGGTTAGTTCAGAACAAGAAACAATGAGGGTACGCGCCTCACCAGTTCCAGGACTGACGACCTAATGATATTGATTTTTATTTGCTCAAAAACTCTTTAAAGTAGGTACACAATTTTCGGTCAGTGCAAAAAATTGGATCCTACATTTAATTTTTTTATGCTCCATCTGAAGGTATTACATTGGTCAGGAAACTTTCTACTATGTTACGTTTATTTTCGGTATAAAGTAAAATACACCTTTTTTCTTTTAATTCATTATCCATTCACATAGATTTTGTTTCTACTTTTCAATACTCCAACACCATCCTGTATATTCCAGATTCTTACAATAAGTCCGTTTGTTTATTATATTTTTAATGGAACTCATTTGCTACGAATTTGGAAAGTTTCCGTTTTAAATGAAATGATCTGTACCTTGTTTTAGATCTCCGCTGGCTCGCTTAATATTCTGATAACGTAAAATTACATCCTAAATGCTACGACCTAGAAACTAGTCGAAATAAGGTATGGTACTATTTGATAAGTGTTTCGAGCTTCTAATCACCCCTTGACATGTTGTGATAACGCGAGGTTTAAATGTTGAATTTTGCTTTTAACAACGAATTGAATCTGATGCTACACCTCGTGCTTGGTACTATTTACTCGTTCTGGTATTTAAAAAGCGACGCACGTTTTTTTTTCTTGTTGACAATGGGCAGATATCTTGGATGCATCGGTAAGATCTCCCGCGCTTATTTATACTAATAGGATTATCTTTTAGCTCTTAACTGTGGACCAAATCGTTTTTTATGTAGGCCCGACTGTTCGTTGCCACAGGCCAACTGGTGCTTTTTACTCGTAGATCGCTGTTGCCGTTATGGTAATTGGGTAAATGAGTCCGACTACCGTGGCGATTCTGTGTTGAGTCACGTCCGCTGGCGTGTAAGATAAAGATCCAGCCACATGCAAGTATATGACTTGTTTTCTTTGTATGTACATCAAGAGATTACCGTTTATTAGCGTTTAGTGTAGTTATGTGCCAATAAACTTGGAAACGTAGGACTATTGTTGATTGCTATACATAAATATTTGAATCGTCCTACAGGTACGATGTGCAATTTTGAAACAAAAAAAAACTTTTGTCAAAGGAAATTTTATGATTAGTTTGATTAGTTTTACTGATTCGTTTTTTTTTTGTTTTTTTTTTTGTCAAATACGAGATGCGCACTTTGTATCCAAACTAATAATTTGTCCATATTGTATACTTGTGGGTGGTTAAATAGCAACCCTCAGTTCATTTCCTTTGCTGGTTTGTATCGAATTAATTTGTTTTGTATATCCTAGTTAGTTTTAGGTGTAAATTTTTCTGAATTCATAGACATGGGAGACTCTACCACCTAAATTAGTAGTAGTGAATTTAGGAGGGTATTATATAATGTTGCCGTCATACCCTTTATTTTATACTATAGAAATTCTTTTGTAGAGTATGACAAAGGAAAGGGGTAGTTTTCTGTAGGTTTTCCTTTTTTTTAAAGTAATATGTTACCTAATTAGACGTTTTTCTGTTACATGGTTCTTTTGGTCTAAATTAATGCGTACTCTTATTTCTTGCATATCCTTTACTTGTATTTTGGTAATTCACTGCCTACCCGCCGATCGAGCGCGGTCATTCTTGTTTTTTATATTTCAGGCTACATCGAGGTACGTAGTAACTGGATATTTTGAATTTTGCCAAATCCTTCCTATTTCAATCAAGATGAGGACTATTAACGTGCGTGATAACACACACTCGGGACCTACATTTTACCTCTCATCCGAACGTGGGCGTAATTTTGTGAAAAACGCTTGCCTAACATTTTTTAACCGATCGTGTTGGGAATCGAACCCAAGACGTTGGGCTCAATAGTCATTCGAGTACGTGATCCACGGAGTCGCATGAACGATTGGTCCCGGAGTAAATATTCCTCTGATAATTAAATTTAAGTCGAGCTTTTAGTAAACTACATATTACATGCTCGGCACACTTTGGGGTGAAAGCCTCTAGTTTTAACGATATAGTTTTTATCTCAGGATAAAATGAAACCTAAGCATCTGTATTTTTAAAATGATACGTTATTTGTTCGGAAATTTCTAGAGACAGATACCTAATTTTCGGGTTGAACAAAAGTTTGATCCCGAGTTAAAAATTCCTTCAGAAAAAAAAAATTCAAAACTACCCTCGACATACATTTAAGCACCAAGAAATTTTAAAAATAAGTGTAGTGTTTTTGAATGTTTATAAAATTCGAACAATTTTTAAAAATTGTTGTGGTAATTGCCCCGATCGATGTTCAAATTTGGATCAATATGTGCATTTCCTTTGCTGAAAAGATTCTATGTCCCGTAGTTACATGAATATCCCACGTGGCCAGTGACCGCTAGCTGTTTGTTTCCCAGAACTACGTAGAGCTGTTACGTTCTGCACATAAACATGTCTGTGACGTGCCTTGCGGAGTGGTACAGAACTGTCTATATATACTGCTACGTACCATAACGTAGCCGGAAGAAAACGTAAATATACCAGGTTAACTAAAAATGCGGAGAGGGGAGTGAGTCCTAGCAGCACAAAAATAATACATCGCCAACGATTTTCTATTTACAATAAAAAAAACACAAATATAGAAATTTCTATCGAAACAGCAAAACCAAATTAACTAAGGTTACTATTTAATAAAACAATTTTTTACTAATTGTTCCACGAAGTGCGCAATTCGTAGCTAACATGCAATAAATCTAATCAGTTCCAAAAAGAACAACGCGGATACTTCCGTATAAGCGGATTGATTAATTAAAAAAACAGTAAATTTAGAAACCTTTCTAGTAAGGATTTTACCATGCAAAGCAGTTGTTATAACTCTAATCAGAAAAAAAGGATTACTGCTTATACTTTCGTATAAGCAGATGGGTTAAGTACAAAAAGTAAAAGCATTGAAGTTGGAAACTTTTCTAGTAAGTATTTTACCAGAACAAACATTAGCGTATCTAATTTCAAATTGGGTTTATCCCTGGGTATGTTAGAAAAGGAAAACAAGTCACATACATGGGTCGGGATACTTATCCGGTCAGCCCTCGGAAGCGAATTGACACAGTATCGCCGTGGTAGTCAGCAGCAACCAGCAACGGCGGTCTACATGCAAGAGCAGTGAATAATCGGGCTACGCAACAAACAATTTAATCTTCAGCTAAGAGCTAAAAAAAAGGAAAATCCTACTAACATTAATAACTCAGGAGCGCTTACCGATACACACCAAATCTACCCATTTAATAGAGAAGAAACGTGCATCGCTCTTGGGGTAACAGAACGAGTAGTTTTTACAAGTGCATCAACGCATCAGCTGCAGATTCAAAGTTTAAAAGGATTTGAAAATAACACGAACTCGAAAATATATATGCGTGTTATCAAAACGCGATTGGAACTGAAAAACGCGGTTTTACCGGATAATATTGGATAGATTATTTCGACAAATCTTTAGATGGGAAACGCACTAGAACGCAATTGTACGTTATCAGAAGGTATAACGCGCTCACGGATACCTAAACAGGATATTGACGTTATTTAAATTTTATCATAAATTTGTCGTTTCCAAGCAAATAGATTTAAGTTGAGAAATTATTCGAAAGCGTATTTATAGCAGAAAAATAAAAATACTGGATGTAAACTATTTAATTGTAACATAAACGTGTCGTTTTTAAAGCAAATGGGATTTGAGTCGAAAAGTATTAGACAGCGTATTTATTATTAATTAAGTTGACGGATGTGGGAATAGCAACGTAGTTGATTTAACAAAATTATCGGAAAACTGACTTATGAATTAACAAGGGAAATTTTTAAAGCAAAATTGGAACGTAAAAATTCTATTAGAAACAATTATCATATTTTGCTTAGTTTTGTTTCCGAATTTATAGACAGCAATGACTCCTTTGGAATATCTTTTAAATCATAAGTACGCACTAAGCGTTCATTATTATTTAACCTAGATTGAATAAATAGACGAGTGCCTATGTAAATGTTGTTTACGAAGTACAATTTGTTCATTTTATAAATGTCGTAATGTAGAACCTATAATATGAGTTTCATTACTAGCATTTTGTTAAATAGCATGGATAAATCAATTAAACGTCCTGACTGTCAGTTTTGAACGTCAATTTCTCCATGTAAATCTGACATAGGAAGTTGTGTATATCGCAATTTTTATAAGTATTTTCTTGGTTTATATCCCATCCTTCCATGTTATTCGAAGTATACTCACTTGTTATAACACCACACACAGTTCATAAAATATAACCTACCGAGCTTCAACCTTTAAAGTTTGCTAAAACGACATCACCACGTGTGTTTTAGCTAAAACAAATTATTATGCAGCAAAAAGTTAATAATTCAGTACAATATTTACTTTTGAGTAGAAAATCAGTGTATCTAAATAAAACAAGGCAAGGCGTAAAGTTATTATACATTTTCTCATTGTCTTAAATACAAAATAACTATTTGCACAAACTTTGTAATGAATTCACTTACCATGCCGCTTTTAATGGTGGCAGCACGTGAGGAAACAGAATTTTGCGCCTTTCATGTACCGGAAAGTTTGTAGGGCTTTTGATAAACAGCCCGAGTTTCCCAGAAATGATAAAGTTTGTGTCCAAAAGAAACAGAACACAAAGATTTTATTAGGTTAAACTGCGTTTTGTCTTGTTATAACAAGAACTACATAAATTCTTCTGACAATGGAAACTTTTCCTGCAATTCAACTGTCACTCGGGGTTGCTTTTCCTGTAGCAGTATAAGAATCTAAAGAGAATCGAAATACTCGTTAATAAACTACACATTAAGGGCGCTATAAATTCTAAAACACTTTAGAACTTAATTTAGTAGATTTTCATGGAGTATCTAAAATCCACAAATCTCAATCGAATAACAAATCAGAAACTTAACTAACCTCTTCAAGAACGGTCGAGTAAAATAAGGAGACACCAACTTGATTCATTTTCTCCTAGAACACATTTACAGCAGCTCTTGGTACTAAATATGGTGCTGGTAATTTAAGTTGCATTTCCGTACACGGGAAACTAAGCGAATATATCAACTAACTTTAAACCGTTGCATTTTTAGTCCATAAAGTCTGTTAATGTGCATGCAGATATAGTTATATAAAAACTAAGTTTCCTTATAATTTAACAGTATGAAAGTCAAAGGAAATAAAGTTACTTTTAAGTAAGGTGTACAAGTATTCGTTTATTCCAAAAAGAAGTCGAATTTCGACTGGTGCGTTTGTAACGAAAATGCATTTACTTAATTATTCAAAAACGTGAATCTGCCTCATTTTTAACCATAAAATATTGACGTAGGAGTAGCATTTTATCAGCTTAATACACAAAACATCTTCAGCTCACTCGGAATTCTATGTGTCATGCTTTAATCTTTGCACCGGCTGAGTTCATTATGCCAGTTAAGCGGTTACAAAAGAGCGCTTATCTAGACTGGGTGACATGCAAAAAATCGCATGTACGTCATCTCTATCCAGTAACTTTAATAATTATTATTATACTAGTACCAATAATTATACTAACAATAATAATAAAAATAATATTAATTGTTTCAGAGGAAATGGACCTGTTATCTAGGTTAGAGGTAGCAGTATGGAAATTGTAATTAACATGCACAATAAAAGTCACTCGCCCCAACTGCATACCACTTGTAGGTCGATCCATCGTGTTGGATGCATCACTGAAATTGTTTATGGGTAGCACTAACTCGGATACACAAGGAGTGCACAGGAGGGGCGTAGGAAGAAAATTATAAGGATTATTTGAAATACAACCTAGTTTCTAGAGCGGTCGAGAACCTCTTGAGTACTATTAATAATGCTGGAATGCGCGATAGCATCAGGCAATTCCGCAAATATATACGGCGAACGGGGAGTGGTACAGACATACCGCCCACCTAAAATTAAGGAATATTAAGAAGGTGATGGAGTGGTGTTTACTATAATATAGAGGGAAGTAATAATAGTTGGGCGTTTCCTCTCAACTAGGGCACTGTTATCCCGCCTATACTCGATTTTACAAGAGAGACTGGAGAACACATCAAAATCTAAACTAAATAAAGCAAATGCAAAAAAAAATAAAAAATAAAGTTATAATTGAATTTAATGAATGCTGAGAAATAGAAATTTGTTTACCGAACGAATAAGAGTTCCGTTGGTGGTTCTAATTGAAATCACGCGCACGATTCCGTCACAGCTTGGAAATAATTTGATAACTCGACAAAGAGGCCAAGCTACTGGAATGGTATTTATTCCGCTAATATAAACTAAGCTCCGAACTTTTAAGTCATTCGAAAGACGTTTCCACTTGTTTCGTTGAGTGAGCGTACGAATACTCCTTTGACAAGCGTCGCCAAAACAATTGTGTAAACTGGTAAAGGCGATGTCATCGAGAACGCAGGTTAAGAGATTCATCTAACATAATTTTGGGAAGACCTAAAATTGGACCGTAAATCTAAAGGTGTCCAAGAGTGAGATAATAAATATCGTCGTTCGAATCGGAGGAGGGTAGGCGTAAAAGTCGACTATTGAGAACAGCTTCTATGCTGGTAAACATTGTAGCAAGTTCCCAAGAACTTTGAGGTTGCTTTCCGAGAGTACGTGTTAAGAGCAGCTTGGTTGATTTTAAACCAGACGCCCTATATTTCCAAACTTTGAGGCATTAGGAGGGTTAAAAATCAATCTGGCTTGATACGAGGCAAAGGCAGACAATAAGTCATCCTTCTGGTCCTTTAAACAACGAGAACTCTCTTCTATTAAACGCGATGTACCTAAGAAATTTCTACCGCAATCGGAATAAGCAGAGTGAGGTAGGACGTGGGTGAAATACGTTATAAAAGCATCAGTGGAAAGCTCGGATACAAGTTGTAAATGCACAGCGTTTGTGGATAAACAAACATAACTGCATAAATAACCTTAAAGCATAGGTGCATTACGATAAGTAGAATATTTCAGAAAGAATTGGCCTGCATAATCAACACCAATATGAGTAAATGCATGGGAAATGCGTGCGCGCGTGGGAGATAAATCTGTCATTATAGGTTGAGCTGGCCTCTTAAGGTAAACGTGCCTGACTAAAGATCTAGCTCCCATGATCCAGTATTGTCTTGCAATGAGAGCCGTGTAGTAGAGAGGCCTGAATCTAAAAATAACACGTGAAAATGTTCACATATGAAAAAATATAAATGAGCCGAATAGAGCAACAACAAAGGATGTTTACTTTTATAAGACAAAAAGGAGTACCGAATGCGACCGCCCGCCCTAAAGGTGCAATGGGGTGTTCCAAAAACGGGAAAAAACGGGAATGTAGCGAGTTAAGGGTTGGTCAATTTCTAATAATTTAATTTCGGAACTAAAGTACTGCTGTTGAATGGGTTTTAACATAGTCTTTTAAAGCAGCTTGCAGTTTACCTACAGAAATTGGCTCAAGTAGCTTCTTTTAAAGGGTATCGGCAATTATTAATAAAGCTCTACACGCATGCCAGATGGTATTGCAGCTTGCTGAGAACAGAAAATCTACTGATGAACTTAGAAAAGTCACATGTAGCTGCTACTACTTTAGCAAAAGAGCGTTTTATTTCAGGAACTTGTTCAATAGGTATAAACGAAGGTTCTAAATTAACAGAAAAGAATAAGTCTATAATCATTGATAGGACCACGCCACTATTAGTTACTATGAATTAATTGGGGGATGTGTGTGCGAGATGAGATGTTATCAGGGTTAGAAATACCGAAGGTGTGGTTCCACTGCGATAAATTAGTGTGTTCAAGAATGCGGTTTACACGACTTGCCACAAAACTGCAATCGCGTAAAGGTTTTTAAACCAAGTTAAGACAACATGCGAGCTAGTGTACAATTTTACCTCTTCTAAAGGATAATCGAATGGGTTGGTGATAATCGAGTGAAATAGCTGTAAAAGCAATAGATCAGCAGAGAGCTCTAAACTAGGTATTGTAAAAGCTTTCTCGGCGCAATCTGCTTTTCATCTACAATAAATTGCAGAGAATACAGGTTTTCGCTAGTGTCACAAAAGCCCAACAAGTAGTAAGTTCATTAAGCTGTGTAGTTTACGCGGAATTTTGACTTGAGACGGAATGGAAAATTAATTGCAGGAAACAAAACATCAGTTTACGTATAATACAGTATAAACCTAAACATTTGAAAATGTCGAGAATAACATCTTATAATCTAAATACGATATACTTACATAATCCTTCCAACCCTAAACATATACACAATAAATAATACAGCAATACGTAAAAGAAATAATACAATAATATAGGCAATAATTTTTATCTGCTTTGGGAAGTGCACCTCATAAGATCTAAGAACGTAACATTAAATTCTATATAACGTAATCAAGTATTAACTAGCAAGTTGTTAACGTTAACATTAATGTACACAGAAAAGGAAAGCTTTAAGAATAATTGCATAATCGTTCTTGCATTACCAACGTGCATTTGGTAATGTACAATCTGCAGTTTATTGCGGAATCAACCAAAAAAGTGTTTATCTTCCAAAACAGCAACACAAATAAAGTAAACCGAAAAACTGTACCTTAAGCTATTGACTTCTTTCTGGTTCCATCTTAGGAATTTGGAAGTGCGGGCTGCATTCGTCTACGGCTGGGTGCTGGATCAAACAATTTAACTATATGCAACTTTGCATACTGCCAAAGGAAACCAGTTGCCTGACTTATAGAAATGAATAGACGTTTGTATTATTCTCGATCCACGCTACAAGGATACCTAGAATGAATTAATCAGGCGACGATTTTATTACCCATAAAACTCAAGCGGCCGAACATGTGCAAATATAAAAAAAGTAGGTTTTCACAGTACTAACCATTAAAGGCTTTTATACAAAGCAGTTGATTCGAACATGTTTTGCAAAATAAACTATTGGAAATAACTAGCGTATTTCAAGGAATAACCTTTAAAAGTGATTTGAGGAGTAAATGCTCGCTTCTTTCAACAAACTGAAATTGAAAATTTTTACTAAATTTTCTTGGACTGGTGCCAATTCATTTTTTCCTAATTTTTCGGTTGCGAAATCTCGACATTCTCTAAACATACGCTGTAAATTATTTACTTGTGACAATTTACTACAAGAATAACTGATACTTTGCAAGTTACTCTTATGCCGCCCCCAATAACTCAAGCTAGTTAGATCAATGTGTGCAACACTTGTTATTTATTTATTGATAATAATTAACACAAGGCTGTTTGGAGACTCACACGTTTTTTTCGATTCATTACAATACTATTGTTATATATTTCACTCAGTATATAAGCACAAGTAGGTAAATGTCATAATTATAGAACGCTAACATATAATAACCATTACTTCAGTAGCTTGGTGGATGGCTTTGCAAATGTATTGTGCACAACGATGTTTCAATGTTACTAGATAAGTTGCATAATTAATTGCTCTACACCATAGCAGCACGATTTTTTGCTTTTCTTGGGCAAAATTAAATATATTATAGCACAATTCTAAAAGAATATAATTCACAAACATAAGAACTTTGCAGTGTTTAATAATATCAAAAAGCTAATTATGCATTTTAACTTTTTTGTATTCGTGATAATCATGCAGATGTTATTTTTCAATTTTGAAATATGATACCTGCTGTTTCTATTAATAGTATTAAATTAAAATTCATCCACAGTTTCTTAAGGTAATGAGGAGAATTAGCAAAGATTTACCAATATACTTGACGGAGGAAATAAAGGTTAAAGTCAAAAGTGTAACAAAATTTTGAAAATATCTCGTTGAAGTATACGTCCAATGAACATATGATAAGATAGTCCAGGTAGGCTTTTTGCGGAACCGTAGATAGCTACACAAAACTTTGTGCTTACACTTTACGGTTGAAAACCACAATGATGCTGGTTGCAATAAGAAAAGTCTGCAAAACAGCCACAAAGAATAGACCGTGTGTGTCAGACGTTAAAATTCTCTAGCATGAATGAAACAAATTGCTCATAAATTAGAATGTCTCTAAATAGAAAAGCTCAAAAGCAAAATTGTGACAACCAGGAAGGAAGTGTTTCTGAAATTTTAAAGGCCAGTAGAACAATATAGGGTCGACAGTGTATGTGTATGAATATAAAACAGGAATATGCAAAAATTTTCTAACTGATATAAAATTTTTACGACGTGCTTAAATAAACAAGCGATTTCTCTTTTGGTGTCATAATCCTACACATGGCGATAAAAGTGAATCAAAAGAATGCATTAATTTTTTACAACAACGTTTGCCACTTTCAAAAAATTTTGCGACGGCAAAATGATGGAGGGAGGTATACGCAGTAGGACTTTTATATTAATGGACATAGACGATCTACTCGGGGAAACACACAAATAACTTCTGTTAGTTCCGTTCACTAGGAGCCCTCGGGGAAAAACACAAACTCGAAGTTTTTCCTTAAGGTCGGGATTTATTTATGTCACAAAACTGGACTGACAGTACTCAAAATTACTAGACAGACTTCTAGATCATCGAATAAAGCATAACCTACTAACTAATGCTAGTACAATATTAACACTAGGCCAAACTGACCAAGGCAACGGCCTCGTTGACGTGCCAAATTAACCAACGAGCTTACGATCTAAAAGCAAAATTTTTCACTATGTTAACAAAGCACATTATTTTAAATAATTAAAATAAAACAAAACAATCAGTCTAAACAATAATTTGCCAAATGTTTAGGCATTTTTACCACTCTACCACTTCGCGTAGATAAAGTATGATTATCATTCGAAGCGACCTTTTTACTATTTCCGTACTCTGAACACGTATCATCACATTGTTCTATATTGTCTGTGATCGATTCACTTTCTGAAGCTTCGTTAACTTCACCATTTACTGAACCATCACAATCTGAATCAGATTCATCTTCTTGAACACGGTAAATCTTTAGCTGACTTGTATGTGTATATGTATATGTGTATATGTGCTGTTGTCGAAAATCGTCGGCCTGGGGTGTCGTAAATTCTACATATTCCATAAATATTGCCTGGGGTTATTTCGCTTATCACATAAGGACCTCTGTATTTCTTTTGGGTTTCTGTGCTTTCGCCTGTCGTTTTTGGCAATCTTCGCATTAACACTATATCGCCAATATCAAACGTTTCTGCTCGGCATCTTTTAGCGTCATGTCGTTTTTTGTATTTTGCTTGCTCAAGCAAAATGTTTTCTCAAATTTCGCGTTGTACATTTTCCGGTGGTTGCCATTCACCGTCCTCATTTTCTACAACATTAGCCAGTTTTTCATCCGGAAATCTTGGTAAAAATCTATACAGCGCTTCAAATGGCGAATTCTTCGTCGTTTTATTTCGAAAGATACTCAAATTTCTTTCAACCTCAGGAGTTTTTACATACCAATTAATTTCTTCGTCCATGCGCACCATAATTTCTGCTATTAGCGTTTGGTTCACACGCTCCACAACTCCATTTGCACGCGGCCATTGACTAGAATTTAACGTATGACGAATACCGTGTTTACTTAAAAACATTTTAAATTCATTCGATGTAGAGCAAGTAGCTCGTTTACTTAACGATACGTTGCGGAATGCCAAACTCTAGTATAAATCGCTCCAATACATATATTACTGCTTCCGTTTTCACAGTTTTTGAAGGAAACAGTTTTACAAATTTTGTTAGCGCGTCTGTTACTACCAGCACATACGTGTTACCCGATTCACAAGCCACAAACGGACCAACGTGATCTACATGAACCCTTGCAAAAGGCCTACACGGCAGAGCAATTGGGTTGAGCTCTCCAGGTCTTTTTCCCGCGGGCACCTTGTTTATCAAACATTCGGCACATGCACTTATGTGACGTCGTACATATCGTTTTAACCGTGGAAACCAATACAATTCTCATATTTTGTGCACTGTACGGTCCACACCAAAATGGCCTAATAAATCGCGGCATTTAACAACAATATTTTTTCTCAATGCTTTAGGTATTGCATATAAATGTTTTATTCGACCCTCCAAAAACGTCGTGATAAAGCTTGCCGCTTTTTAAACTGTAACCTGCTACACTCTTAACTTCTTGAGGCGTTCTTTCTTCTTCTGGTTTTGTCAGTACATTATAATATTACACAGATAAGGATCACTACGCTGTATCATCGTTATATAGTCGTTTTCGTCCATGGTCTGCAAAATTTCTATACGTTCCTCGATTTCTTTACACATATGTGACTCTGACCATATAGGCGCTCTCGATAATGCGTCCACATGCTGCATTTTCGCACCAGGTTTATATTTTATCACCATGTCGTATTCTGCTAGTATTGTACACCAACGCATTATTTGCGCGTTTTTTGTTTTTATCGTGTTTAAATATATCAACGCTTGACAGTCCGTATAAACATGAAATAGAATTCCAATTAAGAAATTTCGTAACCTCTCAATACGGTAGATAATCGCTAGTAACTCCAGTTTAGAAGAATGGTAATTTTTCTCGGCGTCTGTCGTTTTTTTACTTACATAATAAACCGGCTTCATTTCACTCCCCTCTGATATACGTTGCATTAATATTCCAGAGATGCCAATTGAACTTGCATCTGTAAACAATGCGGTTTCAAAAGCTGTGACATCATACAATTTTAAAATTGGCTCGCTTATTAATGAATCCCGTAAATCTACAAAAGCTTGTTCTTGTGTTTTCTTCCATGCGAAAAAACTATTCTTTCGAGTCAATTCAGTTAAAGAATTTGCGCGTAATGCGAAATTCCTGAATGAAACGGTGGAAATATGACGTTAAACCTATAAATCTTCGTAACCTGTAAACATTTCTTGGTCTGGGAACTTCACGTATCGCTTTCGTCTTGGCCTCACCAGGTTTAATGCTATTTTCCGAAATTATGAATCCTAAAAATTCAACCTCTCGACACCCAAATTGGCACTTTTTCAATTTCAATGTCAATTTTGCACTTCTTAGTGCATTGAAAACTTGTCTCAACTTCATAAACATTTCGCTCAAATTGCGCGCAGGTATGATTAAATCATCAAGATACGACATCGCTACCTTATTTTTCAATGGACCCAAAACTAACGACATCAGCCTACTAAACTCATGAGGACCGTTCGTTAGTCCAAAAATTAAACGCTCAAACTGTCCAGTGCAATCTGGTGTTATAAATGCCGTTTTTGCCTTCGCTTCGTCTGTCAAGGGGAATATATAGGTATCCGTGAGCCATGTCCAACGTCGTAAACAATATTCCCTGACTAATGTTTTCATAATGTTCGTCTATTGTCGCAATAGGGAAGTTACTTTTAATCGTTTGCCTATTCAATGCGCGGTAATCGATGACCAGGCCTGGGTCACCAGACTTTTCACTCACTAATAATACTGGGCTTGCATACGGTGAAAACGTTTACGTCACTATTCCGGCCTTTTTCATTCGTCGACAATACCTTGAATTATTTTTCGATGCGCCACGCTAGTTTTATATGGTTTACTTCTTTTTGTCACACTCATAAGGTCGGTACATCCTAATTCGAACAAGGTAAACGCAAAATAGTTTCTTTATTCAATGCATAGTTTTAAAAGTTTTCCTCGTATCACTGATTCCACATTTTGGTCTACGTTTAACATAGCCGTAGTAATATCGCCAGTATCCGTAGTCTTCTCGGTTTTCTCGACTAACGCCATTTCCTTAGGTTTTATAAAACCGATACATTGACCTTGCCGTATGCGGACAGTATCTTTGCCATTATTTGCGATGGGCACAGAAAAAATACTGTCCTCACACTCTATTCGTACAAAATTGATCGAATTTGCTGGAATAACGCAAGTTTCCGCGTTCCTTAACTTAATTTTACTATTTTGTTGAACATTCCAGTCTTTAAAAGGGAAATCGTTGTTCCAACTAAAGGCAAATTCGTCGTCTACTCGTACATATGCGATTTCTTTGTTTTCTATGAAAGACCTTCCTAGGATAACATCTACTGGTTGTACTTGATCTGTCACTACGTAAATCTTAATCGCTTCTACGTATACATCGTCAACTTCAACTCTTGTCATTATAAACGCTTTGCATAAAACTGCCGGATCCTGGTGGTTACCAAAACCTAATAACTGTTCTGTCGTTGACTTTGCGTGACCAACGCTATCCGCTATTGATGCTTTTATTGTACACACACCACTGCCTGTGTCTATTAATGTGTTTACTACCCTACCATTAATTTTGGCAAAGCGTAAAAATTTGTCTATCGCACAGTTAGGATCAATTAACATAACCGGTTTGTCGTTAGTTGTGTTGCCGACCGGGGCATTCCTTTTTGGGCAGTCTTTGTACTTATGATCCGGTTGTTTGCACTTGAAACAAATAGATCCGCTGCGCGGTTGTGTGCATGAGGTTGACACATGACCTCACTCAGCACAATTAAAACATCTAGGCCCGCTCGCTTTCCCTTGAGATGTACTAACCTTTTGACTGTATACCATTTTTGTACGTTACGTATCTACTGGAATCGGCGCATTTGTTCTTGATTTTGTTTAATGATGGTTAAACATCTGTTTAGGCTGTGTTTTAAACCGCTTATTCACTCGGTATAAACATATCAGGTCATGTAGTAATTCGTTTTCGTCCTTATGTTGTTACAAGTAACCCTGGAATTGCTTCACTCTGATTTAGTCCTGTCAGTATTTGTTCTTTACATTCTTCGAATGGAAATTTCAAAGCTTTGCACATTTTATTCTTATCGTGGAAATAATTTTCTATTGGTTCGCGATAACCTTGTATACGTTGAATCATTTGTTTCCACAAATTCGTTATACTAGAAATGACTTCGAACGTAACACGAAATTCCTTTTCGAAATCGGACCATGACTTAATATTATAATTTTTACATTGAACCAGCTTCGCACAGCCGAAACCAAATGTATTCCCTCTGTTTCCAGCTTAAATTCTACTGACCAATTGTGTAGCAAAGCACAGCTGTTTATTTTATCAATCCATTCGATTGCTTCCTCACCGCATAAACCTGAAAAATTTTCAATACTTTTTGAGAAATCCGGCATCACGTGACACTTTGTATGTGGCACTTTTACTTCAAGCGCTTTCTCATTAGACTTTATTTGTTGTTGCAACATTGCGCATAAAAGCCAGCCAGTTCTTGCCCTGGATTGCTCCATTCTCTCGAACATAGACATCATTGCCATTAAAGGATTATTCATCCCTTCATTTGGTTGCTGTTGATCTTGCAAATTATCACTATTTACCTCGTGGTTCACAGATTTGCCAGATGCCATGTCTAACTCAAAACTAAAAGAAAAAATTTTTCCTCTTTTTTTTTTTTCTTCTTTAATTACCGTGTGAACTATTTCAATCTTCTGAGATGTTAGCTCCTTCCACTAGTAGCCCTCGGGGTAAAAACACAAACTCAAGTTTTACCTTAAGGTCAGGATTTATTTATGTCACAAAACTGGACTGACAGTACTCAAAATTACTAGACAGACTACTAGATCATCGAATAAAGCATAACCTACTAACTAATGCTAGTACAATGTTAACACTCCTGTAAGCCACCAAGTTCAGTAGTGGTGTCTATTGAACGTTTCGCGTGTACTAATCTTCTCGAAGTAACCCGCGAAAGAGTTGAATATGTTGCACTCTATGTTCGATTATTCGAACCATCTGAACCATCTTACGTATAAATACGGAGCTGTACTTCTCACTATACAGTGTATATAAAAATTTTACTTAGATTTATTCTAATTAAAAAAAAGTTAATCTGCTAGTACTCCAAAATCCTCCAGTTCGAAGCTGATCTCCCGACAAATTGCTTCTACATTATGCAGAAGAACGGCAACAGTTCATTAAAATTCTAGTGTGTCGTTTTAAATGGTCCTGTTATACATTACAAATTAAATTTGCAAGTCGAATAATTGGGAATTATTGAACCCGTCAGAAGTACATAATTGAATTTTTATCTAGAAACATTTTCTCGATCAGAGTCCGTGGTACACTCCACGAACGTAATTACATTTATGTTATTGAATTATTCCACATAATTTCTACCCATAGAAGTATGAATTCGGAATGAAGACTATAGTAAAATTTATTTTCCCAGCAATATTCTGAACAACGTGTCGTTATTAAATGCTTACGTAGTAGAGCTTGAGTTATTCAACCTACAGAGTTGCAGTATCCGGTGGTGAAGCCAACACAGGACGTAACTACATATTTGCCGGATTTTTAAACTTTTACAGCTTCCTATACGCTCAAGCAACGGATAACGTAGGTTATTTATTAAAGAAGCTTTGTGTAGAGATCTATTAAGAAAGATATAAGAAATTGAAAGCGCGGTAGTTTACACCTCTTTAATTTTTTATTTTCTTTGGAATAAATAAGTATAATTTGCCTTCTAACACAATAGGATATAAGGGTGCGTAGAAAAATATTTTATGCTTTTAGTTTAAAATCACGGCTCTCGCTACTGCTTTGTCATTCAGGATCAACATTATAGCTTTCTGCGCTTCTGAATTATCTATGGAAATGCAAAGGGAAGTCTTTGAACAAAAATGTTAAGTGATTAATTCCGGAACTAGTTGTCGTAGACCTTAAGTTAGTAAAACATAAATAAGCTAAAAGAAAAATACATAAAAAATTATATTCTAGAAATATCAGTTAGTCACCTTCTGAAGTGATTGAGCTCTTTTCACTTTGCATCTGCTTATTAATTTCGAATTAATAGGTGTTAAACCACTATCTCCCTTTTTGCCGACACATTAAGAGGCAGTTTTCCTAAAACACAACCCAGATTCCTAAAACTTTAATGTATGTCTCTGGAGTGTCACATGTTTTGGCAAGCTTCCTGTTTACCAATGGGTCAATGTTAAATCGAAAATAAATTAAAAGTGATCAACGCGAAGAAGCAAAAACTATTGCGCCCTAGCAAACAAACTACTGAAATGTTAAAATGTAGCTCAAAACTCAGAAATTAGTAGTAAATCTAAACCTCAAACAGCTTAGTTAAAAATCGAGATAGAACTTATTTACTTACTTATGAAAATACTAGGTCAATTTTTAACTTCAAAAACACAAGTTATTACGTATGGACGCCAACTATTACGTACCCACATACTTAATTAAATATTAAGGTTCGAAAAAATACAAATTTCTACATACGTTTTTTAAAGTTATAAGGCTTGACGTGCAGTCATCGACGACGAGCTTTTCTCGAAGTTGAGTTTCCTTCAGCTTTGTCCTTGAAGTCCGATTTCTTTCAGATTTTAACGTAGTGCTGTCCGTGGTAAAAAGGTAACGCCCTATGGGAGAGGTAAGAGAGTTTTAGCCCTCCTAGATTAGTGATCAATGAATTTCTAGAAACTATAAATGCTCACTTAATGTCCTGTGAAACACCAGCTAAAATTCCTCAGAAAAAGAAAGCATTAAAACCGTGGATCACAGCGAATTAATAATTTCCATTCATAAAAGAATCAAGCTACATCAACAATGCTACCCAGATACACGAATTTGACATATTATTACAAAGCGTATATAAATAAACGTGCAGTGAAAATGGCGCAAGCAAAAAAATATTTTAAAGGATAACTCGAAGAAGCAAATAAAGGCCAAAAAAAGTGGAATTCAATAAAAAAAATCCTAAATTACACTGACGATAAATATAGCGGTGTTGATTACATAAAAATAGATGAAACGATTGTTGACGCTAAAGCAGAACCACTAATAGCGGCCAATATATTAAATAATTTCTTCGTCAATGTTGGAATCACTCTGGCCGACAAAATTTTACAAAAGTAGTAGATAAACTAGAAATTTCGGCCACTATATCTTGCTCTAAAACGAACTCCGCTCCAGGACCAGACAAAATGAGCCCAAAACTGATAAAATCGATGAAACGTTCATAAATAGCAGTGTGACAAAAGGATTTTTCCTTGTAAATTGAAATCTGCTCTAGTAATAACTGTGTATAAAGGCAGTAATAGGACAGACGTAAATTGCTACCACCCCGTTTCTATACTAAACATATTTTCAAAAATTTTTGAATTATGTGTAAAAAAAATGATACTCTTCTTGAAGTCAATAACATTCTATCAAATACTCAATACGGTTTTAGAGCACGACGAAGCAGTAGTGATTCTATGCTAAACTTGACTGAGCAGATAACAATCGCAATAGACACAAATCACAAAGGCCTTACAATCTTTAATGACCTTGCTATGCCATTTGATACCGTTTTGTACGATATATTGCTTGTTAAACTTTATAACCCCGGAATTAGAGGCATAGTTCTGGAATGGGTTAGAAGTAGTTTAAGAAATCGCACACAATATGTTAAATTGAAGTTTGGGGAAGTTGGATATAAAAAACAGCTTATGGTGTACAGAAAGGTACAGTACTATAGTCAATCTTATTCCTAACCTATATTCATTCGCATTGCGATTTAGATATAGAAAGTTCAATAATATTATTTGCCGACAATACTATTTTGTTTTTAAAGGAAACATGAAAATCGTTTACAATAAAACCGAGAAAGGCACGTTCTGTTCTTGGAACAATCTTAAAGTATTTGTTACTATTGAATGTTTTCTTTTGTTAAATCCACAGCAAATTAAATATTAATATCTTTCATTTCTAATGTGAAATTGTTTCTTCTGATATTATTATGCGAAATAAAAAGGATCAGACACCACAGAGCTGTCACAAATAGAAGTGGCTTCAAAGGTTTGTACCAAAGAATTTATATTTGGTACATATTTGCAAACCGAACAAGACTAGTTCTTTAAATTTTTGAACAGAAATGTTCGGTTTTAAAACGTTCAAATATTCCTGACTCAGGCGAATGTGAATAAAGCCCCACAATTAAAAAATTTGCCGTGATATTCATGTCCCAAAATTCACAGAGTGACCATGCAAATTCTCGAACGGTAATCGTATTCTCTCCAACCATTGCACTACTGGAAACTCTACGCAAGAAAACATACTTTCAACTTTTTCCTCTAGTGGTGAAGTACTCCTAGCTAGGGCTATGGTAACAACATTAGATGTAGATGGTTGTCACTTTCAACTAAAGGTTGTTCTAGATTCTTGCAGTGCAGCTTCCTTGATTACTGAAGTTGCAGTACAAAAACTGAAATGATGTTCCAAAGAATGGTTAAAATAAATGGTATTAACGGTATAGCTACCAAATCTAACAAAATAGTAAATATAAAAATTCACCCAAACGCCAAGACAAATGTAAGCTTCAGGATTGCGTGCTCAGTACTTTAGAGAATTTGTAATGTCCCTGCCCTAAATCACCGGCGTGGCAGTAGACAGTGGCCACTAACTAGCATCCGGTGTGATACTATAGTGGTCTAGCCGTTGCTAGACCTACTGGCTCCGTTGCGCGAGTCTAGGTCTACCGACGTGCTCTGTGACAAGGGTAAACTAAAGTAGGTGAAGGATGGTATAAGAACACCGACAGTGGGTTCGGCGAACCTAATACCGGGGTTATGGGTGTCGGCAATGGATACGACACCGGGCGATGCTGAATGCCGCTATGGGCATGGCAGTGGTAATAGCTGGCTTTGGGCGCAGCGAGAAAAGAGAGTAGACGTCGGCTATGGGCACGACGTTCATGCGTTCGGAGCACCGCCTATGGGCACTGAGCGGTAGGTACTAACTATTTAACACTGGCTATGGGCACAGTAGTAAAATAATCTTTAACCTTTCGGAGCGAGTCGGCAAAGCAGACTGGTCTTTTTCGCAAAAGTGCGCTGATATATACCGCTGCTTGGTCGACTCGATTTGTGTATGTATTAACCAAAAAGCGGTATAACATGTAGTATGCATACAATTAACTTATAACTACTTGAAACGTCACGTTGACGTCGGTAAATTCTCATTACAATAATCCTTCCTAATTGTTTGCCTACCAAAGGCTGTCTGGTGTCATTCGCCTTTGGCGGTCTCTTGCTGCCGAATAGTAGGCGTACGTTTGTCGTTGTAGCTGTGATACTTCTTCTTCTTCTTTGGACCGTAGCTCTGTGTCTCTCTTGAACACGGTGATGTACAGCGCTTAGCCTTGTCTCCGAAGCTAGAGTGTAATAGCACGTTGGCGCGAGTGTATTTTTTAACTCGCTTTCGTGTGCTAGAGCGGCTACTTGCCGTGTTCTCGGTTTGTTTGGCGTACCGCTGTAGTGCGCCTTGCAGCTGTGTTATTTGACTTGTTAGCCTTTGCAGCTTCCTGCTAACTGGATCGTCTGATACAGCATGGGGGTATGTTTCGTCGTTTACGTCCATCATTCTACCCGCTAGCGATGTTAGCTTGTCTAGAGTGTTCGGAATCGAATGCAGTTAGAATGCGTTGCACGTGTAGTGGTAGTGCGTTTTTCCACTGCATTGCGATGATTTCGACGGTGGCATCGTTGCTAATAGTCGTGATGGTTTTTGGTCACCGCACCGAATGCCGTTTAGTACTTTTCGTATTTTTGCCTCTCTTGTGATCCCATATATACGCAGTATATCTACTTTCAAATCAGATATGGCTGATTCTCTTGCTTTTCTTATAGTATTGTAATTTTAGCCGATAATTGCTCTAACAAACTAGCGGGTAAGTTTGCTACTACCAATCAATATCGTGTTTGTTCGGTTCGTATACCGTGAGCTGCGAAAGCTTCCGTCCGTAGAAACCATAGCTCCGGCGTTGCCCTTCAGAACTCCACTAATGTGTCGGGTCTGCACTTACTAATGTATAGCGATTGCGTATATTTCTTAGCCAAGGTGATCGATGTATTGACGGAGTTTAAATATTGCTTGCTAACCTTTGTCGTGGTCGTTGAGGTAGTGACCGTAGTGACTTCAGTTATGTGACCTACTTGGTCCTGATCACCAATGTGATGGTGTGTTCTTTTTCGTCGGAGTTGGAATTATCCTTGCCGTGTGTGTTCTGTCCGGATCATCAATTTGTTGACCGTCGGCTTGCGCGCTTTACTTCGTCGCCCGCCAATGTATTGACCGTGCGTCATTTTTTTCTTTCGTTCGTGTTCTTCGCTCGTCTGGATCACTAATGTAATGTGTAGTAACCGTCTGGTTGCGCGCTCTCTTGTCGGCGTTACCAATGCATATACTTCTTCGGGGTCACCAATGTAATGTAGTGACTGCAAAGGTGCGCATCTTCTTCGTCGGGGTCATGTAATGACTTGTTATTTGCGTGCTCTGCTTTGTCGGGGTCACCAATGTATTGTAGTGACCGTCAAGGTGCGCGTTCCTCTACGTCGGGGTCACCAATGTAATGTCCCCGTTCTATGTCACCGGCGTGGCACTCAACAGTGGTCACTAACTAGTATCTGGTATGATACTACAGTGGTCTAGCCGTTGCTACACCTCCCGGCTCCGTTGCGCGAGTCTAGGTCTACAGACGTGCTCTGTGACATGATGAAATTAAGGTAGGTGAAGAACGGTATAAGGGCGCCGACAGTGGGCTCGGCGAATCTTATACCGGGGTTATGGGTATCGGCAATGGACACGAGACCGGGCGATGCTGAATGCCGGTTATGGGCACGGCAGTGGTAATAGCTGGCTTTGGGCGCAGCGAAAAAAGAGAGTAGACGGCGGTTCTGGGCACGACGTCTATGGGTTCGGAGAACCGGCTATGGGCATGGTGCAATAGGTACTAACTATTTAACACTGGCAATGGGCACAGTAGTAAAAGAGTCTTTAATCTTTCAGAGCGAGTCGGCAAAGCAGACTGGTCTCTCTCGCAAAAGCGCGCTGATTTATACCGCTGCTCGGCCGATTCGATTTGTGTATTTATTAACCAAAAGCGGTATAGCATGTAGCAGGAAAACAATTAACTTATAACTACTTGAACGTCACGTTCACGTCGGTAAATTGTGTTTACAAATTTCACACGATTTACCGCTCTCGTTGTTTAATAGAGAAAAATTTTCATTCCACGAAACATCCAATTAGCGGACTCGACTTTTGATATCCCTTCAGAAATTGCTATTCTTTTGGGAGCAGATATCTATTATAGTATAGTAGCAGACGGAATAAATGTTAATTTTTAACAAAACGCGTTTAACCACAAAATATAATACTCACCATTGAGTTATGATGATTCAATGTTAACTCTTGACTACATATTATAGAAAAAAAATAGATGTACTACTGCTACGCAATTTTGTTTCAGGCGCGCTATTCTGCGTAATCTGTTCGCTTCTACAACTTGAAGGCAAAACTCATTATAAAATATCGTACACTATAGTTAACAGAAAATGCTGTAATGTACACTAACTCTTGGTTAGGAACAAGTAAATCATGCGATAATATGTGAAAATTACAGCTGTAAGCTGTATGAACAGCTTCCTTCGTTACTAGCTTGTTCTCGGCGTGATGGTATTTCACAAGAGCTATTAGATGTGCATCCCCGTTGACATGATTTTTATACGCTACTGCAGATTAGCAACTTAATAAAAAACAACTCCTAGGTATATTAATATTATATTTGTACTCTTCAACTTCCATAAATGAGATTTACTTTCATGCAAATTTCCACAAGTTTCTGCAGTTTAATGACCTGTAGATATTTAATACACAACGTTCTAGTTTTAGTGAACTGTGAGGTTGCATTGAAACGTAAGTAAATGCCAAGCTCATACCAAAAAGCTTTAAGTTATGCTACGTGATGCGGCTATTAATACTCCTATTTATACCTGCATGTAGTAATATTGTAATAAAGTTTTAATGACGTGGTAGACGACAAAATTACCCCAGTGGCATTTAAGTTCAGCTTTTAACATCCATTATTCCGGCCATGCTCTAGGTGCTCCGACTAGGAAGTAATATAGGCAGTTGTAACACTTGTAAGCACACTTAATTCAACAAAAGATTTAGAAGTACATAACTAGTGATGTATTGTAGGAAGTAATTACGTAGTTTTGGACCATCGCTTAACGTTGTAAGTTCTGAACTTCTAGAGTAGCTAACCGCACAACGTGGAATATTTTAAATTACGAACAAAGATTTATGTTCTGTACAAGCACTGATTTGCTTTTGAGGTGTTTTAACATAAGAATTTGTCGTATTCTGAAAACAGTTCATCTAATCAAATAAGTTCGTCATAAAATTCAAGTACTTAGTCTTATATACACACACGGCCTTTCTTAAGAACGTTTGCATTCTGAAGAAGTTATATCTTTGTTTCTACGAACATAATGTAGCCAAGAAAAGCAGCATGCGTATGGATAACGTCACAACTTTTTGAAATATTGAATTGCTATGGTTAAATTAATTTTGTCTCTAAGGTAAGGAACAAAGAATACTACTATAGTAAGCCTGCTTATCGTAAAAGGCGATTAAAAGGCGCAGCAAGAGGCAGCGGCCTTGCTGGCTTAAAGATATTGGAGTAGAGGCGGTTGATCTCGGGCGATCCTCAATAATTTACAAGATTGTTGGGGGTTGGCGGTGACAGATACAGCTTTTAGTTAAAATCTTTTAAAACTGCGTTGTGGAAAGATATGGGAACCTACCACAATATTTCCCAGGTATGCGTGGCCTAAAACACGAACTATGTATGATGGAGAACTCACAAGTGATATTATTGTCCGGAGGTAAAATACCCCCTCATTCGGATCTCCAGAAGAGGGTACTTGGGGCTCGTTATCGTAAGAATTTAAAACAACCGTTCGATGTAGTGATAGGAACTTGGAATGTAAGGTCATTACTTAGAGTAGATAAATTAACGAATTTATTAGTCGAAACGAGAAAAGGAAAGCTGGAAATTTTAGTTTATTAGTGAGGTGAGATGGCCAGATAGTAATGACTTTTGGAAAGATAATTATAGAATAATTACAACTTCTTCAACTAATAGACAGGCAGGGGTAGGAATAGTGTTAGGTAAAAGATTAGGACGTAAAGTTAAAGAGTACTTAAAATTTAGTGATAGAATAATTATGGTTAGATTGAGAACGAAACCCACAGACACTGTTTTAGTACAGGTTTACGCCAACAACTTAGTATGAGGATGAGGAAGTAGAAAACGTATACGAGGATATAAATAATATAGTATGAGAATAGTAAAATGAAATGAGAATTTAATAGTTATGGGTGATTTTATAGCGTCAGTGGGAGAAGGTAGTGAGGGGAAAATGGTAGGAAAATTTGGGTATGGTAGACGAAATAATAGAGTAGAAAGATTAGTTGAGTTTTGCCAGAAACATAAACTAGTAACTGTAAACACCCTATTCGAACAACATGTTAGAAGAATATATACATGGAAAGCGCCAGGTGATAGGAATATATACCAAATGGATTATATTTTAATTAAATAAAGATGTAGAACCTAAGTTAAAAACTGTCGTAGTTATCCAATGGCTGACATAAATAGTTATCATAACTTAGTTAAAATGAGGTGTAATCTAAAATTAAAAAACTGAGAAAGGCTAAAAGAGAGGGATGGGATCTAGGTAAGCTTGATGATAGTGAGGTAAAATAAAAATATAAACAAGTATTAGACAATAACATCAAAGGGAACCTAAAAAATAGATGGAAAGAAATAAAAAGGGCTGTACATGATACAGCAACACTGACTATAGGTAAGAAAAAAGTAGAAGCAAGAAAACCCTGGGTAGCAAAGGCGATATTAGATTTAATAGAGAATAGAAGAAAGCTTAAACCTTTGCACTACGCTCCTACAGAAAGGTCAGACCTTCCCGGAGGCGTGGACACGAGTGGATGCCCTGATGTCGGCCCGGACTAGCGGCACCCCTCGCATGCTGTATTGTCGTGAGGGCGGCTCCGTGGCGTAGTGGTATGTGTGTGACTACTACGCCCAAGGTCCCGGGTTCGAATCCCGACACGGTCCGCTTGAAAAATGTTAGGCGAGCATTTTTCGCAAAAATACACCCTCGTTCGGATGAGAGGTAAAATGGAGGTCCCGTGTGTGAGTGTTGTCACGCACGTTAAAGATCCCTACCTTGCTTGGAACAGCAAGGATTCGGCAAAATTCAAAATTTTCCAGGTAAAAAAAAACTCGCTTCCTGGCCAATGTAGTACCTTCGGGTGGAGCATTGGAAAATCACATGTAATGTATTGTCGTGATCCTTTTCGTTTTAGCTGTTACAACCTGTGAATATTTAATAATAACTCGTAGATGGATTTATGTAGTTTAATGACTTGTAACCAATATTACTGCATAGAAAACAAACAAAGAAATAATACTACGCTACTACTTATCTGTAAGTACAATCCAACGGATCATTAACATTAGCATCCTCTCTTACGGATCACTTTACGATTTAATTTCCACGCAAAGTTCACAAATTAACTATAAGTTCTAAGCAACCGACACGCACCCCTTGCGCGCTTCAACTCGACTCTCCGCTACCTATCGGAATAACTTAACCCTCACGGCTACTTCTCCCTCTTATTATAGGGGCGGCCTAGTACATCACCCCCCTATAAGTTAAACTTAATTGCTAAACATATTTTTGTAATTAAATTGAACTTATACTTAATAATTACAGTGTTAAATTTTGATACGGTACAACATACGGTTTTAAATTCCTAACATTCTGTATACCCAACAAGAGACTCCTAGTGTCGTCCCGTACTTCATAAGAATTTGGCCCGCGCTTAGCCACAATCGTAGCAGGCCCGGAATAAAGCAAAAAGAATTTTTTAATCTCCTTGTCTTCCGCAGAAGACTGGGGATGAGTACGAACCAGTACTTTATCACCAATCTTAAAATCAATACAATTTTTATGGATCCTTTGATGACGTAATTTACGTTTTTCAGCCTTAGATTTTAATTTATTAATCGAACTCTTCGCTTTCTGGCACAAATCGTAGCTTGAAATAATTTTTCAAATGAAATGTTTCATCCTCGGAAAATAATAATCACGACGCAGCATCTGGAAACACTTTTCCGCCCCAAAATGCCCATTATCTACATGTTCTTGCCAAACCAATATACTTATTTGGGAAGCAGGTACACATACTTTAAACTCTGGCGAACCTTCGTAGCCTCGCTAAATAAGACTCCTGATACACAACAAACCAATCCGCGCACCTTTTCGGAACTTCCTCCTTCAATAATCTAGACATTATTTTACAACAGAATTCGTCTTTCCTTGCTCCTCAACAATATTTTTCATACCTAACTGGACCCCTTTACATAGTTCCGACTTCTTTACTGCACACATTTCTGTCGGCACACTCTCAAATTTTTCAAGTTTCTCCTTTCCTTGATTGGATAACGCGATAGAGCATCCGCCAGAACATTCTCCTTTCCAGCACAATATTTAACATTAAAAGCGTATTCTTGAAAATACAACACCCACCTAGTCAAACGCGAATTTAATAGTCTGCAGGACATTAAAACGATAGAGATTTATGATCGGTGATCACAGTTAATTCTCGACCTAGCACAAATACCCGCCACTGCTGCAAACAATGTAATACGGCTAATGCCTCTTTTTCTGTAACACAATCACCAATTTCAGGGCCACGCAGAGTCCGACTGGTGAATGCCACAATATCTTTTTCTGAAGTTTGCTCATTTATTTGAAATAAACAACCACCTAAACCCACATCAGATGCATCTGTTTGGATAACAAACGCACGGTCAAAACACGGATGCTTCAACATAGAAATCGCTAAAAACCTGGACTTAATTTTCACAAACGCTTCTTGTTGAGCTGAACCCCAACGCCATTGAACTCCTTTTGACAACAGCAACTCGTACAATTTATTTCTTTCTTCTTGAGAAAAGTTTTCTGCGCGATCCACGACCTCTTTAATCTCAGACACCTTACACGGCACTATCTCCTTTTTTAATTGAATTTCTTCATCTTTCTCTTCCGACACTGGACAAACAGTCAACCGACCATCAGGTTTTGGTCCCATACTAAACCCTATGCTTATCGCCCTTCCTTCAAAAATACCCGATAAACGATTTTTTAAAAAATCAATTTTAATTTGATGATCAGCAAAAAAATCGCATCCGAAGATGACATCACGAATTAAATTCGGAACTACCAGACAAGGGTAAGCCAATTCGAAATCATTGAATTTAAAATTCAAATAAAATTGATCCTTAACAATAGAATTCTTCTTAATCTTCTTTGGGTATTAAACCACTCATAGTTTTTAAAATTATCTTTATTAACGTTTCGATCCATAACCTAGGATCGTTTTCAAAACAAACCACAACAAACATACAAATAGAATTCTTGCCCGTCGCACTCACCAAAATAGTTGATGTAAACGGCAAACGTAAAATATCGCTATTAATTTGCATTATCTTAATAAAAAGTCTTTTGAAATGCAGGTAACTTGACTACCCGAATCTACTAATATTTTTACCACAACAGTCTCAACTGTCGCTTCAATGGTCGGTGCCAAAGCAACCGACTTATTATTATTTTGTGCTTCCAACAGAAGCTCATCCCCATTTTTATTAAATAAAGTGGCCACAGCCGGTGGTCGACTTTCCCCTGGACTACTAACAGTTTGAGATTCACGACGCCCTTCATCCCTATCATTATTATTGTAATTACTATTAGTATTATTTTCCCTATTTTCAGAGCGGGCACTATTACCGCCTCCAGAATTCGACGTATTTGATCTAAAATTGTAACGAGCGCTCCCATTTTGTTCATTACTCGTACCTCTACCACTCCAATTCGTGTAGGAACTGTTATTATTATTATTATTGGGGTTCCGATTATAAGTTTCATCAATTTCCCTTAAGTAAGCTTCTACTTCCTCAAAAGTTCTAGGCATGCAATTTACAATACCTCGTTGGATTTTACTCGGAAAATGATTTTTTAATAAAGAAATAAGCGCACCTTCCTCCAGAGGAGTCGTTAAGAAATTTGCTTCTCTCACCAACTTTAAAAAATAATCAGCCCTTGACCCCCTTTCGTAACACCCAAATTTAATTTTTGAAAAGTTTCCTCTCTTCGTCAACCCCAATACCGACTTAAAATAGCTCTTTAAATTCTTGAAATCCTTACTTTTTCTTCCTTTAATACACCCCAATCCTGAGCTGAATTACGTAAATTACTAACGGTCAAAGGAACTTTTCTACTTTCAGGAACTCCAGCTTCTAAAAATATTGTTTCCTGTTTTTTAATGAAAGTTACCGGATGTACAGATCCCTCCGGCACAAAGCACAAATTCGTACCCCCCAGATCCTTATATAAACTCATATAATTATGATACCCAAAAGCCCCGGACGTGACGCCCCTGGTCTCTGGTTGGTGTACAGGCACAACACCTTCACCTTTAACATCTCCAACATCGCTAGCTTCTACCTGTTCTTTAACCGATTCAGAAACACGATTTACATCAACACTTAATTTGCTAATATTTGCAGCAATATTTACGTTCATTTGTTCAATCGATTCCTTTAGGATGACATTGTTACAATTCATACTATTAACGGCTGCAACTAGTTGTTTCAACGCCTCTGCGATATCAGGCTCGCCCATTTTATCAGCTTTTTTTTTTAAATTACTTCGATCTTTACTACGCGTATTATACTTATGTGACATTGAATTTCAACAACAATTAAAAACATATTTCACCTTGCGGTGCGATCATTAATTCTTAAGCTCTAAATTACTCTATTTATTTTTGTTCCAAACTAACACAATAAACTCAATAAATTTCTCTGAATTGTCCGCTCACACTTAATACAACTTGGAATGTTATACCTCAATATCCAAACATCGACTATTGTCCGTAAATACAATTAACATGGACCTGGTTGTTGAATAACCGTTAACCCTTATTAGAAATTAAAATGTACTATTCGTTTCAATAAATGTCCTTCAATGTTATCTGAACCTTTTCAAATTCTACGTAAACAACTCGAATCATTACATTTCCAGGTATTTGTTTAACAAGAAAACGCTCCCGTTGGCGCCAAAAATGCACTACGCTCCTACAGAAAGGTCAGACCTTCCCGGAGACGTGGACACGAGTGGATGCCCCGATGTCGGCCCGGACTAGCGGCACCCCTCGCATGCTGTATTGTCGTGAAGGCGGCTCCGTGGCGTAGTGGTATGTTGTCACTAACTAACGCTTCCAATGCGTCCCTAATGGAGTTCGAATCCGAACACGTGTCCGCTTGAATACAATGTAACATGGACCTGAGCATTGTTCGCAATAACCGTTACACCCTTATTAGAAATTAAGAATGTACTATTCGTTTCAATGGAGGTCCTTCAATGTTATCTGAACCTGTTGTCAAATTCTACGTTAACAACTCGAATCATTACATTTCCAGGTATTTGTGTAACAAGCAAAACGCTCGATTGGCGCCAAAATTGCAAAATTTTCCAGGTACAGAAAGGTCAGACCTTCCGGCCAGATGTAGTACACTTAGTGGATGCCGATGTCGGTCCGGACAGCGGCACCTCGCATGTAATGTATTGTCGTGATCCTTTTCGTTCTAGCTGTTACAACCTGTGAATATTTAATAATAACTCGTAGATGGATTTATGTAGTTTAATGACTTGTAACCAATATTACTGCATAGAAAACAAACAAAGAAATAATACTACGCTACTACTTATCTGTAAGTACAATCCAACGGATCATTAACATTAGCATCCTCTCTTACGGATCACTTTACGATTTAATTTCCACGCAAAGTTCACAAATTAACTATAAGTTCTAAGCAACCGACACGCACCCCTTGCGCGCTTCAACTCGACTCTCCGCTACCTATTGGAATAACTTAACCCTCACGGCTACTTCTCCCTCTTATTATAGGGGCGGCCTAGTACACCTTTCAGAGAATCAGATAGTGAAAGTAAGCAAAAATATAATAGACTTAGAGATAAGATAGTACATAAGTGTTAAAAATCTAGAAATAAATAGATAGAAGAGAATTGTAAGGGAATACAAGATTATTTGAGAGTAGGTTAGACAGACAGGGCTTACAGGGCAGTTAAAAAGGTTTTCGGGGAAGATAGGAAAAAATGTAATAGTATTGAAGACGAGAATAATGAGCTTCTAATAAATAAAGTTGAGGTAGCAGATAAATGTAAAGGATATTTAAAAGATTTATATAAAGGAGACGATATGGATGTGTTAGAAAACGGTTAAGAAGAGAATGTAGAAATAGGGTTCTGCAATATTAAGAGAGGAATTTGATAAAACTTTTAGAGATCTTAACTATATAAAGCGCCGGGGAAGACGATATTCTCGCAGAATTAATAAAATATGCAAGTCAGAAAACTTTGGACAGAATATATAAACTAGTAAAAGTAATATATGACACAGGTGATGTCCCAATAGATTTCGAAAAAAATATTATTATCCCATTTTCAAAAAAGTCAGGAACTGATAGGTGTGACATTTTAGAACGGTTAGTTTAACTTTCCACACTTCCAAAATACTAACAATAATAATTAAAAATAGAGTAGAAGCTGTTACGTTTATTTTGAACATCCCGTACATATTTTTCTGTTAATAAAAATACGCGGTCTAATAATTTTCAACTCAAATCCTTTTGGCGTTAAAAACGAAAATTAATTCAGTAAATTAAAATAACTTTTTCACGTGTTAATTCATTTATCTATTTGTATAAATTCGATTCCCATTGTTAGTTATTAGAGCCTAATTAATTATGAATACTCCTTCTAAGAATTTCTCAACGTAAAGTTTATGCCAAAATTAAACAGCGATAACTGGTTCTAGGTATCTAATAATTGATTCTTATGTGTATTCCATTGAAAGCTTTGTCAAATTAAAGCCGCGTGTTATCCCAATAAACCGTGTTTTCCAGTTTTATTTCCTTAACAATAATATTACTCTGAGCTCTGGTCATTAGTGAACCGATATTAATATTTACTTACTTTTCAATCTACACAACGAAAACACGTGTAGAATGGTTGGTTGTTTCCGTTTTTCTGTATGAAAAGTTGTTCGGGTTAACCAACAACGACCGCTGTAAATGCGGTGAGGGCGCGGAAAGCGCAGAGCACGTGCTCTTTGACTGCCCGCTTAAAGCGGCAAATCGAGGGTTGGCTGATACGAAATTAGCTATCGTAGGTCTAGCATGGCCAAAGAGCATAGAGGAAGTCGGGGAAGTGGCTAACCAGAAAGCGTTCTGGACAGCCTTTAAAGAGTTCGCAGGAAGGGTTGCAAGATTAGACAGTGATAATCGTGTGTAAGTCGGGAGGGGATGGTGGGAGGATTGAAAAATTATAGATTTCGACCTGGCGTGATTTTGACATGATAAGAGCATTATAACCAAAACCTGCAAAAAAAAAACAAAAAAAAGAAAGAAAACCAATAATAATAATAATTAAATAAGTATACCCAAATCTCTAATATGCACAATGAACACACCACTAAAACAATCACTGTCCCACCTTCTACGCGCGGAAAATCGGGAATAAACGAAACAAATAAATAACAACAAACTAAATCAGGAAACCTCATTAATTTAAATAAGTGTAATAAATAAAGAAATAATAAAATAGAGTGAAACCGCGCATCCCCCCAGGACTTAAAAGTGAAGTGATAGTGATTGTGATCCCCCCAGAACGTTTAGTGCATACCCACCAGGACTTTAACAGTGCATATTCAACTCCCCCATAAAAGTAGAAAACCAATAGATGTAGGTAGACGACCAGATCTTCGGATGCTGGAGAAACTTATATTGGAGGTAAGAATAAAATTGTGGCGACTGTACTCGCATGAGCATTGATTTGTGATTTTAAACAGATTTTGAAATAATCGAACAAGCACGTTTTTGTGTAATGACGCTAGTCGATGTAATGCTCATGCGAGTGCACCTGATAATGTATTTGCTTTGCTAATATATGCACTATTACATGCTTTTGCTTATTCAGATATTTATTTATATATTTATATTTATTTTTATACTTATATTTTTGCCTGCATTGTATTGTTTTGTGGCTTGATTTAATTCGTTTGATGTTCTGTCGCCAATTTTTGGTCGCAGTATATATAGAAAAAAAGATTGTATATATAATACGTCAGTTAGGGAATGATAGGGAACGTTAGGGACAAATTTAGGATAAAATACTTAGATCAGGGAGGACGAATTTGTAAATTTATAAAGCAGGCAAAATAGCTGGATTCACTATTAATACATTTGGCAAATGCTTAGAAATTGAAGCCATTTAAAATTAGCCAGCTAGAATTGGATAGTTTTAAGTCGGCCCTTTAGGTCTCACTGGTAAGCAGAGCCGGCATCTGCTATCCAGTATTACGGATCCCTCCCCCTCTCATTTTTGCTCGTCTTGTTGATCGAGCACATTCTAAAGTCAACGCTTGGGATCCCATTATTTAAACCCTGTTTTTAGTTTTCGTTTCAGTCTGTTACATTTTATTTAAGGTGAATTGATTATGAAGTTAGAATAAATTAGAAGCACGTTTATTTTCGCGTTTAAACCCAATGTAGTACCTTCGGATGGAGCATTGGAGACGTGGCCGCAAGTATTGCGGCCCTTATTCAAATTATAATGTATGAAAAGTTCGCGTACGCCTTACAGCGTGTTATGTTTTTATGGGTTTTATAACATTCTATTTTTCAACGACAATAAATTAATTTTACTTATAATTGCTATAGCTCCTTCCGGTGGCCTTTAAAGGTACAATGAATGGTCGCCCCTGCTTGTGATGGGAGGACCACCCCAAGGTGGGATTACGCGCACCTGTGTTTCGCACCGTTTTTACAGACGGTAGGAGACAACCCGACGGTGGTGACCCAAGGTGAGTGTTCATACATTAAATTTTTTTATATGGGTACCAGGTTGTTGTTAGAAACAACATATGTACACGGATCTACAGATGGATCACCTTGTTGGTGGCAAAATGACTGGTTGTTTGTATGTGCGATGATATTATAATATTTACTGATTTCTTTATTAAGATAATTTTATGTATAGAATTCCGTACTTACAATGCTGATTTCGAGCTGTGTTTTTTAGAGGGGTAATTTTGTTCCTTTCCTTATTTGAAGATTAATATAGGGGGTGACCTAAAAACTGTAGCTCGCCATGTTAAAAATTATCCTTTTTGTTATTCGTGAATATGTATATTGTGTACCTACGAATTGTTCATTTTTGGTACTAATATGTTTTATATATACTTTTTTTTTAAATTAGAGGTTTTTAGTTTGTAAATGTTTGATTGTGCGTGAGTGATTATATTTTTATTTCAGGCCTCCCTTAATTTTTTTTGTAGGTATAATACCCCGCCCACTCGCCGATCGAGTCCGGTCAATTTTTTTTTCTTCCGCGTTTTTATTTTTTTTTTAGACTACGTCGCTGAACGTAGCAAAGCTTTGACTGAGAATTATTTAGGCGAAGACTAATATGGTTTTGGTAAAGACGGAGGGACTAGAGAACCGATACTAATGATTAGGATAATTATCGAGAAAAGGTAACAAAAAATAAAAATAATAGGTAGATAAATTTTGTTATTTAGGTAGTATAATTACAAAGGTCGGGCGTAGCAGAAGGGATATAGTAGCTGAAATAGCTCAAGATAGAAAAATGTTTTTAAAAAAGAAAGACTTACTAATAGCTAATAGTATTGGTTTAGATAATAGAAAAGGTTCCTTAAGTCGTACGTATGGAGTGTTCTATTATAAGATAGTGGGACTTGGATAATTAAATAGGTAGATAAGAAAGAGATAGAAGCTTTTGAAACTTGGTGTTATAAGAGAATGTTAAAGCTTAGTTGGACAAATAGAGTAACAAATGAGGAAGTTTATAGAAGGATAGGTAAGGAACGCTGTACGTGGAAACAATTAAAGGTCAGGAGAGATAGAATGATATGGCACCAGTTAAGACATGAGGGACTATTTAGTAAAGTCTTAGATTATAGACTACCAAATTAAAATAGAGTAGGAAAACCTAGACAAAGCTATATTAGTCAATCCCTCAGAATAGAAAAAAATTTAGAGCTGCGACAAACCGACCATAAGTAAGTTTGAAAACAAAACAAAACAAAATAAATAAATAAAAATCAATCAACTAAATGTCACCATAACATAACTCACAGTTAGTTAGCGGTCTGGCATGTTGGTAGCGATTCGTTGCTTAAGCATTACCGTAACATATAATTCAATAAACATCACCATAATATACCTCACAATTAGTTAGCGCTCTGGCATGTTGGAGGCGATTCGCTGCTTAAGTCTTACCATAACATATAGCTTAATAACCGTCTCCATGACATAACTCACAATTAGTTAGTGGTCGCGCATATTGGTAGCGATTCGTTGCTTAAGCTTTACCATAATATATAATTTAACACTTTTCCTTTTTGGATGGGATAACCAGGTGATATTTCATTTCCTTATAAATGGAAATCATGTAAACATGTTGGAGTTCTTTAACAACCATCAGGTTGCTAATATCTATGTAGAGTCAGGTAGATAGGAAAAAGATATAATAGTATAGGAAGACCTAGACCAAGCTATACTAGTCAAATTATTAGAAATTTAGTTGTGAAAGATATGTAGAGCTTTTTAGATCGGCACAGAATAGAAAAGAAGTTAGAGCTGCGAGTTCTTTCAATTTAAATAAGATAAAAAGCTATTTAGAAACCCTTATTGATGATATTCTCCCAAGCATGTAGGCTGAAGTGAACCTTTCCAAGAAACTACGTACCCACGTTGCTTTTAACATCTGATGGTATTTTACCAGCCACGCATGTTAGTGATATTCATACCACGACTTGTGATATGGAGATCACTAGCCTAAAGATATTTCTCGTCACGTAGACTGGTGATTATCACAACATGTCGTATCTTAGGTTCTAAAACTCGGTTATAGCCTCTAAGTACTCTAAAAGTAACCATTATTGAAAACCATTTTAATTCTTTATTTTGAGAACACGTAAGTATATGTAGATTCTAGGACAATATGGGTATTTTGATGAAGTAGGTAGGATAAGCCGTATCCAGATCCACCACCACCACCTTCAACCTCCACGTCTCTCCAACCCCTACATTTCCCTCCACCCACCTCCACCTCCTACCACCAACTTCCATGTCCCTCAACCTCTACATCCCATCAACCACCTCTACGTTCTTACACCCACCGCCACATGCCTCCACCAACCTCCACATCTTTCCACATTCCTCCATCTCCACACTCCTTCACCCACATCTTTCTCCCTCCACCGACATTCACCTCCACCAACCTCCACCACTATATCCCTCAAGACTCTTCCACATCCCTCCACCAACACATCCACATCCCTTCGCCTCTACCTCCACATCCCACCATCTCCACATTCTCCCACTACTACCTCCACATGACTCCACACCCACATCCCTCCGCCACCAAACAGCTTTCAGCATTCATAAGCCTGATTCACGTTAATTACAATCGTTTACTAAATGACATTTAAACTGATTAATGGTGAATTTGAAAGTATTTTTCCTCAATTTGAAATAAGTAATACAAACTTTTTCAAGAAATATTTTAATTTTATTAAAATATATACATGTATTCTAAACTAGCATCCGCTGTGATAACCAAAATATGATGAATTAGAGATAGCCAAATCTCTATACATTTGCGTGAGCGATTACCCCACCCTCGCATCTTCTAAGCACTGGCTGGGTTGATAAGGCTACCATTTTCTGTCAATAGGACTAATGAAGAAATTTTAGGATGATTGTCGACGTCTGATACATAGGGTAATTGCATCATTAAAATTTATTAATAAAAAAAATTATATTTGCTGGCGTTAACGTTACGAGTGAATACCATAATCAGATCTAACCATATCAAGCCTTGATTACAAATTACTGAAAATTGTACATGAAGCTTTTCGATAGATCCAAAACTGCTGAATCCGCTTACATAGGTTTATCATAAACCACCTTAACCCTCTTCATTCAAATAAGTGCCAAATCTTCTTCAATAACAGTACACCTCTTAAAGCTCGGTTTAGCAACTAAACTGCTTGCACACAACTTTTTACTATCTCTATTCCATTTCGCAACAATCTTGGTGTATACGCGCTTATCAACTTTATACATGGTTTTCCCAAAAATAGAGTTATTCATCAATTTATAAAAGTCCTTCCCGAAAGAGTTTAATGGTTGAGGGCGAAGGCTTGTATCCACCAAACAAATTACACTGAAAAGAATGCACAACAATAAATTCTTAATATCATGTGCGGGTGCTTATTATAAAAATTGACAATGTTATACTCAGAAAATATATGCTAGTTTCTTTGTTTCTATCTTAATGATAGACTCGGTAAAGTAAGTATCAAACCAAATAAATTCTGCCATCGCTTATTTGTTACCTCACTGAGTGATTTACTTTTCAAGATTATCCTGTTTTAATAAAAAGATAATATTGTAACAATTTTATTTTCGATAATAATTCTTTGCATATAATTTCAAGAATAGTGTAACAATTTTATTAATAATAATAATTCTTTGCATATAATTTTAAGAATAATGTAACAATTTTATTAATAACAATAATAATTTGCATTCAACTTTAAAAGTAATACACTAAGCCTGCATCGTCCTTTAATAATCTAGTTATATTCAGATATCTGCGTCGTATACAGCTATTTACAAGCACATCTCTGTTTGATTGTTCCCCTCCTGACAGCGCGACCGCCCGAGCTGGTCATAAGATAGTCGGCCACAGGTGATAGAGATATCAACATGTTCCCTTGGTTGGAGGCCGGCAATCTGCGAATCCATTTCGAATAGTTAGGATATCTTCGAATAACTGTCGGTAATGTATATATTTTGCTAACTTGTATAATTTGAGATAATTTATTTAGCGCGACAAGTAGGATGCAACTTTTAAAGACACACAAGGACACAGTAAAACACATGTAAGATGCTACTTTTAGAAGGTGACGTAATTCAACTTTGAGAGTACGATTGCTGCTGAATGTAAGACGACAGGATATGATTCGACACGTGGAACGCAGGAATTATAGAAGTTGGTTTGGATGAATTGGTTTCAAATTGCAAACGCTGTTATCGTTGCTTGAAGATTGGTGATGTCGTCTTCCTTTGTCACAATGCGACAATTGCAGTTTTGGTTCGTAAATAGCTATAAGTTCTTTTTATGTGTTTCAAAATTTGGAACACGTTAACTTGCTATGATGCGTAATACATGTACACTGAAAAAGTTTCAGCTAATTGTTGAGCTGGATTTATCAGGGGTAAAACGAAAGTTCATTGATTTAACGTTCTAAAAACAATATGCTTTGTTCCATATGAATCGTCAGTAATGTCAACAGGTGTTACTGAAGTCATATTTTTCAACTTTGTATAGCTGACAGATGTTGTAACGTTCGGTTTAATTCAACGTTTAGTATTGTATAGTTTACTTTAGCGAGCAGATTAAATATGCCAATTTGTGATAAAGGACAGTCAAGTAAACTGTACACTTTTTCGAAATTGCGAAGAAGGCTAGAAAGTAACAGTTGGGGATTGTCAAATTTATTAAAAAGTGTCGAGTCGCGTTTTACGTTTGGGGTGTGTTTTAATTAATCTTTTGTAGGTCCACTCTAACATCCGATGTTATATACCGTCATTGTTATGCCTGTAAGATGCCAATTCATATTGGGAGTTTATTTGGATGAAAGAAAAGTGACCTCAGATTACATTTGCCGTAAGCACTAATCAACCGATTTAGTCGGGAACCTGATGAATTAACACACACCTATGATAAAGTTAGTTGGGCTGTTGCATTATACCGACACCCACTCTCCTCGCTGTGTCTATAGTGACCTGGTTCACCCCACAAACCCTTCAAGGTAAGCGTTACACTGTAGTAGTTACTAAGTGACCAAACTAGTTCGCACGCTGGTATTGGGATATTTTACCCTGAACTATAGAATGTTCTTTTGCATCTACCGTTAGTGAAGCTAAAAGTAGATAGTGTGTTTCGCCCCGTATTTACCCTACTTTCACGGTAGTCAACCGTGTAAAACAGAAAGCCGCTTGTGTGCGCATTGTATATCGATTAGTTTGTAAAATTTTAAAGCTGCGATACTTTTCCAAATTGTACAACTTGTTTCGTAACGTAAGACTGTACCAGTTGTAGCGCCTAGATAGTTCAAGTAGACTTACGTCTACCGTCCACATTGTTACCGGAGGTTTGCATGCACCCGGTGTAACACGCGTGATATTTCGGGCTATAATCTACACTCTTTTGGTCGTCAAACCTAAGAACCCGTACTGCCGTGAGGCCCAGGTGCATTCAACCCTACCACCATCTTAGAAATAATTGTACTCACAAGTATTTCTTGGGTAGCCCTGGCCAGTGCGAACTTCCCCCTAGTTGTTACTTTTGGTTAGTTAGCATAATTAATTTGATCGAAGTTGTGGCGTTCTCAATATACGCCGTACCTACATTTGCTTATATACACCTTTGTTTTTGTTACTTACTGTACTTAATTAATGTGTTCTTTTTAGCCATGCGTTTGTAAATAGAGTTAAGAGTATAATCCAGGTGCATTATTCTGTTGTAGTAATTTGCGTGAGTAGGGTGAATCAGTACATTCTACACCGTGAGTTTTCTTTACTTTCATATTTTCTGATTATAACAAGTGCAGGGGCGTTTGCTCGACCAGTAACGAGACCCCGATTATATCTAGCACAATGACATTACTGGTGGTGCCCACCTAATTTTGCCGTCATACCCGATTTTTGGCATACCACCAAGTTTACGCCCCATGATAATTGTCATCTTTGGGCATTTAGCAATCCCGACCTACGACTTTTATCATACCCACCCCTCACCGGCTAGAACTAGGCCGCGCACGGATTCCGATCCGTCCCCTTGGTGTCGTAGTGCTGAATTGGCCCGTAACAATGTTATTTTAAAAGCAAATGCTTTGAACAGCTTTAGTACAATATATGTAAACATGTATATTTTTATGATCAGCTTTATCTACATTAAAATTAGTATACATAATTTTGAAAGTTCAAATGCTAATATTGTTAGGAGCTATTAATTTGTTATCTACCTGAAAAGAACCCTATTTGTACAACAAGTTCATGTTTTAAAGTAAAGTGTTTGATTGATAATGATAAAGACAAACAAGAAAGTTAAAATTTTAAGATTGATGCAGTTAAAGATTAAATTTTTTGTTACAAGTTATATTATTTTAAAAGAGATCTTTTAGTAAACAATTGGTTCAAGATTAAAGGTTTTTTATTTTGATCAAGTGTGATCAAATCTTATTACATAAAGCTAAAACCCTTCTGAGTAATAAATTGATGCCAATGTTATATTGGAAATACTTTTTTTATTATTTCTTTATGTATTTTTGCAGGACACAAATGGTGTCCCACTTTTTTATTTATTTAACTATCACAATTTCTTACAGGAGCTGCGTCTTATTTTATTAAGACAGGCTTTTGTCAGCAAAGGCGATCTTTTTTTCTTTCGGTCTCCACGTCCGCCCTTAGAACTATGCTATGCACTTATCGTGATTACATCAGGACTTGGTGGCGCCTATTTGATTTAGCTTAAGTTTGATCTGCAAACAAAATTCGACTTACCCCCCCACTTCTCATTGCTCTACCCAGGAATGGACCCCTAGTTGTGTCATAAGATTTTTGGAACAATAAATACGTTTCACTGACGCCCATGCGTGAGGCCAGCTATATATATATAAAAAATTTGTTTCACTGATAAAAAATATTCGTTTCAATATCCATAAATTAAATTAGGACCACACTCTTCTTATAAAAATCACATAAAGAGTATATTCTCCGTACAGCATTGTACTAATTCTTATCTTTGTTAGAAACTGAACCATTATTTCATTCCAGGTATTCTCAATGCAGAAAGTTGCACAAGGGAATATTCTACAAAGGTAAACAGGTGATTTCAACAAGACCTTTAGTGTTAGTTAAATTATTATACCACAAATTAATACATTTCCAAAGGCTCCCGAGTAAATATTGCCCTTTCAGGTGATGGTCAGTGCTGCTGTTAACACTTTGATTTTCAGCTATTGTATATATGGCTCTCTACATAGATTGTGAAATAGCAGTCTGCTGATATGACAAGGTATAAGTAATAAATGCTGGGTTGTATGAAATTAAGTTTTAACTGTTTGGAACGAGAACTCTCGTTTACAAGCTATCGACTAGCATGAAATCATATACGTTCAAGTAAACTTTACGGACAATAACTATACGATATGGAAGTCGACTGTATGCAATACATCATCTACGGCTGATATTCAAAGATTAATACTTAGTAAAAGTTGAATTTTTGAAAATGAGCAATAAATCAGTTACAGTACTTAAAACGTAGGTATAAAGTACTGCAGTGGCAGTTCTGGTAAGAACTATGGGCAAACAGCACCACCTAAATTAAAATAGACTATTTTGTTTCCATGAAAATGATTTATATTACACCAATGAACAAAAGTACTAACTCTAATTCAGATATAGTTTATTATAACCTGAAGTATTATATGTAATATTGCGATATCAGCACCTAATGCTGCATTTCAGTGCATCGATAACTAGCAAACCATTTTCTGGAGCGCTTAGAATAATGCTTCAGCTATGCTATACTATAGAATACGGTTGTGCATTCTTGTTTCGAATTCTGGTGCACTTCAGATTTAGTAACGGTACCTTACGATACGGTGAAGCATTGTTAAGGATCGCAAGCAATAGTCTTTAAACTTTGATCAATTGCAACTTGTGCTACGTACAATGTAAAATATTTTTGTATGCATAATTTGTTTGCTGTTATTTATATACCTATGCTGCTGTGTGATACTAAAAATGACCGAAATACAAAACCTATCTATCAATTTACCATTTTCAAGCTTACCCTATGAACAGAAAAAATAAAAGAATACAAACGTTTTTAAGAAAACCGAAGAGAAGATGTTTATTAATTAGATAAGAATTTTTACAACTGAGTGATATGACTTTATTGTAATTGGATATAAGACATCATCCGGTTTGAATAATCCATTTCCATGAGACACAAAATAGTTCTGGGACCATGCGTAAGTACGAGGAAAATTTAATGCCGGGCTTCACGGACGAGATGTGTTTTTCGAGAGGGCGCGGTTATTGCGTGCTTCGAATGACACTACAGTGATCATTGTTAGACAACAACGTTATAAAATTTATATAGGACAGAATCATCAAGAACCTGAGAAGAGTTCGTTCGGTCGCAAGAGACCACGAATCTTAAGTGTTTATAACTATATAACTTTTTAGAAAATACCGAAATTGTACGATTGAACCATAATAATTAATTAAGTGTTGGGAGTTGAAGGTAATGAATTGTGGTAGTTCATCATGTTATCTCTAACTAATGTAGTACTAAGGTCAGTGATCTTTCTAAGAATTCTTTATTATATTAAACTTTATATAAAGAAGCAACACATTTAGGTTTCACATCGGTCCTCTACTCTAACATGGTGACTCACTGCCTATAGCTTCTTTACCGTGCATTTTCATTTCCAATGCTCCACCTGAAGGTACTACATTGGCCAGGAGGCGAGTTTTTTGTTGCCTGGAAATTTAGAATTTCGCCGAACCCTTGCCGTTCTAGGCAAGGTAGGGATTTTTAACGTGCATGACAACACACACACGGGACCTCCATTTAACCTCTCATCCGAACGAGGGCGTAATTTTTGTGAAAAATGGTCACCTGTAATTTTTCAAAAAGTCGGCCGTGTCGGGATTCGAACCCAGGACCTTGGAATCCGTAGTCTTACGCTTACTACTGTAAACAAAAAAAATATATCAGATAACAAATTGCACCTTTATATTTCCTAAACCCTTACCTGATATCACAAGGTCGAGAATTTCTTATTAACAATGAAAGCCCATGGTAAAGTTGGATGGAAAATGGCTTGAGGAAAAGAAAAACTCTTTAGACATAAACGGCTAGTAGAGTGTTAGCTCTGGGTAGATCATGAACTTGGGTCATGGGTTGTCAAATGACCAAAAATTTAAATAATGAGCGCCACCGTATTTTTCAATACAACAACCTACACAAATTAGCTGTGCTTGTATTAGGGGAATTCGGAAACCTTATGTCAACATCACTAATATAGCCATAAAACCTGAATTTCACTCTTTTAAAACACTTACCAAAATTTAAAACACCAGATATCATCCAGATGTCTCGAATTAACCTGTGAACAAACAAATGCACATGGACACCGTTTGTGTCCTCAAAAATATTTACGAAAAATAAAATAATAGAATTTAAGTTTCAAAAATATACACCCAGGGTATTTGTTATCATTACACACAATTTCTGATCAGGAATGACTTGTAAACTTTACTTGTATTTTAAATAATAAAAGAGTCATGACAAAAAATAGATTCTATTTGATTAAATTCCTTGATTCGTTTTAATATAATATTTTTCAACTAATAATTTTTTATAGAACAGAAATGTAATAAGAATTTGTATTCAAAAACATAAAGATCTCTAAATAAATCTTTCTTAATAAATTTTATGAAAAGTTTGAGTTCTCTTAATTATTCAAATTACATATTCTTCAGTCATAATAGTACTACATTGACCTAACAATCAAATTTAATTACTTAAGTTCAGATAAAATAGCATGTATCAACCTAAAGATGGTGTCACTTAATAGGTATTAAAAGAATTCCTCGTGTTGATTGAAAATCAAAGTGCATGACCTCAAAATTATTAAACATATTTTAAATTAGCGTAACATGACATGTGAGGTCTAAATTGAACACCTGAATATTTTTTTTATTTGACATTATATGTCACTAACAACTTTTTAGTTTAGTTAACGTTATCAGTTTGAGCAATAATTATGACAAGCAATGAATTTATTACGTAATTCTTTCTTTCCTTAAACGATTTTTTAAATGACTTTAGTGTAAATAAAGTTTCAACTTTATATTTTCTTATTGCGATTTAAATAATAATGAAAGTGATTAAATGCTAAATAACACTCACGTGTGAAAATACAGTACGACCAAAAGCAATCGAACTATAGCCTCAGCTGTCGGAAATTCCATTAACATCTGCGTTCTGCGATGCACAAATAGAAGCCACGTGAATACATACGAAATTATTGCAGGAATTTTGAGAACTCTTCTGAATAAACCAGTATTTAACGAAACCAATTTCTCCTTAATTACATCCTATAAAATTTAGTATTCCAAATCCCAAACTAAATTTTCTTGAAATTAGCTGCATGATATAAACTGTATCCAACAAATTTTCTAGATCCAAGATATTACTTATATGATGTTACTTATGTGATATTGCACTAAGAGGAAAATATTAATAAAATTTATTTAATTAATATATACAAACTGTTTCAATGATGAGGGGGAGCTTCTATCTCCTTTGGCCTGCAGGGATCAACTGAACTGCTCTAGGTGGAACATATAAAAGAATACCATCACGCTAAAGCTGCTAATTACAACCTCCAGACACGAAGATTCAATCAATTAAAAATTCTTTTTCGGACCGTGTTACAGGCCACGTGCTTAGACACGATCATATTGACTTTACTACGCCGCCGATAGCAGCTTACCTCTTCAAACGCTGATAGCAAAGTGGTTGAATTGACAACTCGACGAAGCTTAGTAACAAAACTTAGACCTCAAAGGTAAAGGAGTCTATATGCTATTATAAATTTTATGTATTATTTTTACTGAACGGAAATTTACAAATTATATATTTTTATATTATTGCTGTTTTATTTTATATCAATAGACGAAGTGTAACTACGTAAAAAAATACGTTACACTACATTGATCCACGGCGACGCCTATAGCTTTTTTACCACGCATTTACGTTAACTAGATGTTACAGGTGAATGGAGCGTTAAAATGTTAAATTTGGAACTGCCCTGAAGGATGCGTAAGCGGGTCTTTATTAAGCCAAAAAAAAAATAAATGGAGAAAATTCGTAGAATAGATACAACTTGAAGCTACGTACTTTTTACGATCAACCTACTAATCCAATAAAAAAAAAACTCCCGTCTCACATTATATCATTATCCCTGTATGAAGGTATACATAACGTTAAATTAATCTCAATACCAGCAACATGCAATATTTCTGCAAACAGGTACACAGACACAAAACTAAAACGCTACAAAAGGCAATTTAAAAACAAGCATAATAGTAATATTCTTGTACACAGGTATACAACTGAAATTTTAAAGTTACCTAAATCAATCTAACACGCCTTTTCAGCCTTTCAGATAAAAGTGCAAAGTTCAGGTGTGGTGCATCTAAAGAAATTAATACCAATATCGTACAATGTTGGTAGATGTTTTATAATCTCTTCTATATCTAGATATCAGTGTCATAAATACAGACCACCAACCAAACAAAAATAATAATTTACAAATAGCTATCACTTACAGCGGTATCTTCAGATGAATACGGAATTCCATGGAGCTAGGAATGAGTTTATTGTCCGGTAAGTAATTTATTTCTACTAATGTGGGATTGAAGTCAATTTTTTCAACTTCTTTTCTGTAATATTGGATTATTGTCTAATAGATTGCAGATATCACTACGTTTAACATCTGTTGGCTTAAGTATTAGCCCAAAAGGTTGTTTTGACCACCCTATTACGTTACCCTCTAACTATATTCTCATTCGTGGCTCGCCAGTAATAAATTTACGGTTTCCCGTATGTTTCCTAATATTCGTTATTCTTCCACTTCCTTTGCTTCTGACCTAGAAAATGCGCCACTTCCTATGGTTTGATATGTGCTTAATTTCTTCTTAGGTATCTGGATTGATACATTGTAATATTGCGTTTTATGATAATGTTTGATTAGAGTGGTACGTAGCTGGTATAACAATAAAAGAATACCCGGTTTTAGTTGGTGAGTAGGCGGGATTTTACCAATACAAAATAACAGAAATACCTGAAAATAAAAATAAACACACTCATTTATAACTCACAAGAAAAACATAAAAAAAAACCTCTAATTAGAAAGTATGTTACACATGAGCAGCAGCACAAAAAAAAATGAAAATTAAAAATAATTAATAGCAGTAGTGGCAAAAAATAAAAATAAAAATAATTAATACCCTCCCAAGTACCCTATAAAGTAATTAAAAACAAAACTAGGATGTGCTACTTTCAGTCCTGCTATATTTACAAGGATTAAATTTTTATTGCCAAAAGAGTTGAACTTTTAATAAATACAAAAACGAAGGGTTACTTACATATTGATCCCCATTACAGATAATTTGTTGCTGCCTGAATGCAGTCGTCCAGCTGTGGTAAGTCACAACATTGTACCTAAACCGTATACTATCTCTAAAACAAAACATATAATAGCAAGTAAGTAGGTAGCAGGGTGAAACGTAATCGCTATAATCCATAATGTATCCCGACGATCGGTAGAGAGGTGAAATCCCAAAACTTGACAAAGGACAAGACAAAATAAAACCAATCTAACTCCAATATATTGCTGGTGAAGTCATCGACTGTCGTAGTGAAGTTATTAGCTGGGGATGATGTTCCGCCTCCCTTTTACAATAGGAAAATTAGTTATGTGGTATTAGCGGTTATTCGCTATTCCATCTTTAACGTTCAGTTGGTACAGATGTACTTCACCTTTGAAACTGACACGTTAGTCCGGGGTCAATGCAACGGACGATCATGTCCCCAGGAGGATGCACACCGTGTGTGCACGCACATTTCGTAGATAACGAGAAATAAATGTAACGACGAGTAGTTAGTGTCGTGTTCAGAAAGGATCAAATTAAAAATTCGTTCAAATAACAAGAATTCGAACTTCAATCCTCGCGTTATCAAATGTGATTAGAAACTCGAAACACGCTTTATCACATAATACGATACATAATTTCAACGAGTTTCTAAATTGAAGTAATATACGGAGTAATTACGCTCTATAAAAATGTGCATCAAGTCAACGGACACCTAAAATAGGGTACGGACGATGTAACTTATCGCGAAAACTTTCTAATTCGCAGCAAATGGGTTTTAATGAAATCATAATAAAACGTACTTATTGTAAAAAGGTAAAATATACAGGATGGTGTTTGAAAAGTAAAAACAGAATCCATGTGAATGAGCAATGAAAGACAAAAAGGGGTATGTTTTAAATTTACCGTCGAAAGTGAACGTAACAAGATCTTTCGTAATCTAATATCTGAAGATTTTTCTAAACTATCCACCTTATCTATATTATATTAACCTTATTTTTATCTTGTAAACTATAACTTTAATTATTGTGGTGTAGTATTAAATATAATTATTTCTAATTTTATGTAAAAAATGCATAACATTAAAAACTGTTCCTTTTTGGTGGTTTTTATACGAGTTATTTATTTGAGTTATGTTCAGCTATGTATTTTATCACAAATAACTTTCTGATTTCGTGGTTTGACTTTATTGCTCTCTATAAAACCAAATACTATTAAAGTGTCCTGCTTAACTAACACTATTATTCGCGAAATTGTAATTTACATGTTACATCCGTATGTATTCTGCCCGTTTATCATTAATTTTGTCTTCACTATTCGGTTTTTATTTAACGTAACGCGAATGCGTTACAACGAATACTATTAATTATGTATTAAATAATCTGTCTATATAATCTCAATTAGTTTAGCAGTGTAAATGGGCGATTTAAACCGTCTATATCAAAATGATAACCTACTTTCTGAGTCATTGTTAAATAAAGTGTACTTATAATTGAAGTGCCAGATAAGTTTGCTTTTTGCTTATATTCATCTTAACTAAAATTGCTTAACGTTTTAATGCTTATCTTAGCAGAACTCTTGTACTACAAGAGCTTATTGGAATCCTTTATTTAAACTATTCTCAAGAGCTACGGTTCTTACGGTTTAAAACGCGAATTCTTACACTTAAAAGTTCATAAATGCATCGCGCAAGCGCGGAAAAAGCGACGTCACGGGCGGTTGGTAACGCTAATCTTTGTACAGATTTCGGCGCGCCCATCTGTCAATGACGTCACCAATGCACAAATTTAATACGCAATTTACGAAAAATTAAATTAAATTGCAACAATTATGTCAATAAGGTACTCACATAATAGGTCCAGATTTCCACGAAGTACGCCAATCGTCCTTCAGGATAGATAAAGATGGCGTCAGCACGTCCATAAGGGCTGCTGCTGGTCCTTTTAAGGCAATTAACGGAGGGTACGTCTGACATACATCCAAATGGCTTCGACGGGCTCCACTCCGGAGTGATTAAAGATGGTGCTCCGGCGTGGAATGCGGTTCAGCCACGGCTGCAAATTACCTCTACCTATGTAGGGATCGACAAGGAACAGGTTGAAGGACGACAAACAAAGATAATCAGGCAAGGATATCTACATAAATAAAGCTAAAGGCACGATACGATACCTAAAACGTCCGCTGCACTCGAAGGTTCAGGCAAAAACAGCCACGTTACAGAGTCCATCGGAAAAACCCCACTTTTCTCCTTTCACGCGTCGGCGCGAAATTATTCGTCCAACCCACTTTTGACGGAACAGAAATACGCGCACCGAGTCTATTGAATTTGTGGCGCGAAACTTCCGCACATCAAAATTAAACTAAAAAATGTTTAAGTGCCAATTTATTGGCACGTAACACGGTTAGTAGCTTTTTAGCATATTTCTTAAGTGGGTTGATGCCAATGTGTCTATCTGAACGGAAAACTTAGTACTACAAATTGCTTAAAGGAAAACGAAATTTTAATCAAATATCTGTTGTAATTGATCAATTCAGTGATGACATTAAAATATTGAATGATTTTGTGTTGTATTATGGACAATTATTGAAAGATTAACTGGAATTTAATGCACTATTACGTATACGTTAGAACTACAAAACTTTATAATATTCTACTCCTGAATGAGCGCTATAATTTATAAAGATTGTTATAATTAGAAATACCCGGTTAATTCCTTTTAAATAAGAAAATCATTATTAGCTGTCATTGACCTATATAATTGTGCAGAGTTTAGTTCTTACTAAATTTTTAGTTTGGTAACTCAACTTGCGATACTAACACAACAGAAAATGCAATATGCAATAAATTGGTAATATACGACTCGTCAGTTTACTACCCTTGCTACTCACGTTTATTTCATTCGGTCAGTAATAGCATCACCCTATTACAATGCCAAAATTTTAAATGGTTGCCCCATTATAATGGCTTGCATATTACAAACCATTCCCCTGATGCTTATTGCCATAAAACAGGTACCTTCCTCATAACATTTTGAATGGGATATACTATTACATTTAGACTTTATGTGCCCTAATACATAAGTAGAGATAATGCCAAATCGGATGAACACAATTACAGTTTTATGTCTAATTTATGGAAATTTTAGAAACGGCATTATTGTTCATCGTGTTCATTTCAACTGTAGGTCAGTTTAAGTTTGTATGCATTTGCAGCATCTGCTTTTCATTTTTCGTTTCAGTAACTAGTTATGACTGCCCGTGATTCGCAAAAACTAAACAGTGTACGGAAACATTTGTATGAACACAATAAATATTTTAATAAGGATTAATTTAAAAACCAAGCCAATTACAATAGTGTAGGCATAGTTGCCGACAACTGGTATAGTAGTATTATTATCGGAAGGCGGGTGACCTTGAAGAAACCTGCGCTAGGCGTAGCCATTTTAATAATTAAAATATCTAAGTGAAACTAGAAAACATTAGCTTTTTGCACAACCAGTGTTGCCAGAGCAAAAAGTGCCCAAGCAATCGAGGGATATTTTTGTTACTAGTTTTTTGTTGTTATTTTGTGCCTCTATAAATAAAAATGGCATAAGCTCGCTGTTAGATGTGAAATCTTTTGTAATAAATAGAAAATATACATATTTCCTCCAACGTAATTACTAATGTAAATTTTTTAATTTATAGTATAAGGATAATTCCAAAAGTAATATCTTAAATATATGTAGGGTTAGTTGATAGATTTTAGTTAATTAAATCATTTTTATATACGTCGTTTAAATAGCTTATAGTTGTAATTACTTACGATAATATTATGCAACATGCGGCGCCACTGCTAAGACGAACAGGTTTAAAGATCAAGCGGGAGTTGTGAGGCTGGTTCTAAGTAAGGGTTGCTTACGAGGAAAGCAGGAGTCGGTCCTTGGCGGTAAGGCGTGACGGAAGCTAAAACGTGAAGCCCACGACAAAAGACGATGTCGATGAGGTTATACTTCTAGCGCCCAATAGTTCGAAACTAAGACCGAAAAGTAATTGTGGCACGTATTGTTTACTGTAATTAATCCACTTTTATCAAGCTACGGTAAATATAAAACATATCTGATCTTGAATTGACTCGAATATTATCTTTGTTTATTAGTAAATGTATTTAAAGTATCCGGATCTATTTTATTGAATTTACAACTCTAGACAACAAGAGAAAGTTCTACAATTTTGGGTGCTCGGTTCCGTAATAAAATGAACACCGACGCAAATATTAAATGTCAAAGAAAGTAGTTAACTTGCAGTGTTAAAACTAATATTAAACCTGTTTTTCGGTCGGTAGTTGGTATTATTGTTTAGTAGACACTTTGCAAAAGTCACTAGTGCAACGGATTGAAAGAGCAGTTTGGGATAGTAAGAAAACTCAGGTAGACTTCAGATCTGCAAAGACGACTGGTTGCTTTCATAACGGATTACGACGGTGCCAGAACGGATTGTATACTTCACTAGGATACAAGGTGAAGGTACACGTATACATCAGATGACCAGAAAAGGTAGGAATTTACTGTAAACGTAAACAAACCAACGCAGCTGAATATTTGAGAAGACCACAAAGGTGTTGACCATAAAAGGACTTCGATTTTTAACCTGGTTTTACGATTCTTTAAATAAATTGATTTATGCGAATTAATTTTTGTTTATTTTTATATATGAACGATTATGTAAACGTGCATGCAATTCTTTTCACGTTATTGAGAATTAAGGAGTTGGTTTGATTGATAATTCAAATCAATATTAATTTAAAGCTCAAGTTAGAGTCCTTTAAATTTACGTATGTAGTTTGGTTGAGCTGTGCTAGTTTAGTTACGAAAAACTTTTTAAGTTGTTTAATTATACCGCTTATTTGTTAGGGTGGTATATATAGCGGATTGTATTTATCTATAGATTGAAATTACGCGTGAGGTTATTTATCTTTTCATATAAAAATGTCGACAATAAAAAGAACGTTAAATAGCAATCCTAACGCAGTTACGGCATTGCATGTCATAGTATTTGGCAATGAAGGCGGCATTAGAAAAACCAGAAAAGTTCTGCGCGGTTTTCCCGAGTTTGAATTCGACCGGGATTTTGATGAATATGTAGAGAAAGTTAAAGAGGTTACTCTGCGTATGGATATAGCAGATTTTATAGCAGTATGTCACGTGTTGGATTTGGAATACTCCGGAAGCAAAGACGAATTGGCGGATCGCATTTGTTCCTTTTTAATCGATCTGAATACAGAAAAAAACTCAAATGTAGATGATGATGGATGTATCGAGAGCGAAGACAAAAACGAAAAGAACGACGGTCACGACGAAGGTGACGAGCAGGTCAAAGAAAGCAATGCTCGAGGAATCTTGGGTACCTCACAACGAAGATCTCGAGATTCGTTTGCCTTAACTTTTCGCGATGTAGAAGATACTATTAGAGTTTTTGACGAGAAGAATGATTATCCGGTGACGAAATCGATATCAGATTTTGAGGAAATTGCGGCCATAGCAGGATAGAATTCCTTACAAAAGTTAGTATTAGCAAAGAAATCTTTAAGAGGTTTAGCAAAGCTTTACATTCAATCGGAAAATGGTATTACGACCTGGTCCGTGTTGAAAAGAAACTAATTAATGAATTTGAAATAAAGGTAAGCAGCGCACAAATACATAAAATGTTGATGTTTCGAAAAAAGAAAAGGGAAGAATCCGTACAGGAATACGTTTTGGTAATGAGAGAGATAGATAAACGTGCAGATATTGAATCAGAAGTCGTTATTCAATACATAATAGACGGGATACCTGATGAATCATCTAATGAAGTGATATTGTATGGAGCAAGGAACTTTTCAGAATTTAAAGAAAAGGCGAAACTGTATGAATGTATCCAAAACAAAAAGACGACTAATGAAAAAAGGTGGAACGTAAAACCGACGGTTGTGTAAGTTAAGAAAAGGATAGGCGAAGATTTAATTGTTTCAACTGCGAAGCAAAAAATCACAAATAAAGGGATTGCCCAGATAAAGAAAAGGGAATCAAATGTTTTAATTGCGATTCCTTTGGCCACGTGTCAAAGAAATGCCCTAAAAGGATTACGGCACGTGTGGATGAAAGTAGGAAAGATAAAGTTGCTTTTAATGTTATAGAAACCGTGTCGAGAAAATCAATAAAATTTATAATAAATAATATCCAAGTAGATGCACTGTTTGATACCGAAGGTGATATAAATGCCATGTTTATTTCAACAGCATACCATTGGATAAAGATTACGTAACTGTGAAAGGATTAGGTGGAAGTGAAATGACTTCATTAGGATCGATCCTTTACTAGAAGTGTTGTGGTAAAAGACGAATATTTTATTTTGAATTTACATATCATCGCTGTGAATAGTTCAGCCTTTAAAGCGATTATAGGCAACAGTTTATTACAATACGGTGACGTCAGTACAAGTCAGAATGAAGTGATTGTCTATAAGAAACAGGAGAATAATTTTTTGATGAATATAACAATAATAGACCGCGAAAGAAAAGGGGCAGAAATTAATGTACACCACAGTAAACCATTTTCAGTGAACTTACCGCCACATTTGCACCAGCATCCACATTTGCACCCACATCTGGACCAAAAAGTTTTCTTCGACTAACCATTTTTCATCTTTCGAGATAAATATCTTAAATTTTTCATCTTTCGAGATAAATGAGCATCCTCATTTCCACACACGAGATAAACCTATTTTTAAGATTTTTTTACCGCTAACATTCTGCACCAAATAGTTTTCTTCGACTAGCCATTTTTTTATCTTTCGAGATAAACCTATCTTGTTTGGTATCAATTAATATTAGAATTTTCTCAGCTACCCAAATTTCTAGGAATTTTTTAGATAGCATCATCCCCCAGGGAGCTACCCTAATTTTAAGATTTTTTACCTATAGCGACTTTTGAGCGTTCTTATAATTTTTGTTAGTCATGCGATACATCTTGTTAGCTTAGAATTTTATGTAGAATCCGAATCTGTAAACAGATTTGAAATCGGACCACGCCCTGCAAAGTTATACTTTAAGCTCTCAAACCTCATTAAAATTTTTGCTCGTATATATTTAACTCCATTTTTTAAAACCTTTTTCGCTATCCAAGACATATGCTTTAACCAACATAAATAAATTAAACACACAAAATTTTAATAATTTATTTATCCAACTTACAGTTTAATAAACTAATTACAATTTTTACAAAGTATAACATTATTTCCTGTGTGTAGCCGAATCCAAGTAGTTTAACCTGTAACAAAAAAGAAATTAATAGGTTGTTTAAATAGACCTGTAACAAAATGAGATTAATGTAAAAAAGAGGAGACGTGTTTTCAGTCAATAAAACATATTGTTGTTAATCCAACAATATGTTTTACCGTCCAGTGACACCACGTGGAGGTAAACACATGCCGCCGGGAACAAAGAAAATTTTAAGGATGGGGGAGGGTAGATATGCTTATAACTAACTTACATACTATATATACACAATAAAATATATACAAATATAAACAACTTAACCTATATCCTTATGCCCCCATGCGTAGGTTGATATGCTTCCGGGGATGACGTAACGCTTGTCATCTGCGCCCGATAAACTGATTTTATTAATAAGCTGTGTATAAAGTTGGTGTTTCTTACTCCGGATTGATACCATCGTATTCATGAGGGCACCAGAATTATTATGTACAATGTCCTTAAAACTATCTACACTAATCCCCGCCACCACACTACGACTAACACCCTTAATCTTTTTAACAATGTCTTTCTCACTTACTATGCAATACGATTTGGCCCTGGTGCCGACGAACTCCAAGACCAAATCCCCACAAAACTCATCCTTAAACTTACCCAACACCTTTTTGTTTATAGGTGGTATATTGTATTTATTGTTTGGAGGGTAATCACTTGTATCAAAATGTATTATGTTTGCGCTAATGTCACTGTACAAGTCTGGCGTCTCAACACTATAAACTAAAGAGTCTGTATCCGTATAAAGCAGGGACAATCTGGGACCATACAGAGGAACCATGGTACTGTAGTGAAACTCATACATAAGAGTTTTTGACAAATCTAAAATTGACAATCCTGCATAGATCGGTTTATTATAATTAACTTTAACACGATCCATCTGTATAATCGCCAGATTTTCCCCCAACACGGTACAACTGTTAAAGTTAGGTTTAGCTATTAGCCCACTCGCGCACAACTTTTTCCCGTCGTGTTCCCATCGCGTGACTATTTTGACATCGACCCTTTTGTCCACGTTCTCCATTGTTTTACCAAAAACCACATTGTTCATAAGTTTGAAAAAATCTTTTTCAAACGCGTTAGCGGCAGAGGTACGGAGATTCGTGTTGAGATCAATGTAGGGTTTTAACCACGTCGACTGATCAAACTCCAACACGCGATGCACAACAGTTAATTGCAGACCGTTACGCAGAGCCTGCTGCAAGTTGCGATAGTGAACAATGTATTTTGTTTTGTCCAGAAGGGTGGCGAGTAACTTAGGCGTCTTCGAAAACGACGTTGGAGGTACCATCGATTCAGGGCAGAAAGGCAAGTCATTGTGATCGTTGTGAAGATGTTCTGGATACTGTATGTCAACTTCCAAAATATACCCTTTTTCGTGCGTGCTTGGTATATTTAATATTTCATGTTTTATACGATGTACCTGGTCCGTGTTTAACCATCTAAAGCCGCTAATGGGTAAATGTTGGGACATGGCCCATCCGTATAAATTGTTAGCATCCAGATACGTTAAGTACTTGGATGACTCGTCAGGGTTGTAGTCTTCCATATACTTATTGTTGGCTTTGGCATACCGACCGCTGCACTGGGTTAACCCACCACGTATTCCTTTCTTGATAAAATGTTGCATACTGACATCGGTCAACAACTCGAGCTTCACCCCAGTGCGCTTCAACATGGCATCCCAACTCAAACTAGGAGCAGTCACGTACTGGCATGGGTCTAGATCATAGGTTTTTGTGCAGACGTCTCTGAAGTTCTCGAAAATGTCTGCTAGTAACAAAACGTCTGTTTTCAAATAAAGATCGCTGTATTCCCCAAGCGTTCGGATTTTGAATGTTCTCCATACATTCTGTGCGTGTTCATAATCTGCATACGACACCGCTGTGGCGGTTAGACCGTTGTAGAAAGCATTTTGTGGTGGTAGAACCTTCTCTTCCAATACGCTAATATCTTTCACGTAGTCGTACGGGAACACACCCTTCCGATGTAATAGAGCAAACTCTTCGGTATTGGGGAAACAGCTCTTTAGTTCAACAAACTGTTCAGCATTCAAGTTGGAGGCTAGTTTATTTAAGCTAGATGCCATGAAGCGTAAGGAGTCTACAAATCTCAGCGTAATAAAAGATTCATCAGTTTCATCGTCGTTTTCCTTAGACAATCTAACGTTTTTTGTAAACGATATGAACCTCTCCTTATTATTCGGGATGACAGTAACCCTCTCTTTATCATATCCCAACTCTTTCACAATGAAATGTGAATCATAACCGCTTAGGTTATGAAACACCACCGGGATGAAATGAGGTACTCTGTAATTAATGTTGCACACGCTATGTGCTGCAAAGCGAAATTCCCCCGTAAGATGGCAGTGATCCCTCACTCGATCATCTCCTAATGGTTTTTTGCAGATGCCGCACTCCTCAACCATATAAAACAACAACTCATCTAGGGTTTCCATTGGAGGCATGGGGGTGTTTGTTTTTAAAATTTTTCCCAATCGTTGGGCTTCCTCTTTCATCTTTTCCATAAAAACTTTTGCGGCTTCAGGTCCTCTGTACAGCTCAAACTTGTTAAACGAGTCATCGTATGAACACTTGATATAGTATGCAAAACTGAAGGCTTCGTGGTGTTGTGTGCTGTTGGTGAAGGAAGAGGTGGGATCCGGAACTGCAGAGCTAATAGGCTTCAACACACTTTCGAAGTCTGCATAAATCACGAACGGTACCCGCATTTGCTTGTGAACGTTCGTGAACTCTACAATGTTGTTGAAGTGGTTCGGTATGGTTGTCACCACATGGTTGCAGTCGTTTGTTGAGTGTTGGTGTAATTTGTCTTCGGATGGAAAAAACACCAAGCATCCATCGCAAATCCATTTGCGGGTGCACTCACGAGAGATCTGCTTACCCACTAGCTTCCCCAAATCTTTGATCCAACAGTAGTGGGACTTGCACCCATCCTGAATGTACAGTAGGTTCACATGCCGAACCCTTTTATTAGCGGTGAAATGTAGCGGTCCAACGATGGACTTGCCTTCTACCCCAAAGACGTTGATGCTGATGTCGTTCTGCTCCTCAAACCTGGGAATGTCCTTTATAGGCATCGGGAACAGTACTCCTGTCACGTCGAGCACAGTCGAGTAATGCGGGTAGCTACTGACCCTTTGCGGATCGTGAACATGTCCAGGATTCAGCGCCGCCATCACGCACCAGGCAAAACATGCGTCGTCTTGGTTTCGCACGTTAACGATGGCATGCTTCCCCTGAATCCATTTGGGAAGCTCGATGTATGAGGACCCCCGCATTGGTTGGTACTTGTTAACATTTACCTCCAAGTACAACACCTGTTTCAGAGTCCATCCTAAAATTTAAAAAAATTAGAAAAAAATTAATAATTGTAGAAACTAACCAGAATCACGTTCTTGGAACTCGTCCGACTTAGCCGACATCCTCTCCACAAAGGTGTTGTAGACCGCTCCCAGGTCACTGGAGGAGGTGACCACAACATTTCGGGTGTTGAAAGATTTAACATCTTCAACACCCTCTACCGCAGCCATCTTGGTGTAACCACCAAATACCTCCAAGTTCACCTTGAGGGAGGTGTGTATAACCAGCTGTTCCCCGACTAAGGCTATGAACCTCTCCTTCTGCTCGCATAGAAAATCCAATAGACCTAAAAATACAAACTAAGCAAACACAAAATACTTATAAAATACATACTTGTAGAGTCAACATTGTTAATGCGGAAAGTTGTAATTCGACTTTTGAACGCGGTTGCTACTACTTCCACACCGCCATCCAGGACGCGGCTAGTATTAGTCTTGTGCGCGTTAGATCGCTGGTGGGCTGCCAAGTTGGCTACATCAACATTGCACTCCACACATCTCCGCGACTTCTTGGGGGCAGGTCCCTCAACCGTGGACGCAGCTGGTCGTTTGATTCCGGAGGGCCCGGCAACTGGTACCATTACACCATGCTTGGTATCCTTGTGCCGTTTTAGGCTATCCTTCCGTGAGAAGGATGCCGGGCATGCATCGCAGGTAAACAACCCCTTTTTCGTTTCAGGCACCGATCCATGTTGTTGGAGCTGGTGCCTCTTTAAGCTATTGGTTCTCGAGAAGACAGCCTCGCAGACGTTGCAGACAAAGGAAACCATTTTTCTATAAGAAAATTAAAAACTGGTCAAAGACTTTTAACAGTTGTAACTAGTCAAAGACTAAACAGAAACTGAATCATATTGCATTGCACGGTGCTTTTATACACATCATAATTAAGATCGTATAATAATTAGGTAGTTTACTTTTAAAAACCCAGCGTCGTTTAACCTTGAGTAACATTCCAAAATAGTCTAATCACACCAGTAAAATCAATTAAGTAATTTACTTTTAAAAATCCCAGCGTCGTTTAACCTTGAGCAACATTCCAAACTAGTCTAATCACGTCGGTTAAAATCAATTAGCTTCTTGCTTACGCACTACAACTATAATTATAGGATATATCACTTTAACTTTCACTTCTACTCTAATTGTTTGCAGACATTTCAAGCCTGGAATTTTTTTTAAATGAAAACAATAATGAAGAAGACGAAGGTCACCTTTCACAATAAACCTTAGAAAGTTTGGGTGATTTCGGTAACAAGGACAGCTCAAATCGTATAAAATACGAGCACGATTCCTCTATGTTCAGTACAAAATACAGCATAAAAGTAGATACAATGATATCCATTAAAGACGGTATAGTAATGTTTCAGCGGAGTTTGAGTGATGCTAGGATTAATATCGAACGTGGTTATATTTATGGTGATGATATCGGATCATGTTATGACGACCCCAGGTGGATAAAGTTGCAACAAGCATGGACTGTTTGTGATCAATTCGACCGGAATCAAATAAATTACCATGAATTATTGGATAAATTTGAAGAATTAAATTTATTGAGAGACTTTATGGAATGCTTTTTGAGCTATATAGAAAAATTATAATTGTAAAAGTTTTGTATGTGTATTTTATGGTAAATTTATAAATAAAAATGTTGATATAATTCGAATATTTATCATTCTAAGTCATCCGAGTACAATTTACGCATGCGCAACAACAATTCTGAAACATTTAAAAGGAGGAGCTGCATAGGATTCCTTCTCAGTCATCTCAGTGAAATCAGTGCAAAGCAATGGAGTCTGTAGATGTTAATGATGCACAAGTTTCGTATACCGAAAATCTGATTAATAAGTTTACGTATAGTTTAAGTGAATTGAGTGAACACCCTCATAATGTGGAAATTGGGTTTGTTATAAACCAGAGAATAAAACCCGTATTACGATTGGTGTGCAGCAAGAAATATTGTGGCAACCATGTTCTGGAATTGACATACGAAAATTGGTTAGCATTTACAAATTTTCAAGTGGAATTTCAAATCAACGTATTTTCTCGTGACGTGCTAAACACTCGATTAAATGGTGCACCCGAAACGGAAGATCTACACATACAACTAGGAGGTCCGTTCTTTATCACTCTGTCACCAGTGTCTGAATCAACCGAGAACGAAACGTTCCAGTTAAAAATAATAATGGGTAATAGTTCGATAATTATAAATGAATTGGAGTGCCGTAAAATATTCCATATGCGAGAGTTGTTTGAGTATCAACTTAAACAGTTGGAAAGTCGTGACTTCCCAGCATTATACAGCGAATTAGTAGGATTTGTTGCTAATTCTAATTTAAATGATTGCGATGGGTTTAATACTATGACTGAAGGGGAGAAACGAATTAAAATCTTGATTGAAGGCGAAGTTCGAATTGGCAATATTTTATTCTACAACGAATTGAATCAGAGCGCACTAAATGCATTGGAGCTGGTTATATGTTTTCCGGATATATTTGTGCAAGACGTGATACGTACAAGAACATTAGTGGAAATGTTTAGACGTTTAAATTTGTCGGAATCTGAAGATTCTGGTTATGGTGATAACTAGAAAGAGTATTTTATAAAAGACAGCCCAAGAGACATGGATGTAAATGTATTGTTATTGTAAATATATTGTAAATTTTTTGAAAAGTATAAATAGACTCGTTGTTGTTTATTTATTTAGTATAGTTTGAGATTTTTGAGTAAACACATGATTATCTGTTCTGGAGAGGGTTTAATCAACAGCGCTATAAACAGGTTACCGTTTGAGCTGCATATTCCAGGTTATCAGTACTGCGGTCCTGGTACAAAGTTGGATGAACGCTTAGCAAGAGGTGATCCTGGAATAAACGAATTAGATAAATTGTGTAAAGACCACGACATTGCATACTCCAAGTACCCCGACGATCTTCCAGCCAGACACCGAGCAGATAAAATTTTAGAAGAAGAAGCCTGGGGGAGAGTTAAGTCTAAAAACGCAAAGTTTGGGGAAAAAGCCGCAGCTTGGTTTGTGACAAACGCTATGAAAGCGAAGAGAAAATGGGTATGGGTTTAAAGAAGAAAATAAGTTTTAAAGGTGGATTTTGAAGAAAATACGATCCGCAATAGACCGAGTTGGTTCCGACAACTTGAAAAAGCTGTTAGATGTTGGTATTCTAATTGGTAAAAAATCATAAAAGGAGCCGGTGGGAGAAACAAAATTAGAGTCCCACGTATTATACCCGTTCCACAGAAAGGAGGTTTTCTACCATTGATTCCTATATTTGCGGGACTAAGTGCCCTAGGGCACTAACAGGTGGTGCTGCGGGATAGCTAAAGCAGTAAATGATGTCAAGACAGCCAACGAACAGCTTAAGGAGAGCGAACGACACAACAGATCTATGGAAGCCATTACCGTTGGGAAAAAGGAAATGGAATGTTTCTAAAACCATACAAAAAGGCACAGCATTATTCTTGAAACCGTACAAACAGGGCGTGGCATTTGTAAAAAGTATCAAAAACTAAGCAAGTTACCTCGAAGAGCTCTCACCGATGTAGATATAAGGAAACACGCATCTAACATTCCTCATTTTCGCAACGTCTTTTCTAGAGATCAGTTACAGAAGATTACACCGCGTGTCAATGAATCGGTGTGATTAATTTGGATACCACCAAAGGTTCGGGTACACATTGGGTGGGGTACCGAAAACGTGGAAATAGCGTGTATTACTACGATTCGTTTGGAGACTTGAGACCGCCGGAAGAAGTAAAGAGATATTTTCGAGGCTGTAAAATTTACTACAACAGTGCACCGGAACAGACTTACAACACATACAATTGTGGACATTTAGTGTTAAAGTTTCTTAGTGACAATGGCTAAAACAGTGAGCGTGTTCGGGTATGGTAATGTCATATCGACAGGATCCATTTACCCACCAATTAAATTGAAACAGGACGGTGAATATGCTTTGGGTCTAGTGGGACTGTACACTTGTAACACTGTGCAAAACATACATTCAGGAAACAACATCTTGTACTTTAACGATCCAGAGCATCGCAGAATAACCATTGAACCTGGATCATACGAATTAGAAGAAATAAATGCATATATACAGGATGTTTTCAAAAAATGGTTCAGTCAAAAGCCGGACATCAACGAGAACATTGAAAAATATTTTAAACTGAGTGCCAACAATAATACATTAAAGTGTTCTATACGAAGCAGTATACCGATTGATTTTGGAGCAAACCGTAAAAACAATATTGGAAGCATCTTGGGGTTTACCAACCGCAAATTGGCTGCAGATACCGTACATATCGCTAATCAGCAAGTGAACATAATATCGGTCTCAAACATTTTTGTGGAAACCAATATCACCAGCGGATCGTTCAGAAACAATCTTCTTACCCACAGCATATTCGAATTCAGTCTATCTGTACCACCCGGGTATAATCTGGAAAAGGAGCCTAACCACGTTATATATTATCCGCTGAGCGTGACAGAAATTGATAATATTACAATCAGACTAGTTGATCATTTGGGTGAATTGGTAAACTTTTCACCTGAAACATACACTTGTGTGAGACTGGAAATAAAAAGTAGTTGAAAATGCCTATCGATTTTGTATATAAAACACGCTACAACACCCCCAGACGACTAGTAGTGAATACGACGTCAAAGCGTCAAGTTGTCGAGAGACTTACAGCAGAAGAAATACGTTTCTTAAAATCTTTGGGGTTAAAAGTTATAAATGATGGGCGGCAGAAGTAAACGCAGCTTAGATCTCCACGGTGATGAAAACGTTAAACTTGGAAGGCTTAAATATGAGGACGTGCCCAAATTGGATGTGTTTGGAGGTTATAAATTAGACGAAACCATAATAAAGGAAGATTATTATACATATCTTCCCTTTACATTGAACGCAGAAAACAACGATCGAATTTCAATTGAAATCCAGAGCAGTGACAACATCACATACCCTCATGAAAGTTTTATATTTATAAGGGGCACCTATAAACCTACGGAAACATTAAGAGAAGCGTCAACAACTGGAGACCCGATTAGAGCAGCAGAACCAGACCCTAAAGCTTACGAGTTTACTAGAAATGCACCATATTTTCTGTTTGAGGAAATTCAATACAAATTGGGTAATAATCAAATAATAGATGTCTGTCGAATCCCTGGAATTACAAGAACTATTAAAGGTTTAGTATCCATGGAAGAATCAGAAACAAAATCTATTACACATACCGGGTGGAAGCCAGATACCATATTCCAAGATGGACGGTTTAGTTGTGCTATACCGCTTAAAACCATTTTCGGGTTTTTTGAAGATTACAAGAAAACTATCGTCAACATGCCTCAAGAGCTGATTTTAATCAGATCCAAGTCGGACGTAAATTGCTACAAGTCGATTGGAAATACAGTAACGTTCAAAATACAACGTATTTCATGGGAGGTTCCGCATATAACATTAAGTGACTTCGCCAAGGCGTCACTGCTTTCGGAAATGCAAAATCAATCATCTATAATGGTTGCATTCAGAAAATGGGAACTACATGAATTACCGTCTCTAACACAATCAAAGTCGCAAGTATGGAGAATTAAAGTATCGAACGAAACAGAGAAGGCTCGGTGGATATTACTGGCGCTGCAAAATGGGAAGTACGACAGGAAAGAAGAAAATGCTACAAGCTTTACGAATGCCAACATAACCAATGTCAAAGTGTTTTAAACTCTCAGATGTTCCCTCAAGGTCGATTAAATTTGGATTTCGAGCAGAATGACTACTTGCCAGCGTACCTGTCTTATGCATCTTTATGGAAAAATACTATCCGAACAAATCGTCAAATAAATGTTTAATGGACTACAACAGGTTTAAGGAATCACCTGTCTTTGTAATCGACTGTCGTCATCAATTTGAAAGCATCAAGGATGCAACTGTTGATGTAAGAATGGAATTAGAAGCTTCAAGAAATTTTGAATCGTCGATGAAGGCTTATGCTTTAATTATACATGACTCTATGTTTGAATATAATCCGTTTACGGAAATTGTTAATAGATTTATTCACAATTAAATATTTTGTATATATATTTTTAATAAAATTGTATAAAATCTATGTTGTTTTAATATTAATAAGATTTTTTTGGTGATCCAAGACAGTTTCTCACGTACTCCGGTGTACACCTAAGCACACCTGTGCCCATGCACACCCTGCGCGTGCACACCCTGCCCATGCGCGCCCTGCGCGTGCACACCGCTGCCCATGCTGGTATATAAGGGAATATTATTTTCAATTTGAATCAGTTTAAACTTATATTTGAAAGATGTACACCAAGGAATCTTTAGAGACAGCAGTTAGTGAAATACAAAAGGGTATAAGTGTTAACTCTGCAAGTAGGTTATATGGTATACCCAGAAGAACGTTAAGCAGGCATTTGGATCTCCGTAAACCTCAAAAGAAGAATGGTGCTCCTAGGTCGGAAAATGTGAGAGACACGGGTGATGCTATACAAGAAGTTAAAATACCTATACAGAATTATGATAACTTTGCTATTGCTAGTGCAAGAGAGGATGGTAAACATGGTTCATTGTTCCCGTCTAACATACGAGCTATCTTCGCGGGACCATCGAGTTGTGGGAAGACTAACGCTTTAATATCTCTGATCCTGCACGAGAATGGACTTAGATTTCAAAACGTTTATGTGTTTTCTAAAAGTTTATATCAACCGAAATACGAATTATTAAGAAACGTTTTACACCATTAAAAGAAGAAATTGGATACCATGAGTTTGAAAATTACGATGATTTGATCGAACCCAGAGATACCAAAGAAGATTCAATTATGGTTTTCGATGATATACCTGTAAACGAGCAAAGTAAAATCACTCAATTTTTCTCGTTCGGCCGACATAAAGCAATAGATTCGTTCTATCTATGTCAAACTTACGCTAGTGCCTTAAAACATAGACTCAGAGATAACGCCAATGTAATCGCATTATGGAAACAGGATGATACAAACCTTCGCCATATCTTTTCGGATCATATAAGTGGTGACATGGCATATCCGAAATTTAAAGAAATGTGTTTACAGTGTTGGGGTGACTCAAAACATAATTTTATAACTGTTGTGAAAGATTTTGATTTGGATAAGGGGCGGTATCGGAGGAATTTCGACGAGTATATAAATATTTGACATTATTCAAAAACAGCTAGTTCTCATCCAAAGTTTCATGATGACGGACGTTAACAATTTTATTGCGAATAAACGCAGTCTTCATCTTATGCAGGATGCTGTACGAAAAAAGTTTGTAGCATACAAAAAGGGAGATGCTACATCTCAGCAAAATTCAAAGAGATGCACAAACAATTGATTGATCCCTTGAAATAACCGCTTCCCAGTTGCAATCGATCACCGAAAAATTCCCACACCTACAACAAAGGTTAAAGTTGAAAACATGGACGTACCTATAAAGAAAATTAAACAACTCGTTCCAGAAGAACCGTTCCATCTTTACTATGCGGATGTGTTAGCTAGAGACGAGGACGAAAATATTGACAAATCAATTTATGGAGTAAAGTATAATGCGGAAACCGATACATGGAGTTTGTGGAAAAGTGTATTGGTAATTAACCCGGAAACTAGCGATATAACATTAAATAATGTGATATATCCAGGTACGAAGGGTTTATACAACCTGCTGGTTTACAAAGACATCAGCCCCGAAGATGGCGATTTCAATTTGCATGAAGATTTGCCGAATTACTTGGAAATGATCAAATCTGCGTCGATTTTGAGAAGAAAGTTTAACCCATTTGCGGTGCACGATTTAAGCGGATTCCCAACAAATAACAAAAGTTTAACAAATATGTGCAAAAATATCTCACCGAATTTCGGAGGAATCCCGAAAGAAAACAGCCAAAGAGAAGAAAACAGTCTAAGGGATCGGGTTTAGGCTTTTCTAATCGGTTTTACAAAAGTTTAAATTCAAAGCCGGTGCAATATGTCTACTGGAATAATGTACATGAACTTGTGGATCGACTGAGATTGTTGAACGCATCCAACCGAGCTGGAAATACAAGCGAGGAAAACATTAACGAGATGGTGTCCATAATAGAAGAGTTGAGAGAAGAAGGTATAATACAGTGAGCTCAGCAAATAATTACACAGTTTTAAAATGCCTATCGACCGCTTCGGACGTTCAGAGCGTAAAGATGCTGATATTCGGCGCGGTCCTCCAGGTCGAGGATTTGTGCTAACGTTGGATGGTGATGGATACGATATGCAGCAAAGAAGGTTAGTGAATTCATCAGACCCGAAAGAAGATGGTGATTGTGTTAATCAGAGGAGTACTATAGTATTCAAGTCTGGAGAAGAAACAATTAGTTTTCGTAAAAGAAGGCTAGTGGATGTAATGGACCCTAAAAAAGATAGTGATTGTGTTAATAAGAAATCTGTAATCAAGCTCGTGAATCAAGCCTTTTCATACTGTCTAAAAAGTTCTGATGATATACAACGTAAAGATAAAGCCTTCAATGCAAGAAACCAGCGTATCGCAATGCTTGCTCAACCAGTTGAGCCATCTGATGCAGTTAATAAACAATATGTAAATGAAAAATTGGATAAGCTTGTATCTGACTTTAAAACGTTTATACAGTTTTTTATTAATTTGACTGCAACTTCCGAGACAAATGAGAAGGAGCTCGGTCTTGCAATAGCATCGATTTACGAGGCGTCACCAGCAGTTATAAAAAACAAATACTACAACCCAAAGCTTCAGTTTATGTCAAAGGTGCAATTGGATAAAGATAACCCTATTAGTTTAGCAACAGTGTTAAGCAAAAATGAGTAAAGAAATCATCGTTAAGGAATTATTTAAACCTGCAAGAAAAAATTTTCAGCGTCGTCATACAAATCTGAAACATGTGAAACGTGATCTTATCCAATCGGACTTGTGCGAAATGCAGCCTTACTCGCGTGTGAACAATGGGTACAGATATATTATAATAGCAGTGGACTGTTTCACAAAATATGCTTTAGCTGAACCTTTAAAAATAAAACTGGATCAGAAGTTACAAATGCTATGAAAAATATTGGACAAAATGCTGCAAGGAGAAAATAACTTAAAATCAATCTACAAACGGATTTTGGGAAAGAGTACTACAACCGCTGTTTTAAAATCTTATGCAAAATATAAGATAAACCATTACTCTACGTATTCCGCAATCAAAGCTAGCATGGTCGAGCGGTTGATTAGAACAATCAAAAACAAATTGTACAGAAGATTTTACTTGCAAGGCAGTCATAAATGGGTGAATATTTTGCCTAAGGTTATGGAAGAATACAATAATACACCGCATCGGGCTATTAACATGACACCTATGGAAGCAGAAGAACATCCGGAAAGAATAAAACTTTACACCGCTAACAGCGTTTCTAAAAGTTACAAGAAGTTGTATAAGGTTGGAGACATTGTGCGTATATCAAAATATAAAGCAGTATTCGATCGAGGATTTCACCCAAACTGGAGTACAGAACTATTCAAAATTGTTAAAGTACAAAAACGAGACCGACAACCTATCTGCTACAAGATTTGGAAGGTCGGCCAATTCTAGGTGCTTTTTACGGCGATGAAATTCAGCTTACAGCAGCACCCGACACGTACTTAGTGGAAAAAGTTTTACGGAAACGGAAGCACGGGCGCGAATTATTAGTGTTGTGGTTGGGGATGGTAAAGTTGGATTAAGAAAACAGACTTGCTTTAGTATCATCTAGATAATTACCTGGATGAAAAAAATCATAAAAGGAGGGAGTAAAGTCCCTTAACTGGATATATGGGAGAGATTTGCTTAGAACCCCATTCCCCTCTGTGATTTGAAGCAGGAAGCATGTGTTTCATAATCGATTTACCAGGATATCAATACAAAACTAGTGATTTCTATTGCAAGGAGATTGCCATTTTGGATGTAGCGAATAATGTAATATGGCATGAGATACTGGACATGGCTGTGAGTATAACACCCTAAGTGATGATTTCAAAAAGCAAGTTCAGTGGTTAAAGCAAAGAATCCATGGGCTTAGCTGGGATGGACAGTCCACAAGTGGATATACAAATGTAGGTGATTTGCTGAAAGAAGTCATACCACCCAATGCTACTATCTATGTTAAAGGCGAACAGAAAAGGCAGTTACTGTCAAAATATTTATCAAACAACATTTTAAACATGGAGAGTGTTTTCTCACTTCCAAGGCTCAAAGAATTAAGAAGATTCGGTAATAGGTACAATCACTGTTTAAACCATTGTTTGAATAATTTAAGCTGTTCTAAAGAAAACGTATTGTTATTGAGGTCTTTTGTTAATGTATTAAATTTTAATAAAATATTTTGTCAGAATTGTTTTTATTCTAGCAAAAGCATACCTTTAAAATTTGGAAAAGTATATCTGTAAAACAGCGCATTACTTTGGAAAAATTAATGTTTTAAAATACAAATAAGAACCAATAACAGAATACATAATAATTGGTGTTTGCAAATAAATTCAGTTCTACTTTAATAAAAAATGTAAACTTACCTTAAATCTTCCTTCAAAACTTTCCACAAAAGAACTACGCGAAACGACGGTTTAAAATTTCGACGGGCTTTACACAAAAGCGTGCGAAACTAATAGAATTCTACTAACCAGGCTGCGTTATATACGTTTTGAATCCGTTAATTATACTACTAAATGAGGTTTGTATTTTCCGTAAATATGTGCTGGTTACCTTGTGTAAATCCTCGGTAATTATATTTCGATTTCAAATGCACAAACATAATTAATAGAAACTCCAAGAAAAGAAATTATAAACAGCTTTTCACATGATCGTTAAGAAATTAAAATATTTGCTGGATTACGAGTTACAAATGAATTAAGGCTACGTTGGAAGTTTCCGGAATTTGCGTTATAATGCTTCTACCGCGTCACGTAAGGTAATTTAGGTAATTGATGTAGAATATCAATATGTAATAAGACCCATTTACTTTCAGTACTTAATCTGGTTTATTACATTTGTTAATTCTGAAATTTTGTGTATGACATCATTAACTACCTAAATTTCTAATTAACTTTGTTGGTATCTAGCGAAAGTTGTAGCACGCATTTTCAATTACGAATGCATTCTTCTTTCATTACAGGAGAAATTCCATAGATTTCATACAAGCAAAATGCGCTTTCTTAATTATTAAGTCGACCTTGCCATTTCTACATTATTGTTAAGCATGCATTGGAATTTTTGGATGCGGTAATTTCTTGTTTAAAGTAACTTAGTTAAATAAAGTGTAATTTAGAATTCATAAATGATTGTATAGTCAGTTATTACAATTGAAAACACATTCAGGGAATAATTTATTTGCTCTATATATTTTACAGTAGCGTTTCCGGACAAAACTTTCTGCTTTTAATTAATTAAAAGCATGCAAGTTTCTGGCGTATATTCCTAAATAGAAAATAAGTAGTTGATGTACCGTTGAATGGAGTTCATCCTTGTTTACACAAATTTCAGATCATGCGAACTAGCGTCTTTGTTAATATTATTTTAAAAAATCAATACGTTAGATGGATAAGGTGTTCAGTGGAGGCTATTTTATCAATAAATTTTATTTAATATGTTTAGTTTTTTATTTTCAACACCAAAATTCTAAGGTTCACAAAACAATTTCTACAACCGGTTTTAAGACGTTGAAAAAGAGCTAGCCGCGGAGATCTGAAAATTAGAAATAAAAAGATTCGGGTAGCTGAGAAAAATCTAATATTAATTGATACCAAACAAGATAGGTTTATCTCGAAAGATGCATTGGCTAGACGAGGAAAACTATTTGTTAGTATTGCTTATAGAGCAAAGGCGAAATTTAGAGGTTTGAGAGCTTAAAGTATAACTTTGCAGGGCGTGGTCCGATTTCAAATCTGTTTGCAGATTCAAATTCTGCGTAAAATTTTAGACTAACAAGATGTATCGCATGACTAACAAAAATTATAAGAACGCTCAAAAGTCGCTATAGGTAAAAAATCTTAAAATTAGGGTAGCTCCCTGGGGGATGATGCTATCTAAAAAATTCCTAGAAATTTGGGTAGCTGAGAAAATTCTAATATTAATTGATACCAAACAAGATAGGTTTATCTCGAAAGATAAAAAAATGGCTAGTCGAAGAAAACTATTTGGTGCAGAATGTTAGCGGTAAAAAAATCTTAAAAATAGGTTTATCTCGTGTGTGGAAATGAGGATGCTCATTTATCTCGAAAGATGAAAAATTTAAGATATTTATCTCGAAAGATGAAAAATGGTTAGTCGAAGAAAACTTTTTGATCCAGATGTGGGTGCAAATGTGGATGCTGGTGCAAATGTGGCGGTAAGTTCACTGAAAATGGTCTACTCACCACATAGATAAAGTAGAACACAGGTGGACCGTGGAGCACTTGATAGAAAACCATAAGCCAAAGCGGATTAAGAGCATGGATATTCAAATGAAAATAATTTTAAAAAACGAAGAACCGATACAACAACATCCAAGGCGATTATCAGCTCCTAAAAAGGCCGAAGCAGAAAGACAGGTAGGGGAATGGTTGCAGAATGAAATAATTAAACCAAGTTCATCTGAATATGCATTAGTACTTGTAAAAGGAAGGATGGTAGAACCAGAATATTCTGTGATTGTAGGAGACTCAAGGAAAAAATTGTGAAAGATCGTTTTCCTCTCCCGCTCATTGAAGATGTGCTAGACGGCTTACGAGGAGTAAAAGTTTTCAGTACTATTGATCTAAGAGATGGATTTTTTCACGTGCCAGTAGAAAGTGGTAGTACAAAATATTCTGCGTTTGTAACTGATAATGGACAGTACAAATTTTTAAGAGTTTCATTTGGATTGTGGAATGGCCCATCTGTTTTCCAGAGATTTATTAGCCACGTTTTTAGACCATTAACGACGAACAATACGGTAATTTATTATATGGATGACTTAATTATACCCAGTAAGAACGAGGAAGATAAAATTGAAATCTGTTCTCGAAGTAGCACGAGACTATGGATTAGAAATTAGTAAACCAAAATGTCAATTTTTGAAAGAGCTTCCTGGGGTTTATTATACAGAATGGTAAAGTGCAACCTTCGGATGAAAAAATAGTCGCTATTTAAAATTTTCCAGGGCAAAGACGTTTAAGCAAATTCAGTCGTTCTTGGGCTTAACTGGATATTTTAGAAAATTTATTACCTCATATGTTACGATAGCAAAAACTTGTTACGGAAAAATCAAAGTTTTGATTTTGAAGAACACCAAAAATTTGCGTTTGGGAAATTAAAAGAACTGCTAACGACAGAACTGGTTCTTCATATTTATCAACAAAGGCTAGAAACCGAAATACATACCGATGCAAGTAAGTTTGGATGAGGAGCTTATTTGATGCAGAAGTCAGATAATAATTGGAAACTTCATCCCGTATATTACATGAGCAAAGAAACTGCACCAGCGAAAAAAAATTTAGCAGCTACGAACTTAAAGTACTCGCTATTATACAGGCTCTAAAAAAATTTAGAATAATATGTTTTGGATACGAAAGTCAAAATTATTACAGATTGTTCAACATTTCAGCAAACGATGGAGAAAAGGGACCCAACTACTAGAGCAGCGCGATAGGCTTTACTGTTAGAAGTGTATGATTATACAATTGAACATAGAAGGGGAAATCGAATGCAACACGTAGATGCGTTAAGTCGTTGTCCCGCCATTATGCTTATAATGGAAGGAGACGGTATAATCGCCAAACTTAAGTTGAGCTAAGAAAAGAATGAAAATTTATCGGCGATAAAATGTTCTAAGAAGCATAAAACAAATAGGAAGGCTATTTTTTAAAACATGACATTTTGTACAAGTATGAGAAAGGAAGTAAAAATTAGTAGTAGCTCCCAAAGCAATGCAAAATGACATAATTCGAAGAACACACGAAGTAGGACATTTTTCTGTTAGAAAAACAGAAGAAATTGTTAGAAGAGAGGTCTATATTCGGAAATTAAAAGAAAAGATAGAAAGTATTATTAGAAATTGTATACCTTGTATAGTATAAAGCAAAGAGGAAGGAGAGAGAGAGAGAGAGGGGTTTTCACACCCAATTTCCAAACAAGAAGAGCCCCTTCATACGTATCATGTCGACTATTTAGGGCTGATACTGTCAACGAATAAGAACTATCTATCAGTATGTTCTGGCAGTCATCGACGATTTTTCTAAATTCACTTGGTTGTATCCGTGGGGTGAGAATTGGTTTAAAGATTTATTGCAATTTTATGTTGGCCCAAGCGTGGGGCTTGATTGGTTTTAGGAAGATCTCGATTAGTATCGGCTTCCACAGCAATATACATATATATATATATATATATATATATATATATATATATATATATATATATATTGGTGTGTTTTAACTGGAACTCTCGATCGCCGACTTTGAACTGTCCAATAAATATTTTATGCTATGAATAAACAGGAATTATCGTGGACCGACCTTGTGTCGACCAATAACAGAACTTGATATGATAACGCCGCACTGGGTATCAATGGCGTATTCAACTTATAACACCACCTCTCTGTTTGAATTATCAAATTACACTCCCACAAATTTTATTATTCGGCCTCGACAAGTTTTTATTCTAAATTATAAAATGAAGTTAGTTAATTCTATATAATAAAAACAAATATTATGTACAGGTTTTGAAAATTATTAAAATACACTTTTCAATCAATTAATATTGTAAATCTTATTTATCTCAAAATTCATATGCTTTTTAATCAATCTAAAGTCACCAAAAAAACTATTGTTTTTATAAAAGAAACCTGGAACGTTCAAAACCCCTTTATCATATTACGTACTTTCTACGTATGCAAGCTCGTTGTTGACTCAGTTACACTAATTAATCAAATTCAATATTCAATATTTAAATTCAAATAGAGAAAAAATGTCTTAAAACTAAAAGATCTAACCTGGTCTGTTCACTTCGTGCTTCCTTATTTCTTCCTCAAAATTGTACCAAGACTATCAACGCATCCATTATCAACTAACATCAATTAGAATTTTCCATGCATTATTATCAACATCGTATTTGAAATTATTTTCCACCAATTCGGAATTATTATATACCCATTTAAAATATTATCTATCCACACGCTTTGAATTATTACATTTGAATTATTGTCATCACCCTCTGGATTATTATTATTATTATTTAACTTAGATTTATTATCGTCCAATCACCAAACTTAGAATGTCATCGTCAGACTTAGATTTATCACATCTCCCTCGAAATATTGTCGTCCCACTTAAAGCCCTATTATTATTATATTTTAGTTTAAATAAATTCCCCAAATTCTACTTACGTTAATCGGTAGTATAAATTTTCATCTTCGTAGCACTATCTGTCACTTAAACAATTTTCACTTCTAAATATTATTCTTACGCGTTACTCTTTGATTCATAGTGACGCACCTTGGCCTTTGTTGAGTTGCAAACTAAGCTCGTTACCATTTCTCGCTGTTAATATCTCCTCCTTTGTCTGTGGGCATGGCTTACTAATCTTAACTATTGAAGTCTCTCTATTTCCTTCACTTAAAGTAGTTTTCTGATGTAACATTTTCGGTTTTTCGAGTAATTGTTGTTTGCTTACAGTTGCCTTGTTATCGGACATGCGGTGTTTTGAGAAATATTATCGCTTTTCCATATTATACACAAATATCTGATGCAATTCGACTTTCAATTTTCATATATGCTTATTTATTTACGCATTTTTAATTACCTTTACTTATCAAAAATTGTTAATTGTTTGTACGCACTTACACTACGCTTCTTTAAGTTTTATCTCTTATCTCCGTATTATCATAACTGATTGGAATTCTTTTGAATGCGTATTTAATTACATTTATTATGTTTACTCTTCTAAATACGCGTGCCTCCACTGAAAAGTATCGTTATCCGCATTACCTAAATTTACTAAAATTCTATATACCGGGTGTTAAATATTTGTTATTTACCTAATGCATGAATTACTTATTTCTATGCTAACTATTGTGTCTATTTCCGTCGCTTAAAACTACTTATACTCTATATACAGGGCGTTCAATGCTTACTATTTACAAACTAGCCCAATTACTCAATTTTCTCCGAAATAAATGCAGTTTTCTGCTTCCTATTATAATTTATGATTCCTAAACGACCATTGCTATAAATTACACCCTTAAACAACCCCTTATTACAGCAATATATATAGAAAGAGAGAGAGAGAGAGAGAGAGAGAGAGAGAGAGAGAGAGAGAATCACTTAAACATTAACGTACTAGAATAAGCAGAGGAGATTGAGTTGGGTTAGAAAAGAAAACCGATTTTAAGATCGAAATTTAAAAGACCTGTAAAAAATTTAAATATGATTACGTACTAGGAGCAGATGACGTATTTGCAAAATAAGTAATACTTTCAGGAAGAATAGTACAAAACAACTTTTAAGACTTGTATGAAAGATAAACGAAGCTGAAGCAATACCCTCAGTTGCAACGAATAATGCGCTTGTAGCCAGACAGGAAACACTATAAACGATATTATATGTGAAGAAGCATCAATGACGTTGATCTGTATTTATTATAGAAGAATAGAAAGAAAGGTAGAATACAAGTTCAGGAAAAGGTCAATTTTGTTCTAAAACAAATATGGGTACAACGGAGACAGTTTTATGTCCAGGATGACATAGTATGTAGAATAACACAAAACAAATCAACTTGTCGGTTTTGTAAATATGAAAAAAATCTTTTGACAACGTGGAATTGAGTAAGATATTAAATATATTCCCAAAAAAGTGTTTGAAATATAAAATGCGAGTATGATTAAAAGAAAGTAAATGAAAGAAAGTAACATTATATGGTAGTAAAGCACGAGGAATGAAGGAGACATGGAAAAATGTTGAAAAGGTTGTAAAACAATTTGAGAGGCAATGATCTGTTTGGTGAAATATAGGAGAGAGCAGGAATGGGCTCACAAGTCATCATTTACAACACCTAGAACTGGTATCACCGTTCATTTACATTTCCAATGCTCCACCCGAAGGTACTACATTGGCCAGGAGGCGAGTTTTTTGTTGCCTGAAAATTTAGAATTTTGCCGAACCCTTGCCGTTCCAGGCAAGGTAGGGATCTTTAACGTGCGTGACAACACTCACACACGGGACCTCCATTTAACCTCTCATCCGAACGAGGGCGTAATATTTGTGAAAAATGCTCACCTGCCATTTTTCAAGCAGTCGGCCGTGTCGGGATTTGAACCCGGGACCTTGGGATCCGTAGTCTTACGCTTACTACATTGATCCACGGCGACGCCTGAACTGGTATCACCGCTAATGGAAGGAAATGTAGATAAGAAAAATTGGCGTAGATAGGCGATGGATTGGATATCTAAGCAATTTTAAACCATGTAGCTTGTGCCAGATACGTTGACAGAAGCAACTGGCGCAAAAGTGTGGGGATTGGAGAGTAATATCAAACCAGCCAGCTGACTGATGAAAAAAGCTTTAAAATTATAAATTGTCGCGGTGTCAGATGAAAAACTTTTGTTTTGGAATCCACTCTATAAGGCTGGCAGAGCATACAAGATACTGTCAGTAAATGCAAAATAATCGTTTTAAAAATAATTATTTTGCTCGTCAGGGTAAACGGTGCGCGCAATCTTTGTTATTACCAAATGCGTTATCGCTGCCATCGTTGTATGATAATGTTTGTGACTATTTGTATAGAACTTGTATTACACAAAAGTGTTGCAATCTATGCAAGGATAATCTGAAACTGTACTGGAACTAATTTATAAACAATACAATATGCAGATTATTTAGATGGCTGCGTAATAAATGCAATGAGGTCGAAGTATTTTATTGCAGGTACAGGAATCCTATCTCCTGATCTTGCAAGTCAAACTAAATCCAAATCGCATTTTAAAGTCTTTGTCTCTACGATACAAATTCAGGAGAAAGCTGCCATTTGGCACCCAGCAGCTAAATGGAAGCCATATCTGAGAGCTAATTTAAATAAAAGCGTGCTTTTGGCGTTGACTGCTAATAATATCATAACGTAATGTCATAATACGTCCACACAGTTCTACAATTTCCTCGATTACGATCTATAAAATTATATATGCAGTATGTATAAAGCAAAGGGAGAAAGAAATTTCATTGTCATATTGTGTACATACACGCGCGCTTTGGACTTTTTATGCAACTTTACAACCTTACGATTATAAAATGTAGCTTGGGTGAACAATGGGTTACTGGGTTTGTACTTCGTAATTAATTTGATGGTCTAAAGAGCGCATTCTCACGATTCATATTTTAATTAAGCAGGATTGTGTTTTGTTGTCTTTTAGCGTTAATATAACTGTTTCTAATTTAATAGAGTTTATTATGTAACAAAGCACAACCTTTGTTATAACATGGTAAGTGGGTTGAGGTCGACTCATTCCCTACAATTCTAATTTGTTTGGACTAATTTAGTGCTGTTGTAGTAGTACGCAGCGGTAAAGTGTGAGCACAATCCTTACCCTTTAAATATAAATTAACGGGAAGTGTTGAACTTGTACTTTGCAGGTCTGTCCAGTAAAGTAAACACTTCCCAATTAGACAACTGTTTCGTGGCGACTTAAATTAGTTTATGCATCCCTTGACATAGCATAAATGTCTATACAGTCATGAACCGAACAACTTTCGAATTTAATTAAGCTTAAACAAATGAAGACTTTATGAGGTTAATTTTGACATGGACACTTAAAAATTTTCTCACTCTTAATAAATTTTGATTGTTTTTCAAAATTTACATGTAGCGATACATCTTATTGATTTCTTACAAGTTGAAATGACGCAATTAAAACGCTAAAATAACGTTGTATGTTACCCTTGAGGTTGGTTAGGCCACTCCACCTCAGATACCTAACCATGCCTTAGTCGTTCATCGTTTTTTTTGTAATAACGATTTCCACAATGTTCGAGATATCATACGATCCTTCGATCTGGACTAGGAAGTAGTTGCGAGGGATATGTTGGCAGCAGGATTGTTGCAACGTGCAGCTCTTTGTACTGAAAAGTGATGCCGAGCTTGATGGTGTTGGTCCGTAACGTTAAGGCCTCGCTGGAATACTATTACTATTGCCGACAACCTATTGCAGCTCTAGTTTGTTGAGAAATACCATTTTTCTAAAACAGTAACAATTGATATATTGGAACATGTGTGTCTACGTTCCCAACCGCTGCAGAGACTATTCCTATGTATGTGCTAGTTGTTACGCGCTTTTAATTAATAATATCTGTTTATAAAATTAACCTAACCTGTATTACTTATGTATTGCTTATCCATGAGGTTGTGGGCTGCATTCTTATTTCTTCACCTGCGTCGTTCATTTTTATGGAAGTGCACTTAAGAAATTGATCCATAATAACGTCCTAAGCTACATTGGTTTGTGCAATTCAGATTGCTGGAGCTATTGTTGCTTTCTATTTACACCTTAGCTAAGAATAGCTTAAAATTAGGTCAGGTGAAAATCTAGCCTTACCTAACTTCATTTGCATTTGATTATTAGAAGGTACAACTTAGCATTTTAGCTATAAAGGGTTTGAAAATAATATTAAAATCAACTGATTCTTGTTAAGAATCAACTTGGTATTAACTGTTATGTTATAGTTGCTTTTATAAATGTGCAATAAAAATTTATATCATACATAACACGAAAAAGATAACCTCAATATAAACCTAGGGAGGGAAGTTAGTATCTAAGGTAGATCTATTGGCACCTTATCTGGGGTAAGGGGAATGCAAAAGATCTAACTCTATCTAAGTTACTTAGTATTAAAAAAAAACGTATCATTAACTAAGATTATTTAAACTTACGATAGATTATCTTAGTTTTTGGGCAAATAGAAAGCAACATATAGCAGTGTTCCGACTTGCGTACAAAGTGAAATGCATTTTAATAATATCTATTTCTAACAGTAACCTAATCTGGAATACCCTATCGTGTATAGTTTGTTTATGTAGTTGTGGGGGATGCATTTTTATTCTATCGCGGATGTGCTTAATAGGAAAATATAAAAATAGATCAGACGGAACAGGAAAACATAGATACAAAACCATAAAATGGGAATTTATTCGCAAATGCATGAAAGCTAAAGAACAATGGATTGATGAAAAGTGGAAAGAGGTATAAACTAAGATGGACATAGGAAAGATAGATGAAGCATGCAACCTAATTAGAATGAATTTTAGGGACATAGAACCATATAGCAAAAATATAAGGGAGGCGGGAGGTAACGTCATTATAGAAAATGTAGAAAAAGTGGCTAGATGGCAAGAATATATCGGGAATTTATATGCAGGAGAGGAACTAACAGCATTAGAACAGGAATCAGACCTTAAAAATGATGACTTGGGATATCCTATACTTAGAGATGAGTTTGAATTAACATTCAAGGGTCTGAAAAATGGTAAGGCGCCGGATAAAGATAAGGTGGAAGTAGAAACTCTAAAAGCTGCTGGACCAGCAGTAATAGAACGTCTCTTCTAACTTGTAAGCTATATTATGAGACAGGCTAGATACCCAAAAATTTCAAGCGAAATATCATAGTAACTATACAAAAAAGAAAGGCGCGATAGATATGAAAAATTACGAACAATAAGTTTGACAGCACATGTGTCAAAAATATTAACTAGAATTGTACAAAGAAGAATGGAAAAACGACCTGAAGAAATACTAGGAGAATATCTGGGTTTAGACGAAACAGAAGATCGCGGGAGGCTATTTTAGCTCTGATAGTGATAATGGAGAAAACAATAGGAAAAAGCGAAAGCGTGTATATAAGGTTTGTAGATCTGGAAGAAGCATTCGACAATGTAAAATGGAAAAAATGTTTAAAGTACTCAAAAAGATTGGAATGAGTTGTAAGGATAGACGAATAGTACACAGCTTATACAAAGAGCAAACAGCAGTTATAGAATTAAAGCAGGAACGTAAAGAAGTAAATATTAAGAAAGCGGTGAGACAGGGATGTGCGCTATCAACATTAATTTTTAACTTGTACATTGAAGAGGCAATAAATAGTGTCAAATGCAGGAAGACATTTGGAATTACTATGCATGGACAAAAGATTGATCTGCTTCGATTTGCAGAATATATCGCGGTATTAGCATCTGACAAGGGAGATTTAAAAGTTGCTCTTAATGAAATGGAAACAGTTCTAACAGAGAAATATGAGAGGTATGAAAATTACCAAAAATAAAATTAAAGTACTAGTATGCAAAGGAGGGGAAAATAAATAAAAAACATAATACAAATAGGTAACGAGAACTTACAAGGTCGTGCTACATTTAACAAGCAAAAGCAACTACTGAGTTCAATGACAATAAACTTAGAAACAAGGAAAAGATTGCTTAAAACATATGTGTGGAACACAGCACTGTACGGTTGTGAAGCCTGGGCCGTAGGAGAAGCGGACAAGGAAAAGGTAGAAGCCTTTAAAATGTGGTGCTACAGACGTTTGATGAAGATATCATGGACACACAAATTTAAGAACAAAGAGGAACTAGAAATGACAACTGAAGAAGTAAGTATGTGGAAAATGAGAAAAAGTAGGAGAGATAGGATGATAGGCCACATACTACGGCATGAGGGAGTAGTGCGGAATATATTAGAAGCAGAGATAGGAAAAAAGAGAAGTACATGTAGACAAGGTTAGACTATTGCACACCGATAGTGAAAGATGTAGGAATTTCAGAGAAACGTGTAGGCTAGCTCAAAATAGCTCAATGGAGGTACGCATTCAACAAGTCCCAAGGTGGATAAACCAATAACGAAAAAGATAACTGTACTTAAACATGATGATTATTTTAAGAAACTGCAGGTATAGGTTGTGCAATATTCTCGAATAATGTTAATTGTGTAAAAGGATTTACTGGAAAACTATTAATTCGGCAAATGTCTAAGTGTTGGGGGATCTTGGCAGCCACAGGTTGCTAAACCCCCTTCACATACCACTGAATCTCGGTGAAATAGGGCATACAATTAAAAAGCATTAGAAGAGGATCCGAGTTGTGTATAGGTTGTGTGGGAACTTCAGGGAACTGTGCAGGCTAACTGAGAATATAAATAACTGGTGGTTCATGTCCAACCAGTTTTGAAACGGAAATCCTAATGACGAAAAAATAAATGCAGATAAATCTGATGATTATTATATACAACTACAAGGGTTGGTTGTGAAATATATGCAACTAATGTTGACCGTGCTAGAAGGTGTATTGGAAAAAATTTTAAATCGGCAAATGTTCAAGTGTTGTGAAACTTGACAGCCACAGGCTGCGTACCCCCCTTCGCAACCTTACATTTGATTTTCCAGTGCTCCACCCGAAGGTACTACATTGGCCAGGAAGCGAGTTTTTTTTTACTGGAAAATTTGGAACTTTGCCGAACCCTTGCTGTTCCAAGCAAGGTAGGGATCTTTAACGTGCGTGATAACACTCACACACGGGACCTCCATTTTACCTCTCATCCGAACGAGGGTGTATTTTTGTGAAAAATGCTCGCCTAACATTTTTCAAGCGGACCGTGTAGGGATTCGAACTCGGGACCTTGGGCGTAGTAGTCACACACATACCAACTACGCCACGGAGCCGCCTCCCCCCTTCACAACCACTAAATATCGGAGGAATAGGGTATATAATAGTAAAACAATAGAAGGGGACCGAACTGCATCTAACAAGAGAGAACAGGGCCTACGATTAAAGGCAATAAACATGGAAAGATAAGAAATTTGTTGAAAGCATATGTTTGGAACTCAGCACAGTATGCCTATGAAATACGGGCAGTAGGAAAAGCAGATAGGAAAACGGTAGCAACCTTTTGGAATGTTGTGCTTCAGATGTATGAGGATGACAACCTGGACGGACAAAGTTAATTACAAATAGGTTGTAGAAATAGTAGGAGAATATAGATATCTGCCGAAAAAATACGAGAAATAGAAAGGCAGAATACGTTCTAAGGCGTTTTTGGGGAATAGTATGAGATATATTACAAGCAAAGATAGGAAAAATGAGGTAGATGTAGACCTAGATCACATAGTGATAGATGCAGACTGTGTAAACTTCAGGGAAATGTGTATGTTAGTTCAGAATAGGAAACAATAAGGGTACGCGTCTAACCAGTTCCAGTACTGAAGACCTAATGATGATAATAAATTAGGTTAATAGGATGAAAACCCCTTGAAAGGTTTTTATTAACAAAAAAAAAAGCAAAATAAAGTAAATACCTAAACAACAGTGTTCCTTTTCCTTAGCCGTCAAAGTCATTTTGGAAAATTTCTAGTACTGCTGGCACAATGTTCATAATTTTCGATTTCGATTTCGGTTCTTACGAGTATTTTTACATGGGTCATAGATTTCCTATTTTTTAACAAGAGAAACAAAATGGTCTATAACAGACAATTTGGGCTACCTCAAAAGACATTCGGCTTCTGTATTTTAACTTATCTTTTGGCTATAAAAAGACTCACATAAAGAAGCTGTTGCTTCTTGTGTCCCATTTGTTCTTGCATTATATTTTTGAAAATAGTCTCTCTGAAGTTCATCACCTTGTAGTCGTTGAACACATTCACACAAAATGTTTGTTAAGGATTTTATAAAACATTTATATTAATTAATCAAGTGATCCTTAGATTTAACTGATCGGCAGGCTAGTTTTTAATCAGATGTAGTATGCTTCGAGTTTTATAAAAAGTCGAAGTTTTCATGTAGTAAATATTCACTGTACAAACTACGTTTTCCAATTAAATTATGAATAATGCTAGCTACAACAACCTTTATTACAATTGTAATGGCTTTAATAAAACTATTGTTTTTAAAATAAATTACGTTCCGAAACCATTCCAATATTTTCTCAAATTATAAAGGATGATTCACATACAAATTAGCGCATTCTAAGAGTGTTACGCAACAACACATAGTTGGGAAAGATCGCACTTAACAATGTTCTTGCCATATAATCGAAAAAAATAGGCCAAATTATTTGTCTACTACAAACGGCTTTTCAAACACCAGTGATATGAGAGTCTAGTAAACATTCTACGCAATAAAGAAGTACAACCTCATTAGATATAATTTATCTTTATGACACATGGGTGAACATTACACACCTTGCCTTAATTAGACGTTTCGAGTCTGCACGTCAAATTTAGCAATCTGTTTCCTCCTAATGATATGCCTTACGAAATTGAGACATAGTTAACTTATCTTACAAGTGAAGGAATTCATTGTTAAATTTTGAAATGCCCGTAAGGAACAGAAATCCCGTACAAATTAAGGGTGTATTGGCGAACTACATTTGTGCGGAAGTCGGTCCCTGTATAAACAAATTAATAAATTGTAAAATGTAATGGAGAAATAAAATTATCAAACTGCTGTAACGCGGGCGCGTTACGCTAAATGTAAAAATTAAATAGGTAAGAAAAAGTAAACTGGAACGGACAAAATTCATGTCGATATACCCTGTATATTTTGATTTCATAAATATTAGTGTCAGTAAGCAAGACAGTGCAGTAAAAGTGGTAGTTTTATTCAAACCATAAACTTAAAATCACGTAAAACGTTGTATCACTTTTGCCGAATACATTTTGAAACGGAATTTAGAGTCGTAAATTATTTTAAACCATAAAATTGCAAAAAAACATTTATAACTGTAAACTTTTGTGTGGAAGTATGTCATATTCTTTAAGAAGTTTTGAAAATTACTAAGTAAGTAACAGTGAATTCATTAATATGTATCTCAAATATTGAAAACTCTGTTTTTACAAATTTCAGTCAATTAAATTAAATGCAAGGTTACATAACTTTACTGTACATAGCTGTATTTACGATAAGCCAAACCCAGGCATTGACTAAGGAATATCTATGCATATTAGATTACAGATTTAAGTTAAGTTAAGATATAAGTTAATAATTTCATACAATACATTATAATGTATTCGTTGAAAGTACAAAGGCAGACGAAAACAAACGTTAACTTACGTAAATTGCATGACAGTACAGACACTTTCCCTACGATTCATTTGATAACCTAAATGCAAAGATCATAACAATAACTCCCGACAATATAGGAATGAGGAAAAATTCCGTACTTAGACATCCGACTGGGAATGATTAGTCGGCTATTTGCAAACCGGTAATAAATCAGCATCGAAGCTGTGGTTATACAAGAGCGTAATACGGTGGTAACGCGCGATGTAGGGTGTCGAGGTAGGAGAGATGTTTAAAGTGAACGTTACGCAGCTTCGAGAAAATAATAAAGATTGATATTCTCGCATGGACAGCAAACGCGCTTACGATAGATATGTGAATTTACTCCCGCGCCGGCGAGGTATTTTCCATGCACTTGTGAGTGGAACTACTATCGTTATGAAACCGTTGGAACGAGTAGAATTTGTATAGTTCAACTTTTTATTGAGTTGGAATTTTGGGTTGTGTTGGATCAAGTTTGTTGTTGTTTGATGGAAGGCCCATAAATAAAAGTATTTGACAATTAAAAAGCCTATTTTTATGGATATTTTTAACCCCATAATAGCACATTAAACAGTGAGTAGAATGAGCTTTTATGTTTAGAATTATTAGTTATGCACTTCTGGAATAGAAATGTTTATTGGTTGTTGTTTATGTAATAGAGAATTGAAATGAAGGTAATTGTTTGGTTGGTTAGACTAATTAGCGATGAATAGAGTGCATAATAACTTTAAATATATAATCCTTTGGCAAAATTTAGAATAGTTAAAGCATAAAAATTTACTGTTTTTGGAAAGGACAATAAAGGGATAGAATAAAAAGGCGTTTTCTATGTGTTACCAAGTGCATTTCCAGCAAATTAGGAATTATAACGTCACCTAATTCATATAAAAAACGAGAAAAGTTTGAAATTGATTATTATTATTGAATGTAATTTAATATTTTATTTAGGTTTAGTTTAGTGATACAAAATAATTTAAGATTTTTTTTCTTTAATATTTATTTTAGCAATACTTGGACACGAGTGATGTTAGGAAATTGAATTTTTTGAAGATAGTTGTATTTGAAGTTCAATTATATTATGTTAGTATAAGCTAAGTTTAGGTTAAACTTTATTTGAATTTATTTACAAACTAGGTAAACAGAGACTTCTAAATATCCAGCTACCCCAGTGATGGAATCTTACTTGGAAGAGGCATTTTATTTTGAGAAATTTCTGTAGTTACGACAGAATTGATGTGTTTTAAATGTATTTTCGAGAATAGTAGAGTATAAAGTTGTAAAGTTTAGGGTACCGAAGTAAGGGAGATTTATACGGAATAACTGTCTTCCCTATAAGGAAGATATTTGAAAGAAATTGCTGTAACGGACTGTTTCGCGCCACTCAATTTGGATAGAAAAAAACATTTTAGGGAAGTGAAAATGTAAGGTATTTTTTGTTGTTTACCGATTTAATTTATTATTTTTGTTTTGAAAAGCTAACTAAATTCGTGCACATTTTACCCGCAGCTCCACGTTGCCAAAAACATTTACTCTGACAGACTTTGCGGTACCATATTAGTCATTCGGCGTCAACTCGTCGGGTCTAGGGATCGATCCTCTGGAAAGTCAGTTTTCCTAGTGGATCTTGATTATTTCGACTTCTTGGTGGAATGGAGTTCCTTTTATCACCAAGCTGTATTCTAAACGAACACTCTTTTCTTACTGTGCTACTTAATTCTATTGTAATACAATCGTCATAACATTGTTCCTCTAAACAGGCACACACACACTCCACGCACACACGCACACACACACACGCACACACACACACACACAGATACACACACACACACACACACACACAATTTTTAAACTACCTGATAACCAAAAACGTTTATACGGTTTTTAATACAGTGTCATGGTTATCTTTTAGTTATTTTGTCTATATACTGTTATTTACTTTCGAATGAATTCGTCTTTCAATTCATGCATGCAAATTCTGAGGTTTAGTCTATCTTTGAGCAGAATAATTGTATTAGAATGTAAACGAAGTGTTTGTGAACAAAAGATGATTGATGTGCCCGTGGAAATACATCTTTCAGATGAACTTGATTAACAGGTACAAGAGTTTGGCATTTAAGAGTTATTTAGATTACAGTAGGAGAATTCGTGATGCTATTTGCATGATTTCTGGTATGTTCTCGAAATAACTAGTACAATTTAATAATGTATAAATAGCCGTTAAGGGGTTTTGAATTTAGGTCTAGTTGAAACTTTGATTGCAATATGAGTTCGAATAAAAGGCTTTGTAAGTCCTGATATGAAATAAATTAGTGTACATCTTGTTTAATACAAATTAACCTATGTAATACGAATTACTATAGTGATTATACAAATTAATAATTAGTACTTGAATAGTTAATTAAAATGCATCCATATAAGTAATTAAGAAAAGAGCATCGTAATGATTAAGAAGATAATATTTTACTGTTTAGCTGGAAAAAGATTCTTCTAAGAGCTTTTAGAATTCTATTGTACCTACGAGTTGTTAAAAAGGCTTGTATCACCAGTTTGAAAGAATTGTAGTTTGCGCAAATAGAGTTTTCGTTACACTATTTTGAAATAATTTAAAATGTTCACGAGCAACATGTTAATTTAAAGTTAAACAATGATAGCGGGCATTTTATAATTCCATTCTAGTCTATCTTAGCCTCCTTATTTAATATAAAAACAGTTTTTTTTCAGTTTTCCTTTCGTTTATTATACAAAAATCCCCATGAACCAGGTTTGAGTTCGTGTGGTATATAGTAATGCAAATCCAACTCTGCTGTTGGAAACAATACTCTCCAACCTATTTTATTTTTGAGGCCGTCTTCAATAAAGTTAAAATCCGCTATCTTACCACGTTGGAATCATTTGAGCTAACTTATAGTCCAACCTGTTTCCTTTACAACTTCTAAAAACGGTTTACTGCCAATATGTTTTCTGTTCACCGGTTCACGAGTAATGTTTCCTGTCTTCTGTCAATTGTTTAGCTTTTATTATTTCCGCAGGTTTTGGTGGCTTTGATTGGTATGTATTACGGTCACTCATATTGAGCTTACTTTAGATCACGTAAAGAAAGCGCAATTTCCTATGATTTAATTATGTTAACATCACGTGCATATTGTAATCTTTTGTCTTTAGCAGTCTGTAGCTTGTCATATTTTACATTGCATTTTATATTATTGTGTTTGTAGCATTATTTTCATGATTTCCACCTAGGTCATCGACTGCATCTCGGTGATTTAATTACATTGTGACAGTGTTAGTTATACCTAATTTGGCTACAATTACTGCAGCCACATACGTTTTCGTGTAACTATAAATTGAGTTATTTGTAATGAGGTTTATAAAAAAAAACTTTCAAGAATACGAGGTAACTAATTATATGAAACCATGAATATAGACAGTTCCACTACTATTTAACCATTAATTATTCTAAAAGCTTTCTTAAAATAACATCACTTTCGTTGCAATTGGTCTGTTTACCTAAACTGCCTACAATAATTACGCATACTTTCGTATTTAATTTGGATTCGTAACACGCCATATTAAAATTTGTTTTCCTTTTGCGGTTTCTAAATAAGTCATTGGCCTGAGTTACGTTCAACTACGTATTATAAAATAAACAACAATGTTTTTGTAGTTTAAGTGTGTTGCATAAATTCACTTTATAGAAACTAAAAAATATTACTGAACTGCCATGCTTAATTAAAATTGCTTATTCGCAAGATCTAAATATACATAGTACACGCACGTTCATTCTGTCCGTTTAAAATTAGTTATATCTTTTCCTCTTACAATTATATCTTGAGTAACACAAAATGATACATTTACTAGTGTCTTTGAAGATGATACGATTAAAGTACCCAAAATGTACCGTTTTGTCATTCCTCTATAATGAAAACCCTTTTTAATTTTTCATCAATACTTAGCTTAGAATGGCGAAAATTATATAAAATTTAAACATAACGGTAACTAGTTGTACTTAGAACTTATACTTCTCTATTATACAGTCAATGATTCATACGGTATACGAAATTTTCAGACAAAGGGAATCGCTTTAAAGTATATTTCAGAGGTCCAATATTACTAGTTAATGAGCAATGAAAGGTCGTTATAAGGAACTCTTACTCAAAACGTCAGGCATTCCGAATCCGCGCCTACGATAATGATCATTTCCAAACAAAAACATTTTAAAATACATCTACCAAAATATCGTTATACAGTTTGAAAATTTTCTTTTGAAAGCTATACATAATGTCAATATATTCAAATAGTTTCCGGCTTAACAGTTGCGTAGAAAACATATTAATTTTGTGTTTGATTAATGAAACAGTTAATTATTAATCAAAACGAGTGCAACGTATTTTCATGCCCTATATTCTCAACGATATGCTTCTCGTTAGAATAAGATTTACTCAGATATTACAACCACCAATTAATTCATTAGTCGAAAATAAAACCAGATTTTTGGGCTATTAAACAAACATGTCTAATCTTTTAATCGCAGCCTTTGATCAGCTAAGATTGAACTTCCTGTGATAATTTAGAATCATTCTAGTTTACAACTTAATCAAAATTTAGGAACGATGTGAAAAAAGAGATATGCATAATTAAAATTGACACTGAATAGACCAATTCTAGAATTAGACACGCTTAAAACATCCTTAATATCGAGTACATTTTATATTTAGGAAAGAGAAGCTGACTATTCTAAAATTATTGTAAGAGTGTAGCAACCTTAAATAATCACAAAAATTTCTGTAATATAAAGTAAATCGCTCATCAATGAAAAATATTTTGCTTTCTAATTCCTCATAAGCAATAGTATAGGAAAGTGGCATATTTCTTTGTACGGTGTATCAGAATGGACTATCAACTACTTTTAAAATGATTGTATCTTGAATTCTTGCACGGTGACATTAACATAAATCTATAACTTCCATAAAGGATGGAGGTCTACAGAATTATGTAGAATATGAACTGGGCATTCAACTTTCTATAATTTATATTATGATTATTACTTTTATGACCTCAAATGCAGCTGCATTAACTGTATAGTGTATATTTAAATGAGATAAGCCAGGAGTTGTATTATATTCCAATCTTAACTAGTTATTTACCTCGTTATTAGTTTTATTAGCGTAATGTGCATTCTCGGATCGCATTATCTCTGGAAGCAGTTAACGTTAGTTTCTGCACACGCGTTACTGTTCAAGTACAAAAATAGAAGAGCTCAGACACGCTTCTCGAGTTGGGGTCTTTGTGGGTGTGCGTTGATTAAAATTTATTAATCGGTGAAAAATTATTCATGCACTTTTGACACCGTGACCCAACGGTTGGTCACACTGTATTTTCTTATTAGATTTATGTGACCACCGGTATTGCACGCATGGACCTAACGACACCGGACAAGGCGGAGTTGCTATAGCTGTAAGAAACAATATTAAGTTTAGTGAAGTTAAATTAGAAGACAATAATATAGAAGCCCTATGCATAAAACTCCCGAACAATATACACGTTATAAGTGCTTACAACTCACCTAGGTATAATTTTAAGGATAGTGACTTAAATAAACTAATTGCAATGCGTAACAAAGTAGTGCTAATAGGTGACCTAAACGCTAGGCATTATAGCTGGAATTGCCACAGAAACAACAGAAATGGCCTAACGCTTAGAGAGTACACAAACAATAACAATTTAGAGGTAATCTTCCCTGACAATCACACACACCACTTCCCGTCGAACGGAACCACTCCGACGACGATCGATATAATAATTGCAAAAAACATTCACCATCTAATAGAGCCGAAATCCTTAAGTGAAATGGATTCAGACCACAATCCAGTAACGTTAAACCTACCTTATGGAAACAACAAAACTAGCCACAAAACAGTAATTAGAACATACAAACACACAAATTGGAAACTATTTAAAGCAGACCTAGACAAAAACATAAAAATCCAGCAAATGGCAAAAGACACAGCAGAACTGGAAAATATGGTACAAACGTTCACCAACGCAATAATCAAAGCAGTCAATAAAAACAGCAAATACGAAGAAATAGATCCAGCCAAAGACACCTTACCAGATGAAATAATACAGAACATCAAAATCAGAAATCGCCTAAGGAAACAATGGCAACACACGGCAGACCCTGATGTAAAGGAACTACTAGCAGAAGCAAACAGAAACATAGGAAAAGAAATCAGAGACAATTATAATAACAAATGGACAGAAAAATTAGAAAAACTTAACCCACAAGACAACTCCCTGTGGAAAATCACCAAAACATTACGGAAAACATTTGAACCAATACCAACATTAACAGACAATGGCTCGGAACAAATTACAGACTGACAAAAAACAGAAGCACTGGTAGAACATTTCGCATCCATACACAGGCTTGAACCAAACAATACAGACCAAGAAAACATTACAAAAACAGTGACCGAATACCTACACAAAACACAAAACCACACAATACCACAAAAACAGCTACAAGCGATAATCACAACACCACACCAAATAACCAATACCATAAAAACACTACCAAAAAATAAAGCACCTGGCAAAGAAGGAATTCAGAATTTAGTAATAAGGAACTTTTCCAAAAAAGCAATAGTTCAGCTAACATAAACAACATACTCAGACTACAACATTTTCCGCAATATTGGAAAACAGCGGTGGTCGTACCAATCAATAAACTCGGCAAAGACCGTAAAAAAGTAACTAGTTACAGACCAATCAGTCTGCTACCAACATTAGGAAAGGTGACAGAAAAAATAATACTAAACAGAATCAACAAACTTGAAAACAAAATTAAGACAATACAGGACTCTCAATTTGGCTTCAAACCTAGACACAGCACGACACAACAAATAGCAAGAATAGTCAATGACACTCTCATAAACTTTAACAGAAACAAAGTAACAGCAATGGTCTTGTTAGATATAGAAAAAGCGTTCGATAGGGTATGGATTATAGGTTTGGTCCATAAACTAATCGGGTTAGGTTTTCCAGTATATCTAATAAGACTACTATACTCATACCTGACAGACAGAAAAATCACTGTAAAAATAGGGGAATGTAGGTCGCAAACTAAAACCATACAAGCAGGTGTCCCTCAAGGATCAATAATTGGACTTAAAATGTTTACCATCTACATAAATGACCTCCCGGAATTTGCCAAAACAAAAACAGCACTTTTTGCGGATGATACCGCAATTTATGCCCATTCGGACATGGCAATAATATGCAGTCAACAAACACAGTTCCACTTAAACATCCTAGAACCATACTACAAAAAATGGAAAATAACAGTAAATGCAGACAAAACGGAATCAATAATATTCAGTCGAAAATACACTAACAACAAGATATTCAAACCCATAAAAATCAACGACACAAAAATAAATCAAAAAGAAAAAGTAAAATATTTAGGAGTACACCTTGACAGCCGACTTAACTTTAAACATCAAATAAAAAATTGCATAATAAAAGCATATGCAGTCAATAAAAAATTATACCCGTTAATGGCAAAAAACAGTAAATTAACACAAAAACATAAAAAATTAATATATACGAGCATAATACGCCCGATAATAACATATGCATCACCAGTTTGGTGCAATTTAAGCAGAACTGCATGGCAACCGTTACAACGGTTCCAAAATAAATGTCTACGACTCATCACGGGAGCAGACAGATACACGCGAATAACGGACTTACACGAACAAGTAAAAATTGACACCATACAAACGCACATTAACAACATAGCACAAAACTTCTACGCAACAAAACTACAAACAAAGCTCCTTAGAGACATAACAAAAATTAGACACGACACGACACACCTAAAACTGATACATAAACTGACATATCAACACCTGCCGATATTTATGCAAAAAATTAAACAATGATAAAAACCTATACGGTAAAAATTAAAAGCAGGTTTTTTAAATCACTTTTCCTGCTCAAAATGACCACAAACGAAACTAAACGCACGCACCTAAAACAATTAGCCAATTGTAAAACAAGATCAGAGTGAGATAGAAAGCCAAGATACAGAAGTCCCATTGGACAGGGACATTCTAAACTACAAAAATAAATAAAAAATACATATGAATTGTAAATTTTTGTTATTAATTGTTATAATTCATATATCTTTATGTAGAAAACGTTAATAAACTGATTTTGTTGATGTTGTTGGTATTGCACGCACTACAGAACATTTTTCTATACACGTGGTTTTAAATACTGTATCTAGAGCTACATGAGTAGTGAATCCTTGCACTATCAGTATGGTTCTTTTGTCACATTATTTGTCCAAAAATAAACAAGCTATAAATTCAGATATACCGAAATTCCTATTTAAAAAAATTAATTCATAACAAAAATATTAGAATCAATCAAGTTATCGTCCAAAGTAGACTTCAAAATCAACGAAGCTGGTAAACTTTGTTACGTACAGTTTTGATACCGGGAAACCTAGCTGGTAATCTACAGAGAAATTTGTTGAAGTACCTCACTAACATTCTGTATTTCGATAAAGTACTGCAAAACCCCGACTGTAACCAACAAGGATGTTTACCGACTAACTCAGTGAGAACGATGTTGTAAGTGTTCGGAGAGAGTCCCGGGATACTATCGTGAAGGAATACCAGTCATAACCGGGAATATTATTGGAAAGCCACCTAGTCTTAAAATACGGGATGTTCTAGGGAACCCTCCGGAAGGAGTAACAAAACGATGCTTCAGGAAAGTAATTCTGGACTATTCACACACGGAATATTAGAGCAAATTAATTTGAAACTGGCCTAAAATAAACGTAATAATAAGAACGCTAATATAACTATTTAAAACTGCTAGCTGAAAGAAAAAGATTCCAAAAATCAAACACTAAATTACCTGTATAATAATCACGCCTCTAGGTAATCAGGATATCTTTAATATGCTTAGATTGGAAAATAATACCTTTATATTAGTTGTAAAATACCAGTGTATGAAACTCTACTCTATTGTATAATTACATTTTAGGTACAAATACATACAAAAATTCCTTATCTAAGTGAAAAACGTTTTCGGAGAACAAAATTATTTTCTTAATTTTTAAGACTAATTACAAGAACGTACTATGGGCACGTATATAAGTGTGTATAGTTTAAAAAGGTGTTAATTAGATTGTAGTTACTATAAGTTTCAGAAGATTTATTGTAAATACCTGATGAATTTCTTCCTTTTGTTACCTTTATTTTCGGCATAAATTAAAATACACCTTGTTCCTTTTAATTCATTATCCATTCACATAGATTCTGTTTCTATTTTTAATACTCCAACACCATCCTATATATTTCATCTTCCTACAATAAGTCTGTTCATTATATTTTCAATGAAACTCGTTTGCTGTGAATTTGGAAAGTTTCTGTTCTAAATGAAATAGTTTGTACCTTGTTTTAGATTTCCGCTGGCTCAATACATATTCTGTTAACGTAAAATTACTTCCTAAATGCTATGACCTAGAAACTCGTCGAAATAAAGTATCGTACTATTTGATAAGTGTTTCGAGTTTCTAATCACCTCTTGGCATGTTGTGATAACGTCAGGTTTGAATGTTAAATTCTGCTTTCAAAAACGAATTAAATCTGATGCTGCAGCCAGTACTTGGTAGTATTTTCGATTTACTCGTTCTGGTACTTCAAGAGCGATATACGTTTTTTTTTCTTGATTATCGTTTAGCTCTTAACTGTGGGCCAAATTGTTTTTCTTATGAAGACCCGACTGTTCGTTGCCACAGGCCAACTGGTGCATTTTACTCGTAAATCGTTGTAGCCGTTATGGGAATTGGGTAAATAGTTTCGACTACCGTGGCGATTCTGTGCTGAGTTACGTCCGCTGGCGTGTAAGATAAGGAGCCAGACACGTGCGGGTATATGACTTGTTTGCTTTGTATGTATCAGCGTTTGATTTAGTTATGTGCCAATAAACTTGGAAATGTAGGACTATTGTTGGTTGCTATACATAAATATTAGAATCGTCCTACAGGTACGATGTCCAATTTTGAAACAAAAACGAAAACGTTTGTCAAAAAGAAACTCGCAAGTTTTATGATTAGTTTGATTAGTTTTACTGATTAGTGTTTTTGGTTTTTTTGTCAAATACGAGATGCGCACTTCGTACCCACACTAATAATTTGTCCATATAGTATAGTTATGGGTGGTTAAATAGCAATGCTCAGTTTATTTCTTTTGCTGCTTTGTATCAAATTTTTTTTGTATATCCTAGTTAGTTTTGGGTGTAAATTTTTCTGGATTTATAGAATGGGAGACGTTACCATCTAAATTAGTAGCGGGGAATTTAGGAAGATATTAAATAATGTTACCGTTATATCCTTTATTCTATACTATAAAAATTCTTTTGAAGAGTATGATAAAGGAAAGGCGTGGAGTTTTTAAAGTGGGTTCTCTTTCTTTTATGTAACATGTTGACTAATTAGACGTTCTTCTGTTACTTAGTTCTTTTGTTTAAAATTAATGTGTGCTTTTATTTTAGGCTTATCCTTTACTTTTATATTGGTAATGCTCCGCGCACTCGCCGATTGAGCCCGGTCATTTTTGTTTTTATATTTCAGGCTAGCTCGAGGTACGTGGCACCTTGAACCAGATCTTACTGGAACTTCAACGACTTCGTTAGAAAGATTAGGTGTTCTTAATAAACATGTCTCTCCAATATGAGGTTATTTACTGAAAGAATCAAATTCTCCTAAATAAAGGAAACAAATTCTCTTAAAAGTAAAATTCTGCAACCTGGTGGGATGTAATTTCGAACGCTATTGACTAATCGTATTAACCAGTTCGATACCTTATTCTTTAAAGGTTAATCGAACGTACTCAAATTTACATGTCTGTTTTAATGGTCTTGACGAAGTGTTCAACAAAAAAGTCCATCCATAAAACGATTCGAGGTTATCTTCGGCGGAATTCGAAAAATTAATTAAGTCTGCAAATTCATTTTATTCTGTTATTTTTTTCTACCTCTTTCTACTTGAAAATCGCCTTTACCATTTTCTGCATCATCATGGTTTGGTGTATGAACCTTCTTCGTTTCAACGCGATAATATTATAGGCGCCAACGTTATATATTAGTAATCGAAACAAATGAATCATAAAACTGTAATAATTTAGAGTGCAAATATAATGAAGTATGAACAATGTGAGAATATAAACATAATCCTTCCCTAGATCAAGAATGCATGCAAACTATAAATTATATCTCTTTTCAGTAATAACCCAACTCGTTCTTAGGATTTACCAAAGTAGAAATTATTAAAACGAAAATGAATATAAAAATTTCCAAGGAATAATACAACTCTTCTAATACAAGTAAGACACATTGTAGACCGCTCTTCATAGTCTTCACAAAATAAGACAACTTTATATGTCTTGGTTCTTGCTTCTTTACTTTCTTTGTCTTTTTGAATTGTTTCATACTGCTTGGACGCCACTTCCTGCAACTTGCAGCCTTGATCTTTTCTGATTGTGACTTCCTCCAAAATTTCCTTTTCCCCTCTTACACCAAATCGCATTAGCATCTTCACTTTTCTAATTTCAGTTACCGAATCTTCATTTTCTGCAGCCAATAACCAGTCTGTTACTTTTTTCGACATCTAAGCTTGTCCAGTCTATTTATATGTTTACTCGAGCTTTTGAATTACCTATGCATTATATTAACATAAATAGCCATTTTCTGCCATTTAAGGTTATTCCGCAAGCTTGTGTAGTACGAAGACTTTAACAAATGCATACATAAACTCTGTTATATGCAACAACAGCTGAATGCTTTGGTATATTTTCCTTCTTGGGGTTTTACTTCAGCTAGGTCGATCCTGGACCTCTCAGGTCCAACTTCTTCTTACAGCATTAATCATCAAATGATTTTCACTGTCTCGTCGCTATCTGTCTTTACAGATTTTGCCATGTTTTGGCGGGTGGTTGATGCGGTGAATAGCTTCCCGGGTCTTCCTCTTAATTAGTTTCCAACTATACGATATCCAAATCCTGGGTCCACCGGCCTATGGTTTTCGACCGACAGGATGGCTATTCGCCACAGGCCGCTCCATCGTCAGGTAACTCGTCGAAACAGGACTGACGGATGTGCATGTCCAACGATCTCGCTTGTGTCCCCATTCCTTGCCACCCCCTATAGCTGGAAACGCTTTCGAGTTGTCACCGTTCCGCCACTCATCTTGTTTCGCCCGGAGGCGAAGGTAGATAGTTGTTTATTCCTCGAAGCCTGCTTTTGGAATGGTTTTATTTCAGTGACAACAAGTTAATAATTGCAACTTCGAACAGTGTTACTCATTATGGCAGGGATTTTACACAGCCATTTGGCAATTCTAATTCCGTGTTCATTTTGATCGCCATATAACTTTACCCTTCTTCAATTTCTTTTCACATATGTTTTGGATTTCTTTTCCTATTACTTTGCAGAGTCGCATACACTTACGTTTTAGAGTTCAGTAAATCTTTGCACTATTGCAAACTTGCATGATTATGTACATAAACTCTTCTATAAATTGTTCACGTTAATTTTACGGTAACGTTACAAAATTTAAAAACGCTACCTTGCTACTACAAATATATTTCCCGTAAGTATACATAATTAATGCATTCTGTAGATACTAGGCTTGAGATTTACCAGAAGCAAACGGAGAGGCGACTTTTTCCTGATTGCCTCATGCACTGAAAACTATTAAAAATGAATACTAAGTTTTAAATCTTGAATTTAAGGAATTTGGATAAAGTTGAATTGACATTTATTACGAGGCTTGTTCAATTGAAACCCATCTTTGGTTCAAGAAAAATTTATTGACAACTAAATTTACAAATAATTACCACTACGATTAAGGCACACATCCGATTGTTTCGTCAACCTATGTATACCCTGCCTAAAGAAATCTTGTAGCTGCTGCTTGAAGAATTCTTTCACGGCGTTTTGTACTTCTTCGTCCGACCAAAAACTGTTACTTTTTACCGCTTATTTCAGTGGCCCAAAAAAGTGAAAATAGCAAGGCAATAAATCATGACTATAGAGTGGATGCTTTAATATCCTCCATTTCTTCCGCTGTAGATTATCTTTCACTACGTTAGCAACATGAGGTCGAGCATTGTCGTGAAGCAGAATGACACCACGTGAAAGCTTCCCGGGACGTTTTCGTCTTATTGCTTGATGGAGCTTGTTCACAGTTTCATTATACAGGTTTGCGTTGATATGCACCCGAGGTTCTGTAAATTCTATCGACAAGGGTCCTTTATGATCGAAAAAAATGTCAACATCACCTTACCGGCAGAAGGTTGAACTTTAAACTTCTTTGGTGGCGGAGAATTTGCGTGTTTCTATTGCATCGATGACAGCTTACTGGATGCTTCAAGATTCGTTGCCAGCAATTATTGACGAGAGAAAATCGTTACCATTTTGTCTTTATTCCGTGAGGTGTTGCAAAGATAAGTCCATTCGCATTTGGTCGGATTGTTAAGAACAAACGTCATTTCAAAGTCACAATACTTAAAATCGCTGTCAAATATATACGAGAGAAACTGACCTGTGGGAAGTTTTCAAACACCTCTAACGTTGCAAAACATCAGTTGAGTGATTACAATTGTTTCCAAGGCTAACCTGACCAAAGATGGGTTTCAATTGAACAAGCCTCGTACTTTGGATGATTTAACAGAGCATTATTTAAAAAATGTGTATTAAAATTAATATGTAAATGCTAACTTAACCGCAGAACTACAAGGTTTTAAGTGCGCATGCGCGTATTGAAGTTAGGTTTTAACCGTCTGATCTACGTTCAGTACTCGTTATGAGCTCTTCGTGGTTAGTGTGCTGATGTCTTTTGCCCAATACTTGGTAGCGTTGCGTTTCATATACAATCCCACATTATAGTTTATGTCATTCGAATTATTGATGGTAGTATTTACATTTAATTCTTTAATAGGCTAGTTTACATTAACAATTTTTACATAATTATGAGAAATACATGAAGTGAATGGAACCTAATTAACGCCAAGCTTTGGAGAACTCTATATGAAGATAGCGATTTAAAAGAAGAAGTTTCGGTTGAAGAAGAAAGCAGAAACGTGAAACGTGCAAAAATAAATGATCGTATAGAAGACGAGTTTGACTTAGATGAAGTGCAAGATGAAAATGACATATCATCTGCAAATACTGGCAACACTATAAGAAATCATCGACCAATGATTTAGGGTCGGAATGGCCATAAGTGGCACTGCCATCCTTTTCACTTTACTAGAACTTATAGGAAAAACATCGTTTTGCATTTGCCCGGAGCAAAATTCAAGGCAAAAACTGTGTCAAGACATATTGCAACTTTTGTAGCTGACGCAATTTTATCCAAGATCTTGAGGCACACTAATGAGGAAATTGACATCCAAAAAATAAGATATACAAGCAAGCAATGGTATTTACAAGTAACCAACCGTGATGAATTTCTTGCATCATATAGGTTACTTTACTTCGCTAGTGTTCTTAAAGATGACAAACTTTCTGTAGAAGGATTGTGATCAGAAAAATTCGCAGTGTCTATATTTAGGTACACCATGACAAAAAATTCATTCGAGTTTTTTATAAACTGCCTCAGATTCGATGATAAAAATACCCGGCCAGAAAGGAAAATCATTGATAAATTTGCTCCGATAAGAGATATATGAAATATATTTATTCAAGAATGTAAAAGTAATTATAATCCTATGGAATACGCCACAATTGATAAACAACTACTACGTTTCAGAAGACGGTATCCATTTAAAACTTTTGTTCCTAGTAAGCCGATAGGTACGGTATAAAAGTTGTAATGATGTGCGACGCTAAAACATTTTACATGTGCTCTACTATCCCATACATTGCTAAGAAGAGAGAGATCCAAACCAAGGTTCTATTTTTACTCAATACGCAATACAGCTATCAGAAACTATTCAAGGAGCTGTTAGAAACATTACTGTCGACCATTGATTCTTTTCCTGTGAGTTATCAGAGAAACTTTTAGCAAAAAATCTGACAATGGTAGGTACTCTTAAAAGAAACAAAAGGAAGTTCCAAATCAGCTCTTAGGAATGATGCGAAATCAAATGTCATCTTCTGCATTTGTGTTAGGTGAAAACAAAACAATTGTGTCCTCTATTCCTAAAAAGAATAAATGCGTACCCCTGCTAAGTACCATGCATTTTCAGAATGTTGTTGATAAAAGCACTTAAAAGCCTGAGATGATATTATTCTAAAATGATACGAAAAGGGAGTAGATTCTTTCGATCAGCTTTGTCACTCAAAAACCATGGTTTAAAAAACCCGTAGATGGCCTTTAGAAATTTTCTATGGAATGTTTGATGTTAGGGATAAATTCCTACGTACTTCATAAATGCAAAAATTTTGAAAAGAATATTCCTAGAAAAAATTTCTCAATGATGTCACTTTACTTATCGAAAACCATACGAAACCATACCAAATGAAAACTTATCAAGGAATCTTAAAACACGTATTCGCAATTTTCTTGGGTATTCAGATAACGAACCGTCGAAGAAGTGCCAAAAGGGATCAGGAAGGTGTGTTTCCTACGTACTTCATAAATGCAAAAATTTTATAAGAAAGATTACAAGAAAAAATTTCTGAAAGATCTGTCGTTTGCACTTATCAAAAACTATATGAAGGTTAGTTCATCAAATGAAATATTACCGAGACATTATAGAACATGTATTCGTGATTTTCTTGAGTATTTAACTAAAGAACCGCCAAAGAAGTGCCAAAAGGGATCAGAAAGGTGTGTTATTTGTTTGAAAAACCGTGATAGGAAAGGCCGGTATGTTTGTGTTGGTAGAAAACAAAATTTATTTGTCGAACATAGTGCAAGCATCTGCGGAGACAGCAAGCAATAAATTAGAACTGCTCGTCATAACTAGAGTAGGATTTTTTTATGTGCTGAATCATTATAAAACATTGTTTAGTTGCTAACATGCTCTGTGTTTGTGCGTGTGTGCGTGTGTGTACGCGCGTGTGTGTGCGCGCGTGTGTATATATATAAATGTTGGAATACTATTAATTTGGCTAATATATAGGTGTTGGGAATGTTGTTAACCGCAGGTTGCTTAACTTCTTTCACATACCACTGAATATCGGTGAAATACGGTATATATATATATATATATATATATATTGCTGTGTATCCTACAAAAAAACTTCACCAGAGTAAAAAAAGTTATTCGAACCTCTCGAATTGGGCACCAAGATTTGCTGTAATTCTCGCCCTGTTGAATCTCTTCAGATAGTTGCCTTTTTACTCTTTCCGCCTCGGCTGCTCACCTAGTTAAAACTTTCATCCTCATTCATAAAAAACAAACACATTCCTACCACAAACATCAACGTTAACTCTATTTACATCAATATTCATAATACCACCCTTCATCTAAAGTTGTTTCAAAGCTTCTCAGGAACTCATCTAAGTATATCAAAATCTTGTTTTGTGGATCCAATCACGATTACGAATAACATTTGATTATTAACACCCCCTAAAAATAGCACTGAAATTCATAATTCTTTCCCGCTATACCCAAAACTGCCTACTTTTGTTTATTCATTTATCGTTACAAATTTGGATAATTGGTAGAGTAATACTCGCAAATATAACTAGACTTTATTACCTTGTATCCTCTTTTCTAAGTGCACTAATGCATAATAACTTGTATCGTAGCACGTAAAGAGCAAACTGTTTTAAAGTATTCAATAATCACCAAAATATAAGAGCAAACTGTTTAAAGTATTGAATTAAAAATCTAAGAGAGCGAAACTGTTTAAAGTCCGGGTTTATATAGTAGCTCGCCTGTATGTCGGTTTTACCCGCGACGGCCAGTTTTCAGAATTTCGCATACTATGTTCCCTTTTCGACAGTCCGGCACGCGGTTCTATTAAATTTGCACAAGCGCCAGTTGAAAATCTAAGAAATTTTTACACGGCTCGCAAACACGTCCAAGAATAACTAATTAGTTTTGTATAGAAATCGTTACGTTTGCACCTCTCATATCTGCATCTTATTACAACCAATCATTTCCTCGTGACGTTGCTCAAATCACGTCTTTCATTATCTGTGTCTCTGCCTTGCGCATTTTATCTTTTTTTATCTTTTTTCTTTTATCTTTTTCTAACTTGCCCCTAGTGGTGCAAATCGATACTCTTTACTATCGGTTATTTCAGTCCACGTGTATTCCTATTTGGGTTAAATAACCCCGTATCTAGCCTTCCCGTTAACATAAGCTACGGTTTATCCGACCGTTTCCAATATACGCAGAATTCTCATGTTTATCCAACAAATTAAACTGAAATTGACTTTTAAAAATACGCAGGTGTGTGCTCCTAATTAACGTTTTAATATAATTCTCAGAGCTTTTATTTCATGGTATTTTAACCTTGGATTTTCACAGGCTTTTATGCTTATTATATTCTTAATAATGGTTCAATTAACTCCAACTAAAATAATAATGAATGGCATTGACTTTTACCCTTTAATTTTTAGCGAATACGCCCTAAATATTAATTTATTATTTGTACACATTGTTTAATACCCATTACTTAAAAATTGAATTAATTAATGTAAATTTTGCACGTAATTTCTATTTGTTTCTTGGAACAATTAAATTAAATACACGTTGAGCATTTTAATTCTGCTTCTTTTTATATAAAGCGTCTAGTAAATAATTTGAATCCCTTATTTTTAGTGAAACGAATAAATTTGTATGCTCCACGGTTTTTAATAACGCGAGTTAAAGTTCGGGCCTTTGGAGCTGGTTTTTTAAAAAAACTTCGACACTTTAACAAATTTAATTTAATAAGTTAAACAGAAATTACAATGAAATTTGGAATAGCTGGTTCATAATAACCTTAATAAAAAATAATTAATTGTACTGGTGAGTAGCCTAGGTAGACAACAATGCAAAAGCTGTAAACTCAAGACTGACACGGTTGAGTAGCTCGAACAACGAAGTATGGAGTTCGAAGACTGACTGCCGGGCATTGAGCTCCCGGGCCTTTTATAATAACCTGCCCCTCACACGGCAGTGGGAACTTGCAGATCTCATGTCTGCTTTACACTTTGTTACAATGTATCAATCTTAATTCTAAGTAATTGCGGTCTGTTGACCGCCTGTGACCTGCCACCTGCAGTATCACTGCCCTCACGGATGCAAAGTTGCATGTCCGTTCTCATGAACTGTCGATAACCTCTCTGGGTTATCCTTGTGTTACAATGTTGCATTGAACTTATACTTTTATTTAACAATTTCTAATAATTCCTATTAGATTCAATATATCAATACATATAGGTAATTGGGGGATACATAACTCGCGTATTATCTAATAAAATTCCTTAAACACGGTGATTAAAATTATTTGATGTCGTTAATTAATTTTCTACCCTGGTCTAAATTTGATTAATATATATATATATATATATATATATATATATATATATATATATATAATATATTTTAAAGATAATGACCTTCTAGTAATATTAAATGTTTTTAATGGGTTTGAGGTCAGCTGGTAAAAAGAAAACTCTTTTATAATGCCTAAATTTTCGGATTTATTTAATCCTTGTTCACAGGCTTCTAAAATGTTATAAACAACTAGGCTAAATTATACAAATATTAATTGCAACTTACAAGATGAGTTGTTTTAAAAATTAACATCGAAATTAATTATTAAACATAACTATTTTTAGTTTTCACTTTCAAATGTAGGAAGGATATATAATTTGTGTAAGAAGAAATGTAAAAATAAAAATTATGTCAGATTTTGAAATATTTCAAATTCTCTTTTTTAAGAGGATACCTGATACCTTTATTTAATGTATATGTTATGTTGTATGTGATAGTTGTTTGTTTGTATGTGTGTGTGTGTGTGTATGCCCACGCGTTAGGTTGTGTGGTTTGAATGTGTTTATGTATTTATAACGTTGAACATATTAACAAATATTACATTAGGTATGTAGCTATGTTTTAAAATTAAGTAAATATGTAAATCGAGCTCAAACCACTAATATCAGTTTTTTATTTATACTATCTTTTGTATTAAAATGTGATACATTTCAAGAAATAGTCTTTTTTGTTTATCTTTCTCTAATTCTAAAATTTTTGGATTTTTGAAATCTATTCTATGATCTAAATTAGCTGAATGACTCGATAAAGCACATGAATTTGGTTTAACTTTTATGTCACTTCTGTGTTGAATTATACGCTGATTTAAGGATTGACATGTTTGTCCAATATACAGGTCATTACAATCTAAACAATTAATTTGGTACACAATATTTTTTTGAAATAGTTCGGGTGTTTTATCTTTTAATTTTGAAAAGAGATTGTTGACTGTTAAAATATTTTTCTTTGCATACTTAAAATTATAATTTTAAATACTTTAATTAGTTTATGGGTTAATTCATTGTCTATATTTGATATTGTTTTATATATTTCTAAATTTTTGCTGTTGTTACTACTTGTGTTATTTTGTTTATATTACTGTTACTGTTGTTTGTGTTTTATATTCTTCAGAGGTATATAGTAATTTTGTTATTAGAGGTGTGGGATAGTTGTTGTTTTTAAAATGTTTGAAAGTTTTTATATTTTTATTGTAGAATGTTGGATGACATATTCTTTTGATTCGATTTTTAATCCTAAAATAAAATTTATTTTTGTTTTGAAAGGGTGATATGAATGGTAATTTAAATATCTGTTGGAATGGCTTTGTTTTTGATACCAATCTAAAATTATTTTATTTTCATCGTTTCGAATTAATAAAGTGTCCATGAAAGGTACCGATTTATTGGATTCTGTTTCTATTGTGAATTGGATATGACTATTATAGCTATTAAAAATATTAAGGGTTTTAACTATTTTATTTTCTGGGATAGCTGTTATTAAATCATCAACAAATTTCTTTAAAAATGGAAGGTTAAACGGAAGTTGTGGAATAACACTATTTAATAATTCATCCATAACTATTTGTGCTATAATGGGACTAAGATTTGATCCCATTGGACATCCAAAAATTTGTAAATAAAATTTATTATTAAAGGAAAAATAACTGTTATCAAAAAGAAATTCAATGATTTGTAAAAAAATAGTTTTTGAAAATTTACAATTTGGTTCTATTGTATTCCAAAATTTACTGATATTGTTAATAATAATAATAATAATAACTACATACCTAATGTAATATTTGTTAATATGTTCAACGTTATAAATACATAAACACATTCAAACCACACAACCTAACGCGTGGGCATACACACACACACACACACATACAAACAAACAACTATCACATACAACATAACATATGCATTAAATAAAGGTATCAGGTATCCTCTTAAAAAAGAGAATTTGAAATATTTCAAAATCTGACATAATTTTTATTTTTACATTTCTTCTTACACAAATTATATATCCTTCCTACATTTGAAAGTGAAAAACTAAAAATAGTTATGTTTAATAATTAATTTCGATGTTAATTTTTTAAAACAACTCATCTTGTAAGTTGCAATTAATATTTGTATAATTTAGCCTAGTTGTTTATAACATTTTTAGAAGCCTGTGAACAAGGATTAAATAAATCCGAAAATTTAGGCATTATAAAAGAGTTTTCTTTTTACCAGCTGACCTCAAACCCATTAAAAACATTCAATATTACTAGAAGGTCATTATCTTTAAAATGTATTATAGAAGATATGAGATTCTATCAGACCATCGCAATCAAATATGGAGCTGAATGCACTTACCTCCTGAAACGCAGGACAATTATAAACACCAAATTGACTTCTTTTGAAAATAGAAAAGCATTTTACTACAATGTAGGAAAATGGATATTCTGCCAAATCATATATTTAATGCTTCAAGAAGTTTATATAATATGTTTAAGTATTACAATTATCAAAATTCTCCAAAATTAAAAATTTATGAATAGGTTATCCAAAAGGTTTTGAATCTAGAAATTGAATACACCCATCAATCCATTAGCTCTTTTTATAAAGAACTAGATAACGTTAAACATACTGTTGCTAATATTATTCCAAATTATATATTTAACGAATATGAACGCAGACAAAGAATTTTATATAATCAAAAATTTCAAAAAGTCAAACTTGTCAACCTTAAAAAATTTGACAAGCTTTCAAAATTAAATAAGATTGAAATCTTTGAAACTTCAAATTGGTTTAAAAATATTAGCACAGTAGAAATACCTAATAACATACAAACAATTCTTGCATTAGGTCCAAAATTTACTTTACAACCTCCAATCAATAGCAATGTAATTATAAAATTATTAGCGGATTTAGAAAATTTAATTTTAGAAACGAAGGAAGAAGATAGAAACCTAAATCGAGCTTACATCACTAATATTATTACAAACTTTGTTCGTCAAAACTCTAAAAGTGAATCAAAATTCTTGTACGACTATATTCAATGCAAAAAATTTTTAAAAGAAAATGAAGATTTGTTAATAGTTAAAGCTGATAAAGGCAATGTCACCGTTGCTATATCTAAAACAAGTTATATACAAAAAATGTCTGATTTACTAATGGATAATAATATATACAATGAAATAAAAAATGATCCAACGGCAAAATTACAAAAACAAACATTAGATTTTATAAAACTATTAAGAAATAAAAAAATGATTAGTGATTTAGAGGCAAAATCTTTTAATAATTATAACAGCACAATCCCAAAACTTTATGGTCTCCCAAAGATACATAAAGACAATTATCCACTCCGTCCCATTGTTGCTACAAACAATGCAGCAACTGAAAAGCTTTCAAAATTTATTTCTGAAATTCTAACAAAATCCATCCCTAAAAACAATCATAATATAACAGATTCTTTTGAATTTTCGGAACAATTAAACAATTTTCAATTACCTAAAAGTTATGTATTAGTAAGTTTAGACGTTGTATCACTCTTTACAAATATCCCTAAAGACTTAGTTATTAACAATATCAGTAAATTTTGGAATACAATAGAACCAAATTGTAAATTTTCAAAACTATTTTTACAAATCATTGAATTTCTTTTGATAACAGTTATTTTTCCTTTAATAATAAATTTTATTTACAAATTTTTGGATGTCCAATGGGATCAAATCTTAGTCCCATTATAGCACAAATAGTTATGGATGAATTATTAAATAGTGTTATTCCACAACTTCCGTTTAACCTTCCATTTTTAAAGAAATTTGTTGATGATTTAATAACAGCTATCCCAGAAAATAAAATAGTTGAAACCCTTAATATTTTTAATAGCTATAATAGTCATATCCAATTCACAATAGAAACAGAATCCAATAAATCGGTACCTTTCATGGACACTTTATTAATTCGAAACGATGAAAATAAAATAATTTTAGATTGGTATCAAAAACAAAGCCATTCCAACAGATATTTAAATTACCATTCATATCACCCTTTCAAAACAAAAATAAATTTTATTTTAGGATTAAAAAATCGAATCAAAAGAATATGTCATCCAACATTCTACAATAAAAATATAAAAAAACTTTCAAACATTTTAAAAAACAACAACTATCCCACACCTCTAATAACAAAATTACTATATACCTCTGAAGAATATAAAAACACAAACAACAGTAACAGTAATATAAACAAAAATAACACAAGTAGTAACAACAGCAAAATTTAGAAATATATAAAACAATATCAAATATAGACAATGAATTAACCCATAAACTAATTAAAGTATTTAAAAATTATAATTTTAAGTATGCAAAGAAAAATATTTTAACAGTCAACAATCTCTTTTCAAAATTAAAAGATAAAACACCCGAACTATTTCAAAAAAATATTGTGTACCAAATTAATTGTTTAGATTGTAATGGCCTGTATATTGGACAAACATGTCAATCCTTAAATCAGCGTATAATTCAACACAGAAGTGACATAAAAGTTAAACCAAATTCATGTGCTTTATCGAGTCATTCAGCTAATTTAGATCATAGAATAGATTTCAAAATCCAAAAATTTTAGAATTAGAGAAAGATAAACAAAAAAGACTATTTCTTGAAATGTATCACATTTTTAATACAAAAGATAGTATAAATAAAAAAACTGATATTAGTGGTTTGAGCTCGATTTACACATATTTACTTAATTTTAAAACATAGCTACATACCTAATGTAATATTTGTTAATATGTTCAACGTTATAAATACATAAACACATTCAAACCACACAACCTAACGCGTGGGCATACACACACACACACACATACAAACAAACAACTATCACATACAACATAACATATACATTAAATAAAGGTATCAGGTATCCTCTTAAAAAAGAGAATTTGAAATATTTCAAAATCTGACATAATTTTTATTTTACATTTCTTCTTACACAAATTATATATCCTTCCTACATTTGAAAGTGAAAAACTAAAATAGTTATGTTTAATAATTAATTTCGATGTTAATTTTTTAAAACAACTCATCTTGTAAGTTGCAATTAATATTTGTATAATTTAGCCTAGTTGTTTATAACATTTTTAGAAGCCTGTGAACAAGAATTAAATAAATCCGAAAATTTAGGCATTATAAAAGAGTTTTCTTTTTACCAGCTGACCTCAAACCCATTAAAAACATTTAATATATATATATATATATATATATATATATATATATATATTGCCGTGTTTGTCTCTAAGAAATCTCAGTAGATTCGAAAATTAATTGATTTTCATTTTTACAAAATCGATAATTGCACACAGTACAAAAATTTAATACAAAAATTAATCTCTTACCCAGATTCCTCTCTTCATCACCTTAATTCTTCTTCAATTCCCAGGCTAGCTCAGTTGGGCCTCCTCTTGGATACCTAGATTCACTATTATACTCTGTATCGTTCACGCACACTCTCAATAAAACCACAAAATAATACAACCATCATACAATATTTATTTATCACTATTTACAAATAAAATTCAAGATTATCCACATTTAAGAGATCAAGTTACACCTCAATAAATCCTATTTTTGTACTGTTCTGGATTTTAATTTAAAACATCAAACACTTTGAATATACTCGGAGTAAATGGTCCCTGAATAATACCTTATTTTCTTTCTTTATTTATAATTTATATTAAATTAGTATACTCTGAAATATTGTGAGCTCATGATAACCCAGTTAATTATGAATAATGTATGCTTTTGTACTTCGCATACTCTTACAACAAACAAAAAAACCCACGTACTCGTAACAATAAAAATTTTAAATTCCTGATGGAACGATAATAAGCTTTATATACACCTTTAGATTTCTATTTAAATACCATAATAAAGTTAGTTATACGTATTATTTTCAATACGTAAAATAATGCACAATACCTTCAAAATTCACTCTCACACGTCACACAATTTCCATAGTTTCATAGTTTATAACAACAACAATTTTAAAGCGTTACCTGGCATTTCTTGAAGATCTCCACTTCGTTGACGATGCCGTTAAGTTGTTTCGCTCTGCGCTGCTGGTCGCTTCTAGCTACTTGTAGATGAACCCCATCTAGGTTGTGCTGTTTGCTCTGCCTTCACGGTGCATCCACATCCAAATCCAAATTAATTACACTTCTTTCATAATTGCGTTCTTTTGTTTAATTTAATTTAAATTTACGTTACTTAACGTCACTTCACGAGCTTGTTTAAGATAGATGTTGCACCTCAAATTAAAATTTAGACTCGACACTATTTGCGTATCAATTTATGAGGCCAACACTGTACTATTTAATTTAAAAATATGTATACTTACAAACTTGTATTCTGAAGCAGTGAAAATACTAAGAGATCGAAGTTAAAAGAAAGATCGAAGCTAATTCTCTTCGAGTATTTATATGATTCCGAATGTCACCTCTAGGCCACTCTTCCCCTGAAAAAGCTAATTTAAAATAACACTTCTTCAAATTTTGGTTCAACCGTTTTTGAAATCTCCGAAATTTAGCGCGTCGTTACGATATTTTCCGAAAAATTAACATTCAATATTCCCGGGTTTGTCTGATGTACAACTAACTATATCGACCAATAGTATATCCATTGACGTCTCAAAAACCCCGCCTATATTAACGCTGTCCCTTTCTTATGCATATTATATGTTTCCTTCTAACCTTGTTTCAGTGGTAGAGAATCGATTTTACTGTCCGCGTTCTTTTTACTCCATGTGGACTTGTATACGTGCTTTGCGACTGTCGTTTAACCAATATTCTTTGAAACTTGCTTGCTATCTATAAAATTAAGGGAACCTGACATTTCGAAAACATGCAGGTGTTCAATTAACCGACGTTTAAACACAACATTTCTAAGAGTTGGCTTTTCAAGGTATTTTATATTCAACGGCTGTTTATGTGTTAGCAAAGCGTTTCACCTTGGTATTATCGATTTTTCATGTTTTTATGCGTATTCTACGTAATTGCCCGTTCAATTAAACTTCATTAAATTAATAAATAAATTGCATTGGTTTCTAAAATTTATTTTCTTTACAAACCTAACTAAATTTTATTCAAAATTGTAAAATGATGGTAATACTTGTTACTTTGAAATGAACTAAATGAAATAAATTTCGCACGTAAATTCTGGTTGTTTCCTCCATACAGGGTGTTTTAAATTGCTTTGTTTATAGTTAAATTTAACCTTTTTAAAACTACTACAATATATATATATATATATATTGCTGTGTGAATAAGGTCATTTAGGGGTACTTAGGACCAATAATATAGAGCACTTCATATAAAATACATCAGGGCTTAGAAAACGGGACAGTTTTCTAGAGAAAACAAGAAATACGATTCCAAATGTGGATTATTCTTCTCTATTAATAATAATATAATTACATGTTTGTATTATTCCGAACGTTGCAAAAATGGGATGATCAAGTTATTAATACATGAATTATGTATATAACTACATTCAATTTCCTTAAATGCAAGACGTAATTGAAAATCGTTAACAAGAGTCAAGCTTCAGTAGTATTAAGTATAACATCATCTAAACAATTAGGCTAGATAGCTCAATTGGTTAGAGCACTGATCCGGAAAATCAGAGGTTGCAGGTTCCAGTCCTGCTGTAGCCGTCCTTTTAGTGGTTTTCAATTACTAGTTCGATTTGAAATGGTAATTCAACTTTAAAATACAAAGTTGGGTTTTCATTTCATCTTAATAACTATTTTTATATATATATATATATATATATATTGTAGTGGATTTAAAGGGTTAAATTTGGGGTCAACAATGCAATTTCATAACACCCTGTATAGAGAAAGGAACCATTTACATACGTGCAAAATTAATTTCATTTAATTAATTTAAATTAACAAGTATTGACATAATTTTATAATTAGGGATTAGAAGGTAATAGATTCATAAAGAAAATCAATTGTATAAGCCAATAGAAATTATTAATTAATTTAATTTATTTTAATTTAAGGGCTTATAACGTCAGAAAACGCATAAGAGCATGAAAAATTGATAATCCCAAGGCGAAAAGCTTTGCTTAACAAACAAACAGACGTCGGCTATATAAAAATACTGTGAAACGTAAGCTCCTAGAAATGTTATTTTAAACGATCATTAATTAGGCACAGCTGCACGTTGGAAAGGTCACCTTCCCCTTATTTGTGAAGATAACAGGCGAGCTTCCAGGAAATATCGTTTAACCGTCGGTGGTTTCGCATAAACACTAACAAGAGCTTCTTAAAGAGCAGAAAGGATGCACAATTAATGATATGCTACAGAATGAGACGGGCATAGAAGCATGCATTTTAGTAGGCACGTATTCGATCCACGTGGGGTTCATAAAGACGCGGGCAGCGATATCGATTTTCTACAACTTAAGCAAAGTTAGAATGCCACGTCAAATATGCATAAGACAGGAATCGAGATATTACAGGCGGAGTTATAAGACGTCACTGAAATGTATGATTGGTCGAAATAGAAAGTTTTAAAACAGACGAGCACGCGGCAGGTGGATGTGATAGTTTGTTGGATGTAGCGCGGTGACGAGCAATATTTCTAAAAGTTTAAAACGGTTACACAAAATTTGCGGAAATGTTATTTTGCAATTAGCTATTTCGCGTAAAGTGTGGCCAAGAGGGGCCTGGTTTTATGACATAAATAACCTAGGAAAATTAATAGGGCTCTTTTTTAATTTTGCATTGCTTAACTACGTACAAAAATCAACTGACGAGGCTTGTAAGTAATAAACATTTTGTAAAATTTAATAGTACAGTATTAGATTTATGGCATTATAGTTAGAAACGCGAATAGTGTCGAGTTTATTTAAATTTAACGGAGGTCCAACGAATACTTTAACAAGCTCGTAAATTAATAATGCGATAATAAACAAGTGTAATATTCATGGATTTGGATATTGAAATTGATATTGGATGGGTAGCATAAAGCGCAGCTTAGATGGTGTTCATCTTTAAACATGTGGTAGAGCCGCACGCGTAACCACTAGGCCGAGGGGTTTAGAAACATAATACATCGTCAACGGAGATGGAATCTTTAAGTTTTTCCAGGTAACGCATTAGAATTTGCTGTTTTTTATAAACTGTTGAAATTATTTGTGATGTGTGAGAGTGAACTTTGATGGTATTTTTTGTTATTTTACGTATTGAAAAGGATACGTATAGATGACTATTAATATGGTATTTTGAATGTAAAACAAAAGGTGTACGTAAAGCTTATTGAATTGCTCGATGAATTTAAATTTAACTGTTAAGAGTACATGGGTTTTGTTTTAAGTTTGTAGTAATAGTATGCAAAGTGGAAAACATACATTAATAAACTGGGTTATCATGAGCTCATCATGCTCCAGTGTGTAGTAGAAATAAAGATAAGGTATTATTTGGAGCCCATTTACACCTGTTACATTAAATGTGTTTGAAATTTCAATTTTAAAACAAGGACTTTACAAAGATAGCATGTATTGAGGTGTAACTTGAGCACCGAACTGTAAATAACTTTGAATAATTATTTGTAAATAGTGGTTAATAAATATTGTATGATTGTTGTATTATTTTGTGATTTTACTGAATGGCGTGTGAACGGTAAAGAGAATGAGAGTAAATTTAGGTATACGAGAAGAAGCACAGCTGAGCTAGCTAGGGAAGCTGCTTGTGAAATTAATTTGATAGAGCAGAAAGCGGGTAAGAAAAATTATGTGAATTTTTATATTTGTGAAAACTTTTTTTGAACTGGCGAGGAATCAGAGCATGAGCTCGAATGTTTTTTAGAAAGTGCCAGTTCCTGTGACCGAAAAAGGCAGTTCCACGGCAAATTATGACGCCCCAATGTTGGGGCTTGAATGATTTTTAGGGAGTTCCAGAGATTGATCCCCAGTTCCACGGCAATATATATATATATATATATATATATATATATATATATATATATATATATATATTAGATAGTTAATTACACAAGGTAAGTTAATAAATACTATCGTATTACAGTGAATAAGATGAAATAATAACTTAGACTTTTATACAAAGCTCAAATGAACATTTCAAATCGAGCTAGTAATTGAAAGATGGAAAATATAAGGTCTTGGACAGGACCTGAACCTGTATCCTGGTATTGTCGGAACCAAGCGTTTACCAATTACGCCATTTGGGCTTTGTATAAAAGTCTAAGTTATTATTTCATCTTATTCAATATATATTCTTACGTTTTTTTCGTCGTGGCGCCACGTTGGGCGCCAAATTTATGCTACGTAACACAAAGAAAGTCAAAGAAATGACCGGGCTCAATCGGAGAGTAGGAGGGGTTTTAGAAAGCAGACTGACATATAATGTATGCGGCGGTAAGGAGTTAGTAACAGTACCTGCAATAAAAGAAATTAGAATAGCAAACCTGCAATAAAAAAAGATTAGTCCTGCAAACCTGAAATAAAGAAAAAGCATAGGAGCAATGCATAGTCTAAGTTATTCAGTACTTGGTAGAATGTAGAAAAAAACTGTTTAGATAATCTATATAATATAACAACGGTAAAAGCAATACAAAAAATTTTTAGTACAAAGTGAGGTAATATTGGGGAGTAGCAGAAACGTTTCCTCACACACCAATTAAACATAAATCAGATAAAATGTTGACAAAAGATAAATAGATAAGACACAATTGGTATGAGTAATTCAGTAGTATTGATTTTTCTTTCTTTCTTTTTTTTTTCTGTGTTTTAAAATAGCATGCAAGTCTATTGTAAAAGGTATCAGAACGACAAAGATATGGTAAAGCAACGGATAGATATTTAAAGTAATAATCAGTAGGAAATAGTTCAACTTACAAAAGTCCTTAAGCAACGCTTTCTTGCAACTGAAGTGTGGGATTCACGATGTCCTGCACTAGCGAAGCACTTCACCCCTTTACTGGGAGGGTGCTGATGGAACTTATCATACGTCACCCTAATCACACCTACGTATTTCACTGGTGTTAGCAACAGACATTATCACGCGTCGGAACTATGTAGCCTTGATAAATTCTATTTCCTAAGACAATAATTTCGAAATATTCCGCAGCACTAGTTCAATTCCAACTGGGACCAGATGTATGTTATGTTCATAAACATCCCAACAAGCAGTGAGAAACTTCAAACAATACCTTTGTAAGCCGGCAATCTGCCATATTTCGCAAATAACGAAATTTGCGCAAGTAATGACCCCTTTCAGATTTTTTGTTGTTAGAAAATTCAGAAACTACCGTATCACTCTATTTAAATAATCCAAAGTATGCGCTACTCTGAGAAGAACTGGACCGCGAGACTAGATTGCACACACAGTTTAAATATAAAAAGACAAAACAACTAAAAAGAACCATAATGGGTAAAGCACGTGTATCACTAAAGCAAGTCCGTCAAATGTTCCTTAAAACATTTATCTCACAAGAAAAACAACTAAAAACAATTAGTAAGGCAACGCGTATCACTATAATAATGTTCCGTAAAACAAGCATGTGCGGACGAGTTAACAAGTTCTATCATTTTTTTTCCAACAGAAAAGCAACAAAAAGAACAATTAGTAAAGCTACGCGTATCACTAAAACAATCCGACTCTTTTCAAAGCAAACAGCACACACGCTATTTTTAACGTAATTAATCTGTCGGATCGAAGAGCAAACTCAAACTAAAAACACAATTAGTAAAGCAAAAGGAAACAGTATTTTTCACGTAATATCAGAACAAAACACAAACTACAACTCCTCTCCAATCTGTTTCCATTCAATCGTTGTTACCATAACCTCTTATCGACTATTATCTAAACTTGTATATTCACATAAGCAACAAAATTTATATGAATGCAGCCATCATATCTACTAAATAATTACGAGCTGTTTATCATATTCGATAAGTTGGAAAGCAATTTACTTTATACAAACAGCGATCCACTCATTATAAATAAAATATAGAAATAGTAATTGCAGAAAGGTATTTACTAGTTGAGAAAAAGCGTAAAATGTTCAACTATTAAAAATGCCCGTTACAATATATATATATATATATATATATATATATATATATATATATATATAAATATTTTAGGTATTAAATTACACTAGGTAAGTTGATAAATACTATCGTATTACAGTTAATAAGAAGAAATAATAACGTAGACTTTTATGCAAAGCTCAGATGATCATTTCAAATCCACCTAGTAATTGAAAGATGGAAAATATAAGTTTTTGGACAGGACTTGAATCTATATCTTAGTCTTTCTAGGACCATGCGTTTACCAATTACGCCACCGATACCGATGACGACAATTGGAAAATCTACAAATCTAAATCGTATACACGACGATACATCAACCTAACTTGCAATTTTGTTTGGCATTTTTGTCAATCATATCCGACATTGTAAAGTTTTTGACTTATGTCAGTTATAGACAAAAAGCAACGCCCAAAATTACGGCTGTTAGCCAAGTATTAAATATATAAATATTTTAGGTAGTTAATTACTCTAGTATGATCAGAATCCGGTTAATCAAAACCTGAACTCTGTTCAAATTAGATCTCCAAACTTACTACCCTATTTGATAATAGTCATCTTGTTATTTTCAGCTGTTATTAAAAGTAGCAGGTTCGTGTGATATCTTAAATAGCGTTCACAATGTAATTTATTACTTGTGTTACTTATAATCTTAGTGAACTGTAAAAGGATTGAGCAATTAAAAGAATTAACTAAATCGATTAGTTGCGTAAGTACATTAATTCAGTAATTTTGCGATTGATTCCATGATAGCCACTGCACGATCTTCAACAATTATTAATGAATGTGTTGAAGCATGAATTAACTGGTTAATTTACCAGCTTTGACACGTTCTTGTTAAATAATTAAAGCATGAAATGTAGTTTCGGTTCTAGTAATTCTAGTAACACATCTTAATTTAAAATATTATATATTAAGAAATACGTATACAAAGGTGTCTGTTTAAAAAAATTTTGATAGCATCGAATTAATAATAGAGGTGCTTCCATTTAAATAAACAAATAAAAATGCCCAAAACATCATTTTGAATGTTTTCCGTTAATTTAATACCACAACGTAGGGACGCTATAATATTGGGTTAAATAACTCCTTAATATAATTTGTGTCGATGCTCACTATAGAGAAGTGACTTCAAATTGTAGGAAGATAAATGAAAAGTACCTGTGCAACCAATCTGATGGTGATTATTTTGTTAAAGGGTGGATATAAACGAGTGTAACATATTACTGTTTTTAATTTGCGCACAATCACCTTTTGACAAATTACAATAAACATTCGCGGTTAAATATTTGGATAAGTTAGCAGTAGGGTAATTATAACAGAAATAAAATTTTTACAGGTTCTCCTACTTTTGAATATCTTAAAGCTTCTAACAACGAGAATATTGTTTTTACTTTTATTTGGGCAATTATGGGTTCAAACACTACTTGTGATATTTGTTCGGTAATTTTTTCCAGTTCTGGAAGTACTATGTGCCTGTTTTGGAAAAGTTTGGTTCGATAGGACATATTGTTGTCTCTAATAAGAGAATGAAAGATGCACTTGAAAACATAGGATCCAACACGATGAGCCAGTGGTGTCATTTATCTGCAGTAGCACTTAAAAATCGACATTATAATGGCTCTTGATAAGCTGGTCCTGTGTAGCAAAAGAAGAGAAGAACGAAAGAGGTTAAGAGTATTAACAAAAAATTTCTGCATATGGGTTCTTATTTAAATGTACAATAACAAAAAATATATTGAGTCAAATGAACACCGCGTCAAGGTATTACAAAATAAAATGTGTAATTAACATCAAAATGTAGCATAAACATAAATTTACAAAGAAAAGAAGAAAAATTATAAAGTGACATTTTGACGAACTGACTATGCATCGCCGTTTTTAAAGTGATGAAAACCACTTGGGGCTCAATGTGCTCTTTAAAGTTTATGACGTAATTTCTGAGGAATTACACAATACGGCTCATGGTTTATACAGAATAAATTGACTTATTTTTGTTTTGAAAGTGATGAAGTACACTTTCAGACGAGTTCTAATTTCTTTACCGGAAAATAAATTATTAAAATTTTCTGAAAGTCTCGATAATAATTACGAAGGAAATATTTCTCAAAATCTTTTTATTAATTTGATACATTTAGTGTCTGTTAGATGAACCAGTGATATCGACGTATAGTCCAATTGACTCACATTTTGTAAATTAATACTAATAAAAAACTATTTAAGGTCTGTTATTGAGCAACGATTAAGCAATGATACATTTTAATTATGCTGCTTCAAAGATGGATCTAAGGAAGCTATAAATACTTTAGTTAGGCGGCTCATTATTTGGTCCTGGGTTTTGTTATCGGCATGAACTGCTGGCAACATGTTGGATAAACAATCTTCAGAAAAATGCACTCCCGTTCAGATCAGAGATTAAACATAATTTAAGCGCGTGCGTTGCTAAAATCCTTCCATTGCTTAGGTTGGCAAGGGTTCGGCAAATTCTAAGTTTACCGGTAAAAAAGACTAACTTACTGGACTATATAATACCATCAGCCAAAACATTGAATAATTAAAATGTACTGTTAAAAATTTTTGCCCAAATAAAAGTGTGGCGTATGGGATTTACTGCATAGTTGAGTAAAAAATTTTTGAATTGTTGAACGTACGTTAAGATAACTGTATCTAAGCTTAAATCTCTACCAAAAATGCATTAAAACGTGCAAAAGTTATCTAGAATAATCTCCGAAAAACGAGTTCGTACATTGTTCTATAATGGAAGATCATACAAAGAAAAGCACGACCATAAATGATATTTTTGTCAACAAGTGCACAAATTTTGACCAAGTTGAAGTTTGTTTTTCCTATCCCTAAGTGATCTTGAGAATGTATGTAATTTTAATGATGAACTATAGTGAAGAACTATAACTATGAAAAAATAGTTATAAAAAAACAAGTTACGCACATAGAGATTGGGGATCGTTTCCCATTATGAATAGCGTCAAGTGCTAAAAACAAAATATATCAAAAGCATGATTTTAGTGACACATTTCGTGACTTAAAAGCGGAAATTAAGAACACTAAACCTGTAAATTGCAAAGATGGACTACATTACGCCAAAACGTATGGCTACCTTGGATGATTGATTATATCTTATATTTTCCTAAGCCTTTCTTAATTTTAAATGTTTTTATAATGCATTGAAATATAATCTCGTATATTAAGGTATATTCTACAAATGTGGCATCTGTAAAATAGTAACTATAGAGAAAATAATCGTCGGTGGTATATATACAAAATGTTTATTTTTATGGTAAGCAAACACGCTTTTTAGTGTTTTAAATAAAACGCTTGCAGTATTTTGAAGGTTTTAAGTTTATCGTTACCTTCGTTTTTTTTGCATATAGCGACACATTCAATATCTTGCTGGTTTTCCACCTGGATAGATAGCCCGTCGTTCTTATTCATTCTAGCAGAAAAGTTGTTCATAACGTTACTGGATAAGGGTGGGTTCGCCGCTATTTTTCGAATTGAATATCCAGTGGACTACATTTGGCTAAATTTCTTTGCAGCACTCAAGACAATGCACGACTAAGTAAGTGTATTACAACCAAGTGCAGTTAATACAACTAATGTTATTGGAACCAATACTAAATCTACGTAATGCAATTCAAATTTTCAGTATTCAAGAATTTCAATTTAAGAAATGGAAGGCAAATGTTGTTGATTTTGATGCCCGTGAGTAGTATTCTGTTAAATTCTTTGTGCAATTCACGGTGTCGAGAAAGACTAAATCATGGAAAACTCATGTTGAAGAGGCCCTATCGAAGTTGATTTTCCTAGTTCTGGTTTAACTTTTGCTTCAAAAATATTCGTTTATGTCATCTTGTCGGTGAGTAAACCAGCTTACTTATACAATTGTTTTATTTTAACAGCGCATTATTTTGTGCGTTTGGAATTTCATTATGGAAAGCTTTTGGCTACAAAATTAAATAAGTTAAGTTGGTAAACTAAAGAAATACTAAATTAAATGTTTACGATTTAAAGTTATCATGTGTTCATAATTGTGATTCGATATTTTTAAAATTAAATGAAGTAATAAAATACATCGTATTTTGTATTAAAATATAGAGCATCTGTTGATGCTTGCGATAGTTCACGTAATGTGGTCATAGTTTTGATATATAAAGAGAATATTAATGAACGTGCTTTTGACAACTTATGATTGTGATAAATGGTGCTATTGGTACTGGACTCCTTATGATTTTATTACAATGCTCTTACTAGAATTTTGATTATAAATTGTTTCTGTAAACCAACATTACAGGCCTGAATATTGGTACGTAAATATAGATTTCAAGTATAATGTAAATTTATATTTTTGACATAAATCCTTTAAATCAAGCTAAAAACTAAAACTAGAATTACAAGTTCTGTTTGGCAACTTCAGACATTTTAGCAGTTAGAATATTAAATTATTTATCCTAATAAGACCTAACAATCTTTTATAAATAGTTGTGATTATGTAACTTAAAATGCTTAACAATTAATGTAATTATTCATTTCATTGTGTATACTATTTTGTTTTATAAAGTAAAAAGTGAGTTAAGGTATCTAGGTTACCAGATACGTGTCTCTTCTGATAATATGGCCTATTACTGATATTGAATAGCAAGTCTGCAAGTTTTGGGATCAATCTCCACATAATAAAAGCTACCTTATCTTGCAATGTCTTTGAATTGTGTTTTGAGACGTAAACTGCTGTCCCGTATGTTTTTCTTTTGAGTTTTGGTTTTGTGTAATTTGTAACACAAAGCATATGTTCTTTTTTAATGCGTGTTCATAACGAGGTTTTTACATTTTCCTTGGCAGTTTTTTCTAGTCTATAGTCGCATTTAAAGGTGTAGCTACGTCTGGAATATTCGTTGTTTTTACCCCTCTTTACGTTTCGTCAAACTCCGCGGAAATAGAGTTCCGAGTTGGACCGAAGTCTCTCATAAGTCTCTTAAAACGGATAAATTTTATCTACTACTAACCTTTCAGGAGAGGTCTATAGAATAGGAAAACATGCTATACCCATTTCCCCTTTTACATATAAAGGATACTCTAATACACTAGCGCGCTATTTTATACCAGCGTCCATTTGACGAAAAAAGTCTATACCATACTTCGTTTTGCACCAACACAATCAACTCGAAGAATGACTTAATTCGGGATTCACTCCTGACTATATACACAACACTCTTATTTAATATACAAATGTGGTCAGAGGCTGCAAAAGAATAACTCTAAGGAAAATTGTTTTCTTTTTGTATTTGTTATTGTTTTTAAGGAAAAGCCGATTGTTGCTTTGAATAACTGTGTTACATATAGAACGCCAAGCTCTAAATGTAAACATGTGTTAACTATGCTGTGAAGAAAAAACTAGGCATTACAATACAACTATATACAACACAAAGTCTTTGTTTGGATTGGACGAAGTGTTCTTGGAATAAAACGACGATCTACTTTGTAATTAACTAATCCGCGGAATAATTAGTTAGTCAATATATTTTGTTAATGATTCTTTGGGAAAAAAAATTAGATAGTTTGGCAATCATTTATTCTACTAATTGATTAGTCCACTAAATAGTTAGTTAACTAATGAGTGAGAAGGCTAATGGATTAATTAACTAACTAATAAGCCGGCTAATTGATGACTCGACTAACCGATTAATTGACTAATATATTAGTCAACTGTACGATATAAATAGATTATTTTGAATAGTCGATTTTCTAATAGTAGCCGATGTATTTGTCGCAGTTCCTATATTGCAATAATTTTGATTTTATCATCATTAGGTCTTCAGTCCTGGAACTGGTTAGACGCGTACCATCATTGTTTCCTATTCTGAACTAACCTACAGATTTCCCTGAAATTTGCACAGTCTGCATCTATAACTATCTGATCTAGGTCTACATCTACCTCTTTTTTCCTATCTCTGCTTGTAATATATCCCATATTATTCCCCAAAAATGCATTAGACCGTATTCTGCCGTTCTATTTCTCTTATCTTTTTCCCCAGATATCCTTGTTCCCCTACTATTTCTATAACCTATTTGTTATTATCTTTATGTGTCTATGCTATCGTCCTCATACATCTGAAGCACAGCATTTCAAAAGGCTGCTACCGCTTTTCTGTCTGCGTTTCAGACTGCCCGTATTTCATAGGCATACTGTGCTGTGCTCCACACATATGCTTTCAGCAACTTCTTGTACTATGTTTGTTGTCTTTCCTCATAGGCACTGTTCTTTCTTGTTAGATGCAGTTCGGTCACTTTCTATTGTTTTACAATTATATACCCTATTTCTCCGACCTTCAGTGGTTGTGAAGGGAGGTAAGCAGCATGTGGCTGCCAAGTTCCCCCAACGCTTAACCATTTACCGATTTAATATATTTTCCAATATATCTTTTTGCACAGTTAACATTAGTTGCCGATGTTTCGCAACCAACAACTAGTTATTTATACTAATCACCAGATTTATCTGCGCTTATTTTTTCGTCATTAAGTTTTTCGTCTCAAAACTGGTTGGACACGTACCTGCACTTATTTATATTCGGAGCTAGCCTACATAGTTCCCTGAAATTCACACACAGAATGTGTATACAGCTCGTTCCCCTTCTATTGTTTTCTAATTTTATGCCCTATTTCACCGAGATTCAGTGAAGGGGGTTAAGCAACCTGTGGCTACCAAGATCCCCCAACACTTAGACATTGCCAAAATAATGGTTTTCCAGTAAATCCTTTCACACACTTAACATTATTCGAGAATATTGCCCAACCAATTCTTGTAGTTACTTATAATAATCATCATGTTTAAGCACAGTTATTTCTTCGTCATTAGTTTATAAATCTTGGGATTGGTTGATGCGTACCTCCATTGATTTATATTCTGGGCTAGCCTATACATCTCCCTGAAACCCCTACAGCCTACATCTTTTACTATCTGTGTGCAGTGGTCTAACCTAGGTCTGCCTCTTCTTCTCTTTTTTCCTATCTCTGCTTCTAATATATTCCGCACTATACCCTCATGCCGTAAGTATGTGGCCTATCATCATATCTCTCCTCTTTTTTACCGTTTTCCACATATATCTTCCTTCCCTTACCATTTTTAGTACCTCTTCGTTCTTAACTTTGTCTGTCCATAATATCTTCATCATACTCCTGTAGCACCACATTTCAAAGGCTTTTTCTTGTCCGCTTCTCCTACTGTCCAGGCTTCACAGCCGTACAGTGCTGTGCTCCACACACATGTTTTAAGCAATCTTTTCCTTGTTTCTATGTTTGTGGTCTTTGAGCACAGTAGTTGCTTTTTCTTGTTGAATGTAGCACGACCTTGTGCTAATCTTTGTTTTATATCTTTTGTGCTTTTCCCATTTTGCGTTATTTGGCTTCCTAGGTAGCAGAAATCCTTAACCTCTTGTAAGTTCGTGTTACATACTTGTATTCTTGTTTTTGATTTATTTTCCCCACCTTTGCATACTAGAACTTTAGTTTTAGTTTTGTTAATTTTCATACCGTACTGTTAAAACCGTTTCCATTCCATTAAGAGCAGCTTCTAACTCTTCCTTTCTAGACGCTAATACCGCTATATTATCTGCGAATCTAAGCATATCAATTTTTTGTCCCTGCATAGTAATTCCAAATGCCTTCTTGCATTTGACAGTATTCATTGCCTCTTCTATGTACAAATTGAAAATCTATGGCGATAGAGCACATCCCTGTCTCACCCCTTTCCTAATGTTTACTTCTCTGCGTTCCTGCTCTAATTCTATTACTGCTGTTTGCTATTTGTATAAGCTATGTACTATTCGTCTATCCCTATAACTCTCTCCAATCTTTTTGAGTATTTCAAACATTTTTTTCCAATTTACATTGTCGAATGCTTTTTCCAGATCTACAAACCCTATATATACGCTTTCCCCTTTTTCTATTGTTTTCTCCATCATCACTCTCAGAGCTAAAATAGCCTCCCATGTTCCCCTGTTTTGCCTAAACCCAAATTGGTCTTCTCCTAGTATTTCTTCAGCCCGTTTTTGTTTCGTGAAGAAACGTACAGGTAAAAGATAGAAGCCCTTAAAATGTAGTGCTACATATGAATGATGGAGATATCATGGACAGACAAAGTTAAGAACAAAGAGGTTCTAGAAACGGTAGGAAAAGAAAGAAATATATGGAAAATAGTTCAACATGGAAGGGATAGGATGATAGGAGACATACTAAGGGCCAAGGGAATTGTGCAGAATATATTAGAAATATAAAAAGAAAAAAGAAGAGGTACATGTAGACCTAAATTAAACTATTGCACACATGTAGTGAATGTTGAAAGTCGTAAGAATTTCAGGGAAATGTGTTGGTTAGTCAAAATAAAAATAAATAGAGCTACACGTCCAACCAGTTCAAGTACCGAAAACCTAATGGTGATGATGATGATTTAAACAAAAGCCAGGATAGGCGGGTAGTGAACATTGTTCATTATTAAAGATTTGGGTCTGACCTCTCACCAAAAGAGTATGGTAATGTTATTACACTTTTCACCTATTTTGATTGATTAAGTAAGGAAGCTTTCATTTTATGTCTACTAGTATTTGGTTTACAGTCCGCATTATTTTAAATATGCTAGAGCAGATTTAGTACCTCATCATGTTAAATATTTGGATACAATTTTTATCAGCATCATTTGGTCTTTAGTATTACAACCAGTTTGACGCGTACTCCCATTGTTTTATATTCTGAGTTAATCTACACATTCTCTTGAAATTCCCCAGCCTACATGTTTTACTATTTATGAGCAATAGTCTTATTTGTATATCTCTACCTCCCTTTTTCTTCTTTTTCTGCCACTAATATATTCCTCACTATTCCCTCATGCCCTAGAACTTGTCCTTATAACCTGTCTTCTATTTTTTACTGTTTTCCACATATATCTTTCTTCTACTACTTCCATCTACTACTACTACTACTACTACTACTGTTTCTAGAATCTCTTTGCTTTTAACTTTGTTTGTCCATGATATCTTTATCATACATCTGTGGCACCACATTTCAAACGCTTGTATCTTTTTCTGTCTGCTTCGCATACTGTTTCCGTTTCATAGCTGTACAGTGCTGAACTCAACATATATGCTTTCAACAATCTTTTTCTATGTTTTCACGTTTGTTGTCTTCTGCTGTTCTTCCTTGTTAAATACAGTACGGTCTCGTGGTAATCATTTTTAATTAATATTTTTTTATTTTTGCTCTTCTATTGCTTTCTTAAAATAATAGCAATCTAACGGTTACTAAGATCACAAGATTTAGATATTTTTAATACAAAATTAAATTTTGAATGTCTAGAAATTTTATTCAGAATTAATTATTAATTATTGGCCTAATTATATTATTAAAAGTTGAAAATTTTCCCTTTTGTAGAAAGTATTATGCAATATGGAGCCACTTTTCTCATTACTAAAATGCTTTTAGATATCTAATTTGTTTGTTTCATAAATATTGACTGGAATTGACAATAAGTCATATTATTTCGACATGCATATATTTTTAGGTGATTATCCTCATTACCAATTTTATACCAAAGAAAAGTTAATGCAAATAATTTATTGTTATTTAAGATGTTAAAGAGTTTATGAATTTTAAAAGTCTATATTTAAGGTATTCAAATCTTAAAGCTATTTGATGTTAATAATTAAATTTATGAATGAACTCGGTCGTTATTTCAAATCTAGGCTGGAACTTTTTAGATTATTCTTATACATATTTTATACAAACCTGTAATTGAAAATCAAACCTTTTTATTTTTATTTAAGAAATAGAAATACTTTATTTGGTAATACTCTATTATTTTTGGATGTCATAAACAAAATATTAAAAGTTAGAAAGTTAAAATGTTATAATGTAACTTAATAAAATTACTGGTTGGGTTAACTAGTTAGGGGTTATTTTAATATCCACAAATGTGACCAGTAACCTTTAAGGAAGGATTTCCTTAATATGATGGAACGCAAATATCTTCCGACTATGCTAGGGGTCTATTCCTTGGGCAGAGCTTATGAGGATTGGTCCTGGTTCTTTTTACAAAGCATTGTTTTATTACTAGGGCTAGATTCTCAACAATACAGGGGTTTGAATAGGGCGCCACCAAGTCATTAACTTTAAACACAGGGTTTCCCTAAGGGCGACTTGGGCGTCCTTAGGGAGGAATACCGTATTAACTGCTAACGCAGGAGCTGTAAAGAAAATTTAATTAAATATACAAAAATGAGGACACAAGAGGCATTCTCTTGCTACCTCATATAAAAAACAACAAAGATTAATCAGGCAACAATAATATGAACACAGATTTTATGCTTCAAATACTGAAAAGGCTATTAAAGCTTCTTGTTAAATTGGGTTTGCCTTTTTACTCTATTTGATCTTATACTTTTTTACCCTACTTCGGAACATACTTGTTCAGGATAAAACAATTAATAAGAAAATTAAATGTTGCTTCTTTAAATAAAATCGTCCTTTCATAAAAATTGTAAATATAAAATTCATGTTTAAGAAATGATAATACAAATTTCATCTACTTATAAGGTAGGATTAGATATTCAAAGAAAAATATCAAAAACTTGAAAAGTTGGTTTAGTTACAAAAGTTTAACTTGAATTTATACCAGAAATATCAGATCTGTTTTTTCTGTTTACATATTTATAAAACTTTAACTACTTTGTCTACTAATTTATTATTCAAAAATTGTAAGTGAAATCATGCATATATGAAACATCAATAAGAACTCTTTAGGTTTGCCTAACCTCATAAAATTTAGTAACTGTAATTATACCGAACTAGTTTTGACAATAAAAATTTTCCAAGGTCCTTCTTAATTTGCGAAACGGATTTATGAGAATAGATAGTTACAAAAATATTTTCTGAAGCAGCCTCGTATGAAAGATCACCAAATGTAGACGTGATGCAAGAATAAATCTAATCTCTTACCTTGGCTCTGCAGGTGTTGTTTACATGTTGTTTTTACAACATGTTTGGGCAGGTGTTAATACATACATTTTTCAAAAAATAAGTGACGTAAAATCCACATGTTCCACAGAACACGAACAGCTGCGTGACCCTTGGACCGGACCATACTTCCATGCGTTTTTGTTATACGCACAAACTGGACCAACCAAATTCCAATACTAAACTTAGATGTTCTACTGTGTGTAAATCTTGAACGAAAGTTTCAACAGTACCATTCCAATGCATCATCGAACTTAATTTCAAACCATAAAAATTTCTACATACTTTGTAGAACGTTTTCTTAAAATTCGAACTTATTGTTTTCTTCATAACATTACATAAAATCCAACTATCCATCGTACAGTTGGAGGACGTTCATATTGGATCGATACCCTATCGCAAAGTTGACGTGAATGAACCATAAGTTGATACTCGCAGGTGCAAAAGTAGAATTTATATCTTCTTTAAATACAGCATACATGCTGCCTTATTTTTATAAAACCAGATAATACAAAACGACTTCTTAAAAGTTGAGAATTATAAAATAAATATCTAATTGAAGATTTTCTACGAAGCGTTGAAAAACATGTTTTATCGTAACTTTTACGAAATCATTAAAGGAATATTTTAAGTGTTATTTACACAAATGTCCAAAGAATTATTAAATGAATTTATCAAAGGAATTATCCAAACGAAGTTATTTATTGGAAGTCATTTAAAAACGTCGTTAAAAGGAACGTTATAACAGAAGAAAAGAAAAAATACGAAAAGAGCGCTACAACAAAGTTATTCAGTTGGTCTAATTAATTATTATTTTAATTCTTACCATCGTTAAAACACAAAGCCTAGTGTTCAGCGCACTAGGGTTCTACTACCGCACAAAAAGCCAGACGCAAGTTACATGCCAGAACCCTTATTAGTTCCATCATCGTTCTCGACGAGAGCTCTAGCTAATGTGAGTGCAGATGTGCTATGCACGAAACAGGAAAGCTGCTTGGCCTTGATAATTATTGTATTAACATTCGGCGCCTGATGTTAGCAACCAAACTAGCATTTTTGTATGGCGGTTAGCACATACAATATCAATACTGGTATTTATTTGTTTAAAAATGGTTTGCATGATTTTAATGACCATACTAGAGTTATTAGGATTAAAAATTCGTTGATGTTCTGCAGTGGTCAAAAAAACTGATACAATGTTCCCTATCATTATTGTTTATATAGGACTACAAATAGGGTTCCCTTTGTATTTGTAACTGTAGCTTTCCTTTTCAGGTGCAGTCTCTCGTAGTGTCCCCATGGTGTTTGTCTTGTTGTCATAAGCATAAGAATTTCTCCCTTTTTCTTTGTGCATTGTTCTTTCTAATATATATGTGTATTAGAAGTAGTGGCGCTCTCCTGCTCCCTATACATTTGTTAGCTAGCTGTATAGCTACCAGCATTTATGTGCCCAATGCAGGGCTCGAACCCGATTTATGCGGTGGTGCCTTTTTAACTTCTTCAAATGCCGTATTCCATTTATTTATCATTTAGCCTTTGTTTTGCGGTTGGAAATACGCATTTGACCTAACAGTGTAATGAACAGATAAAGGAGTGTCAGGCCTGTGTTAAATTTATAAAAATAAAATTTTAACAATACTAAATATAGCAAAATTCGATTGATCGAATATAATTTTTCCTGATTTTTGTCAGTACGTTTGTTTATGCAAGTTCATATTCTAAAGGAATATTCTCAAGCATTTTCACTGATGTTTATTAATTTCCTTTTATCTGATAAATTACGCTCAATTAAATTTTTCAAGGTAAATTTTTGGTATCTAAGATTTTCTTTGTAACTTAAGCAATCGTTTACATAATAAACCAATGCTTCATGTCAATGGGATAAAGAGTAAAACGTACGTAGAATACGGTATCGATTCAAATAGCTTAAACCTTACTACGTTCATAGTTGATTGACGGCACATTACTAAAAGGTTAATGTAATTTGTTACGTTGTCAGGTGATTGTTACAGCACATAAATATTTACAGATCAATAACTTGCATTTCATTTTCAATAAACGTCCGTGTATAATAGAATGTATGATATGGGCATTTACCTGCATTGAATACTCAAGATGAACTCACTCAGGTATGAATGCAGCCGATTTAAATAACCATTACGTGAACCTCGTTTAAAGAAGCAGGTAATCATGTAAACATCTAGCCATAAGTAAATTACTAAACAAATACCAAAAGAAACACATGTCGAAGTTGGGCGTGGGTTTAATAGACGAATAATTCGATGTAGGTATTCATTATTACACTTATCTAGGTCTCGCTTCATGTAAACAATCAAATGAAAAATATTCCATTATTCCTTTCTACACAAGTATTGCGTGAATTAAAATTATTGTTACGCTCTTTTCGAAAATGTCGATAGTGATTATGTTGATGTCTTTGGAATTTTTGTTATAGGAAAACGAATCAATCAATCACCGTCTAGTTCGTGTAACTTTGTATTACCTTCCTAAAATAATAAAAGCGTTTTCACCTAAAATATATAGACATGCTTTCAATAATATATGCATGTGAGTTGATTTTAATTTCGTAACGCGAAAATTTGGTGCTGTGATTATTTTTTTAATGCTGCCACAACGGTTTAAGCTCTTTTGTTTGTTTATTGCTCATATGAATGTCAACTTGAATCATTTGTACCAGACCGGATATTGGTTTGATAAAAAAATTAATACAACTGACAAATGACAGTATAGTTTTCGACATCAAGAAATATTTTTGTAGATCAGCTATTATTCAAGCGTGGAAGATTTTAATGTAGATCACTTAAAATGATTTTTTTTTCTTGAGCTTCCTTGTTGCTGGCTAGCCTCACGCATGGGCGCCAGTGAAACAATTTTTCTTTCTTTTTACCTGGCCTCCACTCGCTGGATAAAGTGAAGCTTTAATTATTCGCGGCTAAGTCTGGGAATTACCCCAAGGGTGAGCAATGAGAAAGGGTGTGGGGATGGTCTAAACTCTGCAATAAATTAACAAAAAGAAAATGGGTTGAGCGCCACTGTATCTGTATGAACGATAACACTAAAGATTCATTACTCCTATGAGAAGATACAGAAACTCACGGGATGTAAACACAATAAAAACTTACAACTTACTGAACTAATGTATCTGAAAACCTCTGGAACGTACTTACGACCTCTCCAATCTCGATGATCCTGAAAGAAAAAATACACAACAAATTCTCTATTAGAAAGACAAAGTTTGTGCTTTCCAATAAAAAACAGACTAATAATTACAGGTGGATAATATTAAGATTACCACACCAAAGATATTTAAATCAAAAATGAATACCTAGAACAAATCAGTTGTAGCATATCTGTGCTTTTTAAATTACTTCAGCATTCGAGTACTTTCATTATTCAAAGATTTATTTTCTTTAAAAAACTTTTAGTAAAAATTATTTATGTATGGAATAAAAAACTTGAGTCCAAAAATGAAATTTAATATAGTTTCTCTTTCTTGATTTTTTTTTAAATATGTTTACAAAAATGAACTAATAAAATTGGTTTCTTTATACATCTGCCTTGACATAACAAGACCTTAAGTTAATAATATTTTATAACAAGTTTTGCCACCAAGTACCCAGATCTGATTATTGGCTCACATATGTTTCTCATAAATTATTTCTTAAAAAAATTTGATTCACGTGCAGTTAACTTGGACAAACAACTTTTCAATTAATTCAGGTATTCTGAGCTTATAAAAATTTAACATCTGCTAACAATTTTCTAGAAAACAGGAAATGGACTTTAAAGTCTCATCTTTTTAACAAATGAATTTCTGCAAATTTTACAAAATTATTACAATAGCATTTCGTGACAATATTCTCCTACGCTGTTCTTTATGCACAAAATTTAATTTGACCAAACAATCCTTGAATACTATTTATGTGAGCATACTCGAGGTCTCACAAACATAACAAAAAAAAGGTTTGATACCTGTATATGGTGAGGTCGCCATCCCTAGATATCAAACTGCGACGCACGTCCTTTGAACTCTGCTTATCAAATAGTTGTAACAGAATATTAAACAACAGCTGTAGTTGCCCTGATAAACGAGTAGTTTTCCAATCTTTTTATTCAAATCTATCACCGTCCTAGTATATCATTATGTTATTACATCACTTTAATATATTGTTCCATCATGCGCTAAAGGAATAAAAATACTTTATAAATTATTTGGTTAATGCGATCTTACCGTTAACAAGTTCCGACACAAACCAATTCTAAACTACCATAGCACGCCTATCCGGAGGCCCCACTTATGCAAGGCCTGAAGATCCATGCTTTAAGTACAATCCAAACTCGACTACATTTACAAAAGCAATGGCCGACTTCGTTCCGTTCCAGTACGGGACCTTATCTGCGTGGCGCATAACCCCGTGACCTATACACGCACGCGCTATTCTAATTCTAACGAATGAAAGGGAATAATCCGCCTGCAAGTAGGCAACACAAACGACTAGACCCCATACAAATACGTTTCTTGAATGTATATTATTATTAAATATCTCCGTGCAAAGCATTTAAGTTATTTAAGCGAACATGATTTCCTGTTTCATTATAGAATTGTTTCTCTTAGATATAATAGTATCAAATACGAGAATTAAATACCACAGAATAAAATTATACTGAAGCGATTCTTGCAAAAATGGTGCTATAGAATAAATATTCGTTACACACTGAAGAAAACGAAAATTTAAGAAGTGACTTATAATTAGGCTTACCATACGTCCCGTATTTCCCAGGACAGTCCGGGTGTTGACTGTGCGTCGGGGAAGATGTCCGGGATTGATGTTTGTCCGGGTTTCTTGCCAACGAGGTGAAGAAAACGGCCGGATGAGTATTGAAACTGCACGAACGAATGGGAATTTCGTTGTGGGCGGTTGGCAACACGTAGTTAGTGGCGCGGCAGTCACTTCGGCGGTGTACTTCAACTATATCATTATTAAATAATATTTTGTGTGTAGTTCGTGTTTGCTAAGTCATCTAAATAAACTAGATTTTAAGAGTTAGTGTACTTTACGATGACCTCTAAAAGAAAGCGTGGTTTTAATGATAAACTAAAAGCAGAGTACAAATTTTTAAAAGGTCTTCAATCACGTAACGACGGGTACGTTGTTTAACGTGCAATTCCGAGTTTTCTGTGGAATACAGAGACCACTTGGACATTGAGGAATACGTAAAAACAGACAAGCACAAAAAAGCTGTAAGTTCGGCATAATCTTTAAATATTAAATCATTTTTTAAGGAAAACCCAGCCTCGTCAGATTCCGAATTACAATATGCTGCTGAAGAGACGACTTTCGCTTACCATACTGCTCGGCACGAATATAGTTTTAGAACTAGTGAGTGATTGTACCCCAAAGATGGTAAAGAAACTGTTTGAATCAAAATTTTCGGCAGCCAGAATCAAAGCAGAAACGATAATTGTTAATGTTATTTCACCTTATATTTTTTATTTTGTTTTGGAAACCTAAAAAAATTAATTTTATTACTATCACAATTGATAGCTCAAACAGGAAGGATATAAAGCTTGCCCCGTGGTATTGTGAGGTATTTTACTGAAAGCGGAGAAGTTAATATAAAACTTTTGTATTTCGACGAAGTGTTTGGGGAAATATCAAATATATTGGTCGGGCACATCTTAAAATGTATTAAAAACTTTGACATTGAAAACAAAATTAACTGCGTGTCTGCTGATAATACTAACACTAATTTTGGAGACGTTAATCGACAAAGTGAAGGCAACGTTTTCAGAAAGTTGCAGAAAGTAGTAGGTAGGTCCATTTTTGGAATTGGAAGAGGGGCACACATTGTACACAATGCAGTGCAGACAGCATGTGACATTTTACATTTGGATGTAGAGGCTACTGTAGTCAAGTTGTACAAATTCTTTTTCCAATACACTGTTAAAGTAACTAAGTTGAAAGAATTTTGCGAGGTCTCAAATGTAGGGCTTAAAAGACTTTTATCTCATGGCAGTACTAGGTTTTTAAATTTGATGCCAGAATACTTACCCAGTTTCATCCTTTGAAGTTATATTTCTAGTCAAATTGCTAACGGACTTATTTAATGAGCCTGTTAACGAACTATACTTTGTGTTCGTCCATGGAACTCTACAAATGTTTCAAAAATCTATTCTAAAAATTGAGGGAGACGAAATAAATACTACTGAAGCCTCTGAAGCTTGTTCTGATTTGACTAAAAAGCTAGACGAGCGGAAGAATCTAGCGTTTATACCGTTAGCAGCACGGCAACTACTTAACAAACTGAAAATAGACGAACAAATTGACGAAGCTACATTCTATGAAAATGCTTTCAAATTTTATTAATAGTATTAATTACCTAATAATGTGGCAGACCTCTCTTGACAAGGCTAGTTTATGTTCATGGACAAGTCTAAATTGCAATGTAACCTGGTCAGAATTTGAAGAAAGTGGGACTTCTGTCAATGCTGCAGTTCCTGAGGGTGTAGATATGGGCGAGCTCTTTGACGAGAGGGTATTACTGCCCCAAGTACTTGATGAACTCATTCCTAAGTGGAACGATCTGTCGGACGAGAAAAACCATCAACTGTAGAACAGTGGGACTCTGTATTCAATGTACTGAGGAAAAGCAATGTTTCATTCAAGAACATGGCCAAATTAGTGGAATTCGCAATGTGCCTACCAGGAACTCAGCTCCCGCAGAAATGGGAAATATTTGGTCATCAGAATGAGAACGACTGTCTATTTCAGTTGTCAGGGCACTTTTAAATGTTAAAGTTAATGCAAAGCTTTCATGTTCCGATTTCTATGACAAAATTAGAAATGATAAGTTCTTCCTAGCTCAGGTTTTATCTTTTGAAAAATATAAATCTACATGTAATGATAAATCATGTAAACACTAATAAGACAATGTTGCAGTAATATAATTTTGCTTTCATTGTCTATATATTCCTTAGTTCTTTTAGTACCTTATCTCCCCCACCCATCCGAGGTTGGCTCTGAAAGTTTCTAGTAACCCTACTTATAATAGTATATACTTCAACAAGCGTAAAATGATAGCCATTATTCACCAGAATGAAGTGAACGTCACGAGCCGCGCAGCGGCAAGTGACGTGGTCATTCGAGTGAATAATGGCTATTATGCGCGAGTAGAAGACTATGCTTTCTCTACGACTATAATACAACTTATGCAAGAAATTATACATCTTTGTTTTTAACTTCAACTTTTAATTACTTATATTTTATTAGTCAAAAGAAGACAATAAGTTAAATCACACATGTAACAATACAGAGTAGTAGTTCTAGTTTAAATTTAATAGTTATTAAAATTTATGGTGAAATTACTGCAATTAGTAATATTTAATACAACTGGTGTTGAGTTTTGATCACAACTGATTTCACTTAAAGTATTAGTATTTGATGTTTGTTGTATATTTTGCTTTCTTTTAATTAATAGCTCGATTTGAAATGATTATTTGGACTTTGCATAAAAGTTTAAGTTATTATTTGTCTAATTAACTGAAATACTTTAGTATTTATCAACTTACCTTATGTAAAAAAACTACCTAAAATATTTATTTATATATATATATATAATATGCTGTGATAAGGGGTTATTTAGAGGTGTATTGAGTAGTAAGGGTCGCGTAATAACTGTAAATAGCAATGAGAATCAGAAAACTGCATTTATTTAGCAGGAAAATAAATAATTCGCACATTATGTAAATAGCAAGAATTTAACACCCTGTATATGGACCGTAATTAACTTTAATCAATGCCAGCAAACATATCTTTCAATAATAGAACGCGTATTCAGCAGGGAAATAATTATACATGTAATTAAACTACGTTGAGAAGTATTCTACAAGTTTATAAAACAGATACGCAGAAGATAAGATAAAACTTAGTAAATTTTCATGCAATTACGCTTATAATGAAGAAGGAACAATAAGCGCCTTGCTAAGAAAACGCACTTTCGAAGATGAGTTTAAGTAAATACATAAACGAAAACAGCAACCGTGTTACATCATTTATTTTTGTACAATTCTTTAAAAGCTTTACTTACACAAAACAACAGACATAAGCTAAAAGTCCAGCGACGATAACAAAAATAAGACGATCAAAGATCGTAAATAACAGCATGACATGGAACTACAAAATAGTTTCATTAGAAATCGGCTTGAAAATATACTAAGAGTGTCCAGAACAAATATGGTTGGTTGCAAGACTGCTTGGAAAACCAATCCAAATGTAGAGGGAAAAAGTTATATAACGCCCAGAACTGATAAGAAACAGTCAGTCTCAATTTGAAGCACGTCAAATTCACAATACTTTTAATCAAATATTTACGCGTCAGATAAATAAAATTTATATTATAGTGAAATATAGTGTTGTGTAAGAATTGCGTTAAGAATATATGAAGAGCTTTTGCCGTTTTTTGCAGAAACCGTGAGTAGAAATTGGGTAATTAATTTAAATTAAATATTTATAATGATATAAGGCTTCTAATTCTAATACATGGTCCTAATGCTAGTATTCTAATCCGCTTCTAATTCCAATTCTGGTACATTTCTAAAACACTTCTAATTCATGATACTAAGTCTGGTATTCAGAAATTCATAACAAACCTACGAATTGCAAGTGGTATTTAAGGCGTATCCAGAGAAACATAGAATAAGGCACGAGGTGAATCTTGGAAATAGGGAGCAACAAAAATTTTGGTTCAACGTACGTTAAGAAGTACAAAGCAGAGCATTAGGTTTCGATTGAGGATAATAAGGGGGTATCGATCCACAACACGAAACAACTCATCAGGATATCCCAGGTCAGAGCTACTTAGTTTTAAGGAATCTTCTTAAATTTAAATTTTAACACCGAATATATTAATTTTCTCTTAACTTGTAAGGAGTCAACAAGAATAATTGAATACGTTGAAACTTACGTGATAATCATAAAAAGGTCTTGAACGTCCCAGATTTTTTGTAAAAAGTGTCGTTTTTGGTGACTTTAAACTAAATTAAAAGATATAAATTTTGAGATAAAGAATCCATACAATATTAATTGATTGAAGGGTGTATTTCAAGAATTACAAAATTTGTGAAGTGTAAATATTATTTCCTTTCATTATATGAGTATTGATTGACTTCATTTTATCAATTCACACAGGTAAATGTTAAAGGGGTAAATGAAAATTGATCATCGTAACGTTGTGCACTCTGTGTAAATTAAAAAGGGCTAGACGTGGCATAATAAAATTAGAAGATTTGAGAAGAGCACAGAGCAGTGGCTTTCAACTGGACGTTTATTACATCGGCGTGCGGCGTTACCATATCAATATATATATATATATATATAGAGAGAGAGAGAGAGAGAGAGAGAGTTTTGCATTTTAGCAGCATTTGCGTTTCTCACTTATTAATTTATTTTATCAATGTACACTCTGTGACTTTGTTTATTGCATGACGCCCTGCATTTTATTTTAATTATAGTTTTCTGTCACACGTATTCAACATTTCTGTACGATGTATTTATTTATGAACAATACACTGTATGCTTTATAAAACTTTGTGTTTCAACGGTTTACTTGTTCATTGTTCATGCTATGTATGCGGTTTTAATTGTTTCAACACTTATTCTACTTAATTCTAATGCGTTATCTCCTTATTTTAATTAGATGTACCAATCTATTCTAAAAATTCTTTTTTCTTTATCTTAGCTGTAAATGACACTTATGTCACTGAAACAATTTTCCTTAAGTTGTATTTACTAGGATGGAAGTAAAACGGGACGTCAATTTTTACTTGCTTCCCTTGGGACGTAAACGATTGTCATCTAAATGAAAGAAGGCATAGTTACAAATCCATGGTTACGGGTCTACGCCTACATTAAATAATTCTCTACTTTTATTTAAATTTTAAATTTAATTTAAGGGCATTTTCAATGATTTTGAATTTAGAGGTAGGGAAAAAATAATATACATACCGTGGTACGTAAAGGATTTACCGTGCCTCAACATTTTACAGCCTTCGCTTTGCTCTGGCTGCAAACCGTCATGTCACCGTAAATCCTACTTACGTCCCTTAACATGTAATATAATATTTTATCTGTTTAATTATACTTGCTGTCCTAATTGAAATTATATTTCATTAACGTTCATGGTTCGTAAAATTTCAATATACAGGGTGCGTCCAAAATTTTATTTTTTTTTATTTGGTGTATATTTAAAGTAACTCAAAGATGTTGTTACATTCTTCCACATGGCTGTGCATTATTCGAAGAACATTGAGCGTACCCTCCGGTTGCAGATGCAGTATTCTCTACATATCCACTCAACAAAAGTATAATATTGAAGTACTTTCAGTTAGTGTACATAGTTTTGGAGCAAAAAGTACGCATACTTTACGTTCTCGCAAAATGTCAAAATGACAATATTGAGTATTCACTTTTATAGCGTGTGTTATAAAAGCATAAGCGTAAGTACTTACCTAAATTTTTCTATTGTTACCAGATCTGTTTTTGTCTTAATCGAAATCTAAAAATATTCACTATTCTCTCAAAATTTGTGTTAAAAAATTGATTTCACAAATTTCTTTATTTAACTGTGGACATTTTTAAACAATTGATACGAACATTTTTCAAAATATATTATAAAGGAAGCATCTGCATACGTAACCTCAGACCCTAATAACTTCAAAAATAGGCGTCACAAAAATTTTTATTTATGAATTAAGAGTTATATTGGTTAGTAGTAAGTAACGTATTGAAAATGGTTACCATTTTTAAAACACCCTGTATATCAAGGATTCTAAAAAGTGTCATAGAATGGAAGTAACAAAAATCAAAGTACTGCATTTTGAACATTTTATTGAATTTTCATTAACCCTAGGATAATCAATCAGGTCTGCACAGACATTTTCGATATTCATTTCTAAAAATTTGTTCGTCGCGCATACCTAGAAAGCTGAGATTTTATGACTGTCAAATACAATCTGCTGGACGTAACGAAACCGGTTTTCAATCGATTTAGGGAGTTTTACATTGAATAAAATAATTCAGAATGGTAAACATCAAACATTATCAGTGAGGTCTGTGTCGACCTAGGTAACGCTAACTTGCAACTGCTTCAAATACGAGCGTATTTATTGGTGGAAGTGGCGAAATATGTATTGTATGTTGGATGTACAGTCATTCAGTGGTTGTGTGCTCAATGTGGCAGTAGCCTTTGGTTGGAGAAGACGTATTGTTACCGCGTAAACTCTTTTAGTTTGCATTTTTTTATGTGAAAATTATTTCTCTGTTCTCGGTTGATTGATGGTTTTGGTAATTATTTACATATTTATTTTGTGTTTTTAGTGCTTTTTATTATGCTGCCTAAATGTGACAAATAGTGTGTAAATACCAATCATTTGTGTTGGGGTTTGTTTTGATTGTATTTGCCTTTGTATTTCTGCCCTTCCATTTTTTTATTTCGTGTTTTTTCTTATCTATAGCAAAATGGATGAAGTGGATATGATATTGGACATGGTCAATCGTACAACTCGATACCAAAATCTATCAGAAGAGGAAAGACGCCGACGGGACGAATTTGTAGCTAGGTATTTGGATGAAAATGATGTTGATGAAGACCCAGAGCCATTTCCTGGTGATGATGATGACGACGAATAATTACCAACTAATGAAAACGCGTCTGATGTTGAAAGTGATGTGGAATTAGAAGCAGATATTCAAGAGAGTGAGGATGAAGATAAATTGAAAATACTTTATGATGAAACTGTTGAAGAGGTTGCCAGAATTCCTGCTGCTGTTGGTATACAGGGCGGTGAGTCTTATATCTCGAAAGATGGCAAGGTTTGGAAAGTTGATCCACCGGCTACCGGTAGAGCTCGTGTACATAATCGTACAGGTGTGTCACGTTCAAGGCCTCATCGTTCTTCCTTCGAAATCCAAATACTATATTCAAAGCGTTATTTACTCTAGAGATTGCGGACATCATCGATCGTGAAACAAATCGACGTGCAACTGAATCTTATCGCATTTGGAAGGAAAAGAATCCAACCAAACCAAAGCAATGGAAGCCGAGAAAGAGTTGTATGCTTTCATTGGTTTGGTAGTGTTTGCTGGTTTTTTCAATTGTAATTCATTGCCAGCAAAGAAAATATGGGCCAGTAATAATTTCGCAATATACAAAGCCACGATGCCTCTAAACCGATTCTGCCATATCACAGGATATATTTGTTTTGACAATGGTAACACGCGTGCAGAAAAGCAAAGAACTAGTAAGTCTGCTCCAATTGACAACATCTGGCTGATGTTCATGGCCAACTTGGGACGTGCGTACACCCCGGGTGCTCAAATTACGGTAAATAAAAAAAAAATTCTGTGCCGTGGGCGTACTAAATTTACCCAATTTATACCATCCAAGTACGGAATCAAGATTTGGTGGGTTTGTGATTCCATGTCTAATTTTCCATTGAAAGAAATAATTTATACTGGCAAACAGCCAGGTATCGCACGGGAAATCAACCAAGGTGAATGAGTGGTACTACAGTTGGTTGACAAATATACAAATGCTAGCCTCACTGTATATGCGGATAATTCCTTTACATCTTTTACATTGGTTGAGATTTTGATTACCAAAAACAGCGCATATATTGGCACCGTTCGTCGCTTAATCCATCTCGAGAAGTGTTGTCAACTTTGTTTGCATTTCACAACAATGACATAGCATTGTGTTCATATGTTCCAAAAAAAGAAAAGTGTTATTTTGATATCCACCGAACATTATACACGTGAAATTGATCAATCAACCAAACAAAAGCCGGGGCTGATCCTTGACTGCAACAAGTACAAATGTGTTGTAGATACCATGGACCAGATGTTGTCAGGATACACTTGCAAACGTTCAACTAATCGTTGGCCATTAGCAATGTTTTATCACATATTGGACATCGCTGACTTGGCATCGTTTATTATATACGATGCATTGAAGCCAGTCAATAAAACGGATAAACGGCGTGCATTTATTGTAGAGCTGTGCCACCAACTAACTGATCACTCCACATATGTTAGCACGAGCCAATAATCTGAACGCCGCCATTTTCCTCATATTCGAAATGCCATGGCCATATTCAATGTTGCGAGTATAATATTTGATATTTCATACACGCACATTTTTTCACAAATAATATTCATTTGTTTCTTAGTTTTAGGTACAGCCAACACCATCAACTGGGCAAGCACTCAAACCACCTGCTTATCCTCTTTACGCTGCATCTTCTGTCACTCGTCCATCTTGCAAAATTAGCCGTGTACGAGACAAGAGACAATGCAAAACTCTATTTACCTGGTTCGTTGTTCGTATCCGGTTTGTGATGTACACGACCAAGTCGGCTATACGTGCAGAACATGTTCCACGGGGGATGTTGAGGCTGAATAAAACACAAGCAGAATAAACATTATGTAAAAAAAAGTTTCTATTATATTCCCTATCTGGCTAAATAAAAGTTTATATGCAAGACTACACACCCTGTTTTATTTTATAAAATTTTTCCTTCCGTCTACCTTTTTGAAAACTACAAATATCCACACACATATGTACTAGTTTATACTCTACAAACATATAAACATAGCCATTTTGCAAACCTGCCTAGATGATCTACCATTCTAACAGGTCACACTTTTAAATGTAAATTGTTAGATCTGTGCAGCCTTCATAATATGATTTACCACCTTTTTGGTCATTGCTAATCCGAGGGTTATAATTTTCTTTTAGTTGTCATTTAGAACCAAAGTGCCGTTACGCGGACCCTTCAAGTACGGTATTGTTGGCAACCATGATGTACGCTTATTTGGTTTTTATTAAAGCATCATCATATCTATCTAGCGATAAGAATGAGTGATTAACAGGTATCATAATACTATCATATCTGCCTAGCGAATGGATAATTAATAATGTTATTGAAAGTTCTGATAACTCACATTCTAGGTTTCTCTCAATTTTTCTTGAATAAGGAATTCTTGTATATAAGCGGGAGCCTCGTTGCGATATAGAAGTATTAGTTCGAACTCGGTCCTATTAAACGTTTGATGTATATAAGTTAATGTAGAGATAAATTCACTTATGTGATGTAGATATAAATTTGCGTGCCTGATACAAATATTTTAGACAGAGAAAATTACCAGTATGCTGCAATAGTCTTAAATCTGTCGTATATACAGAAGATTAAATTAGTGCATATTAATAGTGATTAAGCTAGTGCTAGTGTCAACAACACTGTGGTGAAGAATAATTTCTAGACTTGTATTTATTAGAACTAAAGACCATAGGACAGTTAAAATAGTGGTCACAATATATTAGAGTCGTTAGAACCCTATTTATTCGGAATAAATTCAATTATTAGTAAAGACTTCTGAGGTTAAAAAGCAAGATGATTTAAAATTTAATTACCTTTTGCAATTATCACAAATAAAACTTAAACTTTGCGTAATGTACGTTTTCAGGTGAAGAAAGTGCATTTATATTCCTATAATTAGGTTACCTTTGGATTGTGACAATATACATCGGCATATAAAAGGCTAGAGTACTCTAGCTCTTCTCTTTGACATAGCGATGACAAGATTATGTCAATTTAAAAAGTTGAAACAGTATCACGCACCACTGAGTGATTGGTTGACTGATTGATTACTCTTTGAAAGCTGGGGGAAAGGAAATCGATACATTTATAACTTTGCTTACACTTAATTTATTTTCAAACGTAAAATGTATTTTTTAGAATTTTGTTGCTTGAATATTTAGCTACGGAAATGCAAATCATCTCGTAATGTATAATTATATATTATGCGCTGTAAGAATATAATTTAACAGCGATCAGTACACAACAATTAACTATTAAATCATTTCGTTTTGCAATTCTTTCTAATTGTATATATCCTTGTAACGTTCTTGCACTAGTAGGGCATAATAACCCAGAACTGTGAGAACAACTACAATAAGAGCAATCAAGACGCCGCGAAGCTATACTAAGCTCATAAACAGACTTCCTGAATTCGTCTTGTAATCATAGAAATTGTAACGGGTGTACGTGAGTGCGAAAGTATGTACTGGCTCAGAACATAATGGAGATATCGGCCGTTACTTTTCTGAAGATAAATGATTTCCGCGAGTCGCTACAGCGAACTCCGATCTAATATTATTTTATACACAGGATATTTTTATGAAAACGCGACACTTCTATATCCCCAAGAAACTTCGTTTATTGGATTTTGGTTACGCTACGGACCATGAAAATGTCGCAAAGTTACGAAACTTACGATTGATTGATCGGTTCGGCTTTATGAATTCTGTAAATGCGAATTACAAGTTCCATAACATGGATAAGATAAACGTTGACATGCATGAAATGCTGAAAGTTATTGTCGTTCAAGTATATTTATAGCATGATGGTAATTTACAGAACGGAATCGTGGAAGCTTTTATTTTTTTTATATTGAATGCTCGAAGGTTTAAAATCCGAATGTTAATATATTCAAAGAAGCTTTAAAGTCAAAGAATGATTTTAACAATAGGGATTAATAAATCATCGCAGAATGATAAATTGTGAACGAATTTGATGCTCAAAGTTATAATCTTCAACCACAAATACAGCAATGAAAGGTTTGATACAGCAACTAACCTTTTGTTTTAAATTTCAGAATGCGGTTTACTCGAAGATGCATGGTTATTTTAAGTGTTTAAAAAAATATTAACAGAACGTTATGACATCCATTGCAGAAAATCATGACATTGTATTATCGGGATGAAACGCAGATTTCCTGCGAAATAAGGTATTGTGGCACACAATTGTTAGTTTTAAATCAACAAATAGTACGTGTTTTTCTTTTTCTATTATTTACGACTACCACTTGGAAGATGCAGAGTGATTCACAACTTCATAGAAATATTTTAACTGATGCTTAAGAATGGATCATAGATTTTTATTTTCGCTAAAAGAATATTTTTTAAAAACAAAAATTGAACCGAATGTTTTCGGGGTTTGTATAAAAATAATGAGCGACTGACCACGCGCTTTAATTGAAATTCCTTGGTAAGTGACCTCCGGTATAATGTTTATGCCGTATCACAAGTCTATCGTAAAATTTTATGGCGTGGTTTAGGGTCAGAGTTTACAAAACTGCAAATCAATGGGTTTTATTATTAGCGGAGCCAATGACACCGGCAGACGTTTCAAATAATTTTTTTGTTTCTCATTAATAAACTGCATTTTTAAGCACTACTTTACAAGCTAGTATCATATGATCAGCACTTGCCATTCCCTTTTGGTGTTAGTGTTGAAGATACCCAATAACCGCAGTCATAAATCTAAAATTATTAAATGACAGTACGCATTTGTTAGTATACATTAACCCATTAGTGCCTAGCGGTACATAAATGGTACGCAAAACAAGAGTTTATATTTATCATGCGCAGATTCAGGAATTTGCAGGTTTCAACACGCTTTTTCTATCATTCTCTTCTAAATAAACCAGGAATTTAACTTTACTTCAGTAGTAGTGAAGCTCTTTGCTGCATAGCAGGATATGTTATTTCAAGTGTAAAGAACATTTTTTTGTGTCTATTTTCTATGCAATGTATGTATAACTTTAGAAATTTTGGAGATATGATATTTATATTTGGCCACTACATGCAGCATAAGCAAATAATCATAATTATATTTGAATCATGGTCCAGAAGTGGTTGTCTTTCAGCTGACTCAGCCGTAAATTGTTGTGTACCATTAATGGTACACAAAAGCTCTAATAACAGCATTTCTAACCATCTTTATTATTCGATTACTTACCTCATCATCATTAGGTCTTTAGTCCTAGAACTGGTTAGACGCGTACCATCATTGTTCCCTATCTGAACTAACCTACAGATTTACCTGAAATATACATAGTTTGCATATATAACTGTCTGATCTAGGTCTACATCTACCTTTTTTTTCCTATCTCTGCTTGTAATATATCACATACTATTCCCCAAAAATGCCTTAGAACGTAGTCCGCCCTACTATTTCTCTTTTTCCCCAGATATCCTTGTTCCCCTACTATTTCTGTAACTTATTTGTTATTATCTTTGTCTGTCCATGCTATCGTCATCATACATCTGAAGCACAGCATTTCAAAAGGCTGCTAGCGTTTCTCTGTTTGCGTTTCAGACTGCCCGTATTTCATAGGCATACTGTGCTGTGCTCCACACATATGCTTTCCACAATTTTCTTCTTATTCTATGTTTGTTGTCTTTCCTCATAGACGCTGTTCTTTCTTGTTAGATGCAGTTCGATCACTTTCTATTGTTTTACAGTTATATGCCCTATTTCTCCGACCTTCAATGGTTGTGAAGGGAGGTACGCAGCCTGTGGCTGCCAAGTTACCCCAACACTTAACCATTTGGCGATTTAATATATTTTCCAATTTATCTTTTCGCACAGTCAACATTAGTTGCAGGTATTTCGCAACCAACAACTAGTTGTTTATACTAATCATCAGATTTATCTGCGCTTATTTCTTCGTCATTAGGTTTTCCGTCTCAAAACTGGTTGGACACATACCTGCACTTATTTATATTCTGAGCTAGCCTACATAGTTCCCTGAAATTCTCACACGGCATGTGTATTCAGTTCGTTCCCTTTCTATTGTTTTCTAATTTTATACCCTATTTTAGCGAGATTCAGTGAAGGAGGTTAAGCAACCTGTGGCTACCAAGATCCCCCAACACTTAGACATTTGCCGAAATAATGATTTTCCAGTAAGTCCTTTCACACACTTAACATTATTCGAGAATATTTGTGACAATCAGTTTTGTGGGGTTTTATTGTCACTGATTTTTGTATATTTGTATCTGTGTTTGTTGTATGAAACTAGACTTTAGCAATGTGTACAAAAGGTAGTTTGGTTGCCTACCATATTCATGTTTAAATTTACGTGTATATATCAATACAAAACTACTTACATATCATTTATTTTCAAGCATTTAATATTGTTGTTAATACAAGATCTAATAGTAAAAATTTGTAGTTTCTAAATTAATAATTATTTGGTTTTTTTCAAAACTAAAAGTAATATATTCGTTTGTAAATAGATGCCGTGTTATATTGATAATAATTGTTAAATCACGCGCAATGCATCTTTAGATGTAACCAGCAGTGCCGTGTTGTATTTTACTTGCAATTTATTCGTTTTGTGTTAGTTGTGGATGGCCAATTCATTCGTTTTTGTGATTGATAAATTATTCATTTAAGGGTACAAACTGTTCGAGATCAAGAAGTACATTTTCATACTAAGATTTACTCGCCATATCAAAGTACGAATATTATGATGCTCCGCCTATGTATACATTTTGTAGGGGAAAGCTTGATTTCTAGTTGTCAAATTCTGATAACGAGGTCCGTCTTTCTTTTTGAATTGATCCACCATGCACAAGAGACCTAGTGTGTTGCAGGCTCGTCTATAATTATTCTAGTATTATTCAATTTATGAATAATCATCCAACGGTAGTTTGTTGGGATTTAAATAGAAGAAGCCATAACGTATCGAGATAAATTGTTATTTTGGTAATCAGCTTTTGTTGCTGGAATTTACGCAACCACATGTCTGTGTGCATAAGAACAGAGTGTAAGTATACATTTGCAATTAATGTCTGAGATTAATTTTCACGTTCTTAGGTACCCTTATATTTTCATTTTAATGTTAACTTTAGTTTCATCATTATTGTATTACTGTTTGTGATGTTTGGTTGGAATTCGTATGTTGAGAGTATAAAGGTTGAAGCCATATGTTGGTACATCGTACTTAAGAGTATTGAACGAATTGTTGTTTGCGTTGGGAGTATTATCGCAGACGAAGAGAAAAGTAGGTGTAAGATTCGAAGTGTATGAAGTGTTCCAGATCCTTTATCCTACAGCGTATTTAAAGGACAACTTAATCATGTTGTTTCAAAGACCGAAGTTGGAAAGAAATATTTGTTTATTCTTCCAGAGTTGAGTATTTGTGTTGAGATTGTAAGATTCCTTTAACTGGTATTTATTTATGTATATTTAAACACTGCTTTGTATTGTTAAATTCACTATAATGAATATTTACTCACATTTCTTATTTTAGTTGATGTTAACCATCTGCATGCATTTGGCCACTTGTTTGTTAATTATTTTACGTTTAGTTTACTTGTACTTGGAGCAGATAGTTAGAACGTGTTTCCAATAGATGTTTTGGTATACCTCAGTCTTATCAATCCGCAATAGTGTAATATAGTGAAAGGCCGATGAACCTGTTCTGACTAAGAGTCCACAGCGCTCTCAACTTTGGACGGATAACTGTAAGTATGTATAGCTAGTCTGGGATTGAGGTAAGTGCATTGAGTTGCCCTTGAAATATCTGTTCCTGTGTTATTTCCCTGCCATGCTGTGAAGCAGCCCCTTTAAGTAAATTTAGTATAACACAATTCCCCGTTATAAAGAAAGTTTATTATACGTAATTTGCTCTGTAAATTATAACATAATCCCCGTAGTAAATTTGAAAGCGTAACCCCGTTATATATTGCCCAACCAATTCTTGTAGTTACTTATAATAACCATCATGTTTAATCACAGTTATCTTTTCGTCATTAGTTTATCCATCTTGGGATTGGTTGGCGTACCACCATTGATTTCTATTCTGGGCTAGCCTACACATCTCCCTGAAACCCCTACAGCCTACATCTTTTACTATCTGTGTGCAGTAGTCTAATCTAGGTCTGCCTCTTCTTTTCTTTTTTCCTATCTCTGCTTCTAATATATTCCGCACTATTCCCTCACTCCGTAGTATGTGGCCTATCATCCTATCTCTCCTGTTTTTTACCGTTTTCCACATATTTCTTTCTTCCCCTACCATTTTTAGTACCTCTTCGTTCTTAACTTTGTCTGTCCATGATATCTTCATCATACGCCTGTAGCACCACATTTCAATGGCTTCTACCTTTTTCTTGTCCGCTTCTCCTACTGTCCAGCACAGCCGTACAGGGCTGTGCTCCACACATATGTTTTAAGCAATCTTTTCCTTGTTTCTATGTTTGTGGTCTTTGAGCACAGTAGTTGCTTTTTCTTGTTAAATGTAGCACGACCTTGTGCTAATCTTTGTTTTATATCTTTTGTGCTTTTCCCAACTTGCGTTATTTGGCTTCCTAGGTAGCAGAAATCCTTAACCTCTTGTAAGTTCGTGTTAAATACTTGTATTCTTGTTTTTGATTTATTTTCCCCACCTTTGCAAACTAGAACTTTAGTTTTAGTTTTGTTAATTTTCATACCGTATCTCTCTGTTAGAACCGTTTCCATTTCATTAAGAGCAGCTTCTAACTCTTCCTTGCTAGACGCTAATACCGCTATATCATCTGCAAATCTAAGCATATCAATTTTTGTCCCTGCATAGTAATTCCAAATGTCTTCCTGCATTTGACAGTATTCATTGCCTCTTCTATGTACAAGTTAAAAATCAATGGGGATAGGGCACATCTCTGTCTCACCTCTTTCCTAATGTTTACTTCTCTACGTTCCTGCTCTAATTCTATTACTGCTGTTTGCTCTTTGTATAAGCTATGTACTATTCGTCTATCGCTATAACTCATTCCAATCTTTTTCAGTATTTCAAACATTTTTTTCCAATTCACATTGTCGAATGCTTTTTCCAGATCTACAAACCCTATATACATGCTTTCCCCCTTTTCTATTGTTTTCTCCATTATCACTCTCAGAGCTAAAATAGCCTCCCGTGTTCCCCTGTTTCGCCTAAACCCAAATTGGTCTTCTCCTAGTATTTCTTCAGCTCGTTTTTCCATTCGTCTTTGCACAATTCTAGTTAATATTTTTGACACGTGTGCTGTCAAACTTATTCTTCGAACATTTTCACATCTATCCGCGCCTTTCTTTTTTGGTATAGTTACTATAATGCTACGTTTGAAATCTTTGGGTATCTCGCCTGTCTCATACATATAGTTTACAAGTTGGAAGAGACTTTCTGTTACTGCTTGTCCAGCGGCTTTTAGAGTTTCTGCTTGCACCTTATCTGTACCCGGCGCCTTACTATTTTTCAGACACGTTAATGCTAATTCAAACTCGTCTCGAAGTATAGGATATCCCAAGTCATCATTTTCAATGTCTGATTCCTGTTCTAATGCAGTTAGTTCCTCTCCTACATATAAATTCCCTATATATTCTTGCCATCTACTCACTTTATCTACGTTTTCTATAATGACGTTTTCTTGTGCGTCCCTTATATTTTTGCTATACGGTTTTATATCCCTAAAATTCATTCTAATTAATTTGTATGCTTCGTCTGTCTTTCTTATTTCCATCTTAGTTTGTACCTCTTTGCACTTTTCATCAATCCATTGTTCTTTAGCTTTCCTGCATTTTCGAATAATTTCCCATTTTATGGCTTTGTATCTCTGTTTTCCTGTTTCGTCTGATTTATTTTTGTATTTTCGTCTTTCTTCTATTAAATTCACGATATCCTTTGTTATCCATGGTTTCTTATTTTCTTTTTGTGTATACCCCAGAATATCTCTGGCCGCCATGTCTAGGCTGGATTTAATGTTATTCCATTCTGTTTCTACTTCCTTAGTTTCAGATATTTTCCCGATATCATTCAGCAATTCATTTGACTTTTTTTCGAATCTTACTTGAATATCTTTATCTTTTAGTTTCTCTAAGTCCAAGTGCCTTTTTCCGTTCCTTTTTTTCAGATTTTTAAATTTAAGTGCGGCCTTCATAATTACGATGTTGTGGTCAGTATCTATATCTGCTTCTGGGTAGCTTCTACAGTCTTTTACTTGATTCCTACACCGTTGTCTAACAAGAATGTAATCTATTTGATATCTTCCTATATCTCCTGGCATCTTCCACGTATATCGTCTTCTAGCATGATGTTGAAATAATGTGTTTGTGATGATTAAATTGTTCTTGTCACAAAAATCTACCAGCTTATTTCCCCTGTCGTTTCTCGTGCCTAAACCAAATAAACCTACTACCGCTCCTTCCCTACCCTCACCTACCACTGCATTAAAATCCCCCGTAATTATTAAATTTTCATGTCCTTTTACGTATCTTAATATGTCTTCGATATCTTTGTAGATGGCTTCTACCTCTTCGTCACTGTAGCTAGAGGTGGGCATGTATACTTGTATTATTACTGTGTTTACCGGTTTAGATTCTAATCTAACCATGAGTACTCTTTCGTTCTTTTGTAAGTAATTTTCTACGCAGTATCCTATCTTTTTCCGCATAGCTATCCCCACACCCAAACTTCCTTCCTCTGCTCCTGTATGAATTATCCTGAAGTCTCCACTCCAAAAATCCCCCGCCTCTGGCCACCGAACTTCGCTGATCCCTACTATGTCTAGTGATAACGTATTCATTTTGATTTTTAGGTTTTCTAGCTTACCTACTTGCTTCATACTTCTAATATTCCACGCTCCGACTCGCAGAATGTTCCTGACTCTTATTTTTAACTTTCCGATCGCATCCTCCGAAGTAGTCCCCTCGCGGAGATCCGAATGGGGAACTATTTTAACTCCGGAATCTTTTACCCCAGAGAATGCCATCATGTTTGTAACAATTTAAGTACGCTGTGTACTTGGGAGATAATGTGGTGGTTTCCCGTTGCCTTCCACATCGCGGTAGTGTGTCTTAGACTGCCATACCGACCCCTATGGTCTCTGCCAATCTAAGTACCGAAAGAGCCGCTGCCCTCTTTCGGGGACCTGTCTTAGTCTGGTTCCTCACTCACGACCCTACTACTTTGGTTGGACCTGTAGTTTGGCTCTTTAGCTCATTAGAACACGCAAGCCATTTCACCTGTTCTAGTAATTTAGAACTTCGGCAAGGTGCAGGTCCATTCGAAATGGATTACTTACCTAAAAACATATTATTTTCAATTGCTGTACTCAACAAAAATGTAAAATAGATAATTAATTGTGAGAGTTTTGCATTATTATGACGATGCAAGATACTACAGCTCAACAAACGACCGATGTATTATTATCATTGCTCTATTCATTTTTCAGAGACGTGAAGGAACTTCAAGATTGTCTTGCTCCAGGGTTTACTGTACAAGAAGCTCTTGATATTTTATTGGAAGATAAGCATAATGTAGATAGTGTTTATATTGCTCCACCAGATTCTCATTTTTTGACGGACGAAGATTCTGGTGATGAAGATGATGGTGGAGTTCCAGACAATTTTAGCAAACGATAATTACTTGCAGATGCAAAAATAAGATTTGTAAATGATGAAGAAATGATACCTGAAACAGAGACTAATCCAACTCCAAATTCAGAAAAAATACCAATTTTGGTATTACCTACGGTTGAGTCAAATGTGTCATACCCTCAACATGCAAAACTACCTGTATGGATAGATGGAGATATTGAATCATTTGAAAAACAGTTTTTTCCTCCACAAATTCCTGCGCATGGTGCTCTAAGTGCAGTAGATTTTTTTCAATTATTTGTCGATAACAATCTCATCCGTTTATTTGCTGTTGAGTCCAACAAGTATGCACAAAGTAAAAATTGTCCTGATCCTAATATAACCGAAGACGAAATTAAATGTTTTATTGGTATTCTAATTCTTAGTGGTTATAATCAGGTGCCCTCAAAAAGAAACTATTGGGAGAATTGCAGCGACACTCACAATGACATAGTTTATAATTCAATGCGGAGAAACAGATTTGAACTTATTCTACAATTTCTTCACTGTGTCGACAATAATAATTTCAGTGCCACCAACAAAGATAAACTGTGGAAGATCAGACCTCTAATACACCATATGCAATCTAAATTTATACAATATTTTCAACCTGAAAGGAATTTATCTTATGATGAAAGTATGGTACGATATTTTGGCAGACATAGTCTCAAACAATTTATTCGAGGTAAACCGATTCGTTTTGGATACAAAGTGTGGTCTTTAAACACTTCCAGTGGATACTTAGTGAACTTTGATGTTTACCAGGAAAATCTACGACAGACAATTCTCAGAAAAGCAAGGCTTTTGGGAAAGCAACAGTTTCACTTGTGGAGATGATAGACAATATACCACTTGAAATAAAGCGCTTACCATTTCATTTCTACTTTGACAACCTCTTTACAAGTTTTAATTTACTAATTCACTTACGTAATCAAGGCTATGGCGGAACCGGAACAATACGGGAAAATCGAATTCCCAGAAACTGTCCACTACCCAAAAAAACTGTATTGTCAAAAAAAAGAAGAGGAACTATCCATTCAGTTATTGACAAAGATGATGGGTTGCTTGTTTGCAAGTGGAATGATAATTCTGTGGTGTGTGCTGCATCTAATTTTTATGGTATAAATCCTGTTGCAAACGTAAAACGGTATTCTCAACAAGCGAAAAAACACATCCAGGTTCCCCGTCCAACGGTCCTTACAGAGTACAACAAATACATGGGAGGCACTGACCGAATGGACCAAAATGTAAGTCAATATCGCATAAATATTCGTAACAGAAAGTGGTACTGGCCTCTACTTACATGGCTTTTAGATGTAGCGATAAATAATGCATGGCAACTTTACCGATCACAGAATCAAGACATCACACAGCTAAATTTTCGCAGAAAAATAGTTCAGGTTTATCTTAGAAGATATGCCGCACCACCAAAGGGACCTGGTAAAAATCCTTCACTTACAAATACAGATGATTTGCGTTTTGATCGGCTGGATCATTTTATTCAAAAGATTTCAGATCAAAAAAGAAGACGATGTGGAGGTGCCAAGTGCAACACAAAAGCAAGAACGGAGTGCAAAAAATGCAACATTGGATTATGTGTAGATTGCTTCATGACTTACCACAGGCAATAGCCAATAAATTATTGCATTATAAGAATTGTAGTCCTTGTAAGCAAATTAGAATCGATTTTATTTGTATTCTATTTAGTTTTCCAAATTATATTGTAGGTTTTCTTAAGATTAGTCATAAATATTGTTTTGCTCTTATTAGTGCCTAGCGTACCATTTATGGCACGGGACTTAACGGGATGTTGAAATATAATACATATATTCTTGTGCTGTTTATATTTTATTTATATATACATAAGCATGTTTGATAAAAAAAAATGTCGAATCTAAAAAATTGTAATCTGGGCACTAATGGGTTACAATTTGTTGTTTAAGTATATTCAGTTCTAGCTTTAGTCTATTCTTGTTTTTTGTAAATTTTAACCATCAAAGACTCCTTTTGAAAATTGCCTTTTAGGCTCACTACCTGTAAAGTAGAACACTCGTTATTTGTATTACAACTCAAAAAACTAGTAACTTCTAAACATTATTTTAAACGTTTGTTGGCGTCATTATCACCGCCAATAATAAACAAATTAATTTATGGTTTTGTAAACTTTAAACCCCAAACCATACCATAAAATTTTACGAAAGACTTGTCATGCAACAAAAACATTATATCAGAGGATACTCGTCAAGCAATTTCAATTAGAGCGCGTGGTCAGTCGCCTCATTATTTTTATACAAACCCCGAAAGCATTTTGTTCAATTTTAGTTTTTAAAAAACATTTTTTGCGAGAATACTATTCTATGACTCATTCTTAAGCATCAGCTGAAATATTCCTATAAGGTTGTGAATCACCCTGTATACGTTTATAAATATTCATAAGGATTACCAATAGGTATATAGCATACACAGTTAGTCAATCGGAAGAAATACAATGCCAGACTTAGCGAAACAACCCGCACATTGTAGCATCGAGAAGCCAAATTGGAAAACGTATGGGCCGCGAAAGCCTAAGATACAGGTTCGAATCCTGTCCGAGACCTTATATTTTTCTTCTTTTAATTAACAGCTCGATTTGAAATGAACATTTGGGCTTTGCACAAATTTCTAAAATATTATTCCACCTCTTTAAATAATATAACATGGAAAATAAGCTTGCATAAAAGTCTAAGTTATTATTTCGTCTTATTTAACTATATATTTCCAGACAACAAAAAACTCGCATCCTAGCCAATGTAGTACCTTCGGGTGGAGCATTGGAAATGTAAATATACGGCATGTTTCAGAATAATGATTAAGGTTGCTTTGACATTTCGGTTGACCTTTGCAACCTTAATCATAATTCTGAAACATGCTGTGCATTTACACTTCCAATTTCCACCCGAAGGTACTACATTGGCCAGCAGGCAAGTTTTTTGTTGCTTAGAATTTTGCCGAACCCTTGGCGTTCCAGGCAAGGTAGAGATCTTTAACGTGCGTGATAACTCTCATCCAAACGAGGGCGTAATTTTTGTGAAAAATGCTCACCTTCCCCGTGTCGCCCGTGTCGGAATTCTCTGAAACATGCCACATGTAAACAGTCAATTACATATATAAAATGCATACATACTTAAAACTTGATGTTGTCTAGTATTATAAAACAGTTGAAACATGGAGCACATTTAAATATCACAAACACAAGTTTACATATTAAACATTTAAAATAACATGGTACGAGCACATTCTAATGCAGTTGTTAAATTCCTAATCAAGTCGTTATGATTAAAAATAAAAGAACAAACTCAGCGTGTCAACAAATTGCATTAATAATTCTAGGCAGGTGTTTAAACTAATAGTTAGCAAATTAGTGATCTAATCGCATTTAGGCGGTGTTTATATGTTGTTAAAGAATAATATAGAAATATGTAGTAATAAAGAAAGTTTTTGAAAAATTACAGTCTGGTTAGATTTTTTCCCATTTTTCATCAATAATTTTAATTACTAGATCTGTGGGTATATAAGTAAATAAAGAGGTCACATCAAGAGATATCAGAACGTGTTCAGGCGGTAATTAAAAACTTCTATATATTTTAACAAAATTAAATGTATCAGGTGTGTTATAGTCTTTAAGCGGAAAGAATTTTTGTAATATGTCTGAACAAAATTTGGCTATTTTATATGTTGGGGTATTTACAGATGAAATAATTGGTCTTAGGGAAAGGTTGGGCTTATGAACTTTAGGTAGTCCATAATATTTATCAGGTACAGAGTTGGTAATTGTTAATTCCTTTTTTTGGATATCAGAAATACAACCCTTTTTTGGAGTAACTTTATGTGTTCATTTACTTTATTCTGAATAGTAAATGTAGGGTCTCGAGGTAAGTTTTTATAAGTAGCAATATCTGTAAGTAACTCACAAGTTTTTTGTATATACTCTTGCCTGTCCATGATATCCGTTACTGATCCCTTATCCGCTTTTAATTCCATTATATTTGTATTATTTTTTAAGAATTTATTTTTTGAATAATGTAAAAAGTTGGTCACTACGTTAGCTACACGAGCACGTAAAATGTTTGTTTGTTGCGTTGAGGATTCCACAATGCAACAAACAAACATGATGCGTGCTCGTGTAGCTAACGTAGTGACAAACTTTTTACATGATTCAAAAAACAACAACAGTCTTACAAACGTCAACAAGGTCCTTTGTAGAGTAAATAAATTCTTAAAAGATGATACAAATATAATGGTATTAAAAGCAGATAAAGGATCAGTGACGGTTATTATGGACAGGCAAGAGTATATACAAAAATCTTGTGAGTTACTTACAGATATTGCTACTTATAAAAACTTACCTCGAGACCCTACATTTACTATTCAGAAAAAAATTAATGAACACTTAAAGTTACAATGAAAAAAAGGGTTGTATTTCTGATATCCAAAAAAAGGAATTAACAATTACCAACTCTGTACCTGGTAAATATTATGGACTCATCATCATTAGGTCTTCAGTTCTGGAACTGGTTAGACGCGTACCATCATTGTTTCCTATTCTGAACTAACCTACAGATTTTCCTGAAATTTGCACAGTCTGCATCTATCACTATCTGATCTAGGTCTACATCTACCTCTTTTTTCCTACTTCTGCTTGTAATATATCCCATACTATTTCCCCAAAAATGCCTTAGAACGTAATCTGTCCTTCTATTTCTCTTATCTTTTTTCCCAGATATCCTTGTTCCCCTACTATTTCTATAACCTATTTGTTATTATCTTTGTCTTTTCATGCTATCGTCGTCATACATCTGAAGCACAGCATTTCAAAAGGCTGCTACCATTTTTCTGTCTGCGTTTCAGACTGCGCGTATTTCATAGGCATACTGTGCTGTGCTCCACACATATGCTTTCAACAATTTTCTTCTTGTTCTATGTTTGTTGTCTTACCTCATAGGCGCTGTTCTTTCTTGTTAGATGCCGTTCGGTCACCTTCTATTGTTTTACAATTATACACCCTATTTCTCCGACCTTCAGTGGTTGTGAAGGGAGGGCGGCTCCGTGGCGTAGTGGTATGTGTGTGACTCCCGCGCACAAGGTCCCGGGTTCCGCTTGAAAAATGTTTAGCGAGCATTTTTCAGAAAAATACACCCTCGTTCGGATGAGAGGTAAAATGTTGTCACGCACGTTAAAGATCCCTACCTTGCTTGGAACAGCAAGGGTTCGGCAAAATTCAAAATTTTCCAGGTAAAAAAACTCGCTTCCTGGCCAATGTAGTACCTTCGGGTGGAGCATTGGAAAATCACATGGAAGGTTGTGAAGGGAGATAAGCAGCCTTTGGCTGCCAAGTTCCCCCAACACTTAATCATTTACCGATTTAATATATTTTCCAATGTATCTTTTCGCACAGTCAACATTAGTTGCAGATATTTCGCAACCTACAACTAGTTGTTTATACTAATCATCAGATTTATCTGCGCTTATATTTTCGTCATTAGGTTTTCCGACTCAAAACTGGTTGGACGCATACCTACACTTATTTATATTCTGAGCTAGCTTACATAGTTCCCTGAAATTCTCACACAGAATATGTATACAGCTCGTTCCCCTTCTATTGTTTTCTAATTTTATGCCTTATTTCACAGAGATTCAGTGAAGGGGGTTAAGCAACCAGTGGCTACCAAGATCCCCCCAACACATAGACATTGCCGAAATAATGGTTTTCCAGTAGATCCTTTCACACACTTAACATTATTCGGGAATATTGCCCAACCAATTCTTGTATTTATTTATAATAATCATCATGTTTAAGCACGGTTATTTCTTCGTCATCAGTTTATCCATCTTAGGATTGGTTGGATGCGTACCTCCATTGATTTCTATTCTGGCCTAGCCTCCACATCTCCCTGAAACCCCTACAGCCTACAGCTTTTACTATCTGTGTGCAGTAGTCTAACCTAGGTCTGCCTCTTCTTCTCTTTTTTCCTATCTCTGCTTCTAATATATTCCGCACTATTCCCTCATGCCGTAGTATGTGGCCTATCATCCTATCTCTCTTATTTTTTACCGTTTTGCACATATTTCTTTCTTCCCCTACCATTTTTAGTACCTCTTCGTTCTTAACTTTGTCTGTCCATGATATCTTCATCATACGTCTGTAGCACCACATTTCAAAGGCTTCTTCCTTTTTCCTGTCCGTTTCTCCTACTGTCCAGGCTTCACAGCCGTACAGTGCTGTGCTCCACACATATGTTTTAAGCAATCTTTTCCTTGTTTCTATATTTGTGGTCTTGGAGCATAGTAGTTGCTTTTTCTTGTTAAATGTAGCACGACCTTGTGCTAATCTTTGTTTTATATTATCCGTGCTTTTCCCATTTTGCGTTATTTGGCTTCCTAGGTAGCAGAAATCCTTAACCTCTTGTAAGTTCGTGTTACATACTTGTATTCTTGTTTTTGATTTATTTTCCCCTCCTTTGCATACTAGAACTTTAGTTTTAGTTTTCTTAATTTTCATACCGTATCTCTCTGTTAGAACCGTTTCCACTTCATTAAGAGCAGCTTCTGACTCTTCCTTGCAAGAGCTAATACCGCAATATCATCTGCAAATCTAAGCATATCAATTTTTTGTCCCTGCATAGTAATTCCAAATGTCTTCCTGCATTTGATAGTATTCATTGCCTCTTCCGTGTACAAGTTAAAAATCAATGGGGATAGGGCACATCCCTGTCTCGCCCCTTTCCTAATGTTTACTTCTCTACGTTCCTGCTTTAATTCTATTACTGTTGTTTGCTCTTTGTATAAGCTATGTACTATTCGTCTATCCCTATAACTCATTCCTATCTTTTTGAGTATTTCAAACATATTTTTCCATTTAAATTGTCGAATGCTTTTTCCAGATCTACAAACCCTATATACACGCTTTCCCCTTTTTCTATTGGTTTCTCCATTATCACTCTCAGAGCTAAAATAGCCTCCCGTGTTCCCCTGTTTCGCCTAAACCCAAATTTGTCTTTTAATAGTATTTCTGCCGCCCGTTGTTCCATTCGTCTTTGCACAATTCTAGTTAATATTTTTGACACGTGTACTGTCAAACTTATTGTTTATAAATTTTTACATCTATCCGCGCCTTTCTTCTTTGGTATAGTTACTATGATGCTACGCTTGAAATCTTTGGGTAATTCGCCTGTCTCATACATATAGCTTATAAATTGGAAGAGACGTTCTGTTACTGCTTGTCCAGCGGCTTTTAGAGTTTCTGCTTGCACCTTATTTGTACCCGGCGCCTTACCATTTTTCAGATTCTTTAATGCTAATTCAAACTCGGTTCTAAGTATAGGATATCCCAAGTCATCATTTTCAATGTCTGATTCCTGTTCTGATGCAGTTAGTTCCTCTCCTGCATATAAATTCCCTGTACGTTCTTGCCATCTACCCACTTTCTATGATGACATTTCCTAGTGCGTTCCTTATATTTTTGCTATACGGTTTTATATCCCTAAAATTCATTCTCATTAATTTATATGCTTCGCCTGTCTTTCCTAACTCCATCTTCGTTTGTACCTCTTTACACTTTTCATTAATCCATTGTTCTTTAGCTTTCCTGCATTTTCGAATAATTTCCCATTTTATGACTTTGTATCTCTGTTCTCCTGTTTCGTCTGATTTATTTTTGTATTTTCGTCTTTCTTCTATTAAATTCAGGATATCCTTTGTTATCCATAGTTTCTTATTTTCTTTTTGTGTATACCCCAGAATATCTCTGGCCGCCATGTCTAGGCTGGATTTAATGTTATTCCATTCTGTTTCTACTTCCTTAGTATCAGATATTTTCCCGATATCTTTGAGCAATTCGTTTGACTTTTTTCGAATCTTTCTTGAATATCCTTGTCTTTTGGTTTCTCTAAGTCCAAGTGCCTTTTTCCGTTACTTTTTTTCGAATTCTTAAATTTTAGTGCGGCCTTCATAATTACGATGTTGTGGTTAGTGTCTATATCTGCTTCTGGGTAGCTTCTACTTCTTTTACTTGATTCCTAAACCGTTGTCTAACAAGAATGTAATCTATTTGATATCTTCCTATATCTCCTGGCATCTGCCATGTATATCTTCTAGTATGATGTTGAAATAATGTGTTTGTGATGATTAAATTGTTCTTTACGCAAAATTTTATCAGCCTATTTCCCCTGTCGTTTCTCGTGCTTAAACCAAATAAACCTACTACCGCTCCTTCCCTACCCTTACCTACTACGGCATTAAAATCCCCCGTAATTATTAAATTTTCATGTCCTTTTACGTATCTTAATTTGTCTTCGATATCTTTGTAGATGGCTTCTACCTCTTCGTCACTGTAGCTAGAGGTGGGCATGTATACTTGTATTATTTCTGTGTTTACCGGTTTAGATTCTAATCTAACCATGAGTACTCTTTCGTTCTTTTGTAAGTAATTTTCTACACAGTATACTATATTTTTCCGCATAACTATCCCCACACCCAAATTTACTTCTTCTGCTCCTGTAGGAATTACCCTGAAGTCTCCACTCCAAAAATCCCCCGCCTCTGGCCACCGAACTTCGCTGATCCCTACTATGTCTAGCGATAACCTATTCATTTCGATTTTTGTGTTCTCTAGCTTTCCAACTTGCTTCATACTTCTATCATTCCACGCTTCGACTCGCAGAATGTTCCCGACTCTTATATTTAACTTTCCGATCGCATCCCATGAAGTAGTCTCCTCCCGGAGATCCGAATGGGGGACTATTTTAACTCCGGAATCCCCAGAGAATGCCATCATGTTTGTTACAATTTAAGTACGCTGTGTACTTGGGAGATAATGTGGTGGTTTCCCGTTGCCTTCCACATCGCGGTAGTGTGTCTTAGACTTCCATACCGACCCCTATGGTCTCTGCCCATCTAAGTACCGAAAGAGCCGCTGCCCTCTTTCGGGGACCTGTCTTAGTCTGGTTCCTCACTAACGACCCTACTACTTTTGTTGGACCTGTAGTTTGGCTCTTTAGCTCATTAGAACACGCAAGCCATTTCACCTGTTCTAGTAATTTAGAACTTCGGCAAGGTGCTGGTCCATTCGAAATGGATTATGGACTACCTAAAGTTTATAAGCCAAACCTTTCCCTAAGACCAATTATTTCATCTGTAAATACCCCAACATGTAAAATAGACAAATTTTGTTCAGACATATTACAAAAATCCTTTCCGCTTAAAGACTATAACACACCTGATACATTTAATTTTGTTATAAGATATAGAGGTTTTTAATTACCGCCTGGACACTTTCTGATATCTCTTGATGTGACCTCTCTATTTACTAATATACCCACAGATCTAGTAATTAAAATTATTGATGAAAAATGGGAAAAAATCGAGCCAAACTGTAACTTTCCAAAAACTTTATTTATTGCTACTGTAAACTTAATTTTCAGTAATACATATTTTCAAATCCAAGGCAGCTCCTATCTACAAAAATTCGGTACCCCCATGGGATCGAACTGTCTCCAGTAGTTGCTCAGATTGTAATGGATACCTTATTGGAGAATTTTATACCAACCTTACCTTTGGGTATGGTTTTACTTGTCAAGTATGTGGATGATATAATCTGCTCTTTTCCTCATAATAGCATAGATCGTACACATGACTGTTTTAATAAATATAACTCACACTTATATTTTACAATAGAACGTGAATTAGACAGAAGGATACCTTTTTGGACATGTTGTTAATTCGATCTGATAACACCTTACTTTTAGATTATTATACGGAACCAACCAATTCAGGTAGATATATCAATTTCCACTCAAATCATTCCTACTAAAATTCCTAATAAAATAAATACAGTGCTAATACTAAAATACAGAATTGTGACAATTGGCAACCATGTTTTCTAAGAAAAAAACCTCAAAGATTTGCAAATTGCCTTAGTCAACAATGGCTATCTAAAACAATTATTAAAAAAACTGATTTTCAACGAACTTCGTTCGTTTATGAAATCGATTTGTCGTCCGTCTGTCTGTCCGTCTGTCCGTCCGAGGCCTTTCTAATGGTCGGACATCAATGTGTGATACATCAATCGATTCAGCTCGGTGTCCTGAGCTTAAGTTTTGATGTCAGTTGAAATCGGGCCACGGGGACGCCGTGCCCCCGCGATATTCCGTCGGGAAAATTAAAATTTCAAATAGGTCCAAAATTAATGTGCGATACATATTTGGACTCCCCTAACATAGTTGAGTCGAAATATGGTACCCCCCACAAAATCTGACCACGGATACCCGACCCCCCGGGGAATTAATTTTTATTTTATCTGAATACTTATAATTATTACAACATAATAATTTTAATTTCTTTAAATTGTTTTAAAGTAAGTCTACATTTGGAAGTTCGTTGCGACAATGCCTTGCATTTTCAACTTGTTACTAATATCTTACATCCTGAACCAAGAGCCAAATCTATACAGGTTACTTACAAAAGGATCTCTTTGTTCAAAAATTAACTCATTTATTTAAAATTTTGTTTCAACAAACCAATCGTATAATAACCTATAACTTTGAAAAGTCTGTCAACAATTTATATACAAAACTAAAAAACAAAACACGCCTTATGTGTAGTAATATAGTTTACAGGATCCAGTGCAGTTGTCTACGCGATTACATCGGCCAAACGAACCAGCGGCTTTGCAACAACATAAAAGCGATGCGAAGTTAAAAAGAATAACTGTGTGTTAGCTATTCATATTTCTGAAACTAAACATATTCCAAATTATAATACATCTATAATCTTGGAGAAAGAAGAAAATTACAGAAAAAGGCTTTTTCTAGAATCGTATCACATACAAAAGATGAAAATTGTATTAACAGTAAACAGGATATTAAGAACCTTAACATAGTTTATTCTTATTTATACAGCTACAATCCTCTCAATATAGTTTAATAGTAAGTGAAGGACTTTACATATTTCTATATTATTCTTCAACAACATAGAAACACCGCCTTAATGCGATTATAACACTAATTTGCTATTTATTAGTTTGAACACGCCTAGAATTATTAATGGAATTTGTTGACATGCTGAGTTTGTTCTTTAATTTTTAATCATAACGACTTAATTAGTAATATAACAACTGCATTATAATGTGCTCGTACCATGTTATTTTAAATGTTTAATATGTAAATTTGTGGTTGTGATATTTAAATGTGCTCAATGTTTCAACTGTTTTATAATACTAGACAAGATCAAGTTTTAAGTATGTATGCAATTTATATGTAATTGACTTTTTACATGTGGCTTGTTTCAGAATTATGATTAAGGTTGCAAGGGTCAACCGAAATGTCAATTATTAAAACAAATGATCAAGTAGCTTTATATGTTTTTAACGAATAATATCCCAAAAATGACTAACAACCTTTTATTATATTATTACATGTTACTGAAGTGGATGATTATATATATATATATATATATATATATATATATATATATTACTCATATTTAGACCAGGGTAGAAAATTAAATAATCACATCAAATAATTTTAATCACCGTGTAGAAGCTTTGGGAAAAGGTACGCGTTATTAAAACCGTGAAGCATAAAAATTCATTCGTTTCATTAAAAAGAAGAGACTTAAATTATTTACAAGACGCCTTCTATAAAAAGAAGCAGTATTAAAATGCTCTACGTGTAATTTAATTATTCCGAGTAAAGAAACAAATGGAAATTACGTGCAAAATTTATATTAATTAACTCAATTTTAAGTAACCGGTATTAAACAAAATGTACAGATAATAATTAATATTTGATTAGGAGTCACTAAAAATTAAAGGGTATTATTTTAATTGAAGTTAATTGAACCATTAGTAACAGATGATATGTATAAAAGCTTGTAAAAACCCAATAATATTCAGATCGTAGAAGTATTATGTTTGAACACCTGCGTATTTTTAAATGTTTTATGTTCTGCGTAAAATTTTCAGATAACAAATGGTTACAGAGAATGTTGGAGAAACCGTTGCTTAATATTTACGGGAAATGCTAATAAGGTGGGTTATTTCACAAGTCCACATGGATTGAAAATAACCGATACTAAAGAATATCGATTTGTACCACTCGGAACAGGGTAGATAGAGACAGATAATATGCGCAAGACAGAGACACATATAGTAAAAGGCGTGAGTTGAGCAACGTCACTGGGTTGAGGTTGGTTGAAAATAAGAGGCAAACTTGAGAGGTAAAAATAACATTTCTGTATAAAAATTAATTAGTTATTTCCAGACGTTGCGAGCCGTGTCGAAATTTCTGAGATTTAACTGGTGCGAGTGCAAATTTAATAAGAACCGACGCACAGGCGGTCGAGATGGGAACATAGTATACAAAATTCTAGAAACTGGCCGTTTTGAGGACAAAACCGACAGACAGGCTAACCACATTATATACCCGGGTTAATATGAGTTTCGCTCTCTTAGATTTCGATTTGATTCAATGCGTTAAACAGTGCTTTTTAGTTTTCCGATTTTGATAGAATAATTTAAACAGTTTGCTCGTATATTTTGGTGATTTAAAACAGTTTGTTCTTTACGTGCTACAATGAATGTAATTTAGTGCACTTAGAAAAGAAGATACAAGGTAATAAAGTCTAGTATCACTGTACCAATTAGTCAAATTTGCAACGACAAATGAATACACAAAAGTAGGCAGTTTTGGCGTATATTTGTGAAAGAAGTATGAATTTCTTTTGCTATTTTTCGGGAGTGTTAATAATTAAATGATTCGTAAACGTGTCTGGATCCACAAAACAAGCTTCAGATATACACAAATGAGTTCCGGAAAAGCACTGAAACAGCTTTAGATGAATGGTGGTGTAGAAAATTTTAAAGGCGACCAGCAATACGAGGACCTAAACATAACCCAGATGGATTGGTGTGATTAACAGAGGACGATATACATTGGGGCCACGAGTGCATTAACCTTCAGGTAACTTATGCTTTGTTGTTCGATTTTTGATGTTTGGTGTGTGTTAAATAACTTTATAATTTGTTTACTTAAAATGGACAGTAATGAATATGTACTAACAACAAATTTTTAACTTTAAGGTGAAATTTTCTTGTTTAAGTAGAAAGGGGTATTTAGTATTTATGTTCTGGACTATGATGAAAATTTGGGTATGTCTTTGAGCTCAATTAGACGAACCTGGTTAATTAACGTAAAGGGGTGGGAGATGCTCCCTTTGTACTCAGACTCAGGTCTGCATATATTGTTATATTAATTAGTAGGCATCCTACAAGGACTTTAATTCTGGATGCACATTAAAATGAAAATAAGTTTAATCTTGAAATTTTCTGATACTGAAATTTATGCTGAATTTTAATTTTGAAATTTTAATGTATTGTGAATATTGATGTAAATAGAGTTAACGTTGATGTTTGTGATAGGAATGTGTTTGTTTTTTTTTATGATTGAGGATGAAAGTTTTAACTAGGTGAGCAGCCGAGGCGGAAAAGAGTAAAGAGGCGATTAACAGAAGAAAGCCACTGACGGACCAGTTAGTTTAATAGCTTTTTGTAGGTTTCACAGCATTCTTGACGCCCAATCTGTGGGGTTCGATTCGAAAACCGTAGTTCCCGGATTTTGGTGGAATCACAGCAATATATATATATATATATATATATATACTGCTGTAATTATAGGGTTAATTTAGGGGTAGGTTAAGTCATTGGGGTCGTAGAATAAGTAAAGGAAAATCCCAAGTAACAGAAACATATAATTATAGATATTAGAAGAGCAAATAGGTTATTATAAAAATTATTAGTTAGGAGCACACTGTATATAGCAGTACAAACAATTAAAACACATTCAAGAGTAGCTACTAGCAAAGATTAGAATTTAAAAATGTAACAAAACGCATTAGAATTAAATCAGTGAAAAACCTGCATGAATTGGCTAGATAAACATTTAAAAAGTGTGTTAAGATATTATCGTAAACGTACGCAGAAATTATGCATTATTTAGAAGCGTACGAGATCTAAGAGAATTACAGTTGTTCGAAAATCCAATTTATTAGGAAATAAACAAACACCAAATTTATTTGATTTAGATTAGAATAAGGCCATCAAACACGACTACGTGATCGATATGTACGAAAATTCCTGGGATTCCTGAAGTAGATATAAGGTATAACATTTGAATTACGTGACTTAGAGCACTGCGTCATACAATTAGAATACATACAATTGATAAACTTTCCAAAATAACAAGTGATAATATGATTGGCCTCGCCTAGCACGTGAAGCCAGCGAATCACAAACAAAAGTGGGACGATCCTATAAATATCTTGAGAATTGAATATCGAGTTAGTATACTTTGAAACTGGGCAGTTGCTATACTTGAAAGCGCCAAATATTTACGTGAATAATAAATATTTGTTAACAGTGAAATTCTAGATTGTATAATTGTGAAAATTGTGCCGTACTTCTGAGACGTAAGTAAATAAGATTTAGGAAATTATAACATTTCTAATAATAAATAAAACAAGGCTCTAAATGTCGATCTGAATTCCTATCTAAATTCCTATCTGAATGTCGATCTGAATGTCCTTCTGAATGACAATCTGAAATACGATTTAAATTACAATCATAAATTACAATTAAAATAATGTTACGATTCCTGTACAACTTTAAATTACGAGCCATTACGATCAGAAATACAAGTTTGGAGAATGCTGCCTGCTCAAGCAAATTTATGGTAAATATTCTATTGCGGAAATGAAAAACCTTTCATTGAAATAAACGCACCAATAACGATTTGGATATCGACTTCAATTCTTAGGAGCACCTATGAAAACCCTTCAGGTTACAGATTTTGATATGACTTATTTTTAAAACTGTTTTACCTCAAATATTTTGATATGATTTATTTTTAAACTGTTTTATCACAATCATAATTTAAAGTGTAAAAGCCGACAAATTGGGGGTTTCTTGTATAAATTTTATGAAAAGCTGTAGACATGTTTGAAACGTTTCAACAGGTCTTTTAAGGTAATACAAAGCTCGTTTTGCTGGCTTGATTTTTTAATAATTTGACAGATGTATATGATTTAAAAAGGGAGAAGATATTTAAAAGAGTTGTAAATATTCAATCATTATACTGTGTATTATAGAGGTGCTTTATTTAATTGAATCCGCTAGTCGAGGCAAAAGAAAATTATAAATTAACAATTTCGCATGTGTTTGTGTGAAATAAGGGTGATATCACTAGCATTTTTATTGCACACAGTCGTAGGATCTGAGAGATATCACAGCAATATATATATATATATATATATATATATATATTGCTGTGATATACTCCTTTGAATGCGGGAACTGGGTCCTTTCAACAAAAAAATTCTAGTCCCACAGATTGGGCGTCATAAACGGCTGTGATCCTCTTTTCGCCTCGGCTGCTCACCTAATGTTATAAACCTCCTCATTCATAAAATTAAACAACACATTCCTACCACAAACATCAACGTTAACTCTATTTACATCAATATTCAGAATACATTAAATTTTCAAATTAAATTTCAGCATAAAATTCAGTTTTAAAAGAATTTCAAGATTAATTTTATTATCATTTTAATGTGCATCCAAAATTAAAGTCCTTGTTGGATGCCTACTAATTAATATAACAATATAAGCAGACCGGAGTCTGAGTATAAAGGAGCATCTACCACCCTTTACGTTAATTAACCAGGTTCGTCTAATTGAGCTCAAAGACATACCCAAATTTTCATCATATTACCGAACATCAAAACTAAATACCCTTTCTACTTCAACAAGCAAATTTCATCTTAAAATTAAAATTTTATGGTTAGTACAATTTCACTAATGTCCATTTAAAGTAAATCTATTATAAAGTTATTCAACACACACAAAATGTCAAACAAAATAGTATAATTTACCTGAAGGTTACTGTCCTCGTAGCTTCAAAGTACATCGTCCCTTTAGTTAATCACACCATTCCAACAGGATTATATTTACGGCTTCTAATTCTCAACGCTTTTAAAATTTTCTCCATCACCATTTATTTAAAGTTGTTTCTGGGCTTTTCCGGAACTCATCTATGTATATCTGACCCTTGTTTCGTGGATCCAGACACGTATTTGAACCATTTAATTATTAACACCCCGAAAAATAGCAAATAACTTCATACTTCTTTCACCAATATACGCCAAAACTGCCTACTTTTGTGTATACATTTGTCGTTGTAAATTTTGCTAATTGGTACAGTGAAACTAAATTTTATTACCTTGTATCTAAGTGCACTGAAGTACATTCATGTTAGCACGTAAATAACCAACTATTTTGAATCACTAAAATATACGAGCAAAATTTTAAATTATTTTATCAAACTAAAATGCACTGTTTAACATCTTCAATCAAGTCGCGGATGTAAGAGCTTTTAACGCATCGAATAGTCAAAAGTCTAAGAGGGCTTGTTTATATTCATCTCGGTATATATAGCAAAAAGCCGGCACGTCGCTTTTGTCCTCAAAACGAGTAATTCTAAAGAATTCCTCATTCTATGTTCCCAGTCTGTCGCTCGCGCGTCGGTTTTACGAATTTAGTACTCACCCCAGTTAAATTTCAGAAATTTCAACACGGCACGCAACGTCTGGAAATAACCGATTAAATTTTATACAGAACTGTTATTTTTACCTCTCAAGTTTGCCTTTTACTTTTAACCAATCGCAACCCCATGACGTTGCGCTACTCACGCCTTTACTATATGTGTCTCGGTCTTGCGCATATTATCTGTCTCTATCTAACCTGTTCTTATTGATGCCAAGTGATATTCTGTATTATCGATTATTTTAGTCCACATGGAGTGTGAAATAACCCACCTTAGCATTTCTCGTAACTATTATGCGACGTTTTCCCAAGATTCTCTGAACCATTAATTATCTGCAAAATTTTCGCCGAATGAGCTTTTAAATAAACCCAGGTGTTCAAACATAATATTAATTCCCAGAGCTTTATTTTATTGGGTTTTACAAGTTTTATAGATATTATCTGTTACTAACGGTTCAATTAACTTCAATTAAAATTAATACTCTTTAATTTTTAGTGAATCCTAATTAAATATTCAATTATTATTTGTACATTTCGTTTAATACTCGTTGCCCAAACTTGAATCAATTAATATAAATCTTGCACGTAATTTCCATTTGATTCTTTACTTTGGAATAATTAAATTACACGTTGAGCATTTTAAAACTGCTTATTTTTATATAAAGCGTCTTGTAAATAATTTTAATCTCTCATTTTTAATAAAACGAATTAATTTTTATTCTCCACGGGTTTTTAATAAAGCGTATTATCTAATAAACTTCCTTATACACGGTGATTAAAATTATTTGATGTAATCCATTAATTTTCTACTCTGGTCTAAATATGAGTAATATATATATATATATATATCCCATTTGGGGATTTGGGTGAATATGTACAATCGAATTCATAAGACAAATAGAGCCAAAACATGAAATTTTTGTAAAACAATATGATTACCGTTATATATACGACATCATTTAATGATTGCAAGTAATCTTTGAACGAATTCGTGAATTACATGAGCACAATTCAAGGCGATATTTGTAGCGGTCATTACAATGTCTTGCCATCGAATTTCGACGAGATTTATGAATGCTACCGATTTCAAACAAAGTATGAGAAATTATAGGTAACTTCCAGTTTAGTATTAGTAGTGGTTTAAACTGTTATAGAGATTGTAGCATTTATGCTAAAATACTCGTCGAATTTTGATGAGTTTTATTATAGTTTTTATTTATATTATGACCTTTGTTAGCTAAATTTATGTTGTGTTTTTAAATATTTCTGCAATTTTTTGAATAACCTAGAATATAAGGTAATTTAACATATTTTTTTAATTTTTAATGAATGCATGATTGTTTATTTTATATTTTTGGCTATTATTGAATATTTGTGCATTTGTTTCTTATACATGTTACTTATTAGGTTTTGTGGATAGTTATTGTTTTTTAATACATCTTTAGCTTTTTTTAATTGCACCTTTTCTGTATTCTGGATCTGTTAATTTAATGGTTCTCTCAGCTGTGCTCAAAGTAACTGATTTTTTTGGACTATTGAATGTTGCGAGCAATAATAATAATGTAATGCCGTTATATACTAACACTCCCATAGATTATACAACAGAACTAATAACGGATAAATGGAAACTATTAAACAATACACTAATATTCCGTAAAATGACACTGTACCGTACAGACTGAAAAATAAAAACCATATGGAATACCAAGACTACATGGTCTGGCAGGTGCCTAAATTATAGCTCGCAACATCCAAGAACCTAAATAACAGTTATTTTAAACTTAATTAACAGAGCCATTCAATTAACAGATCCAGAATACAGAAACGGTGCAATTGAAAAAGCTAAAGATGTATTATGAAACAATAACTATCCACAAAGCCTCAAATAGCATGTTTAAGAAAGAAATACACAAATATTACGATAATATCCAACAAGACGCTATAAACTATAATGCACTTAAAAATAAAAAAAAAATATGTTAAATTACCATATACTCTAGGTTTATCCGAAAATTTGCAGAAATATTTAAAAAAACACAACAAAAATTTAGCTCACATAAAAACGATTTAAATAAAAATTGGTTTACTAAAATAAAGGATATAACTCCTAAAAGCAAATTAACACACACCATATATAGCATCCCATGTCAAAATGACTTTAAATGTGTTTACATTGGGCAGAGTGAACAGCACTTGGCGAAGCAACTAAACGGTCATAAATATGAACAAAAAACTCGAACCGCGCTTACAAAACATAAAAACCAAACTAATCATAGATTTGCCCTAGATAAAAGTAGAACCTTAAAAACAGAAATTATTAAAAATATGAGAATTGTTATATATATATATATATATATATATATATATATATATATATATTGCCGTATATCTTAAACTTAATCGAACCTCTTCGAATTGGGCGTCAAATTTATTGCCGTGGATCTCGGGTAAGCAATTGCGATACAAAAATATATTCAAAAATTTTATAAATTTTTCATATTCGACAAAAAACAAACTTTTCAAAATTTACCTAATAAAAAAAAACTATCCTTACCCGTTTTCCTTTCCTCCTCAGTTGAACGGCCTTCTCCAACTGCTTCCGGCTAGCCCATTCGGATCTCCTATTGGGTACCCTAAATTCACTCGCATAGTCTCAATCATACTCTAGCACACTCTAGCAATAAAACCTCAAATACAATCAACATGCAAGCTTTTATTTCTAACTATTTACACATGAAATGCAATAATGTTCATATTCCATTAATCCCGTTACACTTCAGAAAAATCTTATTTCATAATGTCCAGTATTTCATTTTTTTTAAATCATTAAACACAGAAATTATACACGGAGTAAATGGGCCTTGAATAATACCTTCTATAAAATCCTTCTTTATAATTTATTTATTCATTTTACTCTAAATAAACTCTGGGGTAGGATGAGCTCAGAATACACAGTAATTATGCATTTGCATACTCTTAAAACAAATAACAAAACAAAGCCATGTACTCTTTATAAAAATTTTATGTTCTGATGGAACGAAAAGCTTTATAGAAACCTTCAACTTTTCAGTTAACTACCATAATAAAGTTTTACACGTATTACGTTCAATACGTAATTAATACACACTACCTTGAAATTTCACGCTAACATTCTCCCAATATTCACAGTTAGAAGTCACAAATCAAGTCGTTACCTGGAAAGTTTATAGTAGATCTCAGCTTTGAGGATGACGTTGTCGTCTATTTTTTCCGTCCGTTCTGCAGATCGTTTCTAACGGTTACTAGAAAAACTCCATCTCAATTGAACTGCAAACGCGGCTTCCCTGACGTAACCAATTCCAAATTCCATTTCAAATTATTTCTTCTTTAATTTTAAATGCTTCGAACCACGTTATTTAAAGCGCGACACGAGTTGTTCATAATTGAAGATGATATCTCGATTAAAATAATCTTGGCACACTTAACCGCGTTTTTAATTACGAGAATATCACCTTATAATAAATTTAATTGATTTTCTACTACTTACAACTCATGATACAGCGATCTCTTCGTTTGAGCGGTAGAAAACTTAAGGGCCCCTACCACGTTCTCTAAAATCATGTATACTCTTAGGCTGCCACCTCCTGGCCGCTTTCATCTGAAATCCACTTGTTAACACCACATATTCTCGCAAATTTGCACTCAACCCCATTCTCACTCCACGAATTTTAATACCTCGTTAATAAATTTCCCGAAAAATACGCTACACTACGCTCTTGCTCGTTTCAAACTAGACTAAACATTTCAACCAATCGTAGACCTAGTGATGCTTCACAAATCCCTCCTTTCATTATAAGTGTCTCTGCTTTACGCATTTTATCCGTCCCTTTCTAATCTGGTCTGAGTGGTACAAATCGATATTCTTGATTATCTACTATCTAAACCCACGTGGACTAGCGACGTGACTTTTAAATAAAGCGTTTTGTATTTCGTGCTAAAACATACACCCGTTCCCAATATACGTAGAATTTGCATGTTTATCAGCTGGAATTTATTAGAACGTGACATTTAAAAGTTTACAGGTGTGCGCTCTAATGAACGTTTTAAATATAATTCTCCAAGCTTTGTTTCATGGTATTTTAACCTTCCTTTTAGCTGTTTGTTACCAACCTTGGATTTTCACAGGCTTTTATGCTTATTATATATTACTAATGGTTCAATTAACTCCAATTAAAATAATAATGAATGGCATTGATTTCTACCCTTTAATTTTTAGCGAATACTAATTAAATATTAATTATTATTTGTACACTTTGTTTAATACCCGTTACTTAAAAATTGAATTAATTAATATAAATTTTGCACGTAATTTCTGTTTGTTCCTTTATACAGGGTGTTTTGAAATTGCTGCGTTTATTTTTATTTTTAACAATATAATAATCACTATAATATATATATATATATATATATATATATATATATTGCTGTGATAAGAGATTGTTTAAGAGTGTACTTTATAGTAAAGGTCGTTTAGAAATGAGAAATCATCATAGCAATCAGAAAACTGCATTTATTTAGTAAAAGAATTGAGAAATGGAGATAGTTTGTAAATAGTAAGCAGTCATCACCCTGTATATAAAGTATAAATATTTTTAAGCAACGCAGATAGACATAGGAAGACGCATAGTTAGCGTAGAAACAAGGAACACATGCATTAAGTAAATAGTAAATATTTAATACCATGTAGATAGAGTTTTAGTTAATTTAGGTAAGGCAAGTAATAATATTTTTCAGTGGAAGCACGCGTATTTTATAAGTAAACATAATAAAGTGTAAGACTTCCAAACAATTAGGTTAATACGGAGATAAGAAATAGAGCTTCAGGAAGCATAGTATAAATGCGTACAAAATAGTTAACCATTTTAATAAGAAAGGAGATTAAAAATTGCGTAAATAACATGCAAATATGAAAATTAAAAGTCGAATTGCATCAGTTGTTTATGGAAAAGCGATTAGATTCGTCAAAACACCGCATGTTTGAAAAGGAAGACAGCTGCGAGCAGGTCACAATTATTTGAAAGCATAGATAATTACATCAGAAACTACTTTAAATGCAAAGATTTGATTGGTTAAAATGAGCGACGAGTTTGTAGACCATACCCACTGACGGAGTAGGAGGTCAAGGATATATTAACAGGTACAGTGATAACGAAGTCAGTTTTCTACTGAATAAAGGCCAAGGTGCGCCACTATGAAATAAAGTGATACGTAATAATAATTCAAAGTAAAAAATTGTATAAGTGCGACTAAGATGAAAATTACGATTGCCGATTAAACGTAAGTAGATTTTGGGGAATTTTATTTTAAATTAAAACACAATAATAATAGGGCTCCGAGTCCGTGGAGAATAAATGTAATTTCGAATCAGGGGACAATAATAATAAAAATTCTATTCTGAAGCCGGGGAGAAAAATCCAAGTTCTGAGTCCGTCGAGGAGAATAATACAATATTCTGAGAATATATGGTATTCGAAGTTTGGGGAAATTGATAAGAAGTAATAAGTCTGAACGAGATGACAATAAATTGGGGTGCATAAGTATAAGTTAATAATGGTAGTCTAGAGGATGATGGCAACAATTTAAATGCAATGGTTCAAGCGTGTGGATAAACAATATTTCGAATGGGCATGTAATAATCCTGAATTGGGGGAAAATAATTTTTATTCAAATGGATGGCTTAATGCATGGGAAATATCAGCTGATGCGTCAATTGCGAGAAAGAAATAGACCAGGTTAGATTTTTAGTTGTAAGGCATTATTTTTCTATATTTTTTATTTGAATATTGAATTTGCTTAATATAAATGATTGTGAATGAGTCAATAAAACAGAGGACTTGAAAACGTATAAAGTGCGTGATATGATAAGAGGTTTTGAACGTTCTACACTTCTTTTATAAAGATAATAGGTTTTTTTGGTGACTTTGGGTTTGATTAAAAAAGTATATGATCTTTGATAAATGAGATTTACAACATTAATTAATTGAAAAGTGTATTTTAAATAATTTACAAAAACTGTACATAATATTTGTTTCATTATATAGAATCGAATTAACTGAATTTATAATTCCAAATAAATGCTAGTCGAGGTCATAAGATAAAGTTAATGGGAATGATTTGATAATTTAAACAATCAAGGAGGAGCTATAAGTTGAATACGAAATTGATAACGAGTAAGGCGGTAACATATCAAATTTTGTTATTGGTCGACAAGGTAAGTTCAAGATAAAATCCAGTTAAGTCCTGGAGGGAGTTTATAGCAATAGAAATAAGACAGTCCAACGTCGGAGATTGAGAATTCCAATTCTTGTTTATACATAGCAATATAAATATGGTCGCCCAAACGATGGGGCGCGAATAATTTAGGGAGCATAGCAATATTATATGTATATATATATATATATATATATATATATTATAAAAAAAAACAACAGCGGTTAATGATAATGCCGATATATAAAAATTGAGTAAGGTAATCGCAGTATAATAAAATAATCTCCACACACTAGCAAAAACGCAATAAAGATCGTGAAAAATAAATTGCATCCCGTAAAATACAGTCAACAAAAACAAAATAAATGTTTGATAGGATTAGAATATTGTAAAAAAAACCCAACAACTTGTTATTGATTAGGCCGGTATACAAAAATTGAGTAAGATATATCATATTATGATAAAATAATATCCACAACGTAGCACAAACGTATTAAAAGTCCAAAAAAATACATAGCATCTCTATAAAATGCGGTCAACGAAAACAAAATAAATATTTTGATAAGGTTAGAAAAGGACACGAGTTTCGGTTAATGGAGGGAAATGAGATATTAAAAATTTAACATGATAGACTACGTCAATAAGGTATACGTTTTAGTTTAGTATATATATATATATATATATATATATATATATATATCGTTGCTTAAGCCTTATCATAACAGATAATTTAATAAACGTCATCATGACATAACTCACAATTAGGTATCGGTCTGGCATGTTGGTAGCGTTTCGTTGCTTAAGCCTTACCATAACAGATAATTTAATAAACGTCATCATGACATAACTCACAATTAGGTAGCGGTCTGGCATGTTGGTAGCGTTTCGTTGCTTAAGCCTTACCATAACATATAATTTAACACTTTTCCTTTTTGAAGCGGATAACCAGGTTATATTTCATTTCCCTATAAATGGTAATCATGTAAACATGTTAGAGTTCTTTAACAACCATCAGGTTGCTAATATCTATGTAGAGCCAGCTGGATAGGAAAAAGATAGAAGGATATAGGAAGACCTAGACCAAACTATATTAGTCAAATTATTAGAAATTTAGGTTGTGAAGGGTATGTAGAGCTTTTTAGATTAGCACAGAATAGAAAAGAAGTTAGAGCTGCGTCAAACCGACCTTAAGTAAGGTCGAAAACAAAATGATGATGATATATATATCAAAATATTTATATATATATATATATATATATATATATATATATATATACCTTATTGACGTAGTCTAACATGTTAAATTTGAGCCAACTTGTTAATCATCATCATTATCATTAGGTCTTCAGTTCTAGAACTTGTTAGACGTGTACCATCATTGTTTCCTATTCTGAACTAACCCTCACATTTCCCTGAAATTTGTACAGTTACCCCAGAGGATGTGTTTTTCCGTTTTGCCTTCCATATAGCAATAGTGTGTCTTAGAATGTCATACCGGCCCCTATGGTCTCTGCCACTCTAAGTTCCGAAAAAGCTGCTGCCTCTTTCGGGGACATGTCTTAGTCTGGTTCCTCACTAAAGACCCCCACTAATTTTGTTAAACCTATAGTTCCGCTCTTTAGCTCATAGAAACACGCAAGCCATTCTACCCGTTCTAGTATTTTAGAACTTCTTGAAGGTGCGGGTCCGTACAGAATGGAAACTTGGTAATAAAAGACGTATATAAACAATTAAAGATATACAATGTATGTTAGTTAGAGGTTCATAGTTCATAATACTATTTAAACTGATCGTTTTAGGTAAGCAAATCTATATAATATGAATGCTATGGTTTCAATATTAAATTAGTTTTACAAAAACCATCGAGAAGGTCGCATAAAAACAACTGAAACGTTTAGAACATGAAATTATACATTAGTAATTATTTTAATTTATATTTAGACCTAAACCCAAGAACTTGAAGCAGAGATTTGTCAGTAAGTGAAGGTCTAAAATAAAACGTGTTCGTTCAATTTATACCCTTTGGGAGAGATTTGGTTATTACATCGTTTTATATAATATAATACGTTAATCATTATCTACATTTATGAAGAATCAAAACCTGCTCATGCGAAAGTTAGTATAAGCAAAACGGCCTTTCATAAATTAAAACTGTGCTTAAAAGCTGAGAATTTTAGTCTAGTAAACAAACCTAAAACGATTTAGAACAATCGTATGCTTCTCTGGCAACAATTAATTTTCGATATATACGTAGCGCTTATCTTTTCCTTTCGAGTGACTTCTCATTTCATCTTCATAGTATTTACTTCAGCGTGACATTTCGCTACCGCAAAGCACTTGCTTAAATATTGGTTTAGATAACTCTCATCCTTATTGCGTTCAAATGAAATATTCCATTGAATATCTCTTCCCATGCTAAGCCAGTGTATTTTACAAGGATTTAATAAAATTTTCGAGCATTCTATCTACATCAATTTACTAAACTAATACAATTATTTAAGTCCAGTAAGGTATAAAACGAATTTAATTAATTTTAACTCAGTAATAAATCTCAAGAATGCGTTTCGTATATTGGTCTCTTAAATAATTTTAAATGACTAATTGATTTGTAGTTAAGATACTTTATGATAGCATATTCCCGTACCTAATTGGTGCACCAGTATTTGTGAAATATTCATAAAACGCCCTGTAACAACAATTAAAGAAACAAGTTTCAAACTGTAATTTAGTAAGCATATACCGAAACAAATGAATTAAATTAATTCATTAAGGTAAAAACTACTTTAGATTTATTAGAGAGTAAGGGTAACGGGTAAGATACGTCTTAAAATAAGAGTTAAAATTATCCTTTAATCTAGTGTCCGCTAGGTGTTGGTCATTTATTCTTCACACCTTATCTTGATTATGCATTTCATTTTATTAACACGTTAGTTATAAACGCCTGATTTATAAGGGTTCCTTCTGACACTCCAGAGTCCAGAAAGAGAACTGATTTTACAATTCATCATCCCACTCTGTTTCATCATAAAATCCATTCTTGCAATTATAAAATGCAAACTAACGAAAATTTTTTAGTAATTTAAGCGCAATTATCAAATAAAATATCATAACCTTTGTGTAAGACTGGATTCTTAAAATCTAAAAAATCAGCGCACATTTTAATATTTTTACATAGTTTCAAAGTAAAATAAAATGACAATTTACACTTTTATGTAAAGCAATAATTATTTTAAATTGAGCTAGTAGTTGAAAGAAGAAATATATGTCCCGTCAGAATTTGAACTTGTAGCCTTCTCCTTGGTATCAGAATGCCACCAACTGTGAGACCGAGGGGTAACTGCAGTATAGTTGCAGAAGACGACAAATTTAATTCGCTTAAGTGACGAATATGTCAACCACATCTCACATAACGTTTGCCACATTTGCCATTCATTCTGATAATATCAATTCGGACAGCACTTCAGATATAGATACATAGTCTTAAACAAATTTATAGCTAGAGACGATTAGCTATCGTAGCCTAGTTAGTTAACAATGTAGATTCTTATGCAAAACCTAAATTATTATTTTAAATTTGACTTGGTGCTAAACTTGACGTTGTTAGAGACTGGCGTAGTGGTGAGGTGCCAACATATCGTGCTGAGATAAGAACGGATTCTTAGTCCATAAGGGTTGAATACCAACTCTAATTAAGTTAATGTAAAGAAGCCGACCTTTATTAAAAAAGTTAGTGTTGAAAATGCACTTTATGTAAGCGAAATTGGTAAAGATTGTATGCATCATTTCACGCAGTCGGCATTGAAACTATTTGGTAGTATGGGAGATCGAAACTCTTACAAATGCGTACTTTATTTTAAAGAAATTAAGTAATTTTTGTACATCATTTCATTTCTTAAGTTTTGAATGCCGTTAGTGAAACAAAATATTAGTAAACTACAAAATTGTATTTAATTTAAAAAATCATGCAAATATTAATAATCGCGCAAATGTGAAATTGGAAAACTAGAATTGTTATTACATTCCATCGGTCACGTAGCATAACAAATTTTAATTGTAGAAACGTACACTTGCTTGTGGTAAAACGTTGTTAGAACAAAGCTGTTATTTACATTTGAATATCACAAAGTTGATTCAATTTAAACATTATTAAAATTTACCTTTAAGAATGACATCGAACTATCGATATTTGAACTAGTCAGCGAATAGAATTTTATGTATTTATAATGCAAATAGCTTTGCAACGTATTTTAAAGTTGGATGGGCGCCAGTGAAACGTAATTTTATAAATGGGCGCCAGTGCACAAAAATCTTCCGCTTCCTTCACAGAGAATCGAAGAAAGGGCCATCTTCCGACATAGCTAGGGGTCTATTCCTGGGTAGAGCAATAAGAAGTGGGGGGATAAGTCGAATTTTGTTTTCAAACAAAAACTAAACAAAGTTAAATAGGCATCACCAAGTCCTGAGATAATCACGATAAGAGCAAAGCACAATTTTTAAGGGCGGACGTGGAAACCCAAAGATAAAACGATCGCCTTCGTTAACAAAAACCTGTCTTATAAAAATAAGACGCAGCTCCTGTAAGAAATTACAAAGATTAAATAAAAAAATGTAGAACACCATTTGTGTCCTATAAAAGTATCAAAAATAAAAAATGTATATCCAATATGATATTGGCACAAAATTATTACCCAAAAAATCTACCTTAATGTTATCAGATTTGATCGCATTTGACCAAAATAAAAGTCTCAAAGTTTAACTAATTATTTACTGAAGTAAAAAAAAACTTTCTTTTAAATATTCATAACTTTTTAACATGTAAAAATTCTCAACAATAATGTTTATAACAAAATCAAATTTTTGTTTTTTTAAAGCAAAAGACTGCTCTCTAAACATAAGCTTGTTTTAAATATTTAATCAAAAAAATTTGTAAACACAATGCATTGAACAAACATTTCTATCCTGGGCAGATCTTATCAGGTAGATTACAGTTTCATAATTATTACGCAGCGTGTATTTAAATTTTGCAATGAAGTGAAATAAACTTCCATGTACATGACAAATTAAAAGAAAACAAAAGTTCACTGCTATTACTTATCAAGTACTTTTTGTATTAACTATATAAATTTTCATAACTTCAAAATTTTGTATGAACACAAATGCAAACACTTTGCGATTGTCACTAAACGAATTTAAATTCTTATACTAAGTTTTTATAATTTGTATGTGAATAAAAGCTAACTTCAAAATTGAAGAATGTTTAATTTGAATTTTAGGAAAGCTACACGAAGCATCTGCTTTGACGGCAAATATCTTTAAAATGTTACTACATCACAAAGAAATATAACGTCGAAAATATACTTCGCAATTTATCTGAAGTTCGAATGTAAACAAAGCCTACAAATATATACACCTAACCTAACAAAAATTTCTTTCTGCGGTTTGTAAAACCAGTTTAACAATAATCGAAAGTGAAACAGGTCATATGGTCATGAACATGATAGCAAATTTCGTGTTTTTTATATGACCGTCTGTTTATCAAAGACAAACGACATTCTAAACACATGCAAAATATCTTAAATTTAATAACGAACTAAACTGCATCTGATTTTCATAGACAAATCCCATCAGAAATTTCCTCAGCTCCAAACAACACCATAAACCATTTCAAACTTAGGAAGCCGTAACCATTTCTTGGGGTAACAGCAATCACGACCACATGTCCGCAATCTCCAATCCTTGTACAGAACAATACAACTTACAAAACAAAATTTTCACTTGTACTTTTTTATTGTTTTTTGTAGGCGCGCGTTAGTAGAAGTTATTGATATTTATTCAAGTCTACCATGACTTGAACCACTCACACAAATAATTTAATCGAAGGTCGCAAGCCTCTAATCTGGAAAACATCTTGAGGAATTGATAGCTTGGCTGCGACTAACGAACAAACGAGAAACGAACTATAGCGACGATTCAAAGACTCGCCATTAGAGGTGGGGAAATACGAAAGCAACAAGATTGCTAGAGATGCTCGACAAAATAACTTTATGTCACACAGATATTTTACTACAAGAAGATTATTAAAACGAAGCGTTCCATTATGTACTATATGGAACATTAATAAAGAATAAGGCACGCTTGGCGCATTATACTTGTAATTCAATGCTAATAAATACTGAGCAAATTAAACATGCTTCAGCTTGGACGCAGTGTGCGTTCAATTTGTCAAGTCCAAAAGCAAGCGTGGCGTGAAAATTTTTGATTTAAATGCTACGTTATCGGACTAACATTAATAAATAACAATAGATATACTAATGGAGGATGAATATTAGCTTTTTAGTGATCCAGTAAAGTAAAAATACATAAATTTCTAACTTCAAGTAAAAATTTAAAATAATTATATTTTGAAAAGTGAACTAAATTCGATTTAGTCGATTCAAATCATAACTAAATTTGCTTGTTTGAATTGTTTTTGATAAGAGAAATAATTCTAAAACTGCTAAGACTGCTAAGAATGATTTTTACACCCTAGAGAGTGCTCCATTTTGTTATTTTAATTTGTAACCTCGCCATTTCAATTCTGGTAGTGTTTACCTATATATATGTATTTCTGCATTAACAACTTTTAATACCTTTGAAAAAGGCAAAAACCTTTGCCGAAACGTAAGGTCTTAATAAAATGTTGTGCTAAATACAATATTGCATTTTGATTTGGACTACATCATCCCAATTTTTCATCAATAAAAATAATTTATAAAACAAATAAATATTATATATATATATATATATATATATATATATATATATATAAATTGTTGTGTATGCCTATAAAAATCGAGCCTCACGAATTGGGCGTCATAAATTGCCGTGTAACCTGTATGAATCATGCCCCAAGAATTGGGCGTCATAAATTTCCGTGTAGCCTCTATACTGCCTCGCCAGAGTAAAAAAAAACATTCGAGAATTTCATTAATTTATCAAAAATCGTCATAAATTTCACAAAAGGAGAATTTTCAAAAAAAAAATATTCTTACCCAGATTCCTGCTCCATCACCTTAATTGATTTCTTCAACAGATCCCTGGCTAGCTCAGTTGGGCTTCCTCTTGGATACCTAGATTTACTATCATACTCTTTATCGTTCACGCACACTCGCAATAAAACCACAAAATAATACAACAATCATACAATATTTATTTACCTCTATTTAGAAATAATAATTCAAGATTATTTACATTTCGGTGCTCAAGTTACACCTCAATAACTCTATCTTTGTAAAGTTCAGGATTTTAAATTGAAATATCAAACACATTGAATGTAACAGGAGTAAATGGGACCTGAATAATACCTTATTTTTCTTTTTTTTTTATTTATAATTATTTCTAATTAGTACACTCTGGAGTATGGTGAGTTCATGATAACCCAGTTTATTTTATTAATGTATGCTTTTTACTTTGCATACTCTTACTACAAACACAAAAAACCCATGTACTCTTAACAATAAAATTTTAAATTCAGGAGGAATGTTAATAAGCTTTATATACACCTTTAGATTTATATTCAAATACCATCATCAAAGTTAGTTATACGTATTATTTTCAATACGCAAAACAATGCAAAATACCATCAAAGTTCGCTCTCACACATCACAATAATTTCATAGTTTATAAAAAACAGCAAATTCTAATGCGTTACCTGGAATTTCTTGAAAATCCCTACTCCGTTGACGATGAAGTTAAGTTCTTGCACCCTTGGTCTCGTGGTTCTTCTCTGCTTGCCGCCTCCAGCTATTTATAGATGAACACCATCTATGTGGTGCTGCATGCTATTCATTCAAGATCCATCCAAATCCAAATCCAAGTATATTACTTTTTTATAATTGCATAATTTAATTTACGTCACTTTACTTTACTTTACGAGCTTGTTAAAATATCTGTTGCACCTCAGTTAAAATTAAACCCGACACTATCCGCGTTTCAAACTAAGAGGCCAACACTGTACTATTTAATTTTAAAAATTTTTTTAAATACTTAGAAGCTCGTGATGGATTTCTGTACGTAGTCTAAAGCGATGAAAATATCAAGAGAGCCCTATTAATTTTCTTAGAGTATTTATACAATTAGAAATGCCACCTCTCGGCCACTCTTCACGCGAAATACTTCATTTAAAATAATACTTCTTCAAATTTTGGTTTAACCGTTTTCGAAATCTTTAAAATTTAGCTCGTTGATACGATATTTTCCGAAAAGCCCGCATTCAATTTTTCCCGTGTTCGTCTGTTGTACAACTAACTATTTAGACCAATGATATATTCAGTGACGTCTTAAAAACCACGCCTATATTAACTCTATTCCTCCCTTATGCATATTATATGTTTCCTTCTAACCTTGTTCGAGTGGTAGAAAATCGATATTATTGTCCGCGTGCTATCTAACCCACGTGGACTGAATACGTGCGTTTCGAAGTGAACTGCTACTATCCCTGTCTCATTCCGAAGCATATCATTGATTGTACATCCCTTCTGCGCTTTAAAGAAACTTTTGATTAGCATTTATGCAAACCGTCCGTACGTTTGCACAATATACCACGAATTTTGTCTTTTATCTACACAAATAAGGGGAACGTGACCTTTCCAAAACCTGCAGATGTTCAATTAACGATCGTTTTAACATAACATTTCTAGGAGTTTGCGTTTCAAGGTATTCATATATTTGACGTGTATGTTTGTTAGTAAAGCGTTTCGCCTTAGAATTATCGATTTTTCATGCTCTTATGCGTATTAGACGTTATATCCCTTTGAATTAAACTCAGTTAAATTAATTAATTAATAGCCATTGGCTTATACTATTTATTTTCTTTACGAACCTATTAAATTTTAATCCCTACTTGTAAAATTATGGTAATACTTGTTACTTTCAATCAACTAAATGAAATAAATTTCGCACGTAAATTTTGGTTGTTTCTCTATACAGGGTGTTTGAAATTGCATTGTTTATACCTAAATGTAACACTTTAAAACCACTACCATATATATATATATATATATATATATATATATATATATATATATATATATATATATATATATATATATATATATTGCTGTGGAACCTCCAAAATTCGGGTCCGTTGACTTTCTTCTGTTAATCGCCTCTTTACTCTTTCCATAAAATTTCAAGTTTAAATTTATCATCATTTTATTTTGCATCCAGAATTAAAGTCCTTGTAGGATGCCTACTAATTAATTTAACAATATTTGCAGACCTGAGTCTGAGTACAAAGGGAGCATCTCCCACCCCTTTACGTTAATCAAAACAGGTTAGTCTAATTGAGCTCAAAGACAGATCCAAATTTTCATCATAATCAAGAACTCAAACTGCTAAATACTCCTTTCTACTTAAACAAGAAAATTTTACCTTAAAATTAAAAGTTTGTTGTTTGTACAAATTCACTACTGTCCATTTTTTTAGCGAACAAATTATAAAGTTATTCAACACACACCAAAACATCAAAAATCGAACAACAAAGCGTAAGTTACCTGAAGGTTAATGCACTCGTGGCTCCAATGTACATCGTCCTTTGTTAATCACACCATTCTAACTGGGTTATGTTTACGGCTTCTGATTCTGAACGCTTCTAAAATTTTCTACACCACCATTCATCTAAAATTGTTTCAGGGCTTCTCAGGACTCATCTAAGTATATCAAAATCTTGTTTTGTGGATCCAATCACGATTACGAATAACATTTAATTATTAACACCCCCGAAAAATAGCTAAGAAATTCATACTTCTTTCCCGCTATACCCAAAACTGCCTACTTTTGTTTATTCATTTATCGTTACAAATTTCGATAATTGGTACAGTAATACTCGCAAATATAACTAGACTTTATTACCTTGTATCTTCTTTTCTAAGTGCACTAATGCATAATAACTTGTATCGTAGCACGTAAAGAGCAAACTGTTTTAAAGTATTCAATAATCACCAAAATATATGAGCAAACTGTTTAAGGTATTGAATCAAAATCAAAAATTTAAGAGAGCACTGCTTAAAGCATCGAATAATCAAAAATCTAAGAGAGCGAAACTGTATTATCACCGGTTTATATAAGAGCCCGCCCGTACGTCGGTTTTGTCCCGCAAACGGACAATTTCCAGAATTTCGCATACTATGTTCCCTTTCGACAGTCGGGCACAGCGATTCTATTAAATTTGCACACGCGCCAGTTGAAAATCTCAGAAATTTTCCACACGACACGCAACGCGTCTGCCAACAACTAATTAATTTTGTATCAAAATTGTTGTGTTTTTACCTCTCATATGTGCAATTTATTTCACCCAATCGCAAACCCAGTGACGTTGCTCAAATCACGCCTTTTATTATCCGTGTCTCTGCCTTGCGCATTGTATCTGTCTTTTTCTAACTTGGCCTTATTGGTGCAAATCGATACTCTTTACTATCGGTTATTTCAGTCCACGTGGCTTCATATGTGAGTTAAATAACCCCGTATCTAGCCTTCCCGTTAATATAAGCTACGGTTTATCCGACCGTTTGCAATATACGCAAAATTTTCATGTTTATCTATTCGAATTTATTAGAATTTTGATATTTAAAAATACGCAGGTGTTCAATCGTAATACTTTAAATAACACTTCTACGATTTGAATATTATTGGGTTTTTTAAAAGCTTTTATGCCTATTATACCTTAATAATCGTTCAATTAACTCCAATTAAAATAATGATGAATGGCATTGACTTCTATCCTTTAATTTTTAGCGGATACTAATTTAATATTAATTATTATTTGTACATTTTGTTTAATACTCGTTACTTAAAAATTGAATTAATTAATATAAATTTTGAACGTAATATCTATTTGTTTCTTTACTTGGAACAATTAAATTACATACAAGTTGAGCATTATAATTCTGCTCCTTTTATAGAAAGCGTCTAGTGAATAATTTAAATCCCTTATTTTTAATGAAACGAATAAATTTTTATGCTCCACGTTTTAATAACGCGTACCTTTTCCCAAAGCTTCCTTATACACGGTGATTAAAATTATTTGATGTAATTAATTAATTTTCTACCCTGGTCTAAATATGAGTAATATATATATATATATATATATATATATACAGGGTGAGTTTTTAGTGTGGCAACGGTCGATAACTCCGTTATTATAAAAGCTACGTAAACCAAATTTGGAGGCATATTAGGCATGCCTAAAGTGCATATTTTAAAAATATTTGGAAGCATACAGGGTGTTTCATAATTCCAGGACATACTAAACTTATATTTTTTTTAATGGAACACCCTATATATTATTACATTTTTGAAATGCCCATAAAAAGAGCTTTAATTCGATATCAAATTGTATCTGTCTATTCCTTCTAGTTTTTGAGATATTCAACTGTTTTTAGAAAAAAAGACCCCGATTAGATACATTGCCACTGCACTAATACACAACTTATGTTATTTTTCAAGATGCAGAAAATTTTACCATATACCATAGTATATTTGTAAATATCACTTTTTTGAAATTTCTTCACAGTATACAGGGTGTGGCAGGTTTCGCAAAATGCAATTTTTAAAATTTTTTTTAAATGGCACCCTACCAATTTTATTGCTACAATGGATAGCTCATTAAGTGTCCTTTCATTTTTGTTAAGCATTCCCTATACCTAAATCCATTACTTTCTGAGATATTTTTGATTTTCTTCAAATTTTGTGAATGTTTTTAATTTATATAACTAAAAATAACTTACTATTGGATAATATTATAAAACAATTAATACATTTTGATTAACAATCAACTACAGTTATCCAATAACAATTTTCACTAAAGATATAACAACCTACAATAATACGCTATCAACAGAATTGTGCCAGATCAACAATATGCATTTTATAGAAAATGTTCAAGCAGGAAATCAGGCAGGCTTTGAAAAAATAACTATTACATTTAAAGTGTCATTTAGGTTTATTAATTGTAGTGTGTTGTCATTTAACAGGATATCTCTCTTGGTATATTCTTGATGCAAGTAGGAAATTTTTTAAACTTGCTCCCAATACTCACATCATATTTATTTGTTCTTCCACTGTAAAATTCATTTTGAAAACTCCTTCAAAGATTACATTTAAAACAGAACTGATAATGTGTTAAATGACAACACACTACAATTAATAAACCTAAATGACACTTTAAATGTAATAGTTATTTTTTCAAAGCCTGCCTGATTTCCTGCTTGAACATTTTCTATAAAATGCATATTGTTGATCTGGCACAATTCTGTTGATAGCGTATTATTGTAGGTTGTTATATCTTTAGTGAAAATTGTTATTGGATAACTGTAGTTGATTGTTAATCAAAATGTATTAATTGTTTTATAATATTCTCCAATAGTAAGTTATTTTTAGTTATATAAATTAAAAACATTCACAAAATTTGAAGAAAATCAAAAATATCTCAGAAAGTAATGGATTTAGGTATAGGGAATGCTTAACAAAAATGAAAGGACACTTAATGAGCTATCCATTGTAGCAATAAAATTGGTAGAGTGCCATTTAAAAAAAATTTTAAAAATTGCATTTTGCGAAACCTGACACACCCTGTATACTGTGAAGAAATTTCAAAAAAGTGATATTTACAAATATACTATGGTATATGGTAAAATTTTCTGCATCTTGAAAATTAACATAAGTTTTGTATTAGTGCAGTGGCAATGTATCTAATCGGGGTCTTTTTTTCTAAAAACAGTTGAATATCTCAAAAACTAAAAGGAATAGACAGATACAATTGTATATCAAATTAAAGCTCTTTTTATGGGCTTTTCAAAAATGTAATAATATATAAGGTGTTCCATTTAAAAAAATATAAGTTTAGTATGTCCTGGAATTATGAAACACCCTGTATGCTTCCAAATATTTTTAAAATGTGCACTTTAGGCATGCCTAATATGCCTCCAAATTTGGTTTACGTAGCTTTTATAATAACGGAGTTATCTACCGTTGCCACACTAAAAACTCACCCTGTATATATATATATATATATATATATATATATATATTGCTATGTTCGTTCCCGGTTCTACTCTGCTTGAAGATTCCATCTTCGTTGACGATGTATTATGTTCCTGAACCCCTCGCCCTAGTGGTTTCTGCGTGGGTCTCCACTAGATGTTTAAAGATAAACACTATCTAAGCTGCGCTTCATGTATATTACACCTGTTTATTATCGCACTATTAATTTACGAGCTTGTTAAAGTATTCGTTGGACCTCAGTTAAATTTAAATAAACTCGACACAATTCGCGTTTCTAACTATAAGGCCACAACAATCTAATACTGTACTATTGAATTTTCAAATTTTTAATACTTACAAGCCTCGTCAGTAGATTTTTGTACGTCGTAAGCGATGCAAAATAAAAGAGCAAGCTATTAATGTCCCTAGCTTATTTATATCTTAAAGCTGAGCTCCCTTGGCCACACTTTACGCGAAACACCTAATTGCAAAATAATATTTCCACAAATTTTGTGTAATCGTTCTAAACTTCTAGAAATATCCCCGCGTCAACCACGCTATTCACGACAAAACTATCACATGTTTCTCTGTTCTAAAACTACCTATTTCGATCATTCATACATTTCTTATAACCACGCCTGTACTATCTCTGTGCATGTCTTATGCATATTGGATGTCGCGTTCTAACCTTGCTTGAGTGGTAGAAAATCGATATTGTTGCCCGCGTCTTATGTCTATCCCACGTGGATTGAATACGTGCCTACTTAAATGCATGCTTCTATGCCCGTCTCATTCTGTAACATATTATTAATGTGTATCCTTTCTGCTCTTTAAGAAGCTCTTGTTAGTGTTTATTACGAAACCACCAACGGTTACACAATATTTCCTTGAAGCTCGCTCTGTTATCTACAGAAATAAGGGGAAGGTGACCTTTCCAACGTGCAGCTGTGCCTAATTAATAATCGTATAAAATAACATTTCTAAGAGTTTGTTTTCATGGTATTCTATATGACCGACGTCTATCTGTTTGTTAAGCAAAGCTTTTGGCTTTGAGATTATTGATTTTTCATGCTCTTATGCGTTTTCTGACGTTATAACCCCTTAAATTAAAATAAATTAAATTAATTAATAATTTCTATTGGCTTATACAATTGATTTTCTTTATGAATCTATTACCTCCTAATCCCTAATTATAAAATTATGTCAATACTTGTTGGTTTAAATTAAATAAATGAAATTAATTTTGCGCGTATATAAATGGTTCCTTTCTCTATTCAGGGTGTTAGGAAATTGCTTTGTTGACCCCAAATTTAACCCTTTAAATCCACTACAATATATATATATATATATATATACATATATATATATATATATATATATATGTGTGTGTATATATATATATATATATATATTTACACGCAAAGTTATCTCTGCAGTTTGCAGCTTTAAATACAATTAACATAAAATGTTGAGATGTATCTGTATATTCACAAAGAGAATTTAACTATTTGTATAGTCATTACAAAACAATTACTTGATCAAATCATAAATAAGAGAAAAAACATCCCTTGACCTGGTTTTGGCCTTTTTGGACCTTATGAAACGATCAAATAATTGTTTTGTAATCGATTTGGAATTACCAGTTCGACTTGAATACGTAAATTAGCTTTGTATATATTTTAAAATTATTGAACTTTTTAATATTATTTAAAAAAATTAATTTCCATTGTTTTACATAATTAATATAAGTAAGGGAATATTATTTATACTTCTTTATACTTCCTTATACTTCTTTATACTTCTTTATACTTCTTTATACTTCTTTATACTTCTTTATACTTCTTTATACTTCTTTATACTTCATTATACTTCTTTATACTTCTTTATTCTTCTTTATACTTTTTTATACTTTTTTATACTTGTTAATACTTCTTTATACTACTAATTACATTAAATCTGAGTTTTTTAGTAAGGATGTCTACCTTACGTAACCATATATAATTAGTTAATTAATTAATTACCATCAATTAATTTTTATTTAGGGAATGCTTTACCTTATCAAAAAGTACCCGATACTGCTGCACTCAGAAACTTATATAAAATTGAATGACACTGAAATTCTGAATATAAACTTATACACATAAGTCGTATGGAGCAATATAGTGAAAATGAATTGTTAAGGATATAACCTCCTTAAACTAAAAACGCTAGCGCCTATTAGTTATAAACGTACAACTGCAGTACATAGGCGCGCATTAATAATAGTCACATTTTCCGGCAATAGCAGACATTTTCAGTTGGGATAAAATAGTTAAAATTTCAAATATTTGCTTTCAGAATTTAAAATACACTAGTTGAGTAGCTATTGCCAACCCAAATAGTTCTAACGTATTTATTAGCGGGGGTTCAATTTAGCAGTAGCCAAACGATTTTGAATATAGTAGGCAAAAGTTAATTATAAAGATTAAATAAGTGTTGATGACAGTTAAGCAGCAAAGGTATTTTGCGTTTGTATTTCCAAACTAGGTCGTTATGTTTATAAAATATTATTGTATATCGTATAAGGAAACAATAAACAACATGCAAGCTTGCAATTTATAAACTACATGCGTCCGTCCGATTGGAAGCAAATTCCGTTACTTTTTTATAATGTTTGTGTCGTTGAATTTGTCTTCCTTAAATCTTTGTTTGTTTATAATCCTTTATATTACAAAAAATCAAATAGCTAACCCACATTTATAAACTATCTAAATAATAATGGTGCAATGATTTGTGATAGTTTTGTTTGTGATCAAAATAAGGGCTTATTGCTTTCCATGCCTAGACTATTCAATATTGAAACTAACGTTGTATCACTAGATGCAAGAGTTTTGTAGTATTTACGCAACATTACATCTTGACGTCAGCACCAGTGATCTCGTGGAGATACGCAGATGCTATGCTGTTTATGCTATCTGGCCTCATAAATCAGAACTAATTAAAAACTTTGTAGATTCAATTAACAAAATAGAACCAACTATTAAATTCACTTATGAATTAGAGCAACATGGAAAACTTCTATAGTTTTAGATATTCTAGTTAGCAAAAACGGTGCAAGAATTAATACATCAGTATACAGAAAACCAACACACACAAACAGATAATTAAGCTTCGATTCAAACCATCCACACTGTGTCAAACGAGGAATTATCAAAACCATATATGATAAAGCAAAATTAATATCATCAAACGAAGAAATTTTAAAGAAAGAGGAAGACTTAATCAAATGTACAATAATTAAAAACAACTATCCTAAGAGAATAATAAAAAAATAAATGAATAAAGTAACAAAAAATAGAAAAGAAGAAAACAGAAACAACGATGCGTATCAAAAAATGCTCTCAATACTATACATAAAAAGATTCTCCGAAAAAATCAAAAAAATAGGAAAGAAATTTAAAATCAAAACAGTAATTAAAACCAGTAATGCACTAAGAACACAACTAAGAAAACAAAACCCAAAAACGCAATAGAAAGTTTAAAAAACTGCATCTACAAAATACCGTGCGAATGTAACAAGTTTTACATAGGGGAAAGTTCCAGACCATTTGAAGTTATATTAAAAGAACATAAATCATATATAAAAAATAAAAATTTTGAAAAATCCATGATTTGCCAACATGCATGGGACCACAGTCAGAAAATAAAATGGAAGGACGCAAAAATTATTGACAAAGAAGAAAACCACCAAAAACGAAAAATCAAAGAAGCTGCTTATATCGCCCTACATAAAAATAACTGCGTAGCAAACGAATCTGTCACTTTCAGTAAACCAATGGATTCCATTGCTAAAAGAAATAACAAATGAAAATCAAATACCTCCAATATCTAGGTAGCATTGCAAGTTTTTCCTGGGTTTTCCTTACGATATTAACATGAAATACAGCCTACATGCATGATTTCTATTTATAGATACATGAACTAATTACATAACAATATGCATATTAGCAGCCCCCGGCTGCTTAAAGCTTACGGTAACATAATCACACACTTCTTTAATAACCATCCCCTCGACCGTATAAATAGAAACATGTTAAAAAATGTTCCAATCAACAAGTTATCGAATTTATATGAAATTTAACTATATAAAAATTAATCAGCTGGTTTCACGTTAAGCGTATTGGATACCTTAAAAAGCCGCTCTCAGGGCGCCACATAAATTGAAAGTACTCATTCCTCTAAACTTTAAAATTTTCACCTAATGTATTCAATTCAAAGATTAATAAATCAAAGTCACCTTCAATTTGTGTCATAAATGCAAACTTAAGAAAATTTTTATTATTTTGACAACGATCCTAGGTCATGGATCGAAACGTAGAGACAATTTTAAATAAAAACTTTGTGTGGTGTAATACTCAAGTAAAATTAAGAAAAATACAAAACAAATCACAACAATCATACAGGGAGTATTTACAAGCTTGATTTAATTACCATATATTCTTTGGTATCCAAATCTTAAACCTCTTATTGTATAAAAAGTGAAGAAGATTTCTATCCCTACTAGAGTGCCACTAATCAATTGCAAAATAAGTTTTGCATTTTTCTAGGTTTATTTTTAGGTACTGAATCTTTTTAGCCAATTGTTTAGTCCTTTTAAGTACTATGACAAAATTCAAATATCTATTTTGCATTTACAGCATGAAAACTAAGAAGATGCAATTTTTAGTTTAACAATAATGCTGTAATGAATAATTAAATATCTATATATTAACCCAAAACATTATACTTAAGTTCATTCGTTGAATACTTAGATAATGTGTAACTGAATATATATATTAAATTATTTTTGCACAAAAACGTTAAAGCTATTTTTATAACCCAGTAAACGCTACCCAAAAAATCTTGAGAACAGTTCAAGCACGATAGAATAAACTCTATAGTTTTCTTAAATAAACCGAGTGATCCTCAACGGTTTTCTAAGGAAATAATACGTTTATGAAGGTTTCTCTTAAATATTTGCCATATCCAATCGATTGCACAAAATCAACTACTGGAATATAAAGCGGTATTGTTTATTTTGCAGTCTTCTAAAGTTGTTTTGAAAGGAAACTTAACGTTGCATTAACTTTAAGATTAGGTGATCCTGGAATAGTTACTTGCAACTTGAACGACGTTCAGTTTTCAGGATTAGAAATTACCATGCGCTTTAAGTAGTTTAATGGAATGGAAACTCTAGAAATACCTTCAAAGTTGATTGTGCAAATGCTTAAAAGTTTAAAAGGTCTGTTTGAACTATCACAACTTTGTTTAAGTAACAATTTAAGCATTTCTGCTTGCTTGTCTAATATTAATCATCAAAGTTAAGATACTTTACTTAAACTAGTTCATGTCCTAACGTTTTAGAAAACAATCTAAATGTGTTTCAGATCAATATATTACAATATCATTATAAGATCGTGAACTACCATACTGATTGTCAACGTGAGACTAAATCCCAAACTTAGAGGGAATTATTATGAACTTATTTAGTACCTATGACCAAACTTAGGCGTTATCTCAACAGAGGTTTATGAGAGGTGTTTGTGAGTCTACCTGTTTACTAAAGAAAATGAAAATGGGCGTTTCTGGATTTTTATACAAGAACTGGATAATATGATACTTTTGTGGAGAAGGATTATAAACCCTCAATATAACCCTAAATAGTAAAGCTATGACAAAATACTTTTAAACCTAATATTAGTAACATATCATTGTACCTAACCGATATAAAATCATATTTTAGAATTGCTCGTATTGAAGGTATTCGTTTAAGGAAAGACGTTTGACTCGTGTTGGTATTCCATACAGCAGGAGCAATGACGCGGTTACTCTGAGTCCAGATCAATCCTGAAATCTTGGCAAGTGCAGTTCTTTAAGATACTAGATTAATTAACCTATAGATTTATAACAATAAAGTAAAGAAATACTAACAACAGATTTACTTAAGCGTAACGCAATATTAGTGTAAATCTGAACCAGAGAAAATCGTTATATTGAACTATAAGCTACGCAGGGTGTCCTAACTATCACATACACACACAGAAGGGTGTAATTCTTTGGCTTAATTCATGATTAAAAAATTTATATAAAAATAGGTTCTCAAACGCTTCGTTACTGATCTACAGGGTGTTAAGCAACCGTTGGAAGTGACCTGCTCCAATTCTTATACATACTCCCACTCTTCTTTTCATTGATACCAGTATCCCTCGAACACTCCCAGCCCCCCACCCCAGAATATTTCTTACGCTTCCATATCCATCTACTAATCGATATCGTAAGTCATTATCGGTATTTGCTGGTGATGTGTACACTACAGGTTTGAGATGCCACCATAGGAAAAAGCTAAGCTGTTTAGGTCAGGGAACCTAGGAGGTCATGACAGAGGTCCACCCCGTCTTATTCACTTGTTCTCATACACTTAATTTAAATACTCCCAAGCCAAAATAGAAAAATGTGTTCTGAGCACCATAGTGCATATACCCCACATATACTACTAGCGGTGTACCGCAAAAACGTTGAGAGTAGTAAAGGCGGCATGACCCCTGAAAAAATATTACCTTATACATTTTCACAACCATTTGGCATGTCAGATGGCGAAAGCCCTAGAACGTACTCTATATTCTAAAATTGATATAAGTATCTCAAAAACTGCAAGAGCTATAAAGAACAAAAAATCTTGAAATTTTAACAGTCTGTATATCGGTAACGAAGAGTTTGCGGAACCGTGCTGATATAAATTTCTAGTCATCAAATAATCCAAAGAATTACACCCTTCCATGTGGATATGATATTTGGGAACACTCTGTATATGCTCATAGGCTAATCATAATGTAAAAACTTTTTGCGAAAGGACTATGTTCGAGCTGGACAGCTGCATTTTAACTCGGTAGCCAAGAGACGAATTGATTACTAACTGGCAATTAATTATTGAATGAGTGATAATTTAGTGGTAAGTACTGATGACTGGAAGAACTTGAGGCTGAATTTTTTCCCCCTATCTAAATTTTTTTTATATTTTTGGGCAGTGGAAAAGTGACTTTACTGGATATGTTAAATAGTTTTTTATAATAATTATTAATAGGACTTAGTCAGTCGGGTTCCTACTAGTGCTGGCAATAATATTCGATTAATCGATTATTCGATTAATCGAAAATCGCGGTTTTTAAAAATTAACAAATCGATTATTCGATTAATCGAATATTTGAATAATCGATTAATCGAATATTCGAATAATCGATTAATCGAGTATTCGAATAATCGATTAATCGAATAATCGAATATTTGAATAATCGAATATTCGAATAATCGAATATTCGATTAATCGACCAATAGGACACACCTATTAAAAATTATGGGTAAATAAAATACAGTTAAAAGAAAAATGGTTTGTTTTTATGTCTATTAAGAGGCAAGTCCTTACATAACGAAAGTTCTAGTAAAATTAAAAATATAACAGTACAAACAAGTTGTAAAATAAAACTTAAGCGTGCTCTGACCTGTGTACAGGAACAGGACCTGTACACAAAATTACAAACGATATATTTTTGTCAAATAAATAGAAATACATCCAACAACACCTATAATCACTGTTATTTAATTAACTGACTTGAATCAATTGGAAGAATATTTTTTTATTGTGTTAATTAACTAACATGATCCGTGACGTAAATATAATTCAGTTTGATTACCTAATAGATTAAAATCAACTACCTACGTGAGTGTACAATAATATAATTAGTAAACGCCTGTATTAATAGCTGTTCGATTTCCGATTACTTGAGTGGGTCCACTATTAGAGTTTATAATTTAGTTGTTGCTTATTAAACTGCAAGTTCATAATTTTAAAATGATTTTGTAAATTTGTAACGGGCATTTTTGTAGTTTAACATTTTTCGCTTTCTTTCTGTTAACGTACTTAAAAATACTTCGTTTCTTTGAGATCGCTGTTTGTATAAAGGAAATACTTCAGAATAATTCAGATTTGTATGCAATTTAACTCGTCGGTATTACTTTAAAAGTAGATAATTTGAAGATTGATTTTCATTAATAAATAAATTGCAAGGAAGAATTGTAAATTGGATTATTCGTAAATTACTTTCCAGCTTGTCGAAAGTGATAAGCGGCTCGTGATTAATTAGTAGATATGATGGCTGCATTCATATAAATTTAGTTCCTTATGTTATTATCGAACTGGAGATAATAGTCGATAAGAGGTTATAGAATAGCAACGAGTTTATTTAAACAGAGGAAAGTTGTAGTTCGTTCTTCGTTCCTATATGTTAATTGCGTTAAAAGTGCTGCACGACACGACACGATTTTAGTTGTTTTCTTGTGAAATAAAAATTGTATATTAACTGTAGGCGGTGTAGTTCTTATGGCTTTTGAAGGAAGTATACTCTATATGTAACGTGTTTTGATTGATCACAAGCGCGGTTTTAAGGTCATGGACTGACGGTTTTAGTGATACGCGTAGCTTTACTGATTGTTTTTAGTTGTTTTTCCTGTGAGATAAATGTTTAAGGAACATTTGACGAACTTGCTTTAGTGATACACGTGCTTTACCCGTTATGGTTCTTTTTAGTTGTTTTGTCTTTTGATATTTAAAAACTGTGTGTGCGATCTAGTTTCGCGGTTCTTGTCTTTTTATCAGAGTAGTTCATACTATAACAGATTACCGGTTTACTAAGGTATTGGTTGAAGTTTCTCACTGCTTTTTGGGATGTTTATGAAAATAATATACATTTGGGCTCAGCTGAAATTAAACTAGTGCTACAGAATATTTCGAAATTCTTGTCTTAGGAAATAGAATTTATCAAGGCTACATAGTTCCGACGCGTGATAATGTCTGTTGCTAACACCAGTGAAATACGTAGGTGTGATTAGTGTAAGGTGTGATAAGTTCCATCAACACCCTCACAGTCAAGGGTGAAGTGCTTCGTTAGTGCAGGACATCGTTGATTCCCACACTTCAGCTGCAAGGAAGCGTTGCTGAAGGACTTTTGTAAGTTGAACTATTTCCTACTGGTTATTACTTTAAATATCTATTCGTTGCTTTACCATATCTTTGTCGTTCTGATACCTTTTACAATAGACTTGCATGCTATTTTAAAACAGAGAAAAAAAAAGAGAGAAAGAAAAATCAATACTACTGAATTACTCATACCAATTGTGTCTTATCTATTCATCTTTTGTTAATATTTTGTCTGATTTATGTTTAATTGGTGTGTGAGGAAACGTTTCTGCTACTCCCCGATATTACCTCACTTTGTACTAAATATTTTTGTATTGCTTTTACCGTTGTTATATTATATAGTTTATCTAAACAGTTTTTATTTACATTCTGCAAAGTACTGAATAACTTAGACTGTGCATTGCTGCTATTCTTTTTCTTTATTTCAGGTTTGCAGGACTAATCTTTTTTATTGCAGGTTTGCTATTCTAATTTCTTTTATTGCAGGTACTGTTACTAATTCCTTACAGCCGCGTACATTATATGTCAGTCTGCTTTCTACAACACCCCCCCCCCCCTACTCTCCGATTGAGCCCGGTCATTTCTTTGACTTTCTTTGTGTTACGTAGCAAGTTTGTTTCTAACTTGAACTTATAATACCTAACTAAATTATAGCCGTATTATTTGTATTACGTATATAGAGGCCAAGATCTCCTTTTCCTATGTGTGTAAGCTATAACGTGAGGGAAGACAAAAATAAAACCATACATAGTACAAGTTCAGGACAAGATCTTGCTATTGGATGGAGGATACTTGAAAATGAAATGAAACACGACTTGATGGATTTTGTAATTGACCACCCCGCACGATAGTGAATTAATCAGACAAACGATTATTTGGTTAAAAATAGTTTGTTTGACTAGTTGATTAGTCGATTAAACGGTTAGTCGATTAATAGATTATCTAGACAATCATACGATTGATTGACTAACCGATTAATGAACTAGCCAATTAGTTAACTAAAAAATTTGTTAACAATCGAATAATCGGTTAATCGAATATTCGATTAACCGATTATTCCATTAATCAGTTAATCGAATAATCGATTAATCGAATATTCGATTAACCGATTAATCGAATAATAGATTAACCGCTTAATCGAATATTCGATTAGCCGAATATTCGATAGAAAATCGATTAATCGGTTTGCGAATACTGCAAAATTCGATTAATCGAATACAACTTTTTCCAATTTTGCCAGCCCTAGTTCCTACCACAAAGTTAAGTCAGCATAAGTACAACATTATAATCCTTGAAGGTGTTCAGCTCGATTTTCCTTGACGACAAATTATTACAAGGACGTTTAGTTTAAAAATAAATAATTAAATAACCAATTGAAACCGTTAGAATTATCTTTATACAGGGAACAATTTTGTGTCGCCAAGGGGATGACTAAACCGTAACACAACTCTAGCTTATATATAACTTAGAGAATCTAAAAATTCACCTTCAAAAAACACCAATAAACAAAAATGATGATTAAACGGGCAGTTGTCGACATTTACATTCATTAAATACTAAAAAGTAACATCAGCGAAAAACTCAAAAAGGAACAGCAAATGCCACGGAAAAAAGTTAAAACTATCAAAGGATTCAAAAATAAAATTTAAACAACGTTAACTAATGTAAAATTAAAGATTAGTCTTCAAACCCTACACATGAAGAATTAAGAGTATTAGCAGAAAAGCAACTCTTTTGTTGCCCAAAGACTTTGTTACCATTGTTGATGTTGAAATGATGCTGATCCTATTGCAAGGAAGCTGTTTAGGATGGGCCATTGTAAATAAGATTCCAATAAAAATGTTTCTACATTAATACATACTTCAAATACAATTCTATTGTAGAAAAGTCCCTGTAATCATTTTTGAATGAGCGACCACTTGATACTGCACCGTAAGCTTTTTACAAGGGAACACAGGTTAACTCGTAACATAAATAAAAAATTACTGCAACTAGTACTTCTATTTAAACTGTATACAATAATTAGGTTGCTTTCAAATTAAAATCTAATTTACACTACATTCATGCTACAGGAATTTAAATTTCATTGATGGAAGTACCATTTAATAATTTAATTATGAGGTACTAAAGATTAATGTTGAGTTGTAAGTTGTAGTTATAGAAACACGTAATTGTTGAGTGCCAGTGAGATTGGAAGACAGTGCAATGGATACAAGTGCACGATTACAATTGTGAATATGAAAAATAGCCTAATAACACAAAGAAGACTTAAAATTTTGCATTGAAGTTAACTAAGAAAAAAAGTTGTACGATGTGATACAAAAAATTTCACAACTTTGATTTGTAAAGAATTACAAATATACAAAATAAAACAAGCTTAAAATAATTTTCAAAATAAATTAAAATTATTTATAATAATAATTATTACAATATCTAAAGCAAACAGAAGGGTATTTTAATACTGACACTTTTGGAAACTAAAAGTCAACGAAATTTAAGAAAAGGCTTTAGAAAAAAATTGGTCTAAAATTATTTGAGGTTTGCAAAATGTTCTTCATCTAGTTAGTAAAGAATATATATTTCACGTGCTCTGTATTTAAATTAAGGCAAAATCAGTACAGAAGGTGGTTCCATTGTACAAAAAGAAATAAAATTCTGAAAAAGGATCTTTATTTTTTTAAACTGAAGGAAATCTTTTAACTGATAAAAAAACAAATTGGTTATAGGAATCCATTTTATATCACTGATGCTGCTTTTAATTTCAAAAGATGGGGATAAAAATGAAATATTTAGAAATGTATTTGTCCGTATAATTAATCTGAATAAAAATTTTACAGTCGTTTGTGAAATAATTGCTTACCCCTATTATATGAAGAAAAGGAATTTATTAAATTTCTTTAAAAAGATGTTGAAGATACTGTAATAAATTTTTAAAAATTTAAAAAAAGAAACGCTAATTCTTAATAGGCAATCGTAGTAATATTATATGTAGGTTAGATAAGATTTAGTATTTGAGGAAAATTTGAGTATAAAATAAATATTGGCACCTACTTTAATGAAATTGGGAAATTCTATTAAAAATGTGGTTATGACCAATTAAAATCTTGCCATCAAGTCCTTTCACCGAATGAGCAATGAATAGCTGTTGATATGAAGGTGGCTAGTTCTCTCTGACACTTTATATTTAGAAATGCTTAGCCTTTATATGTGGTTCATAGAAGATGTAGTGTCTACATTCAACTAAAATGTCTTGTCGGTTGGATTCCCCATTACTTCTATATTTCTATTCTTCCAATTATTCATATAAAATAAATAAAAAGGGTGTATCAGCTGCAGTAAAATATATTACTTTTTCAAGTATTTTGGTACCAGTAAGTCAACAAATGTATTGTATATACTCCAATATCATAAGTTACTTTAACTCTGCCCATTTGTGCGATGCCCAGATTCCTACTTAGCACTGCACAACTATAAAAGTTCGGCTGGGCATTCAAGGTCTTCGCACTTAATTTTTTCTCTTCCAGTTCCCAGCAAGTCACATTTGTGACATCGAAGCATTTGTCAAATTCTCCATGGCTTTGCCGAAGATTGTGTTATTCGTCAATTTGAAAATATTTTTCAAACGCACTTTTAGTCAGTGCTTGCAGTCTAGTGTTCAAATCTATATACACGGTTTCAACCACGGAGACTGAATTCCATGACCTTGTGGACCGCTATGAGCCGAAGACCATTCTTTAAGCATTACAGGAGATTTCTATAGAGGATTACATCATTCTTCTTATTTTATAACGTAGCAAGCAGTTTCGGGTTTTTCGAGTTAAGTTTATCGTATTATGTTATAAATTTTTTTTTTATGTCACATATAAATAAAATATGTTCACACCGTGCGAATATTTTGCGAACAAATCAAAAATGTTTCATTTGGCCTAATTATATGATACAACAAAAGCTATATTGTTATTTTGTTCAGGAACATGTTCATTTACCTAAGAAAAATGCGTTTAAACATCTAGGTGCATGGCAGTAGTTTAAATATTAAGGTTTTCAGGCGTGAACTTATTGCTTCAATCAATTTGTAATAAAGAAGTCAAGGGTTTCATCAAAAATTACAATACGTTATTTTAGTCCTGAAGTATGTATACAATCTTTGTTGTCTTTTTTCTCAATGTGGTAGTATACTTATAGTTTTAGAATAAAATACAGAAGTAAAATTCAAAGTGCACTGTTAGAATATAAGTTACAAACTAAAAATATAAATACCTATTGGGTGGTCAGTAAATCCTTTTGCGGCAATAGCTATTATTTAGAACGATGGATTACTATAAGCAATAAAGTGAGAATACTGGCATAAGAAAACAGAAAAGATAGGCATACTTCCCTAATACAACAGTGTGTTGCGTGCGAATGAAGCACTAGCTAGTTAAATTTGAAACTTCCCAAAAGACGCCGTAATCCCGTAACAGATTGAGGTTGCACCGCAAACCACAGTGGTGGGGAAGTGGTCTCTATATAAACAATACAAAAAAAAAAGAAAAAATATAACAATTTATTGGGTGTAAATTCTAGCTACGTTACCAATGACACTTACTTTGAGAGGCTTTTAACGTTGTTAAATTTATGAGCGTCAACTCATCTAGTTAATTCTAGTCTAGTTAGATTCTATTGGATGATTAGCATTCCTGGGGATTTTAATTACGTTATCATTCTACTTAAATAGAGTTTCTTTTAAAAAGGCAACTCATATGTATAAATAAATAAAACAACAAATTTGAACTTACTACGTTACCTACATCTATCTGACTACATTTCATAATTTCTGTAAATAGGTACACATACAACAATTTTAAAGTTCTTACATAAATGTAAACGTCAACCACATAAGAATATGCTTGTAAACAGATAGACACGCAAAATTATAAAATTTCATATTCGGTTCATTTTCAGTTAATCATAACTTTGACGATTCAATTATAATAATTTACAACACCTCTCTATTTTCAATTAAAACTTGCAGTGTCCATCTTTTATACATCTTATAAATTAACACCATACTTTGACTACAAGTGGATGCTGTACAGGTTTATCAGTATTTCATGGAACGAAACACCATGCATAAATGCCTATAATACAAAAAACAACAATTTTTAACGAGCTTATTGCTTGCAGTTTCGCCTTCAGGTGAACAAAAAATTCTATTTGTGTCGAGAGTAAATTAATTTGCCATTGGATACTTATTTCCAATATCATTACTTGGAGTCAAATGGTCTCAATTTATGAATGTTTTTGTTATGTCAAAAATCCGTGGGATATCACCATGTTACCGCCCAATTGTTACTTTATAACTTACGAGGTCTAGTTGACTACCCTTTCACGTTCATCCACACATGCATTCTTGTGTATGACTCGCAATTAATTAAATTAATTTTTCTCAGTCCACCGTGTAGGGTTCGGTCTTTTTTCCCCGCCCTTACTAGCGTTCAGGAGGGTTACGTCATTTTATAACCTTGATATCATATAAATCAAGCATAAACTCCGATGGTACTATTTTGCAAAAACCACGTGCCCGCGGCTATTTTACTATTCTAGCAGTAAGAATATATTCATTTAAAATCTTTTCACTATGTATTGTATGACACAATTAATTATCTGTAACTTGATATTGGCGAGTTCCACTACTAGGCGACTGTGGTTGTACAAATATGTTTATGAGATTTTCTGGGCTGACTTTGTTATATAATTACACCTGTGCCCTATAACAATAAGTCTACTTAATTTAACTAAAATTTATAAAAGGTACTTCTATATCTGAGATAATTATGACATGGAACATACTAATTAATCATTTTACTGCAACAACCTTCATAATTATAAACCTTCTTTAAAATGACACGACCACGCTATGAAAATTTACTATTAAAAATATTATGCTTTTCATTTTTGCAGTTTATAAATAATTTATAAACTTTAGTTACATTCAGTTATATACTCAAAAGAAATAAGACGAGGCTTTTATGGTTTTTTAGTGTATTGCCCTTAACAAAACTAAAATTTTATCGAAATGTATTGCTTAGTGAACACCACTATTCATGATTATTAATTTGCTCGGTTGAGCTCAATTTTTATCTTTTTGCATTCGGTTTGTATTTAACACAACGTCAACGTGTTATAAGTGATACATGTAAATTGATACCTGGATGCGTGATGTTTTATATTATTTAATAGGTAAAAGTAAAGCTTTCATTTCACTGGTTTAACCTGTTTTTGCAAAAACGTAAGCCACCTAAAGTCGATCGTAATGGTAGCGAGCTTTGTAGTATTTTAAAGAAGATAATTGTTTATTAAATATTTGACATACTATTTATTAGGTAGTATTTTCATTAGTGAATGAAAACAGATGGTCAGCTTTTACAAATGCTACCAAATTTATTATAAAAACAGAGATTAAGATCAGATAATCTCTGGATCTATAAGTCGAGTTCTTGTTTTGATTTTCGCCTAGTGTAAAAAAAATTGTCCAGTGTTGGACTTTCTTTGACTAACTTTAAATTAGTTTCGTAACGACCGAAAGCTCTCAGTTCTTGATATATTTTGTAAATGGTTAAAGCTTATTATATGTGGAAGCAAGCACCTGGATTGAATTCCTTTTTGTCCCATGTGCAATTTTTTAAAAATCAGTCCGATAAAGCAAAAAAACATTGTTTTTAAAGTGAATAAAATTAGTACTCAGAATAAGAATCCCAAAATGGCGATTTTCCACGACGTCAATCTCCTACATGGCTCAAGAAAACCCATTTGACGAAAATTTCAAGCACTTGAGGTATCATTTTTAAATAGTTAAAATTTTCTTTTTAATACTGATAGAGGTTTATTCTTGGAATAAACCTTGCATGGGAAACTAATACTCCTAAAACATTCCCGACGAGTAATGTATTATTTACCAATCTCCTAAGATCACGATTCCAGTTCTGGAGGAGCTTGACTTACACTAAAACCTTAAGCAGAAGTTGTAACTCCAAAAATGTTTCAAATACGTGATGTGTTATTGCTCATCGCCCAAACGCAAACATTTGGTGGTAGAATTTTTAGTTCATCTGTAGAATAGAAAATTCCTAATCAAAAAGGACTCCGGGCGTACGATATGGGATTTATACGAAAACCAAGTTTCATTGTAAAGGAAGTTTGATACTGGAATTAAGCTTCCATTCAATCGGAAACCCACGCACCGAAAGTGTTTCAAACACGCGAGAAATCATTGTTAAAAAACCAATACTCTATCTAATTCTGTTGATTAACCTTTTGCATTCTAAAACCGGACACCCGCTCTTGAGAAATCATTTTCAAACTTATTGATTGTATTTTTAAAAAAGTTTAACCCTGGAGTTAACTCCGTACACCTAAATTTAAAAATCCTGTTCTAAAAATGTTTCAAACATGCAAAGCATCATTCTTTCTAACTTAAGGCTTAGATTTGCATAGGTTGTTACATACAATTTTGGCCCCCATAATATCTAGTCTGTAATTCACAGAAAACTCGGTAAAGTACTACGCTAAAAATCCTGTTTCGGTAAAATTCCGAAAACCTCGACTGTACTAACAGAACTGTTTGCCGACGAACTTTGTGAGACAGATGATATAAGTGTTTAAAGAGGGTTCCAGAACGCTATCGGGGATGAAATATGCTTTTATCAGGAAATATTTTGGACGCCACCTAATTTCGCAAGGTTGCTAGAGAGATAGAAAAACAAAAGGCTGCCAAAATCTGACATCAGGAGAGTAATTCTGGCGTAAAAAATTTACCCAAGAAATCATCAAAACCAATTGTCCTTAAACATAAAACTTACCTTAACCATAAGAACAGACCTATTTAAAACTGCTAACTACAAAGAAGGTTTTCAAAAGCAAATATTAAATGACCTGAATACTCAATCACGCATATAGTTAATTGCAAAACAATTTATTACAGCAGAACTGTAACTATACCGTTACATTAATGAAAAAAAAGCAAATTTAAACATGTCTTTTCACTATTATACAGAGCTTGTTTTCAACTATATAATACATTTCCGTTTTTGTTACAAATACATAATACAGCCTTAAATTAGTATTAAAAATAATATATATCGCAAATTTACTTAACTAGAATTTTAACCTAAACAAACAGACGTAGTACAAGTACGTTCCGCAGTCTATGCAATAAATTTCAAACGCCCATTTAATACAAACTCTCTCCCTCCCCCTTCTCACACCTCTCTTCTTTCTCTCCTTTTTCTCTCTTCTCTCTTCCTCTTTCTGTCTGTGATTTAAGATGTATTGCTACGTGCATCGACGTAGCCTAAAGAAAAAACTAAAGAAAAAAATGGGCGGGCTCTACCGGTAAGTAGGCGGGGCCCTACACGTGCAAAATAGAAAGAGGCCTGTAATAAAAATTTTCTCAATCATGCACAATGAAACATATACAAATGAAAAACCTCTAATTTACAAAAAAAATATGTACTAAAGAACAATAATACCCAATAAAATAGACAATCCATAATTAAAAGTTACACATATCAACACAATCAAAAGAAATCATTTTTAAATTGGCGAGCTGCCGTTTTTAGGTATTTACCCCCTACGTAATTTAGCAACAACAAAATAAAGCCCAAACGCAACACTAAAAACTACAGCTTTAAATGGTTGTAAATATAAAATTACTTATGCCACATTGGTAGTACAACGTCTTAACCAATAAAATTTTATAACTCAGAAAAAAACAAGGTAAATAAACAGTTGTAAATCATCATCGATTACGTACATTACGTACATATAATTAAGCGGAGAAAATGATCACAATAGGTGAAATATCCATGCTTCCTACTATCTCACATCATGATAATCAGGTTAAGGCCACCAAGTGTGCGTAGCAAATGATGTAAATGGTATATAAACACTGACCCTAGGGTTGACACCGTCGGGCTGGCTCCTATCGTCTCAAATAACGGGGTGAAACAGACAGGTGCGTGATCCCACCTTGGGGAGGTCCTCCCATCACAACAAGGGGCGGCAATCCATCGTGGCTTTAGGGTCGCCGGAAGAAGAAGCACGTTGTATTGCGTGCGCGAAATTCCCACGAAGAAAACGGAAACAACAAAAATATAACGAATGCTTTCGTCGGGCATAGGGAAGAGAAAGTGAATATTAATTTGTTTAACTAAATACCCAAAGCTCCAAGTAATATTGGTGTTATCAAACGTGATTAGCAAATTTAAAAACACGGTTTTATTGGATAGTTCAATACCTTACTTCTACGAGTCTTAGATTAAAACAATAGAAAAGTAATAACACGTTATCGCAAGGTATAACGAGTTCGCGGATCTAAAACAGGGTATTGACTATTTAATTTATAGCATAAGCTTTGCGTTTTAAGCAAATAGATTTGAACTTGAAAATTATCAGATTGTAGGAAGGTCTAAGTATACCGGGTGTTGTTGCAGGATCTGAGCAGGATCTAAATAAATAAATAATGAAGTGAAAGGATGTAGATTTTAATTTAGTCGTAAAGTGAACGTATCAGTATGTATAAATATCTGATAAATGATTGAATGTCGTTAAGGTAGATACCATAAGCTACCTATAGTGACTTCGCCATCCTCAACATGTTTATCTCCAACACAAAGTTGTAAATTAGTGCCTCTAAAATTGAAAATAATCCACTTGAAGTGTATTATCTAAACATGATTAGACCAATTCCTGTCTTGTCCGATAACCTTACAGCCAAAGGTAAATGAGTTACGGGAGTAGTATGTTGATGGTTTGGATGTTAGATATAAAATGTTCTAAAAGAAAATTGAGTTTTGCTTCAAGACATTAGGCAAATTTCAAACGGATGAATTAGGAATGCTACAAGAAAATACTTCGTGTCGTTTTTCTATCTAATATGTATGTATCGTCAATTTGCCGATAGCCTAACTTAACCAGGTATTGAAATTATTTATTTATTTAGGGTCAGCACAAATCTGCCTGTAAAGTTTTCATGCCTAGCCGATGAAATTACCGGCGAGCCATCGTAATACATTATTAATCAAAACAAATGAATTACAAACTGTACTAATTTAAAACAAAACTACAACGATGGCATCATCTCTAAGCTTTAAAAACTGACATAATAAATTTAACAACCTTTGAATGTGAACCGTTTATGATACAAAACAACTTTATTTTAGATCAAAATTGTAGTAACCTAAAAATATTTCTTAAAGATAATAACCTAACCCTATTATTGGTGAGATTTTTAATACAAAAGCTATTAAAATGAAATATGATTATAAGTATTTCTAAGAAACTTCACAAGGTGCTATAGCTGTTTTTATGTTTCTGGTCAATTTTTTGTTTGTGTTAGTTACCAAGAACTACATTCTTACCACAGCAGCACTTTTTGGCTATTTGTAGCTGCGAACTATAAGCTCTCAGTTTATCAGATGTTAACGTATGAATAATGAATCCTATAAACGGCGACTTCTACGATAAGCAGTTTGACAAAGACATGCATACGAAGTTCCATACATCACAAACGTCTAAATAGTTAATATTTCAGTTGGTAATTTAAATATTACAGGTCCGCATCCGTTAACATATTTTTAATTATTAACACCTTTTTATATTCAAATGTATAAATTGTCTTTGACGCTTTGCTTCGTATTTGACTTGCAGTATGAATAATAAATGTTGTTCTACTATTTAATTATATGCAGCTTTCTAGTTTCTTTTTAATACCAATCTTGTACTCAAAAGTTTAAGTAAAGACAAACAAATTATAATACAAGTAAAAGTTAACGCATTCCTATTTATAGGCAATAAATTAACTGACGTGAACCTTTGACTACAAAATTGTAACGGAAACACTTCTTTATTTATTATAGAAAAAATCAGTATTTGTGTCAACTGATGATGAAGTTATTTAAATTTCGCATTTCAGCTGGAGAAATTAAGCAATTACAAAATAATTTGATTTGTAAAAATTAATTTAAGTATAATAACAGGCATCCGGTTGTAAAGAATTATTTTCGTTCGCTATTGGTCACTCCCTTCTTTCTAACATAATTCTCTTTCAGTCTACTCAGGGAATGAACAACATAGATTTATTTTAGAACATTAAGTTTGTACCGATAAAGGCAACTTACTAATTCAATTAGTGATGGTAGAACCCAGAAACAGATTGTCTTGCTTCTTACGTTTCCTTATCTGAGGATAAGATTAAGTGTCATGGCTGCCTAACTAATTGGTAGTGGACTTCGAGCTTCAGGGCGTTCTTATGAGTTTGTTTTTCTCGCATCAGTTTACGGGATCATCCGCATTTGTATCTTGAGGCACGTTGCTGGTTTCTTTATAGAAACTATAGAGCTGGAAAATTAGAAAAATTAATTATTCAACACACTACATAAAAATCAAATCGGAAAACCTGCACTACTGAACATAACAATTATTTCAACCTTGTACGTTAAGAAACCGAAAACCAATTTCGTTTTATCCATATCTCCAAATAAATAAATTGTTTGATGATTGGATAAAAAGATGTTATCATATTTTGAAAAAGCTTTACAGAACATGCGACGAAGGCAAAAAGTTTTCCACTATTCAATTCCAAAAGTGAGAATAATATAACAAGTCAAGTATATTCCCAATTGATCACCGAAAATTTCTAAAATAGTTTTCAACAAATTGATTATTCTGTGCACGCTCTGCTCTTGGAACGTCTGTCACACTTTGCCTTAAGAGGATAGAACAAGGTGTAGAAAATAAAACCTTAGGAACGTTTCTAGTATAGTACATCAAACCCTTTTTCTAATTTAGACACGTACGGCAGCACTTGTCGTTTGAAGCTATGTAACCTGAGTTGTACGCAAGTAAATAGTATATGAGCTAATTAACGATAGCTTAAATTTATGTGATCTAGGTTCATTTAATAATAATTTAATGGGAAAACATTAGATTTAGTTTTTTCAAACACTATTTTACACGTTTGTGCGTCCGAGAATCTCTTACTTCCTATAGTTAGTTACAACCCTCCTCTTTAAATTAGCTTTGTTAGGAAAACGTTATATTAATAATATTAACCAAGAACATACAGGATAGTATGACTTCAGACAAACTAATTTCTCGTTAGTTTATGACCTGATTTTACCAATCTATCACCATAAAGCAATGTCAACAAAGCGGTAGAAGTTTTTTATCAAGCTTTAAATTTTGCTCCGAATAACTCAGATCCAATAAGAAATATCAATAGTAAAAATAAAAACGATTTCAAAAATTCTCCATGATTTAATAAATATTTGATCAATCTGGCCAAAGAAAAAAATTATCATCATGGTCTAAATAGTACTTTTGAGTATCATCTAACAAAGTTGAAAACATTGTGGGCTCATAATAAAATACAGAATTAAGGAGACGTATAAAACCAACGTAAAAAGTGTTGGAGAGAATATTCAAAGAGATCCTGCAGCTTTCTGGAATTATATTTCAAACAATTAAAAACTGCGCAGTATCAACATTATCATCATCATCATTAAATCCTGGAACTGGTTAGACGTATACCTCCATTGTTTCCTATTCTTAGCTAACCTACACATTTTCCTGAAATTCCCGCAGCCTACAGCTTTCACTATTTGCGTGCAATAGTCTGATCTAGGTCTACCTTTATCTCTTCTTTTTCCTATTTCTGCTTGCACCTTATCTGTACCCGGCGCCTTACCATTTTTCAGACTCTTTAATGCTAATTCAAACTCGTCTCGAAGTATAGGATATCCCAAGTCAAAATTTTCAATGTCTGATTCCTGTTCTACTGCTGTTAGTTCCTCTCCTGCATATAAATTCCCTTATATTCCTGCCATCTAACCACTTTCTCTACATTTTCTATAACGACGTTGTAACGAATACGATTACATGTTTCATTAATGTACGCTTTTGTTATAAATATTTATTTAACAAGAATCCTTTACTATACAGAAAACACCAAATTCCTATTTCAACAATATAATATCTATTTGTTACTTAAAACTCCATCTATGTTTATGGACTCGAAGTAGAATCTAGGTTTCTTTTATCTGTGTATATGTTGATTTAACAACCCAGTTCTGCGCGAGCTTGAGTAATAAATTGCTTTGATGTTAAGGTTCGTCATTAAAAGTACGGATGTGATCGCATAAACACGTTTGTGGCAAGGCGGGCCAGCAGGTTTCTTGGGAAAACATGCAGTCCCAAAGGTAGGTGGCATGATCAAAAAGAATACAGTTGTACCAATTCATAGTCTAATCGACCTATTGTTGCTGTAGAGTAAACATCATCACGCGCAAATTTTATGTATATACGTAATATATAAAGTATTTTTAATTATGGAATGTAACACAGTATAATTGTTATGGACCACTGAAGCACAAGTTTTTTGTTATGCATTATTGAAAGTTCAAATTCTCGGTTGTTACAATCTTATGAAGTATTGAGGAATTTTCCGTCAATTTTGTTTTGTATAGCAGTCAAGCTGTAATGCCAAACACGTGTGAACCTCGCGCAGCCGTTGTTGTAACTGCACACGATGGTTAACGAACGATGATAACTAGAGGATTATTTGGGGTGAGTGCCTTCCAATTATATCCTTGTTTCTCCGAACCACTGCTGGAAAAGTAATAATTTTTTGTAAATTTCATATAGTGAGTTAAATTGGCCCATATAATTTTTTGTTCAGAATATAATAGTTAGACATTGTATATATGTTCGTAAGAACGCAAAAAAATTTCTACTTTATTTGAATTTAAAAGGTTACATTAAAATGTGCTTGTAACTAAGCAGGTGACCCGTTCGTATTTGTTTGTTGCATTATAAAATCTAGTTTTTTGACAGCACGCTTGAAATACAGATTAGCTCAGACCATAAGTATTTTTGACTTTTGATTCAAGAAATTAATTAATTAAAAATGTAAGTTCTGCAGTTTATGAAAAGTCAATATTTTTCTTAATCTTCTTTGGGGATTAAACCACTCATAGTTTTTAAAATTATCTTTATTAACGTTTCGATCCATAACCTAGGATCGTTTTCAAAATAATAAAAACTTCAAGTTTGACATTTATGACATAAATTGAAGGTGACTTTGATTTATTGATGTTTGAAATATTTGGTATGAGTACACTAAGCAAAAATTTTTAAAGTTTAAATGATTAATTGCCTTCAATTTGTGTTACGACCTGGGACCGACTTTTTTAGGTAGCCAATACGCTTAATGTGAAATCAGCTGATTAATTTTTATTGTAAAAATTCAATAACTTGGGAATTGGAAAACATTTTTTAACATGTTTCTATTTATACAATTTAGAGGATGGTTATTAAAGAAGTGTGTAATTGCATTATTAAAAGGCTTAAGTAGTCGTTTTTTTATATTTATTTTGAAGGAAAAATCATTATGATTTAGGCTACCTCTTTGGTAGATTTTAACATTGTTCTGAGGTAACCTTATGGTGGGTTTACACTTGTCAGATACCAATGTTGTTCTATGAAGGTTGTATATGGATCTGAGGCGACCCTATGGCGGGTTTACACTTGTCAGATACCAATGGTGTTTTACAGGGGTTGTTAATATGCTTCATCATCACTGAATCTCGGTGAAATAAAACATAAAATTAGAAAACAATAGAAGGGAAGCTAACTCAGAATATAAATAAGTGCAGGTACGTGTCCAACCAGTTTTGAGATGAAGATCCAATGATGATGATGATGAAGCATATTAACAACCCCTGTAAAACACCATTGGTATCTGACAAGTGTAAACCCGCAATAAGGTTACCTCACAACCATATACAATCTCCGTTAAACAGTATTGGTATCTGACAAGTGTAAACCCGCCATAGGGTCGCCTCAGATCCATATACAACCTTCATAGAACAACATTGGTATCTGACAAGTGTAAACCCACCATAAGGTTACCTCAGAACAATGTTAAAATCTACCAAAGAGGTAGCCTAAATCATAATGATTTTTCCTTCAAAATAAATATAAAAAAACGACTACTTAAGCCTTTTAATAATGCAATTACACACTTCTTTAATAACCATCCTCTAAATTGTATAAATAGAAACATGTTAAAAAATGTTTTCCAATTCCCAAGTTATTGAATTTTTACAATAAAAATTAATCAGCTGATTTTACGTTAAGCGTATTGGCTACCTAAAAAAGTCGGTCCCAGGTCGTAACACAAATTGAAGGCAATTAATCATTTAAACTTTAAAAATTTTTGCTTAGTGTACTCATACCAAATATTTCAAACATCAATAAATCAAAGTCACCTTCAATTTATGTCATAAATGTCAAACTTGAAGTTTTTATTATTTTGAAAACGATCCTAGGTCATGGATCGAAACGTTAATAAAGATAATTTTAAAAACTATGAGTGGTTTAATCCCCAAAGAAGATTAAGAAGAATACTAAAAAAACCACAACAAACATACAGGGAGTATTTAAAAGTCAATATATTTAATTAATTATATGTAAACCAAAACAGGGTCCTTTTTCGGTATCAAACACAAGTTGTAGGACATTATTAAAAACACATTAATTTTCCTAAAAAACTATAATAAATTGGCACTTGCAAAATTCATACAAATAATAAGAGACTACTTTTAGACATTATTAAAGGTAGATATATAAAAAGCTTCAATACGTGTAAAATTGTACAAATCATGTACATCTATATTTCTATAAAACAATAGAAAATGCCCTAAGTTGTTCTAAAGCTTCCTTTCATTGAAGTCGACAATAATTTTCCTATAAACACAAGCAACCAAAGTTATAAAATTTTCGCAATGTAGAAGGAAAGGTTATTAATATTGTATTGGTAAAAAAACTTTTGAGGTATAATCTTAACTAGTTAATCTTTTTGGAATTTAATTTTTTTGTGATAAAGTGACTAGGTTCTAATGTAGCCCTAGCTCTAAAATGCTATAAAGTGATTAAATATTTAGATAGTATGAGATCGTCGTTCCAATTCCAGTTTGCAAAGTCACAAGTAAGTATTATATTTCTGTGTTTTGCTCGTTAAGGAGATTTTTTCTTTTCGAAGATTTCCGTATCTTATCTTCGGATTGTTTCTTATTATAGCTATTATTAAGACACTGTGGCGTCCACTAAAAATCCTTTTATTATCGTATACCATCCTACGACCCTAGCTCATAGTTCTGTCCTAAGTTGAAGAAGCTTAGCTGGCTGGAAGATCTCTTTAGAGGGTCCTATTATACTCAAGGCCATTTCCCATACTCTTTACCCTGGGTTTAAACTTTAGACAGGAACCCCTCTCAATTTATAGAGGCTCTGTCGCTTATAAGGTAAAGTAGTTACATAAAAAAAAGTGTAACAACGTATTCTCTCGCGTCTCTTATATTTTTGCTATACGGTTTTATAACACTAAAATTCATTCTAATTAGTTTGTATGCTTCGTCTGTCTTTCCTATTTCCATCTTAGTTTGTACCTCTTTGCACTTTTCATCAATTCATTGTTCTTTAGTTTTCCCACATTTGCGAATAATTTCGCATTTTATGGCTTCGCATCTTTGTTTTTCCGGTTCGTCCAATTTATCTTTATATTTTCGTCTTTCTTCTATTAAATTCAGGATATCTTTTGTTATTCATGGTGTCATATTTTCTTTTTGTGTATACCCCAGAATATCTTTGGCCGCCATGTCTAAGCTAGATTTAATGTTATTCTATTCTGTGTCTACTTCCTTAGTATCAGAAGTTTTCCCGATATCTTTCAGCAATTGATTTGACTTTTTTCAAATTTTTCGTGGATATCTTTATCTTCTAGTTTCGCCTTTTCCTTTCCTTTTTTTCAAATATTTAAATTTAAGAGCGGCCTTCGTAATTACGATGTTGTGATCAGTGTCTATATCTGCTTCTGGATATCTTCTACAGTGTTTCACTTGATTCCTAAACCGTTCTTCTTAATCTTCTTTGGGAATGAAACCACTCATAGTTTTTAAAATCTATTTTATTTACGTTTCGATCCATGACCTAGGATCGTTGTCAAAATAATAAAAACTTCAAGTTTGACGTTTATGACATAAATTGAAGGTTACTTTGATTTATTGATGTTTGAAATATTTGGTTTGAGTACACTAAGCAAAAATTTTTAAAGTTTAAAAGAATGATTGCCTTCAATTTGTGTTGCGACCTGGGATCGACTTTCCTATGGTAGCCAATACGCTTAACGTGAAATCAGCTGATTAATTTTATTGGTGAATTTTATATAAATTCAATAATTTGGGAAACATTTTTAACATGTTTCTATTTATACAATTGAGAGATTTCTGATTTTATGTCTTATTTTACCGAGATTCAGTGAAGGGGTTAAGCAACCTGTGGCTACCAAGATCCCCAACATTTATAATTTGCCGAAATAATGGTTTTCTAGTTAATATGCTTATTGTTATGTAATTAGTTATTGTATGTATAAATAGAAATCATGTATGTAGGCTGTATTTCATGTTAATATCGCAAGGAAAACCCAGGAAAAACTTGCAACGCTACCTAGATATTGTGGGCATTTGATCTTCATTTGTTATTTCTTTTGTTATTTCTTTTAGTAATGGAATCCATTGTTTACTGAAAGTCACGGATTCGTTTGCAACGCAGTTATTTTAGGTAGGGTTATATAGGCAGCTTCTTTGATTTTGCGTTTTGGTGGTTTTCTTCTTTGTCGATTATTTTGCATCTTCCATTTTATTTTATGACTGGAGTCCCATTCATGTTGGCAAATCATGGATTTTCAAATTTTCTATTTTTATATATGATTTATGTTCTCTTAATCGAACTTCAAATGGTCTGGAAGTTTCTCCTATATAAAACTTATTACATTCGCACGGTATTTTGTAGATACAGTTTTTGAATTTTGTATTGCGTTTTGGGTTTTGTTTTGTTAATTGTGCTCTTAGTGTATTGTTGGTTTTAAATACTGTTTTAATTCTAAATTTGTTTTCTATTCTTTGAATTTTTCGGAGAATCCTTTTATGTATGGTATTGAGAGCATTTTGTGGTGTGTATCATTGTTTTGTTTTCTTTTCTTTATTTTTAGGGTTTTATTCATTTCTTTCTCTATTATTCTTTTAGGATATTTGTTTTCTGTTAGTGTACATCTGATTAGGTCTTTCTCTTTCTTTAAAATTTCTTCGTTTGATGATATTAATTTTGCTCTATCATACATGGTTTTGATAATTCCTCGTTTGACACATTGTGGGTGGTTTGAATCGAAGTTTAAGTATCTGTTTGTGTGCGTTGGTTTCTATATACCGATGTATTAATTGTTGTATCGTTTTGCTAACTAGAATATCTAAAACGGAAGTTTTCCATGTTGTTCTAATTCATATGTGAATTTAATAGTTGGTTCTATTTCGTTAATTGACTGTATAAAGTTTTAATTAATTCTATATTATGAGGCCAAATAGCATAAACATCATCAACGTATCTCCACCAGATCAATGGTTTCAATTCTTGTGTGAATATCACATCTTTTTCGAATTCCTCCATGAATATATTACTGAAGATTGGGGATAGTGGACTTCCCATTGCCATTTCGAAGCTTTGTTTGTAAAATTGATCATTTATTTGAAAATATGTGGTATTTACGCATAAACCAAGTAATTCCATAATCGATGATATGCTTAGTTTTGTTCTTTCTTTAAGATTGCCATCTTTTTCTAGTTTGTTTTTATAATATTAAGTGTTTTGTTTATATGGACATTTGTGAAGAGATTTACCACATCAAAGCTTACCATTGTGTGTGTATTTTCAATTTTATGTTTGATAGTTTTCTAAAAGTGTTGGTTGTTTTAATCAAACATAAATTGAAAATACCAATTAGATTGTGAATTCTTTCAAATGTTTATAAGCTTATTTGAAACACTCGAAAATGATGTAATTAAAGAACAAATAATACATCATTAGGAAATGTTTAGTAAATACCATATTATTAAATCAATGATCAATTTACAAACAAACTGGAATAATCCTATCCGTCTTAGATATTCATGGAGGATTGAAAAGATATCAACAATTAATACCATTATCTGGTGAATAGAGATGTTAGCTATGACCATATACAGATATTAAAACTTGAGTCAAACACGAAATAGAACAGACTTATAAACCATGATGATAGAGCAACATGGAACTTCCGTTTTAGATATTCTGGTTGCAAAACGAAAAATTTAAATGTAAGAGACAAGACCTAACAGATGTACACTACAACAAATGTCTCAAAAGAATTATCAGAACCATGATGACAATATCATCAACCGAAGAAATAGAAAAGAAAGACTAATCAGATGTACAAAAAATGAATAAACAAAAGAAACAAGAAATGCTCAATCATCATAAAAGGATTCTCCGAAAATTCAAAGAATAGAAAACAAATTTAGAATTAAAACAGTATTTAAACCAACAATACACTAAGAGCACAATTAACAAAAACAAAACCAAAACGCAATACAAAATTCAAAAACTGTATCTACAAAATACCGTGCGAATGTAATAAGTTTTATATGGAGAAACTTCCAGACCATTTGAAGTTCGATTAAGAGAACATAAATCATATATAAAAATAGAAAATTTGAAAATCCATGATTTGCCAACATGCATGGGACTCCAGTCATAAAATAAAATGGGAAGATGCAAAATAATCGACAAAGAAGAAACCACCAAAACGCAAAATCAAAGAAGCTGCCTATATAACTCTAAAAATAACTGCGTTGCAAACGAATCCGTGACTTTCGTAAACAATGGATTCCATTACTAAAAGAAATAACAAAGAAATAACAATGAAGATCAAATGCCCACAATATCTAGGTAGCATTGCAAGTTTTTCCTGGGTTTTCCTTGCGATATTAACATGAAATACAGCCTACATCATGATTTCTATTTATACATACAATAACTAATTACATAACAATAAGCATATTAACTAGAAAACCATTATTTCGGCAAATTATAAATGTTGGGGATCTGTAGCCACAGGTTGCTTAACCCCTTCACTGAATCTCGGTAAAATAAGACATAAAATCAGAAATCTCTCAATTGTATAAATAGAAACATGTTAAAAATGTTTCCCAAATTATTGAATTTATATAAAATTCACCAATAAAATTAATCAGCTGATTTCACGTTAAGCGTATTGGCTACCATAGGAAAGTCGATCCCAGGTCGCAACACAAATTGAAGGCAATCATTCTTTAAACTTTAAAAATGTTTGCTTCACCAAGTGATTCAAACCAAATATTTAAACAAACCATCAACAAACATCAGAAGTAATTTCCTAAACTTTTTAATAACAATGTAATCTATATTTGATTATCTTTGTACATCCCTGACATCTTCCACGTGTATCGTGTTATGCGATTGAAATTATGTGTTTGCGATGGTTAAATTATTTTTGACGCAATAGATTTTACCAACCTATAGTGGTCTGTCCATTTCTCGTGCTTAAACCAAATTAAGCACTACCGTCTTCCTAACCTCACTCACCACTGCACTAAAATCCCGAGTATTTCCTAAACCGTTGTTTAATAACAATGTAATCTATTTGATATCTTCTTACATCCCCTGACATCTTCCACGTGTATCGTGTTATAGCATGATGTTGAAATTATGTGTTTGCGATGGTTAAATTATTTTTGACGCAAAATTTTACCAACCTATTTTCTGTCCTTTCTCGTGCTTAAACCAAATTAACCTACTACCGCTCCTTCTCTAACCTCACTCACCACTGCACTAAAATCCCCGTAATTATTAAATTTTTATGTACTTTTACGTATCTTAGTATGTCTTCGATATCTTTGTAGATCTCTTCTACCTCTTCCTCACTGTGGCTGGAGGTGGGCATGTATACTTGAATTATTACTATATTTACCGGTTTAGATTCTAATCTAATCATGGGTACTCTATCCTTCTTTTGTAAGTAGTTTTCTACACCGTGCCCTGTTTTTCTTCGCACAACTATGCCCATACCAGAATTTTTTTCCTCTGATCTTATATGAATTACCCTAATGTCTCCACTCCAAAAATTCCCTGCCTCTTGCCACCGAACTTCACTGATCCCTACTATGTCTAGTGCTAACCTATCCATTTCAATTTTTAAGTTCTCTAGATTACCTAGTTGCCTCATATTTCTGACATTCCACGCTCCGACTCGCTTAATGTTCCCGAATGGGGGACTATTTTCACCGGGGACTCCGTGGCGTAGTTGGTATGCGTGTGACTACTACGTCCAAGGTCCCGGGTTTCAATTCTGACACGGTCGGCTTGGAAAATGCTAGGCGAGCATTTTTCACAAAATTACGCCCTCGTTCGAATGAGAGGTAAAATAGAGATCCCGTGTATGAGTGTTGTCACGCACGTTAAAAATCCTTACCTTACTTTGAACAGCAAGAGTTCGGCAAAATTAAAAATTTTTCAGGTAAAAAAACTCGCTTCCTGGCCAATGTAGTACCTACGGGTGGAGCATTGGAAAATCAGATGTAGAGACTATTTTACCTCCGAGATCTTCTACTTCAAAGAATGCCATCATTCTAAATACAATTTAAGTACGCTTTGTACTTTGGAGGTATTGTAGTGGTTTCCCGTTGCCTTCCACATCTTGGTAGTGTGTCTTAGAATGCCATACCGATCCCTATGGTCTCTGGCAATCTAGGTACCGAAAGAGCCGCTGCCCTTTTTCGGGGACCTGTTTTAGTCGGGTTTCTCACTAAAGACCGTACTAATTTAGTTAAACCTGCAGTTTGGTTCTTTAGATCACTGGAACTCGGAAGCTATTCCACCTGTTTTAATAATCTAGAACTTCTTTAAAGTGCAGGTCCATTCGGAATGGGATTGTGTCATATTCTAGATAAAAAAGGCATACATGGAATTCAAAACTTCAATAATATCTAGGTTTTATTCAGCACTCATGTTCAAGTAATCTTCAAGTTACTTTTTTCTGGCTTGTCGAAGTCCATGTTGCTAATCAGCTTTCTAGAAGGTAACTGATATAGTAAGTATTATAACAAGTTAGCAATGACGGTCAAAAATTACATGCGCATATAAACTGTATCAAACTTCAACTACAGAAACAAATGCGGTAAACGCCTACAAGATGCAACGCACAATGCATTTTATATGAGTATAATTAATAGGTTTAAATAGAAGCGTGAATTAATAAAACCCTTCAAGGTACTTTGTAGAACATTTTTAAAAATTTGGATTGTGAGAATGGTTGATATAATTATTTTCTGAAACAATTTATTTTAGTTTGAAGAACATTTGGGAGAAATTGGATAGTGTCAAGTGGTGTTCTATTTATTTAATGTAACAATTTACTGATGTATGGAAATATTTATGCAATTGGATAGGAAAATTACGTTTTTTGTAAATAATGATTTAATGTAACATTTTATGTTTTGAAAATTTCCTTAAGCAGGACTAGATTTAATATTTCTTGTGAGAAGGATAAAGTTAATTTGAAAGGTAGTTTTCTAATAAAGGTTAATTAAAGGTCACAAATTTTATGATTAATTATGCAGACCGTATTTTGGTAACTGATCAATTTTAAAATGAAGTATTTTGTAGAACATTTTTAAAAATTTGGATTGTGAGAATGGTTGATATAATTATTTTCTGAAACAATTTATTTTAGTTTGAAGAACATTTGGGAGAAATTGGATAGTGTCAAGTGGTGTTCTATTTATTTAATGTAACAATTTACTGATGTATGGAAATATTTATGAGCAATTGGATAGGAAAATTACGTTTTTTGTAAATAATGATTTAATGTAACATTTTATGTTTTGAAAATTTCCTTAAGCAGGACTAGATTTAATATTTCTTATGAGAAGGATAAAGTTAATTTGAAAGGTAGTTTTCTAATAAAGGTTAATTAAAGGTCACAAATTTTATGATTAATTATGCAGACCGTATTTTGGTAACTGATCAATTTTAAAATGAAGTATTTTGTTTAACAAATGGGCACCTTGAGAGATTTGTCCTCAAGATTAAAGTATAAGATAATTATTAATTGCGTGGGAAGGTACGAAATGTCATGTTAACTTTCGTTTATTTTGTTATGTCATTAGTGGTATTTACGTGATTGAATTTGGTACGATATTCAAAAATCTTCGACTTGGATTAAATATTTCACCATACTCCTTAACTGATGTGGGATGCCTTGGTGTATAACCCCTTTTCGTCTGTTACTTTTAACTTATGTATATATTTTTTTGCAAATCTTGGCTCTTTGTTGAACAATCTAACATGTTCATTAACTATATCACTCAACTTATCTCTCAAAGTTTTGTTTTGTGTTCCCACTTGTTCATCTTTGAAAATTTTTTCAAATAACACACGTCATTATCATCTGTTACTGTTCCTTTTCTTCTGCATTTTTAATTCCTCATCCAGTATCATCCTGATTTCCACTTCTAATCTTACTCAACTGTGGTATAATCAATTTCTTTCTATACTACCTGATAATCCATTCCTCTTTACTTTTTTTTTCATTCGTTGCCTATCCTTCTCTGTAATTCTTCACATTCTCCTTTCCCATAACTTATTACCCCAAAACGTTCAATAAAATCTAACTTTGTTATAAAATCCATATATAATCCTTTAGCAATCAAAAATTCTGCTCTTCCTAAATTTTCTCCACCAATGAATATCAGAACACAAACCATTTTTGACGTTTTCTTTTCCATAGTTGACTACGGACTAATTTTCTTAATGTTGAATATATTTTCTCTTTGAGTATTTTCTTGTGTTTGGTTACAATCTCTGAGTGTGAGAATCACAGCTCAGACCCCACTGTCTACTAACGCTAAGTGTATACTATTATTTAACTTAAAATGAATAAACAACAACTTTTTTTTATTTATAGAAGTATTTCCTAACAAAATATAAGTAAATCTAGGAAGCATTCTATTCAGAAGAATCCTTCCCCTATTTAATAAATTGACGCTTTGTTTTGTCTTGGGTTTACGGACTCTTTATGTACTTGAACAACTTCCACCTCATTGTCTTCCAAATGCTGTGGACTCATTGCGATCTGTTGAATCCGCACTTTCCTATTTCCTTATTCTCTACATTTATCACCGTTGTTCTTAATGATGTTCTCATTATTCTTGTCCCATAGTATCTTGATATCGATCAAAGTATTCTGTCCATTGCTTCGATCATACTCCTGATTACCCCGCTCATCATTTCTATTCCAGAATTTCAATTTCCTAGCTTGTCTTTCATATCTGTCCTAGTGCGTTGTACCTATTATTATATATTGGTGGCATACAATTATGTTTCTCAAATCTTCCTGTGTTTTCGTGATAGTTTCGCCCATTTATTCAGTTCATGTAACTCGCCTTGAAGTTTTTTATGTCAAAATTGTCATTCGTTTTCCTATCTCGTGTTTTGCTATCTTTAACTGTCTTGGCCATATCCGATAATTTCTAGAAACTCTTTTAACGTTTTAACATTCTGCATGGCAGAGGCTCTATTTACTTTACTACCATTATGACAAGCCAATAGTTGTATGACATCCTATTCCATAATTCATATGGGTTTTGTATAAATGTTACTATTTCATCTTATTCACTAATACTCAATAAATAGCAATAGGAATCAGAAAACTGCATTTATTTAGCAGAAAAATAGGCAATTCGTACATTATGTAAATAGCAAGCATTTAACACCCTGTATATAGACCATTATTAACTTTAAGTAATGCGAGTAAGCATATCTTTCAACAATAGAACGTATATTCAAAAGAGAAATAATCGTACATGTAACTGAGAGGTGTTCTACAATTTATAAAATAAAGACGCCGAAGATCAAAGGTAAAACCTAACAAAGCTTCAGCAATTACGCTGGAACAATAAGCGCTTTGATAAGAAAACGCAGTTTCAAAGATGAACGTAAATAGCATTAAAGTTACATCATTTATTTTGTACAATTGTCCAAAAGGTGATATCTACACAAAACAACGGACTTAAAGTTGAACGTCTGACAAAGATAACAATAGCAAATAACACCATTACACGGAAATCCGAATTAATTACATCAGAAACAGCTTCGAAATACAGGGACTATAAAAGACAAAACCTGGTTGGTTAAAATAATCTGCAGAACTGCTTAAAAACCCAACCCACATGTAGTGGGAAAAGGCTATTTAACACCCAGCGGTGATAACACGACTCGGTCCACACTGATGCACGTCGAAGCTACAACACTGTTAGCCAGAAATTCACGCGTAAAATAAATAAAGTATAATATGTTAAATTTATGTTATTGTGAAAGTAGTGCTGCGCAACAATTACGTTAAGCATATACGAAGAGTTTTTGCCGTTTTTTATAGAAAACGTGAGTAGAAATTGGGTAATTAATTTAAATTAAATATTTATAATGATATGGCTTCAAATCTGTGGTATATTTCTGGACATTTCAAATCTGCGTTGACAATAATACTTCTGGTATATTTCTGGACATTTCAAATCTGTGTTGATAATAATACTTCTGGTATATTTCTGGACATTTCAAATCTGTGATATATTTCTGGACATTTCAAATCTGTGGTATATTTCTGGACATTTCAAATCTGCGTCGACAATAATACTTATGGTATATAGAAGTTCTAATTCTAAGTGGATTCTAAGGAGACAATTCTAATCGAATTATGGGACAACTCTGGTACAATTCTAATTTGCATCGAAAGCATTTAAGGGAAGAGATCCAAAGCATTTGCAGACAAATATAAAATAAAGAAGCACGAGGTAATTTTTGGAAAACAAGGGGTAACTATACTCAAATATTGGTTCAACTAAGCAGAAGATTGGTATACGAATGAAGACAGCGAGGGGGTGTTGATCCACAACACGAACAACATATCACAGGTCAGATCTACTTAATTTTAAAATATTTTCCAATTTAAATTTTAATACTGAATTTATTCAATTTATCTAAAACCGGTAAGGAAGTCAACAAGAAACATTGCATACGTTAAACTTACGTAATAAATCATAAAGAGGTCTAGAACGTTCCAGATTCCTTTGTAAAGAGGTAGTTTTTGGGTGACTTTATATTGAATTCAAAGTATATAAATTTTGGGATAAATGATACATATGATATTAATTGATTGAAGGGTGTATTTAAAGAATTTTAAAAATTGTAAATATTATTTCTTTTCATTATATGAAATTAATTGACTTCGCTTCATCAATTCAAATAGGTAATCATAAAGGGGTGAAAAGAGAAAATTGATCATCGTAACGTTGTGCACTCTATGTAGATTAAAAAAGGCTAGCCGTGGTATAATAATAAAATTAGTAAGATTAAAGTAAGAACACAGAGCGGTGGCGTTAAGTAAAACGGTTATAACACCGAGTACGGCGTTATCATATCAATATATATATATATATATATATATATATATATATATTGCTGTGAATCCTCTCATATCTGCAGGAACTGGCCCTTTCAAAAAAAAACATTCGAGCCCCACAGATTGGGCGTCAAGAATGCTGTGAAATGTACAAAAAGCTATTAACTTAACTGGTCCGTTGATTTTCTTCTGTTAATCGCCTCTTTACTCTTTTCCGCCTCGGCTGCTCACCTAGTTAAAACTTTCATCCTCATTAAAAAAAAAACAAATATATTCCTACCACAAACATCAACGTTAACTCTATTTACATCAATATTCATAATACATTAAAATTTCAAAAATAAATTTCAGCATAAATATCAGTATCAGAAAACTTCAAGATTAAATTTATTATCATTTTAATGTGCATCCAGAATTAAAGTCCTTGTAGGATGCCTACTAATTAATATAACAATGTATGCAGACCTGAGTGTGAGTACAAAGGGAGCATCTCCCACCCCTTTACGTTAATTAACCAGGTTCGTCTAATTGAGCTCAAAGACATACCCAAATTTTCATCAAAAACATAAATACTAAATACTCCTTTCTACTTAAACAAGAAAATTTCACCTTAAAATTAAAATTTTGTTTTTAGTACAAATTCACTATTGTCCATTTTAAGTAAATAAATTATAAAGTTATTCAACACACACCAAAACATCAAAAATCGAACAACAAAGCATAAGTTACCTGAAGGTTAATGCACTCGTGGCTCCAATGTACATCGTCCTCTGTTAATCACACCATTCCAACCGGGTTATGTTTAGGTCCTCGGATTACTGGTCGCCTTTAAAATTTTCTACACCACCATTCATCTAAAGTTGTTTCAGTGCTTTTCCGGAACTCATCTGTGTATATCTGTATCTTGTTTTGTGGATCCAGTCACGTCCACGAACCACTTAATCATTAACACCCCGAAAATAGCAAAGAAATTCATACTTCTTTCACGCTATACGCCAAAACTGCCTACTTTTGTGTATTCATTTGTCGTTGCAAATTTGAATAATTGGTGCAGTGATACTAGACTTTATTACCTTGCATCTTCTTTTCTAAGTGCACTAAATTACTTTCATCGTAGTACGTAAAGAGCAAACTGTTTTAAAGTATTAAATAATCACCAAAATATACGAGCAAACTGTTTAAATTATCCAATCAAAATCGAAAAACCAAGAGAGAGAAACTCATATTAACACGGGTATATATAATAGCCCGCCCGTGCGTCGGTATTGTCCGGCAAACGGACAATTTCCAGAATTTCGTCATTCTATGTTCCCTTTTGGATCGCTCGGCACAGTTTCCACAAAATTTGCGCACGTCCAAGTTTAAAATCTATGAAATTTCGACACGGCTCGCAACGTCTGAGAATAACTAATTAATTTTTATACAGAAATGTTATTTTTACCTCTCATGTTTGCCTCTTATTTTCACCCAATCGCAACCCAGTGACGTTGCTCAAATCGCGCCTTTTACTATATGTGTCTCTGTCTTGCGCATATTATCCGTCTCTATCTACCCTGTTCTGAGTGGTACAAATCGATATCCTTTATTATCGGTTTTGTACAATCCACGTGGACTGTGAAATAACCCACCTTATTAGCATTTCTTGTGAATATTAAGCAACGGTTTTTCCAACATTCTCTGTAACCATTTGTTATCTGCAACATTTACGCAGAACGAGACTTTTAAAAATACGCAGGTGTTCAATCGTCCTACTTCTAAATAACACTTCTACGATTTGAATATTATTGGGTTTTTACAAGCTTTTATACATATTATATGTTACTAATGGTTCAATTAACTCCAATTAAAAATAATACCCTTTAATTTTTAGTGAATCCTAATCAAATATTCAATTATTATCTGTACATTTTGTTTAATACTCGTTACCCAAACTTGAATCAATTAATATAAATTTTGCACGTAATTTCCATTTGTTTCTTTACTCGGAATAATTAAATTACACGTTGAGCATTTTAATACTGCTTCTTTTTATAGAAAGCGTCTTGTAAATAATTTAAATCCATTATTTTTAATGAAACGAATGAATTTTTATTCTCCACGGTTTTTTAATAAAGCGTATTATCTAATAAAATTCCTTATACACGGTGATTAAAATTATTTGATGTAATTAATTAATTTTCTACCCTGGTCTAAATATGAGTAATATATATATATATATATATATATATATATATATATTGCCGTGTACCCTAATAAGCCCAGTACTTTCTCAAAACACATTCGATTATTTTATTAATTTACCCAAAAATCGTCATAAATTTCACACAATAGTTAAATTTTTAAAAAAATATATTTCTTACCCAAATTCCTCTTTTCATCACCTTAATTGCTTTCACAGTTCCCTGGCTAGCTCAGGTGGGCCTCCTCTTGGATACCTAGATTCACTATCATACTCTTTATCGTTCACGCACAATAAAACTCTCAATAAAACCACAAAATAATACAACAATAATACACTATTTATTTACCACTATTTACAAATAAAACTTCAAGATTATTTACATTTCGGTGGTCAAGTTACACCTCAATAAATTCTATTTTTGTAACTTCCAGGATTTTAACTTGAAATATCAAACACATTGAATGTAACCGGAGTAAATGGGCCCTGAATAATACCTTATTTTTCTTTCTTTATTTATAATTAATTTTAATTAGGACACTCTGGCGTATGGTGAGCTCATGATAACCCGTTTTTTTATGATTAGTGTATGCTTTTTACTGTGCATTTGCTCTAAGTTGTGCTGCATGCTCTGCATTCACGATGCATCCAAATCCAAATCCACGTATATTACACTTCTTTTATAATTGCTTAATTTAATTTACGTTACATTACGTCACTTCACGAGCTTGTTAAGATATATGTTGCATCTTAATAAAATTTAGACTCGACACTCTCCGCGTATCAAATTATGAGGCCAACACTGTACTATTTAATTTTAAAAATTTTTATATACTTACAAGCTTGTGGTAAATTTCTGTACGTAGTCTGAAGCGATGAAAATACTAAGAGAGCCCTATTAATTTTCTTAAAGTATTTATACACTTCGAAATGCCACATTTTCCGAACAACCCGCATTCAATATTTCCGTGTTTGTCTGTTTTACAACTAACTATATAGACCATTGAGATATTCAGTGAGGTCTTGAAACCCCGCCTGTATTAACGCTACTCCTTTCTTATGCATATTATATGTTTCCTTCTAACCTTGTTTGAGTGGTAGAAAATCGATATTGCTGTCCGCGTTCTATCTAACCCATGACGACTGAATACGTGCGTTTCGAAATGAACCGTTATTATGCATGCCTCATTTCGAAGCATTTCATTGATTGTCCATGCCTTCTGCGCTTTAAGGAAACTTTTAGTTAGCATTTATGCAAACCGTCCGACCGTTTACCCGATATACCTCGAATACTGTCTTTTATCTACACAAATAAGGGGAACATGACATTTCGAAAACATGCAGGTGTTTAATTAACAAACGTTTTAAAACAACATTTCTAGGAGTTTACGTTTTAAGGTATTTTATATTCAACGACTGTTCGTTTGTTAGCAAAGCGTTTCACCTTGGTATTATGGATTATTCCAGCTTTTATGCGTATTAGACGTAATAACCCTTTCAACTAAACTCAATTAAATTAATTAATAATTTGCATTGGCTTTTACAATTTATTTTCTTTACGAACCTAACTAAATTTTAATCACTTGTAAAATTTTGTTAATACTTGTTACATTATATTCACTAAATGAAATAAATTTTGCACGTAAATTCTGGTTGTTTCTTCTATACAGGGTGTTTGAAATTGCCTTGTTTATAGTTAAATTTAACCCTTTAAAACCACTGCAAAGTATATATATAAATATATATATATATATATACATATTTCAAAGTTATAGATGCTAATGACGCCGATAAAACAACTGATAATTAACACCGGCATGCAAATTTGTACGATTAAGTTAAATGCTACCCACATACTACAAAAATAGGTTTACAATAATGTATTGTAATTCAAAATAAAACCAGGATAATTTAAAATACAAGGGCTACACGTTATATTTTTTATTGTGTTGACATTTTGAATTTAGTTATGTAAATTGCAATTTATGATGTCATGTAACTGATTCGGAAGATCAAGTATAAGTAAATTGTGAGATATTTTTGCCTCTAATACAATTACAATCAAAGGCGCCTGTTTCTTACTCATTATTAAACGCATTGAATTTTACAGCAATAGTTGAATCATGACATTGCAATTAAACATCTACTGCAATTTTAATGCATTTGCTTTAAACTGAACTAAATGCAATAATGCTACTTTATTTAGTATTAGTAATCCAAATGTTCATTTACGCATCGTTAAACTGGAGCACAACACAATTAACTTTAATGTTGCTGTTAAACCTTTCAACTTACATTTATGTCTGTGTAGTTCCCGAAACTACTCCTTAAAGCGCATTGTATTAGATTCTTAACTCTGGAGGTTATCAATTATTCCATTTTTTGAGAAAATTGTTAAGGACCTTTCTGCTTATGTTGTACATCCACTCTAACTTTAACCGTATTTTCTTAGGGTATTTAGCTTCCCCGTCCTGTTCGTTAAATGAAATTTTTATGATGCGAGATGATACATGCTGTTATTCTAGAAAATACTCAATTCAAAAGCGAAGAAGGATTTGTATTCCGTATTGCAGTGCATTGCTATTTTCTTGTATTGAATATAAAAACTTTATTCAGCGACCTAATTTTCTGTATATAAACGTGAAATGCATCAGGTATATAAAACCGATGTCTACAATTTTATTGTACTTGATATATAATGAAATTGGAATACGGCATGACTTTAATATTAAATAATGCATATTAATTTTTTAACCTTGATGACTTATAAGGTCCTTGATGTGTAGATTGACATGGGTTTTGTAAATTTTCCCAAGGACCAATATATTGATCGATTTTATTTGCGATTTACATATTGTTACGAGCTACTATTAGGCAACTCGTCAAACACACAAGAGCTGTAAGCAATGTATATTCTACAGAAGCTTCGAATTTTCTAGCATATACCGGAGTATGAGTCATCTATTTAATTATTGGGTATATATAAGATCGGTGATTGATGCTCTTTAACGCGTTCAATGCGGTATCACATTTTTTACGTCTTATTTCAGGTGCGTCCCAAGCCCCAAATGTCCGGCACTGAGCTGTTATTTTATGCGGTATCAGGTACAGAATACTGGTTCGGGTGATTTGGAAAAAAATTGAAGAGATACCTAAATTTGTAACAAATGAAAGCAAATTTTGTTGCTTGGTTTACAAAATACACAGAAATCTAATGCCTTCTTCGCATGTAAAAACCTCAAATAAATTTACCAATTATACCCATTAAATAATTTTTAATGTAGATAAACAAAGGGTCATAATACGAAACTAAAATAATTTGAAACATTAATAAAGAATATACTTACTACGTCTTCGTATATCCCTACCGAATATAGAAATTAGCAAAGATAACTTCAATATTTAAATCTGGGGAAGCAGATGTTGCCACAAATTATTTCTAAAGTGTTTGAAATGTTATTATCTTCATATATACACTCTATAGTACACCCTATAGTAGGGGACAAAGAATACTACTATAGTAAGCCTGTTTATCGTAAAAGGCGATTAAAAAGCGTAGCAATATGCAGCAGCCTTGCCGGCTTGGAGGAGAGTCGGTTGGTCTCAGGCGATCCTCAATAATATACAAGGTTGTTGGGGGTTGGCCGTGACAGATACAGCTTTTTGCTAAGATTTTTAAAAACGCGTTGTGGAAAGATATGGAAACCTAACACAGTGTTTCCTAGTGGTCTAAAACACAAACTATGTATGATGGAGAGCTTACGAGTAAAATTCTTATTCGGAGGTAAAATACCCCCTCGTTCAGACTCCGGAAGGGGGTACTTGGGGCTTGTCATCGTAAGAATTTAAAACAACGGTTTGATTGAGTGATAGGGACTTGGAATATAAGGTCATTACTTAAAGTAGATAAGTTAAGGAATTTATTTGTCGAAATGAGCAAAGGAAAGCTGGGCATTCTAGGTATTGGTAAGGTGAGATAGCCAGATAGTTATGACTTTTGGAAAGATAATTATAGAATAATTACAACTTCTTTAATTAATGGACATGCAGGGGTAGGAATAGTGTTAGGTAAAAGATTAGGACGTAAAGTTGAAGAGTACTTACAATTTAACGATAGAATAATTATGGTTTGATTGAGTACGAAACCCACAGATACTGTTTTAGTTCAGGTATACATGCCAACAACTTAGTACGAGGATGAGGAAGTAGAAGAGGTGAATGAGGATATAAATAGTACAGTGGGAAAGTAAAGGGAATTTATTAGTCAAATTATTAGAGATTGAGGTTGTGAAGGGTATGTAGACCTTTTTAGATTAGCTCAGAATAGAAAAGAATTTGGAGCTGCGTCAAACCGACCTTAAGTAAGTTCGAAAAGAAAACAAAAAAAAAGTAAATAAATAAAAATCAGTTAACTAAATGTCACCATAACATAACTCACAATTAATTAGCGGTCTAGCATGTTGGCAGCGATTCGTTGCTTAAACCTTACCATAACATATAATTTAACACTTTTCCTTTTTTGGAGGGGACAACTTGGTACTATTTCATTTCCTTATAAATGGGAATCATGTAAACATTTTGGAGTTCTTTAACAACCATCAGGTTCTTAATATCTATGTAGAGCCAGGTAGATAGGAAAAAGATAGAAGAGAATAGGAAGACCTAGACCAATCTATATTAGTCAAATTATTAGAAATTTAGGTTGTGTAGGGTATGTAGAACTTTTTAGATTAGCACAGAATAGAAAAGAAGTTAGAGCTACGGCAAAGTAGTAAGATCGAAAACAAAATAATGATGAAACACTTTTCTGTGAAAATTATATATTTATATACCAGCACGGCTTTATGAAGAATCGGTCCACGATTACTAATTTGGTTTATTTCTAACAATATTCTTGAGAGGTTATGAATAATTAAGTCAAGTTCCAATATTGCTAAAGCTTTGCAGTATACATCATTCGATCATAATCAAGAAATTAAACGATTTCAAGTTTAGCAACTCACCAATTGAATTTCTATAAGATATTTAAACAATCGATTACAGTATCATTTAATAATTTCTCATCTACACAGTTTAGGTCTTCAGGAGTATCACATGAATTCACTCTGAGCCGATTGTTGGTTTTGCTTTTCATAAACGACTTACTTGAAACCACTGGCTGTGAGAAACTTTTATTCGCGGATGGTTTAAAGCTATTTATGTCAATTGACTCGGTAGAGGATTGCAAAATACTGTAGCAATTTTATTTTCCACCTAATATATATATCTGTATAATCAATCCTTTTATTAAATATTAAATAATATAATACATTATAATGTTATCCAATCCACTTAATTTAATAACATCTATTGTCCAATAAAGAACTAGTATTTAGTTCATGTTAAAAGTTAAATTCTACGGAGACAATATAAAAGCTTTTGTTTGGTATCCTTCTTAAAGCCCCCTCTACTCAATAACTGCAAGGTAACTTTGTTACCAAGCAGCAACAAGCTCGGCCGGGACTTCTAACACAGCTGGGGTTCAAGCAGGTCGAAAGTTGTTCTTAGGAGCGATGTCCGTCATTGATTTTTGCTGTTGGAAGCGTGCACGATGGAAGATTGCACGTGTATGCTATCTTCATAAATTGTTTTGGATGGTCCATTTTTTTGTTGAAACCAGTCGTGAAGAACGATGAAGTTTTTGTTAAAGTACCGTTAGGAACAGTAAGTGAATTTGTTTCTATAACAATATTGATTGAAATTTTCAGTGTAACTTTGGGAATAATTTATTTTAAAATATATTGCAACGTAAATTATAAGTATGCAACTTTTCTGAATGGTATTCATACGAAAATTAAATGAAAACAATTCTATTCTTGTATAATATGGAATCACATATATAATTTATTCAAGTTAATTACAAACAACATTTGCTTTCTTGTGGTGTGAATTACGCCTGGAACATCTGTAAATTGAAACGCAGATAATGGAAGCCAAGTGACGTGTTTTTCAGTATGCAGCGCAGCTGTTTGTTTGTAATGGAATTTTCCGTTGTTAATACATACGTCAGCTTTCAAGCAAGTATTTAGGTGCAATTTGGAGTTCTGGTATGTACAAAAAATTATGTTCGTATGTTGTTTGAACTGTCGACGTAGTAACGAGATAAAATTTATTTTAACTGACTTGTGTTAACTTTGAACAGGTCAAGGACAGACCTCAATTATATTTTTCGTAGTTATACGATATGAATTTGTAATTTGTTCCTACAAATTCTTTTATTAACTCAATGAAACATCAGAAGATGTCACTACTAATTAGATAAAGTAAATTCTCATAATTTTGAACCTTTAGAAATTAAATTTCTACATTTGATATTTTATGAACAATGATCTGTAATTATCTACTGTGAAATTAAGGTAAATTTACCATAATTAACTCTTTCTATAAATAAGAAATTTTATGCTTTGTCAATCTGTTATATAAACTTTATTAAATAGTAATTGGTACGGATATATTCAGTACCATTGTAATTAACTCTTCCTAATTTAAATTAACTTATAAAGGAAGACATATTTTTTGTAAAAAATTACTTTATTGGATACCAAAAAGAATAGATTCTTATTTTCGGACTAAAGACTATCTTTTATTTAAGAGGAATGAAAATCGATTCTGATTGTATTTAATTATTTTTGAGTTTGAATGCACAAACAGTGCTTTTCTTTGTTTAATCTGTTCACAGGTGCAGTGCAGGATTGCTAAGGTCAAGGTCGAGTCATAAGGTAAGTTACTTTAAAGATTAGGTGGTCTTTAAAAATTATATAGCGGTTATAGGAGAAAGGTTTCCGCATTAGCCTTGTACAAGGGACTTGTATTAGGTCTTCTCAGTATAAAAAAAATACGGTGGCGCCTTATTTTTATTATTAGTGGTTGCAATTACACCCCGACCCACAGCTCATTCTCTACCCAGAGCATATAGTTCGACTAGCCGCTTTGCCTTTGAGATTTCCTCAACTTAGAGCCACCTTCCATCTTAATTTGCCGTGGGCTCCATTTCTAATTATCGGAATTTCTCGTTAAACTAAATTGGAATTTAAAAGGCTACAATACTACAACACTCTTAGATAGACTATATAAATGGTTTGATAATAATAAGTTGAGACCTAATATAGCAAAACAACACGGTAACTAATACTAGGAAGCTTCGCCCTTCCATCTTCTCGTACAAATGTAATGGTATTATTTTGAATTGCTATACATCAACTTGTGATCTGGCAGAATACTAATAAGAAATGTAGTTTTTCAACCCACATTGATATGGCTTCAATCTGCAATAAAATGCTGGATTTTATTATTAAAAACAATAGATTGTTTAACAGCATATTAGCTCTATAAACGCTATACTTTGTATTCGTGCGCTCTAAACTTGAATACGGTGTTTTAGTTTGGTACCCACACTATGGATAAAACACTCTGAACCTGAGCAAAATAAATAAATTTTAAAAGAAACTCAAATTATGTACATTAGACGTCATATAATACCAATCCGTGAACATACAATACTCCAAATCTAAGCAAAATGAAAAACTAAAATTTTGAATATGCTCATTTTCATAGTAACGTATTGAAGCGCTCCGTATATTATATTATACAAACTTTAACCTGTGCTTCTTTAAAGAATTTTCATTCCTAATCTCGAAGGAATCGTGCTTTTAGATAAAAATAAGGAAGTTCTGCAAATAAAAATACATTTTTGGAAGAGTTCCTCATCGATAAATATGCTATCAGGGTACTCAACAAGTAAACGCGAATATTACAAAAGATTATGAAAACGCGTAAACAAGCGCGTTCTAAAAGATTTCATTTGATACTCTATTAAGAATCTGATATTATAGTACGAAAGTGTTTCATGTGTGCAATGTAAAGACACGTGTATAGTAATGCTAAATATACGGTCGCATATTTTGACGAAAAGCACGTGTATAATATTGAACTGTAAAGTAAGAACGTTATCCATTAAACCTCAAAACAATTCCATTTATAATAACGGCGAATCAACCTACAAATTAGCTGTTATAGTATGAAATAAAATAATTAATGGAAACCATAAATCAAGCGATAAAGTCGCAAAAAAGGAGCAAATGGCAACGATAATTCATGACGATAAGATAACGCGTCGGTACTTGTATTAACTAACGGTAGCCTCAGGGCGTAAAACACCTCATTCTGTAGAAATTGCATCATTAGGACGATTCCACATCGAACAAACCTCTATTTTAAACCAATCAAAACAGTGGAGTAACACACAGACCTATCGAGATTTTTCTAGATTTGTAACGTAGTGGGTCTTGGTCCTATATCAACAATTAAAGGAGCAGTCAATGGCCAGTTGTTGAATACTTATTTTAAACGGCACCGTGCTAGGGGTATTTAGTAGTGAACTATTTATAATCACCAAACGTCTGTAATCGATAACTTTGATAGTTTATTGCTATTTGGAAGAAAGTAGATAATTACACTGTTTTAAAAATGGAATAGCGAATTAAAATCAATTGAGATGAAATGGGATGAAATTGAAATGGTATTTAATGGTAAATTAGTTATAAGCGACTTTAGCTATTTTAGTATATGAATTTGAAATGCAATTTTAATAATATTTTTTTAACGATTTTGGACATGGACGATGTGGAGAACGATCAGCCTAATTTATACGGTAAAAATAATAATCCTTTTTTTAGAATTTTTAAAGGGCGCTTTTAGTTAAGTTCAGCTATTTAAGATTTTGTGGGCAACTCTTTGTGTGAGTTGTACAAATGAATAATTTGGTTAAGGGGAAGTTGACTTGCGGTAGGTTTTTGCCAGTTATATAATGAAAGATATTAAACATAACTGATCAGATGCGTTAATGTCCGATTTTAGGGGAGGGTATTAAAATTATCCGACTTAAATTCTAGTATTTTGTAAGTAATAAGTTTTTAATAGAGGACGTTTTAGAAATGAAAAACCTAATTATAAAGAAAATTTTAGGACTGTTTTAGTGAAGGCCAGTGATTATCTAGTAGTTATAAATTTTTGATCTTAGACTTAAAATATTGTTTGAAAAAAGCCGTTGTGGCAATATTGCACTCTATCCTTAGATTTTAGTGCCTGTATAAAAGTATTTTTTGAATTCCATGTGTGGTATGGTCTGTTGAAGGAAGGCTGCTGTCGATGTAGCAATTATTATCTGAAAGATTGTTTGTTAAAAAATATTTCATGTCTTTATAAATTTGATGTCAGGTTTTAGTGGTTTCATTTAAGTCGAGATAGTAAATTAAACAGAACAGCACTTTAACTAGAATCACTTTTATGGCCCACAACAACGTTTATTGACGCTCAACGCTGGGCTCCATTATCGCCACACAATACAGCACTTTTATTGACGCCAAACGTGGGACGCCTCGCTTTGATGCGTTGCTAAGAGTGCTGTGATTCAGATACAGCTAATTGTAAAATTTGAAATTTTTTAATTACCTTCATTCTTAACTTAGCCTGACAATCTCAACGGAAATGTTGGAATTTATAAAATGAAATCAAACACAGACATATAACTAAGATTTTATACAGTCTAAAATATGTTCTCTCATACAATTTCTAACAAATACTTATTTACTTAATCATATGAAAGATGTTCCTTGCCTCATTTAAATTTTACAGAACTAAATCTCTTTTCTTATGGATAATTTACCTGGTTTTGATTCTCACGTTTGTAAGGTTTGTTTGGCCATAAATTCCTTGACCGATAATCTATTAAAAAGGTCAGCGTGTTTCGAACTCTGGTCATAAACTTTCCTGATAAAGATCCTTATAAAAATAAAATGATTAGGACTTACTCTATCTTAAACTAAATGACAAAATTCAAGTATCAGTTGCAAACAATGTTTAAAAAGTTATACTTGCAAAAATCCACGAAGGGCTTTTCCAATTAAATATCTTTGGCTTCTTGGCTTTATTTTAAATTGACGTTCAAATTCCAGTTTACAGAATCTTGCATATTATTTAAATCTTCATTAAGAAACTAATGTGCATCCTCCGAACTATTCAATAAAATTTTTAATAGCTTTTAATATCAAAGCATTTCTGATCTTCATTGTATATAATTACATTTAATAATTTCCATATTTATGTGCAGATAATATTTAAAACATACTTCTTTATTCATTATTAAATTAGAGTATTCGTATTGCATACTTCAAATAATGTCTTTGCGACTTAAATTAACATTTTGCTATTGAATTCCTGAATGAATCTATTTAATAAACGCTTTCTTTTATATATAAAATAATATATTTTCTAGAATACACAAGTATTTACATGATTCCATTTCCAATAATACACGTCTATCTGACGTAATTTTCTGGGAATTCCTCACTAGCGTTCAAATTATCGCGTTTTATTACCTCGTTATCGCGTGCCACTTATTAGTGATGAGAGCAATCCGCCCTTGTTTAACACCCAAGTCTATTCTGGCGTCGCATACTTATCCAGTAATTGCGAATAGTAATAAATAATTTTTATTATCTCTTGTGGGTTTTTTATCGTTCTGATCTCTTCTTGGAATAAACGTTTTATTATTAATCAGAACTCAGACAAAATTATTAAATAGTTAACACTTATTAATATTGTTCGTTCCAAATTCCTAGAAATTTATTAACTTAGATGTGATGTGTCAGATCTAGCATACTACTTACATATTTGATTTCAGATTTTACAATAAAATAAATTAACTAAATTTAAAATTGCATAATAGAAACGTTGATTTGTTTTTCTATTTTTATACTAGGTAAAAAAAGTTGTAAACCACCACACAAAAAATCATTTTAAGAAAGAACTTCAGTTTGACCTCCCACGAACCAGAGGGACAATCAATAGAAAGCACAAATTAGAACAAACTAATGGTTACAAGTTTTGAACAGGAATCCACTTAAGGTAGCTTTTCTTTCAACAAAATATCTGAATCTAAGGCATTTAAATATCTAGTTGAATCAACGGGTTGGTATCCGCGCCTCAAGTTTTAAGGGAGGTTGTTTAATACAACCGGTTTTCATAAATTTCTTGAAGAACTGGTCAACAGAATAAATTGTTCACCCTTAAGTGGAACCGTGGATAATTACCCAGATGGAGCTAATCTGTCGTGTTACAGGGTTTCAAGTTGACTGAACTAGGGCAGATAACCAAACGGTGTTTATATAATAACTCAGAAGCCTTGAAATATTTAAGAATAGTAACATATTTGCTGACTACATCTAATATTAAACGGCTACTTTAAGCAATTATCTCGAAGTGGTGATGGGTTTTATATCAACATTATGTACTATTGCTATGCACTTGAAGCATATACTCTATTATTGAAGTAAAGTATGAAAACCTTGCGATAAAATTATTAGGAAATGAATGATTGCATATTATTTCCCATCTGAAAATAAAATAAGCAATGAATATAAAATCTTATATTTAGGGTTGAAAATAAATGATTCTGCAAATGTTTCTTCATTTTTTCCATTTAAAAAATTGTTACAAGGTTAATAATTTTGTAACCAAAAAACGAAAGGCTAAAAACACAACAATAATGTTGTGAGAAAAAAAAAGCAGTATGTATTTACCATACTATTATTAGTAGCATGAGTGTAATGTTTCATTTACTGTAAATTTGCTAGCCACAAACTTATTTGTTACTGCACAGTTTAAGGATTACGGTATAGAATTTCTAGAAAACTGTTTGAAAACAACCCTATAGTGTCATCATTTTTTAATCAAGGTGAGCTGAGTACGGTGCTATAAATAATTTATCAACAAAAATAATTATCGTAGCTTTCTAGAGTAGTTCCGCTTTCAAATTGTTATTCTAGATTATTGTTTACAAAAAACGTTAGAGAAACTTTAAAGTTTTATTAACGATACCTATTTCAACATTAAGAGCTCAATACAGCAGGTTACCTACCATCTGCTGTAAAAGCGCGGGTTGGGGTGAGGTAGCATAGGGCGGGATAAAATGTCGAGATGTAGATTTTCATTAGAAAAGGATATGATGTTTAATACTCCGCCTACTTAGTTTATGAAGTACCAGGGAGCACATATAGATGGCAGTGTTGTGGAACTTATTAGTCCAGTTATAAACCTCACAGATATTTTAATTATACACATTATCTAACATTTATAACCAGTGAAAACCTTTGAAAATTATTAGGGAACAAGAAATTACAAGATTTAACATTCCTACGTTTGCATCGCACAGTTATTTTTAATTTCGAATATGCAATTGACAACGCTGTTATATGAATTACTTGGCCAATAAATGGAAAAACATCTCTAATAAAAAATGATTAGGTAAAGTGTCAAGTGGGTTTTGATTACAGTTTGTGAAAAGCTACAAATATTGTTTTGGTTTCTTTTTTATCACACCTTCTTTTCCAACGACAAAATAATAAACAAAGTGTACTGAATCGGACACAGTAAACATTCCTCTAGTAGAATAAAAATGCATGTCTTGCATTTTTAAGTAGTCCAAAGTGTGTTTTGCTTTTATTTATTTACGTTTTGCATGCAGCTTCTCAAATTTTGTTCCATCACAATTGCGTATGGGAGTTTGTGATTGATGAATCTGTGAAATAATAAACAAAAGTACATTTTACGTGTATTACAGAAGTTTGAAAGTAAAAACTTAACTAAATATGGTTTGTTAATTCTAATTAACCCTAAAATTTTTATTACATTATTTCTTATTACTACACAAGTCTAAATATGAGCAAAATATTACTGGTAGCTTTCTAATTTATTTCAAAACATTAATTGAACTTGAGCATAAAAATTAAACAATTCTGTGTTTATTCTTTTTTACAAGTCTTACACTACTCAAACTGGGGGAATACCAATTACCTACTTCACTAAATAGGAAACCCAATAAAAATTTATACAAATCCAAGATTTATGAAGAACAATTCATTTCTATAATTGCTGAGACGCTAAATAATATCCATGATGAAAGTTATAAATAGATTTGCGAGCAATTACGATTATAGTCGAAAACTCTCATAAGGATAGTTTGATCTCAATAGATGTTTGTTGTGTTAGTTTTATATAGCATGTATTCAAACCATTTCTGTTTTACAATAGTGTGTGACATGTGAATTTCTCCAAAGCAGTACATTGCAGGTGCATTTTTCAAAAAAAAAACTAATATTTGATTTATTCGATAAATAAACTGAATTGTAGTGTGCAATTTTGATGATAATTTATAAAAATTATTCACACATTTTGGAAAGTTACTGGTTTTGTTTAAATCGCTCTATTATCAGAAAAAAGGTTTTTTTTAGTTAAGAAAAACTTAAATGACTTTCCCACATAGACAATTATTTTATACGTAGCATTTATTAAAACCGTTTTTAATTTGGGTGCCTAATAGAAAAGAAATTTGGATCTTTAGAAATTTTAAGATTGCCGCTACTGTGATGAGTTCTTAAAAGAAGGACGATAATTATAACAGGAATTAAAGCATCTTTAAGAAGTTATTATGCTAGTACACATTAAATGCGCAAGCAACAATGTGATTCCGATGTCAAAATAATTTTGATAAATTTTATCAAAAATCGTAATAATAGAGTTATTGATTTATTTGTCTATAAGAAAAACTGTCAATGTGCCTTTTTACCCAAAGTTACTATAAGTTTTATAAGTTAAATTATTTTTATTCTTCTTTCTGAAGATATACAATTTAAAGTTTGTACTCTATGATATATATGAGGCAGGAGGCCCCGGTGACAACTTTTATACAAAATATTTAATTTTATTATTTGAGCGCAAGATACTGCCTTTGAAAGCGTTTACAAAATACCTAAATATACGCCTCGTCTTCAATAGACAAGCAACGCAATATAAGTCATAACTTATTACTTCAAGAGCATTATTTATTGTCCCAACCCGTAACCAACATTATAAAATCAGAAAATGTACATCAAAACTTACTTTTATTTTGGCAACTTTATTATTTTCTAAGTAAAACGAGCACACACTTGCTATCTAAAAATTAATATTAAATTAACCCATTACAGACAAGTAGGCCATTTGCGAATAGGGATGGCCTCGACCCGGCCCGACGCAGAAACGGGACCGGCCCGGCACGAGGCCCGACTCGAAATAAAAACTGACGGCCCGGCACGGCGGGCTGGGCCGTCCCAAAATTTCGGGTCGGCTCGGCCCAACTTTCATTCAGTGAATGAGAAAATATTTTTTTCAGTTATGTTCAACAAGTAACTCTTTTGTTTGATTTAAGATTTCTGCCGATGAAAAAATTTTCCTGTAAAGAATGGAGCTTCGGGTTGGAAACAAATATAGGCTAGGACGTAAAATAGGTTTAGATTCTTTTGGAGACATTTATTTAGGCACAAATATTTCTACCGGGAAGAAGTAGCAATTAAACTAGAATGTTTAAAAACAAGACATCCACAACTTCACATTGAATTCAACTTTTACAAAATGATGCAAGGATGAGTAAGAATTCCTCAAATAAAATGGCTTGGCTCTGAAGGAGATTAAAATGTAATGGTCATGGAATTACTTGGACCTTCGTTAGAGGTTTTATTCAATTTTTGTTCACGAAGATTTTCACTAAAAACAGTGCTTCTGTTAGCCGACCAATTGATATCTCGCGTAAATTTTATTCATTTAAGGAATTTCATACATACAGGTATAATGATTTTGAGTTACAATCAAGATACTTGTGAAATATACCGTAGTATATCATTTGATTTTTCATTCTTTAAAAAATCCTAAAAATATGTATCAAAAGTACAAAATGTTTAACAATTTTCAATGTTTATGAAATTGTACGCTTAACGTACCTTATAACCTTTACCATAAATTTGCAACCGCTTTATTTTCTTGTTCCTACTTTAAAGAATATTACTAAAATTACCTACTTAATATTAGGGAGTTTTTACAAACTCATTCCAAGCAGACTTTATTAAAAGAATCGTCAAATAAAGTATCCTTTATTAAAAGTTTGCATCCAATTTAAAGGAGTGTTATTGCAAGTGTTTTTTCGTTTACCCTTTATTTTGACATATATGTTTAATATTCTCTATCTATAGGTTATAGTTTAAAAATGAATAGACAATTAATCTTTTTTGTGATAAGGTAACTTATAATACATGTTTAACTATATTGGAAAAGATCAAAAAATTTGTATTCACACAAAGATAAACCTGCTTTTATTATTATTGAGTCTTTCATTTCCCACTGATTCAATAACATTTGTATGTGTTGTCAAAGTATTTTCAGGGAATATTCTTCGAGTTTACTTTAAGACGCTGTTTTTTACTTCTTCCCAAGCATAGAGCATGTCTGTTTTCAAAAGGATTGTTACAGCTTACTACTAGGAAAAGCATTACAAAACAGCATGCTCGTATTTAGAGCGTTGACGTTTTATATTTTTATCGAGTTATAAACTTGGACATTATATCGAAACGCCCTGTTTTATTTTGTTATATTCCGATATTTACTACGTATTTTCAGATTACTTCGTAACGCTACTGCCATGCCTCTTTCTCATTGGTCCTCCATCCTGTAAGGATTAATACTATTCGTTGTTACTTTACGCATTCTGAGCTAATGCTATATTTGGTAGCAGCCTTTGATTCTCTCCTGCAGCTTGAATATTTTAGTTGATTGTCATTTCATTGCCATATTAGATAATTATTGACCTTGACCTCTGGGAAAACCTGCACGTGTACCTTATTATTGCTATTCTCAGTTTTGATTTCTTAAAAAAAAAGTTGTTAGATTGATTATTTTACGATGTTATCGGTACTTCGCTTTCCGATGGAGACAGTTTTACTAGAGATGGTGTGGTTAACATTCGTCACGAACGACATCCTGGTGGCTGCATTTTACTGCATGGAAACGCTTTATATCGCGGATTTTTGCATCCACTTGGACTTTATTTTAATTATCTTCTTTGGGTTTGGTAAGAAGAGGATTATTTACGCTTTTAGCGGATTGAGGTCGTTACTACAGAAGAACTGCTTGAATATGAATTGGATTATCCACCTGTTTAAGTACCTTAAGTTGAATGGTTACCTACTTTCAGTACGGATGGAAGCCGTCTCTGTGGGCGAAGATTTTGCGTACTAATTATCTGTATTCTAAGTTGTTTTATTTACCACTTGCAATGGGACTTTATGTTCAGAGCTTAAAATTGCGTTTGCAATAAATCCTTGTACGCCTGGATTCGTGGTTATTATTATCCTTGTTGTTAATTGTTGGTCCGAATTGCAGTTAGAACCTGTTTATGCTGTCATGATTGGTATTATTGGTGTACCGTTCCTAGTTAGGAGAGCCCTCTGCTGATTACGTATAATAGAAGTTTCATCGCAACTGTACCCTACTCATTTGGGAAGCCTGGACTCATTGCAGTTGTGGAGCTCACCTAATCAGGTCGTATGTTAATTCCAAGCACATGTTACGCATGTTTAACAGCCAACTTAATTGATCTCAATGAATTTTTAATAATCCAACTACTCCTTTGTTAAATTAAAAATTTACTGCAACCACCCGTACCCGTTTGCCGGACAGTGGATTGCTTATTAAATTAAAATTGTAGTAGTTGATACCTATTTGCTATGTAGGGTATCATTGGTGAAGGTAAAATATTGTATGCTTTAAGTTCTTGCAAATTAATTATCTTCATAGATTATTTATGTAAATCTGTTAACGAGTTTGAGTTTGAGGAAATTGGTAAAGGTACAAAACTTACTAACCTTATTGCAATTTTGTGGCCATAACTTTGTGTGTATGTTGCATATTTATGATAACAACTACTGTGCTCAAAGACCACAAACATAGAAACAAGGAAAAGATTGCTCAAAACATATGTGTGGAGCACAGCACTGTATGGCTGTGAAGCCTGGACAGTGGGAGTAGCGGACAAGAAAAAGGTAGAAGCCTTTGAAATGTGGTGCTACAGACGTATGATGAAGATATCATGGACAGACAAAGTTAAGAACGAAGAGATACTAAAAATGGTAGGGGAAGAAAGAAACATGTGGAAAACGGTAAAAAATAGGAGAGATAGGATGATAGGCCACATACTACGGCATGAGGGAATAGTGCGGAATATACTAGAAGCAGAGATAGGAATAAAGAGAAGAAGAGGTAGACCTAGGTTAGACTACTGCACACAGATAGTGAAAGATGTAGGCTGTAGGAGTTTCAGGAAATGTGGGCTAGCTCAGAAGAGAAATCAATGGAGGTACGCATCCAACCAGTCCCAAGATGGATAAATTAATGACGAAGAAAGTAACTGCACTTAAACATGATATTTATTATAAGCAACTACAAGCATTGGAGGGGCAATATTCTCGAATAATGGTGATTGCGTGAAAGCATTTACTGGAAAACTATTATTTCGGCAAATGTCTAAGTGTGGGGGGATCTTGGCAGCCACAGGTTGCTTAACCCCCTTTAATAAATCTCAGTGAAATAGGGCATAATATTAGAAAACAATATAAGGGGAACCGAGCTGTATTGCTGTGTGAGAATTTCAGGGAACTATGTAGGTTAGTTTAGAAAAGAAATAAGTGCAGGTTCATGTCCAACCAGTTTTGAGACGGGAAACCCCATGACGAAAAAGTTAGCGCAAATAAATCTGATGATTATTATAAACAACTAGTTGTTTGTTGTGAAATATCTGCAACTAATGTTGACTGCGAAAAGATATATTGGAAAATATATTAAATCAATAAATGTTCAAGTGCTGGGGGAACTTGGCAGCCACAGGCTGCTTACCCCCTTTGCAACCACTGAATGTCGGAGAAATAGGGTATATAATTGTAAAACAATTGAAGGTGAGCGAACTGCATCTAACATGAAAGAACGGCGCCTATGATGAAAAACAACAAACATAGAACAAAAAGTTGTTGAAAGCGTATGTGTGGAGCACAGCACAGACAGTATGCCTACGAAGTACGAGCGGTCTGAAAAGCAGACAGAAGAACAGTAGCGGTCTTTGAAATGCCGTGCTTCAGATGTTTGAGGATGGACAAAGGTAAAAACAAATAGGTTATAGAAACAGTAAGGGAACAAGGATATCTTTGGGAAAAAATATGAGAAATAGAAGGGCAGAATACGTTCTAAGGCATTTTTGGGGAATAGTATGGGATATATGACAAGTAGAGATAGGAAAAAAGAGGTGAATGTAGACCTAGATCAGATAGTGATCGATGCAGACTGTGCAAATTTTGGGGAAATCTGTAGGTTAGTTCAGAATAGGAAACAATGATGGTACGCGTCTAACCAGTTTCAGGACTGAAGACCCAATGATGATGATGATATTGGTACTTTAGGGTTTGTCCGAGAACGTGGAACAATTCTCGCAGCTACTTTTAGCTCCAATTCCTGGCGCCCTTTTATTCTAGCTCCTGCTAAGAAGTTTCAGTCGTCCCTTAGTGTTTACTCTCTTAATGTTTTGAACCTACACCTTAAAGAGTCTTTTTTTGAGCTAGTCCGGAGCAACCTTTTGTCACCCTACCCCTAGGAACGCCCTGTATCATTCTATTTCTAAAATTTCCCGTTGCAATATCTCTAAATTTAACTACGGAAACAACACTCCAAAAAATCATTTATTTTAACAATATTTATACAGAAAGCAGACAATTAAATGTAAGGTGTTCTGTATTTTAATAAGGTACAAACATTAAAGGTGTGTTAATTGCGCATGTGTAAATGTCAAATAGGGGAAAACTGTATTTAAAAATTGCTAAAATGAACGTTGCAATAACTCGCTAATGTTTTAGGAGAAAGACATAAACTATACACGCGATTGATAATATCGACGTTTGCTGCATGATTGAAATTTGAAGTATATACATATACATAATATAAATCGTGCAAACTTTTGAAATATGAATAAATCACTTAGTTTGATGTTCTTGCACATTTTTAACTAGCCTAAAGTACAACATGAGGAACATTAAATAGGACTAGAAAAAAATATTCGACATAAGAAGTGAATTATAATATCACGTCTCCTTACCGTAACAAGAAGAACAACTGATTTTTATTGAGTTCATGAAGACACTACGTGAAAATATAATTAAGAACGTTTACTTACTCAATGTGAGATAGAAATGAAAGGATGATGGAGTATCTACTCATGCGTTTTTCGGCCCGAATCGTTTGGCCCGGCCCGGCCCAAAAAAGATAGGCCCGGCCCGGGCCAGGCCCGAATAAAGTAGTCAACGGCCCGGTCCGATTCGAGCCCGAAATCGGGCCGGGCCCGGGCCGGACCGGCAGGAAAGCCCGAGCCCGAGTCCATCCCTACTTGGGAAGGAAGCGTCGGTGAAAGGGAAAGCAATGGCTTCAGCATACGCCTCCTGTGAAGCAGCAAACTGTATATGAAAATGGAATTGAACCAGAAAGTACAGAAATATCTTTGAAGGACTGAAAGAGTACTGTGAATTAGTTACGTAAACTCAATTGTGGTGTAGCTTTTTATTTCTGTGATCAAAAATCAACAAAATGTTTATGCCGTCAAAAGGACAAAAAACATTTTGTATTCAACAATAAACTACAAAGGCTGGAATAATTTTGTACCCCAAGACCACTCTTGTTGTTGATAAATTCATGTATTATTTAACGAATAATAGTTTCAGCAAGCTTAATAAACGTTCTCATGTGCAACACAATAGTAAACATAAAGAAAGCGGAGAACGAAACGGATTTATTGACTGTGTTAGTACACACAAGGAGCTTGTAATATTTGAAATGAAAAGACTAGTTTCTACCGGTCAGAAACGGATCTTGCAGTCTGATAACCTATATATTAAAAAAAAAATTATGCTTGAACACTAGGATACGTGAAATAGACGGCGTTTTAATAGAAAGGGACCGATTGGCGTGTTTATATCCAGTTAGAGAAATTTATATTTTTATTCTTCATGGATGCTACAAGTCTCTAGGCACCGTCAATTTACATGATTTACTATTCTAAGGATGCTTTGCAGCTTTCAACCGAATCGCTTGAGATTTCAAAGACGTTGTTGGTTTGTTTAAACGTAAAATAAAAATAATTTGAAATGGATATTTTATATGTGAAACCCAAACACAACTCTAACATGAAAATATAAACTCCTGTTCTACTGACAAGTTAATAATATCCAGATAAAGACACTATCAGTAAATATAAAACACTAGCAAAGAGATTCCTACTTAGGCTAGCGGTCAATTTTCCTAATAAACTATTGATGTTTAAATACTTAAAGGTTGATTACCTCATCTTTGACAATTTTTATGGTCTATAATTTTTGTTAACGTACGTTTTTCATCTAAATTATTTGATTACTATGATTTTGCGAGTATTCTCGTATCATAATACCTAATTTTAAGAGTATTTCTTACACGCATATATTAATACACGATGCAATACATAGTAAAATAAAAAACCATTGCACTTAATCGGAAAGCTTCAGACTCCAGATCTTAAACGCATTCATAAATACTTATCTTGTACTTGTTAAAATTAAAGAACCCTTTATCTTTCAATTTCAATAACTATTTGCTCAACGTTTTCAAATTATATTCAGTTAAGTCGAATTCACTACAAAATTTTGAAAACGATTATTCTCAGCCGTCAGTTGTGTATCGCTTCGTGTTTTCCTTTTCAATTTTTAGTTACCTTTCCTTAGGCCTTGCACTTTTTGATTAACCTATCAAGTTGTACAGTTTGCAGCCCATAAAATCTAGCCGGTTATCCACAGAAAAACGCGGTGAAGTACACCACTACATTTTATTTTTCAATGCTCCACTCGAAAGTACTACATTGGCCAGGAAGCGAGTTTTTGAATTTTGCCGAACCCTTGCTGTTCTAAGCAAGGTAGGTATCTTTAATGTGCGCGACAACACACACACCGAACCTCCAATTTACCTCTCATCCGAATGACGGTGTATTTTTCTAAAAAAATGGTTGTCTAACATTTTCCATGTGGACCCTGTGGGGATTCAAACCCGGATGCTTCAGTGCTTGGGCATAGTAGTCTCATGCATAAGCAACTACGCCACGCAGCCGTCTATTTGGTGAAGTACACCTTACATGTGATTTTCTAATGCTCCACCCGATGGTACTACATTGGTCAGGAATCGAGTTTTTTTACCTGAAAAATTTTTGAATTTTGCCGAACTCTTGCTGTTCCAAGCAAGGTAGGGATCTTTAATGTGCGCGACAACACACACACACCGAGCCTCCAATTTACCTCTCATCCGATGACGGTGTATGTTTCTAAAAAATGGTTGCCTAACATTTTTCATGTGGACCCTGTTGGGATTCAAACGCGGATGCTTCAGAGCTTGGGCATAGTAGTCCCATGCATAGCAACTACGCCACGCAGCCGTCTAATTGGTGAAGTACACCCTACATCTAATTTTCCAATGCACCACCCGAGGGTACTACATTGGTCAGGAAGCGAGTTTTTTACCTGAAAAATTTTTAAGTTTTGCCGAACCCTTGCTGTTCTGAGCAAGGTAGGGATCTTTAATGTGCGCGACAACACACACACCGAACCTCCAATTTACCTCTCATCCGAATGACGGTGTATTTTTCTAAAAAATTGTTGCCTAACATTTTTTAAGTGGACCGTGTTGGGATTCAAACGCGGATGCTTCAGTGCTTGGGCATAGTAGTCCCATGCATAGCAACTACGCCACGCAGCCGTTTAATTGGTGAAGTACACCCTACATGTGATTTTCCAATGCTCCACCCAAAGGTACTACATTGGTTAGGAATCGGGTTTTTTTACCTGAAAAGTTTTTAAATTTTGCCGAACCCTTGCCGTTCTAAGCAAGATAGGGATCTTTAATGTGCGCCGCAATACACACACCAAACCTCCAATTTACCTCTCATCCGAATGACGGTGTATTTTGCTAAAAAATGGTTGCCTAATATTTTTTAAGTGGACCGTGTTGGGATTCAAACCCCGGTGCTTCAGTGCTTGGGCATAGTAGTCCTATGCATAGCAACTACGCCACGCAGCCGTCTAATTGGTGAAGTACACCCTACATGTGATTTTCCAATGCTCCACCCAAAGGTAATTCATTGGTCAGGAAGCGAGTTTTTTTACCTGAAAAATTTTTAAGTTTTGCCGAACCCATGCTGTTCTGAGCAAGGTAGGGATCTTTAATGTGCGCGACAACACACAAACACACCGAACCTCCAATTTACCTCTCATCCGAATGACGGTGTATTTTTCTAAAAAATGGTTGCCTAACATTTTTTAAGTAGACCGTGTTTGGATTCAAACCCGGGTGCTTCAGTGCTTGGGCATAGTAGTCCCATGCATAGCAACTACGCCACGCAGCCGTCTAATTGGTGAAGTACACCCTACATGTGATTTTCCAATGCTCCACCCAAAGGTACTACATTGGTCAAGAAGCAAGTTTTTTTACCTGAAAAGTTTTTGAATTTTGCCGAACCCTTGCTGTTCTATGCAAGGTAGGGATCTTTAATGTGCGCGACAATACACTAACCGAACCTCCAATTTACCTCTCATCCGAATGACGGTGTATTTTTCTAAAAAATGGTTGCCTAACATTTTTTAAGTGGACCGTGTTGGGATTCAAACCCGGGTGCTTCAGTGCTTGGGCATAGTAGTCCCATGCACAGCAACTACGCTACGCAGCCGTCTAATTGGTGAAGTACACCCTACATGATATTTTTCAATGCACCACCCGAAGGTATTACATTGGTCAGGAAGCGAGTTTTTTACCTGAAAAATTTTTGAATTTTGCCGAACTCTTGCTGTTCCAAGCAAGGTGGGGATTTTTAACGTGCGTGACAACACTCACACACGGGACCTCCATTTTACTTCTCTTCCGAACGAGGGCGTATTTTTGTGATAAATGTTTGCTTAACATTTTTCAAGCGGACCGTGTCGGGATTCGAACCCGGGACATTGGGCGCAGTAGTCACACGCATACCAACTACGCCACGGAGCCGCCTGATAAAGTACACCGTGCTTTTACATTTCCAATGCTCCACCCGAAAGTACTACATTGACCAGGAGGCGAGTTTTTTGTTGCTTGGAATCCGTGAGGAAATACACCTTACATGTGATTTTCCAATGCTCCAACCGAAAGTACTACATTGGCCAGGAGTAGAGTTTTTTGTTGCCTGGAAATTTAGAATTTTGCCGAGCCCTTCCGTTCCAGGCAAGGTAGGAATTTTTAACGTGCGTGACAACAGACACATAGGACCTACATTTAACCTCTGATCCGAACGAGAGTGTAGTTTTTGTGAAAAATGATCACCTGCCACTTTTCAAGCAGTTGGCCGTGTCGAATTTGAACCCAGAACCTTGGGATCAGTAGTCTTACGCTTACTATATTGATCCACGGCGACGCCGGTGAAGTACACCGCTAAAAATTCTGTTTTAGTAAAATATCGAAAACCTCGACTGTACTAACAAAAATGGTTGCCGACTAGTTTAGTGGGAGGAGTGGTTTATGTGTTTGAAGAAGCTCCCAGTATGTTATCGAATATGAATTTTGTTTTAATCGGGAAATATCTTGGACGCAACCTAATCTCGCAGGGTTTCTAGGGAAAAGCCCTAAAAAGAATAACAACAGGGTACCAAAACTTGATATAAGTAGAGTGATTCGGCTTAAAATTCACCTAATAATTCGTAAGTTGTTTAAATTTGAAACTAACTTTAACCATAAGAACACTAATATACCTAATTAAGATGGCTAACTGAAAGGAAGGTTACCAAAATCATATATTAAATGACCGATTTTTCAATCACGTCTCTAGGGAATTGCAAAATATCGTATTACAACAAAACTGTAATTATACCTTCACATTAACTGAAAAAAGAAACAAATATAAGCATGTCACTACACTATTATAAACGATTCTGCTGTCAACGGTATTACATACATGCGTTCCTTACACGACTTTCAGTCTGTTCCATAACCTATTCTCATACGTAGCTAATCTACTCAAGTTGTATGTTGATTGTTCGAATGGTAAATACGAAGTGTTCTAAGTAATGGATCCTGCTTTCATAAAATAATTCGAGGTATCTTCGACTAACTTCGGACAGATGTATTAAGAGATTAACTTACGGATAGCTTAACTAAGCTCAGAAATTGGGATTTTTTATTTATTTAAGTAGTCACAATTTACATATGATCTATCTTTGCTCTCAGACGATGAGATCTTCGATGCACCAACGTAATACATTATTATTCAAAACAAATAAATTATAAAAGTGTAATAATTTAGTATACAAAGTTTGTTGCAGATATTACTTCTAACCTTTAAAAACCTTAGATCAAGAATGTAGTAGTCTATTAAAATGAAATATGATTATGAACTTTTCAAAGGAACGTCACAAAATGCTTAATGTGTTCTCTTCGTTTGTATCCAATTCCGTACCTGCAGTTGATACTGTGGGCTGCTAATACCACTTTAACAATACTTCCATATAAGTAATTGTCGTCTACCTTCCTCCGTCCACATCACAACATAATTACACTGCTTTTTAAATGCATTAGGGATTAGAATTAATAACGTGCAAAGTATGATGTTGATATTAGGTAATTTTAATGTGCCGAAATTTATCAGTTGCCCATGCGTTAAGGATAGTAAAGTGCAGTTAGTTAATGACTTCAATAACTTTTTAAATTTTAAACAGTATAGTGGTGTAACAGCCCACAATAAAACCCTTAATTGACGAAGTATTATTTTTCACATAAAACGCTTCTCTAAATACCAAGAATGTCTTCCAATTCCAATGTGGCCGTATTCAAGATGATTTTTTTTATCAATTCTAGTTCAATTTTACGCCTAAGTACCAATAACACTTTTTCTAAAATTTTCTTTATAACAAAGCTGTCTTTCAACTAAAATCCTCTCTGCCCCAATCCATCGTGATCTCTCAGATTTTTGTACGTAGTATGAACCCATCGTTAAAATTCGAATATATTAGTAGCAACTCTTTATAAAGCTGTATCTTTAAATCTTGCAACGCCTTTTCTCTCTGGACCAATACCATCTCTCGTTCTTCCTCAATAATTCTAACAACGGCACGCACATCTCTGAATATCCCGGTACAAACCCCTTATAATAGTTTAATACTCTTAAAAAAACCCTGAGCATTTTTACATTTCTCGGTTGAGCTAAATTCTATTATTCTTCTAAACGCTTTTCACCTATTATCACCATATGATTACTAATTATGAACCCCAAGTATTTCACGCTCTTGTCACGGTAATTCTGATGAAAGCTTACAAAGGTGGGTTCTTTAGGGTAGATACGGTGACCTATTGCACCTCGGCTAGTAAAGACTCTTCTGCAGGGGTGGATCTTGATTCCTGCAAGTAGGTCGTTAAGAACCCGAACAGACCTACAAGTAAATACAGTATAAAAGGCGCCAGAGACGATTAAAATGACGAAAGAACTACGATACCCCAAGTCCCAATGATTTCGGATAGTATCACACCTAAAGAGCAAAATAACTATAACAACGGTAGCTACTACAATCATATAACTATAATTAAAAATAACTGAACTACAAGCACGAGCAAATTATCTGGAATTAAATACACACCACAGTGGCAGGGCAAATACAAACGTATTTTAATAACACACATAAAGGATAATATAAACCGGTATCCCACTGAAAGCAATGAATTTAAAGTATCTTTTGCCTGTTGGCGAGAACAAATTGACATTAAACTAGCCGCAAAACATTTCTCGCTAGAAAATAAATTTCAGAAACACATAGGAAGAAGGCCTTACAATAATACACACAAATGGCTTTTTACCTACAGGTTAGCAATAAATATTAATTAATGTAAATGTTTACTCACCAGTAAGCGGCATAAATTAAGCATACCAGGACGATGCAATCATTAGCTAGTAAATAGCTGAGCTTCAGTGCTGACCTATAACATGAGTAAACACACGAACAGCTGATGGTAGTATACCAAGAGTTTGATACAGTTTACCAATAACAACACAATAATATAACCGGCATACTGCTAATTACACGGATTCAATCGAGAGTAAACAATAGTTACGCCAATACTTGCGTAACGCAACACACAACAAATACAGCAATGTAAATAACATTTAAGTATACAATCTGGGGTCTGGATCGCAAATCAATGCTTTCCGCTTCCAACGATTCTTCAGTACCAAAACCACTGAATGGAGTAATATTTAATCTTGAATTTGAACAGGAATCCAAACGGATGATTAGTACAAAATAGAAGTGGGCTCACAAGGAGCACCCAAGAGCTGGTGTAAGGATCTATTTCTGGATCACTTATACATAACACTGAATCAAGATTAAAACCAAGATTAAAACCAAGATTAAAACCAAGATTAATACTAAGATTAAAACCAACATTAAAACCAAGATTAAAACCAAGATTAAAACCAAGATTAAACCAAGATTAAAACCCAAGATTAAAACCAAGATTAAAACCAAGAATAAAACCAAGATTAAAACCAAGATTGAAACCAAGAATAAAATCAAGATTAAAAACCCTGAAATAAGTAATATTAGTGATTCAATTTTTGGAAGTTATACTTTACTACAGAAGTGGGTTTCACTGAAGTAATAGCTAACAAAGAGCATCTTTGATATTTGTACAATACAAGATTTTGAAAGATAAATAATTAATATCAGAAAACACAAAACAAAAAATCTGGCTCACCAAATATAAGTAAAAGCAGGAAATATCCGCAAGGCGGTATTGTGAGTCGACCATAAACGTATAAACCAACGAAATACCAAATACTCCACAAATAAATTATTTATTACATCCAACACCGCTATAAGGCAAGATTAAGATGGATGTATCAAAAGACTGCTTGTCAAAAGCGGTGTTCGTTGAGAGAAGAACAATGGATTCGTCAACAGATTCTTATCAACAACCTCCACATTGAAGTTACCAACATAAAAGGTATTACAGATCATGCAGATCTGAGCACGGAAATAATACCAAATTACTATGAACCATGGGAAATGTAGAAACTCCAAAACCAACTGTTTCACTCCTCCGAAAGGAAGGAAACTCTCGAAAGATGTTTACTGATGACAAGTTCATCCCTGTGAATTTATAACATAATCCAAAACAACATTCAACCAATACCAACAACTGCAGGTTTCAAGTCTTGAATGTGCCAAATGCCCATAGGTTTGCCATCAACAGAATCCTATTGATAAGTACACAAACCTAACTTTTTCTTTACTTTATATGGACCTATAAACTGAGGAGCGAGTTTTGCAGAGAAGAATTTTGTGGCATCGCAGAAAACTTTGTTACGACGCCATACTAGCTGTTCAGGTTGATAAATAACTTCTCTTTGTCTAAGATTATAATATTTACAGTAACGTTCGTGAGCTAAGCGTACGCGTTCTTTTACATTTTCAAACAGCTTCTGAAAACCACTTTTACGTTTTTCAATTTTATCATCTAAATAGACTCATCTGAAACCACCGCAAAAGAATAGTTTTTGCCGGCAACTACATGTTCTCGGTCGAAATTTATGAAATAAGGAGTATAACCAGTAGTTTCGTTAGTAAATGTTTGGCTAGCACAGGCTATAGCAGCTATATAAGAATTCCACGAACGCTAAATTTCGTTGATGTAGGAAAGAATCATAGTTTTAATAGTTCTGTTCGACCTCTCCGTAAGATTAGCGCGAGGGCAATACAAGGAAGTAAAGGAAATTTGAGAATTGTATTTGTCACAAAATTTTTGAAATTGTCTGCTTTTCAGCTGAGTGCCGTTATTGCAAACGAGGCATTGAGACACGCCACAAACAATAAATATTTCGTCTTCAAGATTCTTGGAGATGCTTAAAGCAGTAGCAGAACGAGTAGGAAATAGAGCTACATACTTGCTGAAATAATCGGTTACAACTAATAAATTATTATAACCTCGACTAGAACGTACCAAGGGATCCATGAAATCTACACTAATCACTTGCCATGGCTTTTCGGGAATTGAACGATCACCCATTAAACCAGCAGGAAGCTTTTGCTCGGGTCTTTGCTGTTGAAAAGCAATGCAGCGATTAACATACCTGCCAACATCACATTTTATCTGAGGCCAATAGTAAGGTGTGCGGATTATTGAATAGGTCTTGAAAATACCAGTGTGGCCAGAGGTCGGGTGGTCATGACAATGTCACAAAAATTTTTTACGATGATCTTTAGGGATAACTAATTTCCAATTATCAGTTTCAGATGACAATTCAAGTAAATTAAACTTGACATGTTTGTAGAGCTTATCGGATTCAATACGCCATTGAGGATATTTATACGGATTATTAACGATATTATTCAGTATTTGTTTGTACCAGCAATCGGTAGTCTGATAAAAGTCGACGGGGATTTCAACAGCATCAACAGAGACTGGCACGGAACGAGAAAGAAAATCGGGTACAACACTATCCTTGCCTTTGCTGTGAACAATGGTGAAATTATAAGACTTTAGACGTAAGGCCCAACGAGCAAGACGACCTTACGGGTCACGTAAATTATGAAAACATAGCAAAGAGTGATGGTCCGTAACCACATTGAAATGCGATCCTTCCAAAAATGCATAAGTTTCTCTACCGACCAAATTACACTAAGGCATTCGCGTTCGATGGTTGAATACTTACGCTCTTGTACAGTTAACGAGCGGGATGAATAACAGATGACACTATCACCAATATCGATTGATTGGGTTAATACGGATCCAATACCATACGCACTAGTATCGGTGTGCAAAACGAAGGCATTAGATGGATCAGGGCAAGTCAAAATAGGAGCAGACACTAATAGCTCCTTAATGTGATTGAAAGCTGATTTACATTTTTTGGACCACTTCCAAATTGAGTTCTTTTTAATAAGATCGGTGAGAGATTGGACAATACTGGCAAAAGTTTTAACAAAACGACGACACCATGATGATATTCCCAAGAATCTAAGAAGTTCTGGCACAGATTTAGGAGATGGATTTTCTAATATAGCACTAACCTTTTCCAGATCTGACCTTAAACCATGCTGGTCAAGCATTAGCCAAGATATCGTAGTTCGGGCAGGCAAAATTTGCACTTTTCTAGACTAAGGACTAAGCCAGCTTCTATTAAGCGATCGAAAACTTTACCTAAAATATTTAAATGTGTGTCAAAATCTTGCGATATGACGACCGCGTCATCTAAATATTGAAACACGTAGGGCTGAAGATCGGCGCCTAAAGTAATATCGATCAACCGCTGAAAGGTAGCGAGAGCATTCGTTAAGCCAAAAGCCATGCCATTAAAACAATAAAATGTAGTTTGATAAATAATAGACTCAAGGAGTCTATTAAGTATGCACAACATGGAGATCGGCCTATAATTCTCAATTTTATTTCTCGGACCTGATTTGTAATTAGGAACGACCAACGCACTTTTCCAAATTAACGGATCATACAAAGATTAAATAGGATGCAAAGGGGATAACTTAGAGAACCACCACATGCCAGTATACAGCAAGCTGGGATATCATCTACAGCCACCTCTTTCTTTATATTAAGTTTCTTAATAAAGCCCATTCTTTTGCATTCCCAATCCGGTCTATATCGCTCACAGCCCCGTGTGCTTTTTGTGTCGTCATTTTCAATATAGTACCTTCGGGTGGAGCATTGGGGACGTGGCCGCAAGTATAGCGGCCCTTATTCAAATTATAATGTGTCGTCATTTCTATTTTCAAAATTTCGCCGATTTCCTCGTACGTATACGTCGTGTCGTACTTTGCCGTTCTGATATTTTCTGTAGTCGTTTCCGCTCCAAATCATTTCAAATTGAGCTAGTAATTAAAAGATGGAAAATATAAGACCCCGAACAGGATTCGAATCTGTAAATTAGGCTTTTACGGCACATGCGTTTTCCAATTACTCTACCAAGACGGGCGACGACAATTGGAAAATTATACAAATCTAAATCATGACACGGCCATATCTCAACTTAACTTTCAATTACGGCTGGCATTTTTGTCAATTATATCTGACAGTGGCAAGTTATTTTTTGACTTATGTCACACATAGAAAGTGGAGCACAATTCAAACCATACACACCTTATTGAGACACCTTTTATTACTATTATCACAACTTCAAAACTAAACAATTTTGGTCACTGTATACGTCAGCTGTGTTTTAGTTGGAACAGAAACAACACTTCTTAACAGAATGCTTCCCAAAGCATCTTCTAAGCTGTGTTTATTGTAATTGTATTGGTACCAACATAAATGTATCTCATATTCTGATAAACCATACCTCAACTAAATTGGTAAAACAAGTAACATTAAACTATAGTTAAGTGTGATAAATTAGATTTTAATAGGAACAACCATACGGGCAACCAACGTAACAGCAAGCACAAATTTCAAAACCTACTAGAAAAACTAAGCTAATAAGCTTCAAATCAAATCGATAACAATTTAAGCACTTTCAAATGATAAAGTTCGGGTTTACGTGATAAATTTATAGTACGCAATTCAATAACCACAACAGAAGTTCATAAAAACAGAGAAGTTATAGTAAACTTTGTAATTTGCTGAATAAAAGTTTTCTGTGTCCTAATTCGCCACATATAGAAAATGTAGGGTTTACTAAAACCACAAGCCACTTTAGTAGGAAAATAAAGCTTTAAAAGTGATATTTTTTTACAATGTTTAATAAAAAAATCTTCTCCAACGTCAAAAATAGTTAGTTCATTAAGTACAATGCGAAATCGTACGACCCACGTTTGATGTATGCAGATTATGCTTAATTACACAAGTTCTTGGAGGATATGCGATTTTATTATTGTGTAAAGTTGCATTTCTTTATTGTCAGTTGTGACACAATGTCAAGTGACAATCATGATAGTTACTGTTATTATTATTATATTGTCTTTATTTGAACCGTTTTAAAAAATTATTTAATTTATTCAATATACAGTAAATATTTCTAAAATACATTTGTATATTTATATAGGTAGGTACGTATATCTTAAATCAGCATTATATAATTTGTAAAGGGTTGAAATGGAGAAGTTCAGAATGTGAGCACACCACTATATGCCTACTCCTGCTCTTCCACATAACCCATATTGATTTATTTTCTTAATAAATACGCGAGAAATTTATAAAAAGCATAACATAACAGCAAGTGATGTTTATATGATATAAATTTATGGACAGACTAACAGTGAAGACGGAATATGTAGAGCATAAAGTAAAGAAACAAAATCTCTTTTGTTAACATTAAACTGCATGCCGCTGTAACTACATTTATACAATACTTCTTACTTTCTGGTTTGCTGCAATCATTGTTTCAACTGCTCCTTTATATTTCAAAACAGACCTATTCGTTTTCAAGAATTCTTTTAATTTTAGGAATATTTCGATGTTTCTAAACCAACACCGAAGTCCAATTGCACAACGTATTTCTTAACTTTATACAGTCGTCGGTTAAACTTTATTAGAGGTGGGAAAAATAGCAACGATTAAAGAACACGTTAAATACATTAAACGAACGCGCTTTAAAGTGACTCGTGATACCTGAATTGAAAAAATTATTGAAAGAGCGACTCATCTCTACACTTCAGTCGGCCCATGAACAAGTTATAGGTTATGACGGTTATGTTAGGTTTCTATTTAATTACCTAATTGGATATTTTGTTTCGTGAACAATTATATTTAGATTATAAACAAAGCAATGCAAAGGTTTATTGAAGAGTATGCAAGAATCAAACTGTTAATTTATTACAATATTAAAACATCGAGCGTGTGTGTGCAAAATATTTCAAATAAAATTCCATATTGTAGTTTGTCTGGTTGAAGAAATTTTGTTTTTGAATATGTACAGAGCTAATAATTTAGGGGTTTTACGACTTGCCGATTTACAATATCAATATAACTGGAATAGCGAAAGGATTTTCAGTTTACTGAAAGCCCTAACGTATTCCTTTCCTTGTGGTGGCCAAAACACTAGAACATTCATTCATCACCAACAACTGAGCTTGAGAGTTCAAATGTTTGTTACGAAGCGTGTTCATTTTGATAAGTGTTGACCAAACACTATTCAATGTGTAGAAGGTTCTTAGTTTTAAAAAAACTGATTGTTGTATATCAGAATTATCTTTAAAAGAAAAGTAGAAAATCGTAAATTAAATAACAAAGCACAAATTCTAACCTAACCTTAAAAATGTTTGACAATTACAAACGGAAATATTTTAAGGACATACGTTCAGAGTGGTCGCATTGAATTGTACAGCCGACGAACATTTTTCTAGCTATCCTTTATAGATGGGGGAGAGCTAGGTAATAGAGTAGCATAACAATATTGCGGCTGTGTTTTATTCATATGCGCAACGATGAGTCATGCTTGACTTTATTTGATTTCAACTATATTAACTTTATCCGTCCAACTGATGTAGACGTTCTTGTACCGCAAAACTTATAACCCTTAACTTATTTTTGACCAGTGTTCACATTTTGCAGTCTCGTTGTTTTACTTTTTAAATAGAAGCTTTCCGAAGTATTTTGGGAATCCAGATTTGAATATTGTGTATTGGCCGACAAGAACGTTCAATCCTTGAAATGTTCTTTGTTATTTCAAATTTGTTTTACATATATTATTATCATTGATCAAACGTCTTAAATACTATTAAAATTTTTAAATTTTTTATCTGTAATCCTTTTGTCTCTATATCTATTATCTTACAGTTGCCACCCTATATACTACATCTTACTGTCTGACTATTTTCATGCTAAATTTTCTAACTATTTTTTTCCATTTTACTTAGACATTGGTTGGACAATTTTATCCAATGGTATTAATTGTGTGAAAAGATTTACTATGAATTTGGCAAATGTCTAAGTGTTGGGGGATGTTGGCAGCCACAGGCTGCTTAACCCCCTTCACTGAATCTCGGTGAAATAGAGCATAAAATTAAAAACCAATAGAAGGGAAACTGAGCTATGTACAGGCTGTGTGCGAATTTCAGGGAACTGTGTAAGCTAACTCAGAATATAAATAAGTGTAGGTACGTGTCCGACCAGTTTTGAGATGGAAAACCTAATGACGAAAAATAAGCGCAGGTAAATCTGATGATTATTATAAACAACTAAGTTGTTGGTTGTGAAATATCTGCAACTAATGTTGACTGTGCGAAAAGATATACTGTAAAAAATATTAAATCGGCAAATGTTCAAGTGCTGGGGGAACTTGGCAGCCACAGGCCGCTTACCCCCCTTCACAACCTTACATGTAATTTTCCAATGCTCCACCCGAAGGTACTACATTGGCCAGGAAGCGAGTTTTTTACTTGAAAAAATTTGGAATTTTGCCGAACCCTTGTTGTTCCAAGCAAGCTAGGGATCTTTAACGTGACAACACTCACACACGGAACCTCCATTTTATCTCTCATCCGAACGAGGGTGTATTTTTGTGAAAAATGCTCGCCTAACATTTTTCAAGCGGAACGTGTCGGTATTCAAAACTGGGACCTTGGGCGTAGTAGTCATACACATACCACTACGCCACGGAGCCCCCCCCCTCACAACCACTGAATGTCGGATAAATAGGGTATATAATTGTAAAACAATAGAAGGGGACCGAACAGCATATAACAAAAAAGAACAACGCCTATGATAAAAGAGAACAAACATAGAAACAAGAAGAAAATTGTTGACAGCATATGTGTGGAGCACAGTACAGTATGCCTATGAAATACGGGCAGTAGGAAAAGTAGACAGAAAAACGGTAGTAGCCTTTTGGAATGTTGATCTTCAGATGTATGAGGATGATAGCATGGACAGACAAAGTTATTAACAAATAGGTTATAGAAATAGTAGGGGAACAAGGATATCTGTGGAAAACAAATAAGAGAAATAGAAGAGCACAATACGTTCTAAGGCATTTTTGGGGAATAGTGTGACATATATTACAAGCAGAGATAGGAAAAAGGAGGTAGATGTAGACCTAGATCAGATAGTGATAGATGCAGACTGTGCAAATTTCAGGAAAATGTGTAGGTTAGTTCAGAATAGGAAACAATGATTGTACGCATCTAACCAGTTCCAGGACTGAAGACCTAATGATGATGACTTAGACATTCTTTAATATTTAATCTGTTCCTACTAATACTACTAAATCATGCGTATAACTCAGTATTGACGTTTTTTATACTCAAATTACAGTTCCTGTCCAGTCTACCTTTTCATCTGCTCCACCTACAATTTAAATAGAACAATCGTCAGTGCCATTTCTATTTTGCACCGTTACAAGCTTTTAGTGCAGCTGCCTTACTGTCTATTCTTCTTACCACTGTTTGTTTCTCATATAAATTATAAATTATCCTTCTTTTCTTTTCTTTTAATATATTCTGGTTTCCTTTAAAATTGCAATTAAAATATTGTTGTTTACATTCTTAAAAGTCTTTTCAAAATCAGAAAAATCTATTACTGTAGACTTTTTTCCCTCTATTTTAACCTTTAGTACCAGAGACGTGTGTGGTTTCTTAGTTCACACTGATTTCTATTACTTTCACCTGCATTTTATAGCTTGACCAATTATATGTTATTCTGATTAATAGTTTTATAAATGCCTTATCTATCCAATAATGCTTCGAATTTTAAAATCTTCTAACTTTATTTGTAGTTAAATTGCAAGTCTACTGCTTGCCAAGTTTCAGGGCAGTTTCCATTTTTACATTTTACTTATTAATCTGTATATTGAACTCTGCACTATTTCACTATTATATATAAAATTTTATTAGAAACTTCAGAAGCCTTTGCGTTTTTCAGAATTAAGATTGTGTATTTTGCAGCCAGTTCCCAAGTCCACTACCTCCTAACTCGTTCAAAGTAGCTAAACTGTAATCAGTAAAAGAAAGGGTTTCCTTAAGCTTTTTTGCCTATTAGTTTGCTTTCTTTTTTATTAATGCTAAACCTTTTCTATTATTTAGTAAACTACCTATATTACTAGCACACTTGCAAAATTCCTAATTTTAAAATAAAGTACAAATTATCCACTACTATTTTATCGCAATTACCTTTCACCCATTCTCATTTAGTTACCGTAACTCTAATTATACAGGGTGTTCGTTAATTAATGATACACAACAAAACTGTAGATTCTTTAAATAAAAATATTGAGATTTGGCCAAACTTACATCAATCCGAAAGTTGATTATAACCAAGAAACAGAGTGTCGAAGTTTTAATTTGCATTTCGTTTTTTCTTAATAATTTATTAACAGAGGGACATAAAGGCACAAAATTAAGCACTTGGGGATTTTCTGAGGCGAAAAATTCAAATTTGTTTTTAGTTTGTATGTCACTTCTAGAGAACGTTACTTACGGTGTATAAAATCTCTTTAAAATGATCTAACTTTTTGTCACGATCTATTAGCCTAAATGTTAAAGATTATGTGTTTTCCATCTCTTTAAGTAAAAAAGTATACCTTGTAAATGTTGTTCCGATTCACCGTTTTCCAGTATCAATTAACTATTATTTAGTACAGCTTTTTAAATTTTAAGTAGCTTGTTACTAAATCAGATGCAATAGCAAACAATACATATACAGTTATTGTCTATTGCTAGTGCTTGTTGACATTGTGCGAGTTGTACATAGTTTTGAAAGATCTTTTCGTAAGTACAAAATGCTCAGGCAAAACGAGTTTTCTAACGCAGAGATGCGGGATATGGTATGTGTATTCTTACAAGAAAAATTTAATGAAGAAGAGGCCCATCGAAGATATTTGAAAATGTATTCACAACGGAGAGAGCAAAATTTTAATATTTTCAACAATCTCTATGACTGACCGGGAGAAACAGACTATATTCGTCCAAAAGGAGATTCTGCATGACTCCCAAAGGCTATAACTACTATCAGCAAGAAGAAATTCTGCTCCGTACAGCCCAAGACGCATTGCTGCGAGAACTGGTGTAGGCAAGTCCACCGTTTGCAAAATTCTTCATGAAGAGAGACTGTTTCCATTTTATTTTACCTCAGTACAAAACCTACTGCCAGATGATTTGCCAGCTAGACAGGCATTCGATTGTTTCTGTTGTATCCAGCACAATGTCAACTCCTTGTTTTTAAACAAAATATTATTTACAGATGAAGCAATGTTTACACGTAGACGTGTTATCAGCTTGGGAATAAACGTGTGTAGGATTTAGAAAATTTGCATTTAATAATCTAACGTCACTTCCAATATGCATTTCAAAATTAACGTTTGGTGTGGAATTATTGATAATCATGTATTGTTCAAATTACCTCCTAGTTTTTTACAAAGTCAGTTACCGGAATATTTTGATGAATTTACTCTAGCTCTTCATGTAGGATGGAGCCCTGGCATACTTTTCTAGACTTGTCAGAGACTACATAAATACTCAATTTCCTTGCCGTCGAATAGACCGTGAAAGCCAGATACCTTGACCGCCTCGGAGTCTCGATTTGAATCAGCTTGATTTTTCTTTATGGAGAGTAGGTATGAGGTTAATTGAGTCTGGGAAAATTTGGAAGACCGCGGGAAAATTCCTATAAAGGGCGCGGCCCTTTGATGTTTGCCGCCTCCGGGTGGGCCATACTCCCAAATTTTTGGAGGTGGGCTATACACCAAATTTTTTGGGGGTCCTAGTAATTTTTGGGGTTAGGGTGAGCCATACTCCCAAATTTTGGGGTTGGGGTATACCCCAAATCTTTTTTTTGGAAGCGGGCCATACACCAAATTTTTTGAGGGTCCTATTAATTTTTGTGGTTAGGGTGGGCCATTTCCCAAACTTTTTAAGTGGGGCATACCCCATTTTTAGTTTTGGAGGCGGGCCATACACGAACTTTTTTTGGGGGTCCTAGTAATTTTTGGGGTTAGGGTGGACTATTTCCCAAACTTTTTTGAGGTTCTTGGGAAATTTTTTAGGGACCGCCCCTGTTTTCCGATTTCCGAGGTGGAGGTAGGCCACCCCCAAAATTTCTTGTGCATTTGGGAGGTTGTTGACCCTATAAATTGGTGAACGCTTTATTCAACGCTACACCGCTCTGGACCGCTGACGTGACCGCAATATGATCCTTGGAAATTAAAGTTAGTGTGTCTAGCAGGAGTCGAACCCGCTACCTCTGAATTAAAAGGTCGGTACTTTAGCCATTCAACCACGAATACGTAACGCTATTAAATACTATTCGAGGATTTATATGTTGTAGTCTGTGACGCGCTCTTGCGTATGTTTTAATCGTAGTCAATTAAAATCAATATATAATTTGTAATTCTTATTAAATAGGACCGGTAGTGAGCTTAAAAACTTTTCGACCTGTTTAAATTGCTGCGAACACCCTCGCTTTGGAAGGCCAAATGTAAATTACTGATTCCTACCGCTTTTGGGGCATCGAAATTTAGGTCCTATTCTAGTGACCTTGAGTACAAAATGTTATTTCCCCAATAATTAATAAAATGGTGGCATTAAATTAATCTAAAACGCACTTGTTATATTCTCCTATACGAAGTAATTGTAAATCAGTAATTTTGTTAATATCTGATAAAGATGCATGAATGAATATAACACCACAGATACTTTGGTGATCACATTACTATTAAATATGGCATTGTCTCGAACTGAGTAATACACAATTCCTGGAAAACGTATTCAGTTTACATCCATATATAAAAATAACTATTTACCCAATAACAATAGCAGTTAATTTTTTTTTATAATTACAAATGAATCGGTATATTTATTTAAGGCTGAGGCAATATACCCATTTGTTGCTTCTGACGAACAAACACAGGTTTTACAGGTATAATCCGGTGTCTCATCCAATCATACGTTGGAGAAAAATCTCTTCGGTATTTGTTTGTGTTCTTGTGTGATACTGTAATCTCACTTCTGAAAAAATTGTGTTGCGATATTCACGGAATTGTGAATAGGTTGTAACAATTTTATTTTCTGACAATATTTTCACAGATATCTAATTTATTTAATTCATTAATAGTCAACTTAAATATAATAATGCTACACAATCTACGTAATAAATATTATATATTGTTGAAAACAATATAAGCTTTCGATTTGAACGTATAAAATTTCAATTTAAGCGGTGAAAAAGAATGCCATTTGTTAGTGTCTCCATAAGAGTTCCCTCCTTTAGATAATTGTAATATCATACTTGTTGTCAGACGGCAACATACGTCAAGAAATCACTTCCAACTGAGCTGTCGTTAAAGTAGGTCAACTGTTCTTTAAATCAAAGAACATGACGTTGGTGCAGACCACGTGTTGGAAGCACCAGAAGTTTAGGTTGTTCTTCAAGATGAAATCGTCTCGTCGAAGCTCACTACATGTTCGCATTAGACAAGACGTTAAATTGTTTTAAATGGCTTTAGGTTAACATGCATCTTAGGCAACGTAATTTGGATAACTTAAGCAGCTTACATTAATTTAAAAAATATATAAAATTTATTTGGCAAGCAATGAAGATTTGTTGGTAACTATTTGAAATTTAACCTTGTATGAAAGTCAATCTGACGTGCTTCAATTATTTGATGTGGACGCACGTGATGTCTTGTTGGATTTTCAGTTTCCAGCTAATTGGTTTGTTTGGCAATGGAAATTCCTAAATTCGTAATTGCTGAAACAAGAGGATTATAAATTATCAATTATTTTTCCGGGTATGGTCTTTATACCTAGCAGGTATTCTTCCGATGGATTATCATCTGGTATGTAATTTGCTTTCTTATACGTCAGCTGTTTTATTTGGTATAGCAGACAAATAAGTTTTGTTTGTTCACGTGGAAATTTCCTAGTTCATTAGGTAAATGACAAGCAAGTTATTTTTAAATTATGGCAACAGGAATCTATTAACTTTCACTTTTAATCTTTTCGTTAATACTAACAAAATACGGTAGATGTCGATATGAAGGTAGAAAAGGTTAACTTTCATATTTAATGAAAATTAAAGCGATTATTTGAAATATAAATTATTCTAGCTTAGAGAACTAAATTGTTACATTTTGCATTTCACTAAATGTTAATTGGAATATCTTGCCATAGAATGTGAGATTCAAGTAGTACTACTATTACCAACAGAAGTTGTAATATAAATTTAATTATTCAAAAACTCATACTTTATCACTTTCAAGATAAATTTTTGCTGGACTATACTAATATAAAAATTATTATATTTTATTTATGAGAAATACTGATTGCTATCAAGTACATATGTACATATCTTTCATTAATATTATTTAATCAAATTTAGTTAAAGAAGATGTCTTGTAAATAATTTACTTGCAACTTGAAGGAATAGATTTTCATTTTGGTCAAGACTATGATTATTAGTTGGAATGAATGAGGGTTGATTCTATTTAATTATAAATTGTGGATATAAATGCACAAACTGTGCTATCTTTGTCTTAATCTGTTTACAGGTGTAGCAGTGCATCTATAAAGGTCAATATCGAGCCATAGGTAAGAAAACTTTAGAGATTGTGTTTCAGTAATATGTTGTATAGCGGTAATTGAGTAAAGGTTTCCGCATTCGCCTTATACAAGGGACTCAAGTAAGGTCTTCTTCGTATACAAAAATTCGGTGGCGCCATATTCTCTACATTTTTGGTCGCAGTTCAACCCCGACCCAAAGCTCATGTTCTACCCAGAGCAAATAGCTCGACTAGCCGCTTAGCCTTTAGAGGTTTCCTCATCTACGAGCCATTTTCCACCGAAACTTGCCGTGGGCTCTATACATTTACTGGGAATCCTCTTGCTTTATCCTTGTGCCTGTCAGCTGGTCACATAGGAGTAAAAATCTTATAAATAGCCCCATAGTAAGGCAAAATGTAATAAGGTATTATTATTTTTTATTTCGGGTGCGGTAAAGGGAAATAGAATTATCAAAACATTTTGTAGATCAAATATAGTTTCAAGGTTTTTTATAAAGGTTTGTATAAGTTGCAAAGAAAACAAACAAATCTGACGTAATTTAAAACCGTTTTATGTCTTGCCTAGTATATGTAGTAGTAGAAACGAAGGAAGACATCTACGTCATAGGTGTCTGACCCAATTCACAGCACATTTACTATTAAATTTGTCATTGCTACGAACTGAGTAATACAGTTCTTGGAAGGTGTTTGCAGTTCATATTCATATGCAAAATTAATTGTTTAACCAATAACAAGAAAAATTTTGACTAGGGTAAGAATGCAACTGCTAATTACATATGAATATGAAATATTTGAAAAAAGCATGATGCAAATAAATGTCTTTATTAATTTGTTACTTCTGACTTCGATAACAAGTTAGGACCAGTATAATTCAAGGCATTCCAATCAAGCGCTCGAGCTAAATTTTGTGTCGTAAGAAAAGAAACGTCAAATAAACATTTTGCATGCCGCTAAACAACAAGAAGTTAGGTTTCATGGGGTCAAAGTAGACAGGTTTTGTTCCGAATCCAAGCAGGTGTTTGAGTTTTATGGGTAATACTACCATGGTTATTTTAGTTGTTTTACATATGGCAGAGACGATCCCCTACATGATGATCCAAACGAGACATTAAACTCGAGACATGATGCTACAGTAGCTAAAGCAGAAAGGTTAAAAAAATTAGGATACGTACTTATCGAGATGTGGGAATGTACGTTTCGAAAGTATATAAATGAAAACAAGGAATATCGAATTTACACTAAAATGCATTCCTCAGTAACTCAAACGGTTTTAAATCCCCGTGACGCATTTTATGGAGGTCGCACTGGAAATACTTTTGAATATTATAAAACTAGACCAGGAGAAAAAATTAAATACGTAGATATATGCTCCCTCTACGATTGGGTATGCAAATATTCAAAATTTCCCATAAAACATTCTGAAGTCTACGTAGGTCGAGAATGTGAACAGCTGCTGTTACAAAATATAAATAGATTAGTTAAATGCACAATCCTTCCACCACAAGACATTTAACACCCTGTACTTCCTGCAAAAAAGATGCACAACAAACTTATGTTTGTATTGTGTCGTACGTGTGGTGAAGAAATGATTCAGGAAAATTGCAATCACAGCGAACAAGAGCGTGCACTAACCGGTACATGGGTATTCGACGAGGTGTTAAAAAGAATCGAAAAAGGTTACAAGATAATAAAGGTTTACGAGGTTTGGTCTTATCAGGTAGATCAAATTGATAGAGCTAAAAAAGGTGGCGGTCTTTTTCGAGAAATGATGGACAAATTTCTAAAAACAAAGCAGCAGGCTTCGGGTTGGCCAGCAGGTTGTTCTTCACAGCCAGAGAGGGATAAATATATTAACGATTTCTTAATCACCGAAGGTATTCGGATGGAGTATGCTGAAATTCTGAACAACCTGGGTTTACGATCACTAGCTAAACTTATACTAAATTCGTTTTGGGGAAAAATAGGCCAAAGAGAAAATCAACCTAAAACAAATCTTGTCATCAATCCAAACGAGTTTTTTGGAATGCTATCAAATCCAAGCATTACTATAAATCACGTATTGCCGATAAACGAAAATACTGTTATTGTTAATTGACAATATAGAGAAGAAGCCTGTGATGTACAGGCTACCGTAAATGTTGTAATAGCAGCTTTTGTAACCGCTAAAGCTAGACTTAAACTGTACAGCTATCTTCAACTTGCCGACAGGGTTCTTTACTACGACACAGACTCTATAATTTACGTTTTTAGGCCAGGAGAATATAATGTTTCTACTGGAAAATTAATAGGCGATATGACAAATGAATTAGAGACGTACGAGCCTGGTAGTTACATCGACGAATTTGTGTCTGGAGGTCCAAAAAATTACGCATATAAAGTTTACTCTACAGACACACAAAAGGAAGTACTTGTTTGCAAAGTAAAAGGTATATCGCTTACCTACGCAACCGCACAACTTGTAAACTTTGAGAGCATTAAGAAGATGGTTTTAACCCCATCGCGGCCTTTATTTATAGTTTCAAAAAGTATCAGAAGAACAGAGGAGTACGAAGTAGTGACAAGAACTGAGACCAAAATGAACATACCAAATTCAACAAAACGTAAATTTTTTGATAACCACACTTCACTTTCATTTGGATATAAAAAACTTAAAACTCTTATAATTTGTGAATATTTGTGGAATTTGCATTTTTATAAACATTTTATGTAATTACGTATAGTTGTAAGTAGAAATTAATATTAATAGGGGTAATCGTATACAAGTATTATTTTTGGTTCAAATGTATTTAAATCTTCCAGTTTAATAATTTCCACTTATAGTAAATGCGTTCACATGTAGTTACTTTATGCCACGTTCTCCACATGATAGTTTACTGACTGTATATTTCCTAAAGATTGTATTAATAAATGTAAGTATGGTATAACTACTGGAACAACATTATTTTCTGCAAAGTTTACTTTTATTTTTAAAATGTACAATAATGACTATATAGTATTTGCAGTGTTGATAAACCGGAATCGATAGAACCGCTTTTGGTAACACCGGCTTTTGGTAAAATCGGTTTTCACTAAAACCTGTTTTGGTAAAATCGGTATTGGTAAATCGATTCCGATAAAGCGGGGTTTTTTTTCCACTTTCTGTTGCTTCTTATGGTCAAATGCTTTATATTTGGCAACCTGCTCTAGTAAACAATCTTTCAATAGTCTGAAACTGCAATCCTTGAAACGGCTAAAATAACAAGAAAATTGATTAAAGTAAATAAACGCTATATATATATATTTATTGTATTACTTTGGATTATCATAAACAAGAACTTCATGAAGCGATGTTCATACGTTGCCTTCCTTTTCGATAATATTTTCTGCTAAAATATTAAAACATTCCTTAATGCATTTGATGCGTTCATCTTCTGTAAATCGAAAGTGTTTACTTTTACCGCTTAAAGATAGGGCTTTAGGTTTAGCACGTGATGTAGATGGTCCAACATCAACCGTGGGCACTTTATTTAGCTTGTTACTGCTATCAGAGTAGAAAACTACGGATGCAACCATTTCCACATATGCTTCAGTATTAGTATAAGCTGCTGCATACAATTTGGCGTGTTGCAATATTTCCTGTGCAAATGCTGGATCAACAAAGTATGATTTAATTTATTTTTCACAAATGCTTGTATTATTTCTAACCAGTACGAAATTTTTTGATGTCCTCAACGCTAAGTTGTACGTCAAACGTTTTATTTGCTTGTGGACAAAATATTTGAATTGTTTTATATATGGGTGACATGATTTAAAAATATATTAATTTTTATTTGATACAAACAGTTAAGTTATAAATGCACGGCAGCGTATAGAGCGCAAGTCAAGTATAACTGTCAAATAGAACTACCACCGGATTGGCTCCATTATTTTTAAAAATAGCATTACAATACGGGATTAAACGGTATGGATATACGGTAAAATAAGCAAATTTCCTCGTACCGTATAAAAACGTGCTGCCGCAAACTCCCTATTATATTTTCTTTAGTGTACGATAAAAAAGTATTTTTGCTAAAAATGTCGCTTACGATGTTTTGGCATTAAGGGGTCGCTTTTATTGACAAATGCAGAATTGATGACTTGTGACGTGATCATAATATCTCTGACGCCTAGATAATAAAAAGATATTGTCTTATTATTTTCGTTTAGACAAGTTTATGTGATTCATCTCAATACTTATCACTCTTTCGTTATGGAATATCGTTTTTACAGATTCTGAATATTCTTGGAAAACACCAAATTTAATGCAGTATATTAAAGTTTCAACGGCTGCTATGCAGCGCTTATTGTAATTGCAGTGGTACCAACATTAATGTATCAAGTATTCTGATAAACCATAATATTCCTGAACTAAATTGGTAAAACGAATAACATTAAACTAGAATTAAGTGTGATAAATTAGATTTTAATCAGAATAACCCTACAGCAACAAACGTAACAGCACACATTTCAAAGCCTACTGAGGAAACTAAACTAATAAGCTCGCAAATCGATAACGATTTAAACACTTGCATATGATAAAGCTCACCTTTCGAAGGCGAATCATAGCAGGCAATTATAGGACGTTATATTAGTGAGCATTAAGGTGAGTATGTCAAGTTTACTAAATATTACAAAGAAAAGCACACTGTATAATATTGTAAGGCACCACTTTCAAAACATTCCATTATAAAGGGTAATAAGTTTCCATTAAACAATGACAATCGTTTACGAGTTGCCAAAGCAGTTTTGAATTTTTGGAAATTTTAAATCAAAAGCATAGTGCATCAAATAAATTCGTACATCACTGAATTAAATTTTTATTAAATTGTTTAAAAGCATTGCTTCAGTAGTTCTTAAAACTGTAAAAGAATTTTCTTGGAACATGTTTTTTAAATAGAAGGAAAATTTTTCAGTTTCTAAGATTGTGTTTAAAATTACAAATATATACTTTTATTTGAATTTACTAAAAATTAAATCAATTTATGAACACTCCAGATTTAGGTCTTCGCACTATCAGCTGAAAATAAAAACATTAAACAAAAATTTATCCACTAATCTTCTACTGACAACAACCCCTATCGATTCATCATTTAACCCATCAATGCCCTAAACTATTCTTTTTTGTTCTTTGATAGAAAACTTAAAATAGTGACTAATTTTACTGCGTACTTCATAAAAAAAAAAGAAAAAAATTACATCTTTTGCATATTTGAAGGAATTGGTGTGGCGAAAATGCAACAGTGGGCACATTCATTACCAATCAGGATCATATGGGTTTGTACTAAACCTCTACATAATTACCATCACAGTTTTATTGTTATATGTTTACATGAAATGTAATAAAACGTTTATAGTGCAACGCTGCATTACATTTTAGGCATTTTTTTATTGTTGTTTATCTGCAAAGTGCACAACGAGTTCTTTTTTCTTGGAATGGTAAAAGAGACCATTTACTATAATATTTTATCTCTGAAATAACCCTGGTTGAAATAAATACACAGGGACCTACAGTTACAAAACAAGAAATATAATTCCAAACGGTACAGAACACTTATACATTTGACCCCTTTTTTTGCTGTTCCAACTGACAATAAACTTACTGCTATTGATCTCCGGAACTGGAGTAAATCAAATTGGATTTGATATTTCAACTGCTAAAATACTCCTCAGGAAATGCGCATCTCAAAGGACGCAAAATTCCAAGTGCATTGTAACAATGCGAACCAAAGAGATAAGATGGGTCCCATTTGTGTGCACTTTGAACTAGGTAAATTAAGTCAAGAGAAGTTACTAACTTGCTGGTGGAAAAAAAATTAGTAGATTAAGGTTTTTTAACTAACAATAGACTAAGAGTAATATTAGGAAACATTATTTAACCAATACGAAGCAAAACTATCAAATCACAGCTTTAAGAATTAGAGTAGGATGTATCATAACATCAGAAATATGGTATAAAGCAAAATTCAAATATAGCATGAAGAAAATCACAAAATGTAGTGCACATAGAAAACTGTAGCAACAAATAAATAGAATATAATAAAATATAAACGCAAATTGTAAACAAAAACGGCAAGAGCATTTTACGAAAACACTAAACAACACCTACACTGCCTGTATAATGGGTGTTACACTTCTTTTGTCATTATCCCGTTAATCTTTTTAATTTAGGTTTTACCATTATTGAATATTATGATTGACTAATATGCCACGACTATTTGATGAACAAAAAGAGTTCTCCTTCTTCACAGGGTCATCTGTAGGTATCGCCCTATTTGATAGATTTAGATCTCTTATAAATCACTCAGGCATTCACATAATAGATAAACAATAGAATCATAAACATAATTTAATTTAAACTGCATAAACAAGAATGTCAATTATTAATACTGATAACTACTCAATTATTAATACTGATAACTACTAATTAAATTTAGTAATTGATGGGTCCAGCACCCATTTAATTAATAAAATAAGCACTAATGACCAAAGTCTGAAAATTAAGCATTAAGCTTGATGCAGGTCGCTAGGATGACTTCCTGTTCTGTGATCTGTTTGTAACGGCACAAGTATGATTAATTTTCTCTTGGTAGCTTTGATTACGAACATACTTCTTCTGCTGGAGATAGTGGATTGCAGCAACACTAACCCGTAGTTACAGCAGACAAATCTTTGTTGACTTTCTTTGTCTCGGGGTTTAAAGAACAGCTTCCACCATTCACCCTTACTTCTGGGACCAGAATGAATCCCTTGCAATATCTTCCGCACCTTGCCAACCGCACATTCAATCAACCCTCCACGACACTTCTAGGGCGCTTATTGGTGACTATTTTCGATTTACATATTCGAAATCCTTAGGAAAATTAATAAAATGGAAAATTATTACAATTGATAAAAAATAATAATATGACGGCATTACAGTTACCCCCCAAAGTTTTAAGAGTAATTGAGTAAGCTTAAATTACGCTTAAAATTTTTTCACTTGAGGTGGTTCGGCAAAATACAAGTCTTATAAACTATGTTATCTAATACGCTATATGTCCAAAATTGCCCATTGAGTGTTTTTTTACTAGTGTCTTTGTTCACAATTATACCTCTTTAAATTTACGATTTTTGCGTGTCCTTATACTTATCTGAACCAGGATAATTCAAAACATAGGCATTACTACCTATTTCAGTCACTACTTCATAAGGACTTTCATGCAATCGGAAAAATTTTTTTATAGTTCTGTCAGCAGCCGATGACTGATAATGGGTTTTTGCTAAAACTAAATCACCCGGATTAAATTTTTTAGGTTTATTTTTTGATCATGGTTGTATTTGCGCTTAGCTGCACAACAGAACGTCCGTTTTCTTGCCATTATAATTTTAGTTTCAAGCTTTAAATTTTTTGTTTGAGGAAACGGTAAAAATCCTTCTATTAAGTGAGTTGGCCCTTTATTTTTTAATAATTCGAAGGGTGTGAATCTGGTGGACTCATGCTCAACGCAATTCAACCAATTTTCTACCCTCTCTATGTGCAACGGCCAGCTACTGTGCTTCTCGTTACAGTAAGCCCTAATCAACCTACCAATTTCACGCATAACTCGTTCGACGGGATTTGATTCGGGTGATAAACAGCTGAAAATTTACAACTAATATCAAAATTCGCAAGTGTGCTTATCCAGATTGTGCTTGTAAATTGGGTACCGTGATCTGACAGTATGGCTTTTGGTTTCCCGGTAGTCCTTATGTAGTTATTTGTGAGTCTATTTAAAATTGTCGTCGCTGTAGCTCTTCGAATAGAATATAATTTTACATATTTAGTGAAAATGTCACAAATTAGAAAAATGTACAATACGTCCCCTCTTCCCATCGGTAACGGACCAAATAAATTTACGGAAACTAATCCTAAGCACTGCGCAGCTGTTGCATTTTTCATATATTCTTCACATTCTCTATTATCCACTTTAGTTTTTTGACATAAGTCACAGCTGGCTGTAACTTGATGAACCTTTCTTTAAAAATTTGGAATATAGCAATTTTCTGCTATAGGCGCTGTTGATTTTTTGCTACCAAAATGTTCATTCATTTGATGGTATTCCCAGATTACCTCAGGTACAGGTTTTCTTCTTTCTTACTCCTTTTGAATAACAAGTCTTCATTGATCACATAATTCTTTTTGAGCTCTACGGCCTTTCCGTGCAAATTATTTAGTATTTCATTTTTTATCCAATTTATATTCGTATCTTCGTCATGATCTTTTTTCAAATTCTTTAAGAGACTTTTTAATTTATTTGGTGGTGGTTTGTTTAATACTGCAACAACGAGTGGTTTGTTCCGAACGTCTCCTTTGTAACTGCATCTCAACAAAAAAATCTCCTATTTGTTTTTCTGACCCTTTGAAATATTTTATTTGCAATTGAAACTCTTGCAGGTATATACACGAACACATTAGCCGAGAACTTAACGCCTTACATGTAAAAAGGAATTCTAATTCACGGTGGTCCGTAAAGATAATTGTAGAATAACCCAAAATATAAGTTCGGAATTCTTTGCACGCAAAAACTATTGCCAATAATTCTAACTCAGTAATCATGTATGCCTTTTCTGCATTTAATAATGTTCGACTCCCAAACGCTGTCTAGTATTAAATATGTTTAGCTTTCTGTTAGTATTCATTCTATATTTAGACATATTGAAACGACTTTTTCTTTACAAAAGACTGAAACGTCTTTTTGTTCTATTGTACTGAAAGCACCACTGAAACGTTATTTCTTCTACATTAAGGCGCTAGTGAACCAAAAGTCTTTCGACATAGCTAGGGGTCTATTCCTGGGTAGAGCAATAAGAAGTGGGGGAGTCGAATTCTGTTTGCAAACCAAAGCCAAGCTAAATCAAATAGGCGCCACCATGTCCTGAGATAATTACGATAATTGCAAAGCACAGTTCTAAGGGCGGACGTGGAAACCCAAAGATAAAATGATCGCCTTCGATAACAACAACCTGTCTTATCAAAATAAGACGCAGCTCCTGTAAGAAATTGCAAAGATTAAATAAATAAAAAAGTAGAACACCATTTGCGTCCTATAAAAGTATAAAAAAAATTAAAAAAATATGTATCCAATATGATATTGGCACCAAATTATTACTCAGAAAAATTTTACCTTTGTGTAATTAGATTTGATCGCATTTGACCAAAATAAAAGCCTTAAATTTGAACTAATTGTTTACTAAAAAAAACTCTTTTAAAATATCGGAACTTTTTAACAAGAAAAAAAATTGTCATTGACAACTACATCAAAGTTAAAGTTTTGACTTTTTTTAAAACAACCAACTATACTTTAAACATGAACTTGTTATAAATATTTGAGAGATAATAATTTCTAAGCATAACACACTGAATTACGTTCTAACCTGGATAGATCTTTTCAGGTAGGTTACAATTACTAGAATCTTACATAACGTGGATTTAAACTTTCATATTTACGTTTAATAATTTATGTATAGATAAAAGCTGATCACAAAAATAGAAATGTTTTGTTTAAATTCTATTACAGCTACACAAAGCATCTGCTTTCAAGACAACATCTGCCAACTGTGCAAAACAAAAAAATATGACGTCGAAAACATACGTTGAAATTATCGAAGGTTCAAATGGAACAAAGCTTGTTATTATAGAAAGCTAATCCGACAAAATTTTGTTCTACGGCTTATAAAACCAGTTCAACAATAATTGTGATTTACACAATTTACTTGTTGTAAACATAATAGCAAGTTTACGTGCTCTAACCTTTAAAACACGTGCATGAAATATTTTATAACTAATAACGAACCAAAACTGCTTTTGTTGTTTCACGATGAATTGAGATGGAAATTACGTTCTTCAAACAAAGTTACCAGCCATTTCTAATTAGATACGACTGCATCCAAATTAACATCCATAATTTCTTAGTATACAAATTTCTTATTAGACAAATTTCTTATTAGACAAATTTTAAATCGACTGTTCCTAAATAACGGTAATTCTAAATTTTTGGATCCTACATGACGAATTCTACATGTTTCATTCTACGTGTCGCGCTAAATAAATTAATTCAAATTAAATTAGTTCGTAAAATATATACTTTACCAACCGTTAGTAGAAGATATCTCAATAGTTAATAATTGAGGCGAAGGTTGCCAACCTCTAGCCGAAAATACATCTTAATAAAGCTGTTGCCAGCGGCCGACTAACTTGTCGAAACTAGAACCGAGTGGTCGGGACGATAGAGGCGTGGAATACGAAATAAACAACTAGAGATGCGCTTGGAAATAGCTTTACGTAACACAGATATATTAATATAAGTAGATCAATAAGGAACAATGCACGCTTAGCGCATTATTCTTGTAATTCAATGCAAATAATTATTACTGAAAATAAAAATGTTACAATATTACACAACGTTCATAAGAATGTGCAGGGTGCAAGAAACACCCCTTCAGGGCAGGTAAAGTGGTTGATGGATTATGTCAGTCTGAAAGGGTACGTGAAGTAGACTCGTTGGGTTATAAAAATGTGAAAGTTAGTTGCCTTAAATAAGCTCTGCTATGTAAATATGTCCATTGCGAATAGACCTGCACCTTGCCGAAATTGTAAATTACTAGAACAGGTGAAATGGCTTGCGTGTTCTAATGAGCTTAAGAGCCAAACTACAAGTCCAACCAAAGTAGTAGGGTCGTTTGTGAGGAACCAGACTAAGACAGGTCCCCGAAAGAGGGCAGCGGCTCTTTCGGTACTTAGATTGGCAGAGACCATAGGGGTCGGTATGGCAGTCTAAGACACACTACCGCGACGTGGAAGGCAACGGGAAACCACCACATTATCTCCCTAGTACACAGCGTACCTAAATTATAATAAAATGATGGCATTCTCTGGGGTAAAATATTCCGGAGTTAAAATAGTCCCCCAGTCGGATCTCCGGGAGGGGACTACTTCGGAGGATGCGATCGGAAAGCTAAAAATAAAAGTCGGGAACATTCTGCGAGTCGGAGCGTGGAATGTTAGAAGTATGAAGCAAGTAGGTAAGCTAGAGAACCTAAAAATCGAAATGAATAGGTTATCACTAGATATAGTAGGGATCAGCGAAGTTCGGTGGCCAGAGGCGGGGATTTTGGAGTGGCGATTTCAGGGTAATTCATACAGGAGCAGAGGAAGGAAATTTGGGCGTGGGGATAGTTATGCGGAAAAGATAGGATACTGTGTGAAAATTACTTACAAAAGAACGAAAGAGTACTTATGGTTAGATTAAAATCTAAACCGGTAAACACAGTAATAATACAAGTATAAATGCCCACCTCTAGCTACAGTGACGAAGAGGGAGAAGCCATCTACAAAGATATCGAAGACATATTAAGATACGTAAAAGGACAGGAAAATTTAATAATTACGGGGGATTTTAATGCCGTGCTAGGTGAGGGTAGGGAAGGAGCAGTAGTAGGTTTATTTGGTTTAGGCACGAGAAACGACAGGAGAAATAGGCTGGTAGAATTTTGTGACAAGAACAATTTAATCATCACAAACCCCGGTATACTACCAATTAAATTAGGCAGTATGCAAAACCCAATTAACATTTGCAAAATTAAATACCCTACACTCTAGTATTATTGAACCAACCGATTTATTAAAAGAATTAATAAGAATTAGATCACTTATCCATTTCGAATGGACCTGCACCTTGCCGAAGTTCTAAATTACTAGAACAGGTGAAATGGCTTGCGTGTTCTAATGAGCTAAAAGCCAAACTACAGGTCCAACCAAAGCAGTAGGGTCGTTAGTGAGGAACCAGACTAAGACAGGTCCCCGAAAGAGGGCAGCGGCTCTTTCGGTACTTAGATTGGCAGAGACCATAGGGGTCGGTATGGCAGTCTAAGACACACTACCGCGATGTGGATGGCAACGGGAAACCACCACATTATGTCCCAAGTACAAAGCGTACTTAAATTGTAACAAACATGATGGCATTCTCTGGGGTAAAAGATTCTGGAGTTAAAATAGTCCCCCATTCGGATCTCCGGGAGGGGATTACTTCGGAGGATGCGATCGGAAAGTTCAGAATAAAAGTCGGGAACATTTGGCTAGTCGGAGCGTGGAATGTTAGAAGTATGAAGCAAGTAGGTAAGCTAGAGAAGCTAAAAATCGAAATGAATAGGTTATCACTAGACATAGTAGGGATCAGCAAAGGTCGGTGGCCAGAGGCGCGAGATTTTTGGAGTGAAGACTTCAGGGTAATTCATACAGGAGCAGAGGAAGGAAATTTGGGTGTGGGGATAGTTATGCGAAAAAAGATAGGATACTGTGTAGAAAATTACTTACAAAGGAACGAAAGAGTACTCATGGTTAGATTAGAATCTAAACCGGTAAACACAGTAATAATACAAGTATATATGCCCACCTCTAGCTACAGTGACGAAGAGGTAGTAGCTATCTACAAAGATATCGAAGACATATTTAGATACGTAAAAGGACATGAAAATTTAATAATTACGGGGAATTTTAATGCCGTGGTAGGTGAGGGTAAGGAAGGAGCTGTAGTAGGTTTATTTGGTTTAGGCACGAGACACGACAGGGGAAATAGGCTGGTGGAATTTTGCGACAAGAACAATTTAATCATCAGAAACACATTATTTCAACATCATGCTAGAAGACGATATACGTGAAATTAGACAACGGTTTAGGAATCAAGTATAAGACTGTAGAATCTATCCAGAAGCAGATATAGGTACTGATCACAACATCGTAATTATGAAGGCCGCACTTAAATTTAAGAATGTGAAAAAAAGAAACGGAAAAAGGCACTTGAACTTAGAGAAACTAAAAGATAAAGATATTCAAGAAAGATTCGAAAAAAAGTCAAATGAATTGTTCAAAGGTATCGGGAAAATATCTGATACTAAGGAAGTAGAAACAGAATGGAATAACATTAAATCCAGACTAGAAATGGCGGCCAGAGATATTCTGGCATATACACAAAAAGAAAATAAGAAACCATGGATAACAAAGGATATCCTGAATTTAATAGAAGAAAGACGAAAATACAAAAATAAATCAGTCGAAACAGGTAAACAGAGATACAAAGCCATAAAATGGGAAATTATTCGAAAATGCAGGAAAGCTAAAGAACAATGGATTGATGAAAAGTGCAAAAGTGCAAAGAGGTACAAACGAAGATGGAAATAGAAGAGACAGACGAAGCATACACATTAATTAGAATGAATTTTAGGGATATAAAATCGTATAGCAAAAATATAAGGGACGCACAAGGAAACGTCATTATAGAAAACGTAGAGAAAGTGGGTAGATGGCAAGAATATATAGGAATTTATGCAAGAGAGGAACTAACCGCATTAGAACAGGAACCAGACATTGAAAATGATGACTTGAGATATCCTACACTTAGAGATGAGTTTGAATTAACATTAAAGGGTCTGAAAAATGGTGAGGCGCCGGGTACAGATAAGGTGCAAGCAGAAACCCTAAAAGCCGCTGGACAAGCAGTAACAGAACGTCTCGTCCAACTTGTAAGCAATATGTATGAGACATGCGAGATACCCAAAGATTTCAAACGTAGCATCATAGTAACTATGCCAACAAAGAAAGGCGCAGATAGATGTGAAAATTTTCGAACAATAAGTTTGACAGCACACGTGTCAAAAATATTAACTACAATTGTGCAAAGACAAATGGAAAAACGGCCGGAAGAAATACTAGGAGAAGACCAATTTGGGTTTAGGCGAAACAGGGGAACACGGGAGGCTATTTTAACTCTGAGAGTGATAATGGAGAAAACAATACAAAAAGGTGAGAGCGTGTACGTAGGGTTTGTAGATTTGGAAAAAGCATTCGACAGTGTAAATTGGAAAAAAATGTTTGAAATACTAAAAAAGATTGGAATGAGTTATAGGGATAGACGAATAGTACACAGCTTATACAAAGAGCAAACAGCAGTAATAGAATTAGAGCAGGAACGTAGAGAAGTAAACATTAGGAAAGGGATGAGACAGGAGTGTGCCCTATCCCCATTGATTTTTAACTTGTACATAGAAGAGGCAATGAATATTGTCTAATGCAGGAAGACATTTGGAATTACTATGCAGGGACAAAAAAATGATATGCTTAGATTTGCAGATGATATAGCGGTATTAGCGTCTAGCAAGGAAAAATTAGAAGCTGCTCTTAATGAAATGGAAACGGTTATAACAGAGAGATACGGTATGAAAATTATCAAAACTAAAACTAAAGTTCTAGTATGCAAAGGTGGGAAAAGTAAATCAAAAACAAGAATACAAGTATGTAACACGAACTTACAAGAGGTTAAGGATTTCTGCTACCTAGGAAGCCAAACAACGCAAGATGGGAAAAGCACAAAAGATATAAAACAAAGATTAGCACAAGGTCGTGCTACATTTAACAAGAAAAAGCAACTACTGTGCTCAAAGACCACAAACATAGAAACAAGGAAAAGATTGCTTAAAACATATGTGTGGAGCACAGCACTGTACGGCTGTGAAGCATGGACAGTAGGAGAAGCGGACAAGAAAAAGGTAGAAGCCTTTGAAATGTGGTGCTACAGACGTATGATGAAGATATCAAGGACAGACAAAGTTAAGAACGAAGAGGTACTAAAAATGGTGGGGGGAAGAAAGAAATATGTGGAAAACGGTAAAAATGAGATAGGATGATAGGCCACATACTACGGCATGAGGGAATAGTGCGGAATATATTAGAAACAGCGATAGGAAAAAAGAGAAGAAGAGGCAGACCTAGGTTTGACTACTGCACACAGATAGTAAAAGATGTAGGCTGTAGGGGTTTCAGGGAGATGTGTAGGTTAGCCCAGAATAGAAATCAATGGAGGTACGCATCCAACCAACCCCAAGATGGATAAACTAATGACGAAAAAATAACTGTGCTTAAACATGATGATTATTATAAGTAACTACAAGAATTGGTTGGGCAATATTCTCGAATAATGTTAAGTGTGTGAAAGAATTTACTGGAAAACCATTATTTCGGCAAATCTCTAAGTGTTGGGGGATCTCGGTAGCTACAGGTTGCTTAACCCCCTACACTGAATCTCGGTGAAATAGGGCATAAAATTAGAAAGTAATAGAAGGGGAACGAGCTGTATACACATGCTGTGTGATAATTTCAGGGAACTATGTAGACTAGCTCAGAATATAAATAAGTGCAGGTACGTGTCCAGCCAGTTTTGAGACGAAAAACCTAATGACGAAAAAATAAGCGCGGATAAATCTGATGATTAGTATAAACAACTAGTTGTTGGTTGTGAAATATCTGCAACTAATGTTGACTGTGCGAAAAGATATATTGGAAAATATATTAAATCAGTAAATGGTTAAGTATTGGGTAACTTGGCAGCCACAGGCTGCTTAGCTCCCTTCACAGCCACTGAAGGTCGGAGAAATAGGGTATAACTGTAAAACAATAGAAGGTGACCGAACTGCATCTATCAAGAAAGAACAGCGCCTATGAGGAAAGACAACAACCTAGAACAAGAAGAAAATTGATGAAATCATATGTGTGGAGCACAGCACAGTATGCCTATGAAATACGGGCAGTCTGAAACGCAGACAGAAAAACGGTAGCAGCCTTTTGAAATGCTGTGCTTAGATGTATGAGGACGATAGCATGGACAGACAAAGATAATAACAAATAGGTTATAGAAATAGTAGGGGAACAAGGATATCTGGGGAAAAAGAGAAATAGAAGGTGGAATACGTTCTAAGGCATTTTTGGGGAATAGTATGGGATATATTACAAGCAGAGATAGGAAAAAAGAGGTAGATGTAGACCTAGATCAGATAGTGATAGATGCAGACTGTGTAAATTTCAGGGAAATCTGTAGGTTAGTTCAGAATAAAAAACAATGATGGTACGCGTCTAACCAGTTCCAGGACTGAAGACCTAATGATGATGTTGTAAATATGTATTGTCTTATTATTTTCGTTTAGACAAGTTTATGCGATTCATCTTAATACTTATCACGTTATGGAATATCGCTTTTGCAGATTCTAAATATTCTTAGAAAACAACAAGTTGTATGCAGCATATTAAAGCTTCAACAGCTGCTATGCAGTGCTTATTGTAATTGCAGTGGTACCAACATTAATGTATCAAATATTCTGATAAACCGTAACATTCCTGAACTAAATTGGTAAAACGAATAACGTTAAACTAGAATTAAGTGTGATAAATTAGATTTTAATCGGAATAACCCTACAGCAACAAACGTAACAGCATGCACACATTTCAAAGCCTACTGAGGAAACTAAACTAATAAGCTCGCAAATCGATAACGATTTAAACACTTTCATATGATAAAGCTCAACTTTCGAAGGCGAATCATAGCAGGCAATTAAATAACCAAAACAGAAGGTTTTAGGTAAAAACATGTTTTACTATAGTTACTGAATTAAAGTTTCTTGTAACTCCTAAATATGCCGCATTAATAAAAGGTACGGTTTACTAAAGCAACAAGCGGCTGTGGTATGCAAATAAAACTTCAAAAGTAGCATTTGCTTTTTATCATGACAAACAAGGAAGTCTTCTCTAACTTCTGAGATAGTCGGTTCATAAAGTACAATATGAAATCGTACGCCGCATGTTTAATGTAGTGTTAGTAAAATACAACATAGTGGCTTAACGAGCTGATTATGCATACAAGTTCCTGGGGGATACAAGGTTTTATTATTATCTAAAGTTGAATATCTTTGCGGTAATGTTAAGTTGTGACGCAGGCGACGATAAAGTTTATTTAATTTAATTTAAAAGAAATTCTACAAGTTTTGTTAAGGTGAAACCACAGCTCCTTTTCAACTAGACTTACAGTTCCTATTTTGTTTCACTTTACTGCTTGCTCCATATAGAATAAATGTAGTCAACGATTATGCGTATCCTTATTTTATTCCCGTACGTTTGTAAATTTTCCTATTTTGATTAAATGTCAGTTACCACCATTTGTTTCGTATTTAAATTATAAATTTTCTGTCTGTTTTTATAATATATTATGCTTTTTGTAACTCAAAAAGTACACCATTCACCTAATCTAAGATTTTAATAACCTAATAAACCACAAAGTTAATTTATGCGGGCTATTCTACTTTTACTTTTCTCTTGTTTATTATTTCTAGTGTGTCAAGATTATGTGTGCCTGATTATTTCACTAATATCTCCTGCAATGTATTATATATTGCGTTATATATTATTTTCGGCAATATTTTTAAGCGATGGTTTAGCATTTCAATAGTACTAAATATTTTTTCACTTCTCTAGTTTTGCATTTTGTTGATGCACAACAGTCTACTTTATGGAAAGTGTGAGGGAAGTTCTCATTCAAAAATCCTATTTTTAATCTATAGATTTTACTTTGTACTATCTCAGAGCACTATCTAATAGACTCTTCTGCAGTGCGTATCTAGCATTTGAAGGCGGATGGAGAATGTCATTAAAAAGGCGGCACAATAGTTTTCAAGTATCTATTTTAAAATTATTAATTTTATTTTTATTAGCATACACAGGTTCAAACTATTATTCCTATCGTTAATTATGAAAATATCTTTTTGTATGTAAAAAACTTATAAAATATAATATTGCAACAAAATTTAAGTACTTAATTATAACAGTATTTGCCTGGTTTTAACGTACTTAAACTTATCCTAAATAACAGTAAAATCTCCTTTTTTTGTATCGTCAGATTCAATGCTTAATATGGAGAAATTGTTTAATCTTTTTTGTAGCAAGTTGACCTAAGATATGTTTTAATTTGTTTAAGACGACTAAAATTTCTTTCCGCATTTGCACTGTTTGTCCCAATAGACACATCTTTAAAAAATGAACAAAATGATTTATATTCCTCAATTGTGTTAATAGCATTTAAATCTTTTTCGTAAAATTTTAATAGAATTGAAATACAATCAACGTTTTCATCTTCCTCTCCGTTTAAAATTTTCTCAGTGGTTAAACAAAGATTTTTGATTCTTTGAAAACAAATCTTTAAAATGAAAATAAATCTAATGTTTAAATCATGATTTAAATTTTGACGCTAATTTCTAATGATGAATAAATCTAATGTTTTAATTTCACATCTACGTTTAAAATTTTTAGTGGACAGTTTTGACATAATCTTAAAGCTTAAATCATGTCAGTATAATATATTTAATTTTCTAAAGATCTACTTTAGAATTTCGCGGGCAGAGTGAAGCGCTTGAACTGGCTTTTGCCTGAACTATCAGTGGAGTGGACGCTTTAGGTATCGTATCGTGCCTTATCTTTACCTGTAGATTTCCTTGTTTGCTTATCTTTTGTTTGTCGCACCTTATACCTGGTATTCCTGTCCGATTCCTACATGGTAGGAATAAATTTGCAGCCACCCAGGCGAACCGTACTTCACGACCCTGGATGACGAGCTCATGATTGCCGGAGCTGGTCCGAACGCTGGAAGAGCGTCGGGCGTACATTTTAATCCCTCCGGGATGGAGCCCTGATGGACTTGGAATGAAGCCAACTTTACCTAAACTCCGCGAGACGCCGGATATCTGGTGAGTATTCTCTCTGCTAATTTGTTTGCTATTATCATTTATTATTTCAACATATTAATTTCTGACTATTGCGCAATATAAATTGTGCATTGGTGACGTCATTGGCAGATGAGCGCGCCCAAAATCTGTATAAGATTAGCGTACCACTACGATGGTGTCTAGTAAACCCCGCTTGCGGTGTGAATTATCGAACTTTAAAACGATAATTACATTTTAAAGTTCGATAATTACAACACCGCAAGCGGGGTTTACTAGACACCATCGGTAGTTGGTAGCGCTAATCTTGTACAGATTTTGGGCGCGCTCATCTGCCAATGACGTCACCAATGCACAATTTATATTGCGCAATAATCAGAAATTAATATATATTGAAAATAATAAATGATAATAGCGAACAAATTAGCAGAGAGAATACTCACTCAGAAATCCGGCGTCCCGCGGAGTTGAGGTAAAGTTGGCTTCTATTCCAAGTCCATCAGGGCTCCATCCCGGAGGGATTAAAAATGGTACGCCCGACGCTCTTCCAAAGCGTTCGGACCAGCTCCGGCAATCATGAGCTCGTCATCCAGGGTCGTGCAGTACGATTCGCCTAGGTGGCTGCAAATTTATTCCCACCTATGTAGGGATCGAACAGGAATACCAGGTATAAGATGCGACAAACAAAAGATAAGCAAGCACGGAAATCTACATAGGTAAGATAAGGCACGATACGATACCTAAAGCGTCCATTCCACTCGATAGTTCAGGCAAAAAAGCCACGTTCAAGCGTCTAACGGAAACTTCTCACCACTTTTTCCCCTACTCCACTCGCGTCGCGCAATCTGGCGCAACTTACTGTGACGTAACGGAAGTACGCGCCCCGAGTCTTTTGAAATTGTGGCGCGAAACTTACACACATCAAAATTATACTAAGATATGTTTAAGGGCCAATTTGATTGGCACGTAACAATCGCGACAAAGCCACAAAAGAAAAAACTTAAAAAAAAAGTCTGTTAGCACAGTAACAGCTTAAAATCTAACTCCTAACTACCCTACATAAAACCTAACTTAAAACCTACAAAATGTTTATATAAGGCGCCACCTGGTTTTTTGACCGATAACACGTCTACAGAATTACCAGGAAACGGAATAGGTAGCCCCATTGTTTTTGACTACACTAATGATCGACAGCACAAATTTGTCGGGGAGCATGGAACACAACTTAAATTAAAATTGATGGGACAAGTCGCCTAACCTATCTAAACTAAAACTAACATTAAAGTTCTTACGTGCAAACACACATGAGCGTTGCATCAAAACTGATCTTTGTTGGCAAGAAGTGCCCAAATTTAAAAATGTTCATCAGAGTGCATTAAGTCTACACTCTAGCAAATTTTGTTACTGGTACTTTGGTTTTCTAACGATACACATTAATACTTGTCCATGACATAGTTGTGAATCAACAAATTTACCAAAAGTACCACCCTACTAAATCTTTATTTCGCTAACCTAACAAATTACATTTCTAGATCGGGTTAGCTTTTTCACTTAAATTCAAGAAAAATAATTCCCACGTCTGGTCATAGATACCACACGTTAGGAAGATAAAAAGGATAAGACAAGATCTCAAATTGTTGTTAAAGATAGTAGATAAGATAATGACAATGAGCTTAAATTGTTATCCTCAAAGGTAAGAGACAAGCTAACGATATTAAGCTTTAGTTATTATTTGAGATACTAGGTAAGATAACGCGATATTAAGTTAAAGTTATTATTAGAGATAGTAGGTAAGGTAACATGAATTTAAACAAAAGTTATTACTAAAGATAACGCGAGATTAACCGAAAGTTATTACTAACGGTAGTCGGCAAGATAACGAGAAATTAAACCAAAATTATTACTAACGGTAGTAGGTAAGATAACGATATTAAAACTAAGGGTATCATCAAAGATAACAAACAAGACAAAGGTATTGGCTTAGTTATTACCAAAGACAATGAATAAAGGTAAAGTTAGAGTGGCTCCGGTAGAGCCGTTAAATAGGGACTGACTCGTGCCCTCTAAAAAGAGAGACCTGTGAAGCAGGTCCGTTTACATGAAACGGCACGAGGGACCGGCAAGGCATTTGGGTGCATCCCTGCACCCGGCGTTGATCGATATCGGTGATATAATCACCAGATATCCACACGGTATATAGCGATATATAGATATATACACATTCACTCGCACATTCACACACTCATACATACCTTCACTGCCAGTGACCATGCGCTAACAGCGGCACCGCATGACCTCACGAGAGATTCCCAGAGACGAGGTCCAGGTGTCTGTGAAAACCTCCCGCGCAACCACACGGTGACTAACGGAAATGAAAAGGCAGAGAAACAGGAACGGTAAAAAGAGGGAGGTAGGTTATTTGGAATGCATAAGAGGCACTTCCAGGTAGAAGAAAGTAGACGAAGGGCTCGCATTGAGCAAAAGAAACAGAGAAAGGTGGATAGCAAAGCGCTACTCAACCAGCCAATGTGGACAGTAGCTCGGAGTGAGGGAACATCACTCTTATGTGGCAGACGGGTGTTCCGGGATAAGAACAGGTCCACCGAAAGAAGAATAAGGCATAGCGGAGACAGCGGGATAAGAAAAAGTATAGTTTTTGGACAAGCGTCCGAGAGAAGGTAGAGAGTTGTCCCTGTTAAAACACAGCACAGTCTGAAGGACCACCTGCGATATTAATCCGACAAGATAAGGTATCACAAATTTAAAATTCACTAGACTCTTAAGAGAACTAGTACGATCATTTTCCTAACGAGTGCATCCACTACGATAAGAAAATCAGACAAAAGTTGACACAACAACTTAAAAGTATCATTACAGATACAAACACACGAAAACAAACTGTTTTAAGGTAGTTTTTTAAAACGGTAGCACCCTAAACACACAAAAATGCCCAAATGCAGTTAAATACAGGTATACTGTCCCAATATGCTAAAACAACCAAGAATTTAATAAGATATCAATAAAAAGCAATAGCACCTCACCACAAAGTTCAATAAAAAATTATGAAAAAAAAAATGTTTATAAGTTATGTTGATTTAGTAGAAAAAGAAACAAATAATGATATAGTATAATGTGGGCGAATGCAATAATTCAGAGGAGAAACACGTGGAATAGACAATCCAAGTTCTTTGCAACTGCGAATATGAACTATTTCTTACAATGGCATAGGCCGCGTCTCCTATGTGAGTCCAAAGAAGAAAAACATCCACTCAACATCAGCTAAAACCAATCATAAAAATTCAATGAGTTATTTCAACCAAAGTTACGACAATTACCACACAAAATTAAATGACGTAAGAAAAATACTAAAAACCAAATAATATGCTGTAGGAAAAGTTCGAGGATTAATTAAATTAAACGACAGAGTTATATTGGGGGGTGTTGAGAATAAAGTGATATATAAGTAACGGTATGGCCAAGGAAAAGTCAACCAAAAGGAAAAGATAGCTAATTTAAGGTAAGTAAAGTTAAACGTGTAAGAGATTATATTCTGTATGAGAGAGGGAATAAGTAATTAAAGATAACTCATTGATGGTGAGAACAAAAAAATATTAGGTAAATTGTGAGGGTTTAATCATATTAAGATACCAGGTATCAGGAATTAAATTTGGAATGTTAAGACAGGCAACATTACGAGATAAGGCATCAGGTACGATATTTAATTTGCCAGGCCTATGCCTAACATCAAAAGTGAATTGAGAGATACGCAAGTTCCATCTTGCCAAACAACCTGCGGGCTGTTTCAACTTATTAAGCCAAGTGAGAGCAGAAAACATTAGGTACATTGTCAAAGAAGTAAACGTGAAAAGCTCTTAGATATACGTAGGGTTAGACGATTTTAAAGAAAATTTTAAGGCATTTAATGAGGTTTAAATCGATATGTGAAGAGATAAGAGTAATTAAAACTCGATTCACGAATAAAATTGTTGAAAAACAAAAAGATATTTTAAAAAACATATAAAAAAAAATATGCAATCAAGACAAAATCATACTCGCTACATGAAAGAAAAATTCCACGATACATATACAAAAGGTTAGTATTCCAAATTATTGGAACGTTCTTTCGACATTGCAGGAGTTATCAACAACTACCGTAAATGAGTTTAAATAATAAAACGTTAACGGAAATTTCTTTATTTTAGTATTCAAAGGAGCAGATATAAAGCGATGCAGTTTATTACAACGTTGTGGAAGGTAAAGATATGGTTAGGTAATTTCGTTACTATATATAAAGCAAGAACCTCTATAAAATGCATTTATAGGTTATACTGTTTAAAACAATCAAGGGAACAGCTTTTAAAACTATATCCAAGCAAGATAATATCTAAGAAAAAAAATATATCAGGGTTAAGTCAAAATAACGCTTTAAAAGACACTAAAAACTCAGGTAAGAAGGAAATCTATATTTGGACAAACAATTTTGTTATATATATATATGTAATTGTGAGTTATACTAAATGATTTTGGTTATAGAAAACACTTCAAATTATAGAAAAAGGGAAGATAATGTGTTATTTAACAAATGCAACAAGGTCCCGTTAAACTAGCATTTTCAAAAGATATTCTAAAGGTGCAATTCACTTCAATAACGTTTGTAAACATAAGGTTTCTTTAAAAGCGAGTTTAAATATCCTACTCAAAGAGGTAAATGACTTTTTTAAAAGTGTAAACACACAAAGTAATTTAGGTACAGTTTTTTTTAAAAAAAACAGGAAGGGTTATGTTTAAATTTAAAAGAAATAGATAACTTGCATGATAAACGGTGTTTAAGGAATGCAATTACATAGTTGATTGATTGTTTTTTATGTATAAATAATTCGCTTACCCGTATAATACAGAAGGTTAACGAATAAATCCTTCAAAAACTTGGAGTTCAGTTTAGAACCACTAAACACATATTTCAGATAATTTCGGTTATACACTTTAAAGTTACAGTAAATTAATTAGATTTAGGTAGCATTTTTAAGACAAAAGGTATAAATTACAATAACCTTAAAATGACGGTTTTCATTACAACAGCTGACATGTCAATTCAGGAAAATCTCTGGGGAAATTTACAAGCTACCAACCTGAAATTTAAAATCTACAGATATCTTAGGGAACATATATAATGACGTTTATTAATTTTTTTTTAGATGAAAAAGCTATTTATATACATTAGTTAATACAATGCCACCTAAAAACCACGTTGGCCGGCAAATTCTTACATTTAAAACGATAATTACATTTTAAAGTTCGATAACTACAACACCGCAAGCGGGGTTTACTAGACGCCATCGGTAGTTGGTAGCGCTAATCTTATACAGATTTTGGGCGCGCTCATCTGCCACTGACGTCACCAATGCACAATTTATATTGCGCAATAATCAGAAATTAATATAAATTGAAAATAATAAATGATAATAGCGAACAAATTAGCAGAGAGAATACTCACTCAGAAATCCGGCGTCCCGCGGAGTTGAGGTAAAGTTGGCTTCTATTCCGAGTCCATCAGGGCTCCATCCCGGAGGGATTAAAAATGGTACGCCCGACGCTCTTCCAAAGCGTTCGGACCAGCTCCGGCAATCATGAGCTCGTCATCCAGGGTCGTGCAGTACGGTTCGCCTAGGTGGCTGCAAATTTATTCCTACCTATGTAGGGATCGGACAGGAATACCAGGTATAAGGTGCGACAAACAAAAGATAAGCAAACAAGGAAATCTACATAGGTAAAGATAAGGCACGATACGATACCTAAAGCGTCCACTCCACTCGATAGTTCAGGCAAAAAAGCCACGTTCAAGCGTCTAACGGAAACTTCTCACCACTTTTTCCCCTACTCCACTCGCGTCGCGCGATCTGGCGCAACTTACTGTGACGTAACGGAAGTACGCGCCCCGAGTCTTTTGAAATTGTGGCGCGAAACTTCCACACATCAAAATTATACTAAGACATGTTTAAGGGCCAATTTGATTGGCACGTAACACAGTATTACATTTTGAAGCCAGCTCTTTTGCTAACATTTCAATCTTGAGAACGTGCCGTTGTTTCTCATATCTTTTAAGTCTTTCGTAGCTGCATGTATGAGATTTTTCGCTAATGCTAAATTGATTTCAGCTTTTATAAATAATTCGAAAGTATATAAATTTTTGATAAAGTATCTTTCCAGAAACAGAGCAAAATTTAAACTCGAAAGTTTTTATATAGCTTATAAGTCCATTTGCCTCAGCAATTTGTTTAACATTCACGTTGACTATCTCGCCTTCAACTATTCTTAAAATTGTCTCGTGAATCGCAGATGTTTAAGAAAATTGAATCAACTGCTCTCTTATGATTGGCCCAACGAGTGTTGAATAATTTTTTTAGTGATATATTTGCGGATTTAAATGCAGTCTGCACAGTACGTATTTTTTCAAAGAGTTTTACCGTCGAAAACTTTCTGAAATGTAAACGTAGATTTGCTCCATCATACCAAAAAATAGTTTCTTTTCAATGCATGTAGTAATAGAATCTACAAGAACTAAATTTAAATTATGAGCACAGCAGTACACATATATTGCTTCTGGTACAAGTTGCTTTATTCTTTTTTGAAGGCCGCTAATTTGTCTAGACATAACGTTGGCCCCATCATACGCTTGCCCTCGACAAAAAGTTACGCCTATATTTATTGAATTTATTTTTTTTAATACATCAAAATATGATTCTGCCGATACACTAGAAAGGTCAATGAATTTTAAAAATCTTTTTTCTGGAAATCTTTCTAACTCGGAATTTTTTGATGTTGAGGGAGCTAATTACGACTGTTCGAAAAACAAAAGGCCGTTAGTGATACTATTTTTATTGGGTTTAAGCAATTTACACGGCGAAATGTGCAATACAAATTAATGAAATAAACAACGGAAAGGTTGAAATTGTTCATACAACATGAACGGTTAAATACATCCAGTGCCGGACATGTCGATTCAAAATTCTTAACGACACTGTTTTAAAATATACGTAAAAAATGTATTGCCAGCAAAACACCAATCAGCAGTCGGCATTGTAAGCACACACTTGTGATTCAACAAGTCAGGGTCAACCTAACCACAAACGGAAACCGATCCTTTCTTATCTTTGATCATAAAATATGAGAAAGGTATAAGGTGCTAAACCGGCGACACAGCTTCACATTTGTTATCAAGAATTCCTAGAAAGGTTCGCCGGAACAAGTGCCTTATCGAATGAATTTCTATGGCTATACAGGAAGTATCACTAGCTCTTGAGTGTTTAGTAATATTTGAATCTAGCTATCGCGATAGGAAAGTTTTCGATGTAAAATAATGATTTCAGCTTAATTTATGTATTCTAAATTCAGATTAGGTACCTTAGTATTATGTATTTTGAAAAATTATTAAAATTACTTTGTAATAAGGGCATTTTTATAGAAATGTGAGATAGATTTTTAGCAATAGGCTCCAGGTCACCAAGGGGGGTGAGGGGGAGTCCCCCTCCCCCGACCGCCATACTACATACGCCTCTACTCTACCGCCAACTTTAGTAGACTTTGGCTTTTTGAAATTCAGATGATGTATTATGCAATCTTCACTTAGTTCCTCAGCCTACCTAAATCTCTCAAAGCAACTAAACTTTAATCACCGAAATAAAGAGTTTATATAAACTTTTTTCGCCTGCCTACTTTGTTTTCTTAATCCACTTATGATAAGCGTTTTTATTGTTTAATATTTTACTTTCATTATTAAACCTTTTGCAGATCTTCCTAAATTTTTTAATAAACTCTAAACTACCATTAATTATTACCAATTGTATTTCATCCCATCAGTTTTTGCGATTCTTCTTTAGCGCCGTACATACTCTAATTACCTTGTCGTAATTCTTCAGTTCCTTGTATTTCTTGCTATGAGGCCATAATTCTATACCTACTTCTTTCATTTATTAAACATTGTTTATGTTTATCCATCTTTTCTTAGCTATACACATGTCAGTTTTTAATATATAGTATGCTTCCTGTTTTAATACGTTTTGCTTTTTTCTGTATCATCAAAAACTATAGCTACTCCCCCTTAATGTTCGCATTTTTGATAGATAACGTTACGACTCCATACCTATGAATCCACCTTAAACTCTGTAATCCGCTGCTTTATTTTGGAGATCTTATACTTACCAATATTACGGAATATGTTACATGTATACAACCTATTTTAATGATTTTGAGCACTGTATTAACCAATCAATCCAAATATGATTAAACCAATTTTCCTTTAACTTTTAACATTGCCTCTTCATAAACTATACTGTATTCAGAATTCACTCATCTCCCTCTGTATTGACGAACAACTCCCTTAAGGTTTTCCAAATATAACAATGCCTTTCTTAATAAGCGAAAGGACCCTTTGAATTTGGCAATACATTTTATTTTAATTTTCTCATTTATGTTCGTTGTATTAACAGTAAGCCTGATTGCTATTATGCCATCACTAGCCCGTTAAACACCTCCCATAGTTTTGCCGTTTACTCATTTACGATAAATCCCACAACTGAATGACCACTACCTGAACATAAGTGAAATGCTCTATATTCTAATCAAAAGTTATTTTCTCTTAGCGATCTGAGTGTACTGGCCTTGCCCTATTTAGTTGTAACCGAACCATTTCTAACTTCTTATTCTCTATCTTCACTACCGCCAAGAAACCCCTAATGCGTACGTCAGATATTTGTAGCGCGTGCAACAGTTTTCTTTATCTTCTTTTATCTTATTGAATGACCGCAGCAGCCTGCCAGTGTTCCGTCATTTTTATGATGTTAAACTTAGTTCTCTGATAAAAGATGATATGTATATATATATAAAATAAAATGTATCTGTAAACAAACTCTACGAAAATAATAGAGCCTTATTTTATATATTGTTTTACACAATTTCTTATTACGGACTGCAAATAACTTGTCTTTATATATATATATATATATATATATATATATATATATATATATATATACACTAACCAAACAAGTATGTTGGATAACTAAATACGTATTTTGACCACTAGGTGCTCATCATCAGTAGCAAAGCTATTTGAAAGCAATTAAAGTAAGTAGGTTGTTCAGAAACTCTTCAGTAGAATGTTGACAGGCTAACCAGCCCAATTTTTGTGCATTATCTCGTGTCCCGGTTCCCTGGAGGGTTTTGGGGTACCTGAGTATGCATCTAATCTAGAATTTCCCGGGCAATCTAACTCTGTTGGAATTTTTAAAAGTTAAACCCCTTTAAAGCCCCAAACCTTAAATTTTTTGCATTCATATCTAACCTAGGTTTTCTTTGACTAACCATATTAACGTTGTCTATAAGTTCTCGAGCAATCTAAAGCCGTCGAAATTGTTGAAATCCAACCGCCCTTTACAAAGTTACACCCCGATTTTAGGAAGTTGTTCAAACCGTCTTAGGGTATGACACATAAGTTTGGTCTAGATTTTTCTAGGGAGTCTAAATCTGTAGATAGATTTTAAATAGGGCCACCCCTTACAAAGTTACACTTTTAAAGGCCCCAAGCTTCTAAATTTTTGTTAATCTATATCGAACTCCATTTTTAAAACATTTTTTTTCGCTGTCCAACACATGTACTTTAACCAACCATTTTCCGAAAATCTAAAACCACTAGAAATTTAAAAATGAACCCTTTATAAGCCATAAGTGTTTGATATTTAAAACCATTTTTATACAGTAATGTTCTGTTTTTAGAATAATGTAAAACATTCCAATGTAATGTGTTTTTGATATATAAATGGGAAGGTCGAGGTTAGCAACAAGAACCACACTCTTCAATTAGAATATTCAAAAACATGATTTTTAAATTTTTAAAACAGGGTAAACCTTTACACAAATTTTATCAATTTTCTGGTTTTACATCTAGTTAACTCAAAACTAAATAGGATTGGAAGATACAATTTGTATCTAAACTACTTTCTTGTCGAAAAAACCCCAAACCTCTAATTTTTGTCTATCTGTATTTAACTCCATTTTTAAAATCTTTTTTTTGCTAAAAAAAATACTTAATCTCTATCCTTGTGTTCCTATGCATAAGTTAATACACTTCCAGGGATGACGTTACGCTTGTCATCTTCGCTTGAAAAACTAATTTTATTAATAAGCTGCGTGTACAAATCATGTTTTTTACTCCGAATACATACGCCAGCAAGTACTCGATACCACCCAAATAAAGAATTAGATACCTGGCGACTGTTAACTTCTTTTTCCCTCGTGTACACCTAGGCACGCTGCTATTTCGTGGCGACATCTAGCCTTTTATAAATATGGAACAATGTAATAGTATTTTAAAATTTTAATTCCGACATTATACATAACAAAATTTAAAAATATTTAATGTCGAGCATGGAGCCATTTAAACTTAATTTTAATAGAATGTTATACACAGAAGACAGTCCTTTCTTCATGTTTGTTGGGAGTGGTTTTAATTTTATGTAATTTTATTCGCAGCTTAAAATTTAAATCAACATCCAAGTCCTATATCTCCTTGTCTAGCCAATAGTTCGATACATAAAAGGCGTCTAGGTTTTCGAATTGCAAAATGTACCGAAGTTTGTCTTTATATATAAAGTTTTAAATTCCACCGACAACCAGATCCATTCCTTTGCGTAATTCATGCAGTTTGTGACAATCTTTTAATTGCGGCTTTCCCACTATATCCTGCATACGTATCTTATTAGCTTGATTGACTTCTTCTTGTCGGTATTGGAGGGAATCCTTATTTTCCCACTTACTGTTGCGTAGTTGCATGTTCACCACTTTTGGAAATATATGATCGTTATAGGTTGGAAGACCCACGGTTTTAAATGATCCGAAAGGTTCTTTACTAGGCACATATACAATGTTTAGCGGAATCCCTTTGGAGTGGTGTACGACAAGGTTACGAAACCTGCAGTCCTATAAAATAGCTGCTGTTTAGTGTATAATAACTTACTACTGTACGTGTATTGGGGGAATAGCAATACAAAGAAATTGACTGGCTTGCAAATAAAGTTGTCCGAAAAACCAAAGGAAAGAGAAAAATTGATAAAGCATGTGCTTTCGGCTATTATTTTTAACTATTTACTTGTAAAGACAGTAGAGGAGGAAGCCAGCCAAGATAAAATAAAAATCTTACACAAGTGCTACATTAAGGCAGTTCGTACATATTTTACACAATCTGCAACACCATATTCTACAATTCCAAAAGAAATAATCTTTTCGGAATTGTGGTTGATAAATACGCCTAACATTCGCTCACAGGTTGTACGACAACGCGTAAATATTGGTAGTAGACTTTAACCGTTTACGCTAAAGGAAATTACCCCATTAAGCACGCCATACGCTGTAAGTGGAAGAAAAAGACAGCTGGAATTAGAGGAAATAGATGCAAAAAGGGGAAAGTTGGACTACATGGAAAACATTGCGACTATACGCGAACAATACAAAAATGTGTTAGACAAAGAACACCTTATTAGAGAAAATGAGGAAGGATTAAATGATTATTTTATGTGCCAGTAGATACATCCGGGTTCTACAAGATGTATGCATTTGTGGTTAGCAAAAAAAAAAACTCTTTTAGTTATGTATGCGTCATTGCGGAAAAAGCTGGTACTAAATCCGTATACTTTTTAAAAGGTTATTCTAAAAACGTATGTATCAAAGTGGCAGATGACATAGACAAACAACGACCGCGGGTTTCGTAATGTTGTCGTACACCACACGCAAAGGGATTAAAAAGGAATTAAAAATCACACGTAGGTAAAATTGTATAGGATATGTAGTACTAAATAGTAATTAAAGGGTTTCAAATAACCTAAGAGGGATTTAATTTCCTATAAAGACTGATAACGGTTTCTTAAACGGGACCGATATTTGATTAAGGAAGATAGCATAATTTATGTGAAGACATCTATGGGGTTATGTCCACACTGCTCCACTCAAATGGACACTCTGAAATTTGAATACAGATATCATTTTGGAAACAAATCTGTAGATTTTGACACAACGTACAACATTATCCATTCGTCTCTACAGCGGGTGTTGTTACCTCAACTTAGCTGTCCAGTTAACACATTAATTTATATGAACATTGCTACGACATTTACTCCAGGTTCGGTCGTAACATTATAGTGTGCCTGTGCGCACCAGCAAATACATAGGTGACAAGAATAAATTCAGTATCTCCCAGTTGCTTCGCGACTGCGTTTTAAACTTACCAATGGTTCCTACTGTGGGACCTATGTGATGGACCTATAAGTACAGGCACCAATTCATCACCAACAGGTACTTGTTAAATAAGGGCAAACGAAAGTAACCTCAATAAGCATAAAATAATTATATTAACAACTTACTCTGAATTAAAAATTTGTAACACATGAACGTATGTACATTAGTAGTCTATTAAAACATATAAGAAACTCAAATTTAAACTTGAACTGGTAACTACTGTTATACCTTGAAGCAATTGCTTTAAAGTTTACAAATAAACTTTGAATAAGTTTCAACAACTATTTTACCGTCAAATAAAAGTATGACTGTTATAATATTAAAATCTACTGTAAATCGCAACATAAATTATATTCAAGCATATGATTAACTACGTAAATTAATGTCCCATTACTAATAATAATGGCACCAACACTGATTAAATTACACTTATTACTTAAATACTTATCGTTACATGAACAGCAGCATCCATCTGCCAAATACATCAACAGGACTTGAACGACATTCCCACTGGAAATCAATCGTACTGGATTCCCAACGTAACACTACTGCATTCGCTGACATCCGCAATACCACGGCTGTATAAAGTCATAGCAGACAAAACATACCCAAAAAAACCATACAGCATTTGTACCCAAACCAAAAAATCTAAAGTAAGAGGAAAAATAACCCTCATGTAAGAACACTTACAGCTAAATATAATATTTGTTAAACTTACCCTCATAGATCAGGATTATTACAAAATAATACGCAGGTAGAAGATCAACTTGTAACCACATGTGCTGAATAGAATATCAATTTACAATACTAATAAATCCAGTTTAACTGTATGCCAAAAAATTCACTCATGCAGAATAATTTTGCAATAACTTCATGCGAATTGAAAAAATCCCATTAATGGATGGTTTATACAAAACCAGATAAATTCCAATTCAAGCATGCCAGTCTAACTATCACTCTAGTATGGAAGGACGACCAGTGATATCTAACAACACATTTTACAGATAACCCAATACAAATAACGAAATTCCTAGGTCAGTAACAATTACAAACACATTACCAACAATCTAGTATCAACAAAGTAATCCAGGAAAGCATTCAATACACAATATGATTAAATTCATTATATCCTAGTATATACAAACAAACAATCCAAATTATAAAGTCATATTTACAAATACACAAGTAAGGAAATAATATGAGACTAAAACTCATCAATTTAAAAGGAAAATACAATAATGAAAATCAAATTAATATCAGAACTACTGAATACATATCTGTACAATTGACTTTCCTTTAAATAATGAAAGGCCTTATCTATATCACCAACATCCAACCAATAGCAGATAATAATAACATGTATTCCAAAATAATTTGAAATATTAAATGATTATTTAAATCTTGAATATTAACAACTTGAACGAAACTGACTTTAAGCTTGATTATTATTTATTAACAAAGCAAAATCAATACTTTAGATTATATCAGCTTGTTGAATTATTTAGAAACTACTCTTACAATTTACCAAAAACTGTAACTGTAACAACATCTCTATAAATATATCCGGAAATTTGTCTTCAAGTTATACAATGCTCTAATGATTTTGGTAGACTTGGAACGATTTTTATCTTTAAACGTACTTGTACGCTAATGTACAGTTTAAAAATGCATCCCTTTCACCATGTAAATATTTGGTTAGGTAGAAAAAACGTTTCTACCGTAAGAATTATTTGTATACCTTAATTATTTGCAAATAGATTTATTTTTTGCATAATTATTTTTTCTTGATATCAGCAATTCTAATTATACAACTTTTGTGTAGTGTGGTAAATCAAAATCAGTACTTTTATTTTTAGGTAAAGGGAATCAAAAGTTCTGAATACTCATGTCAAACTAGTCTAGCATTTCATTAAATACGTTCACAAGCGGACGATTAGTTTTATGAAAACCGGAGAATTGTACAAATTAAAGCTGTAGATTGAATTCTCTAGACTAACCTCAAGCGATTTCCAACGGGAAAAGATACAACTTGTATATATAAATTAAGTGCCTACATTTAACCTTAGTGGATCAATGCCACATCCCATTTCCTAATTTTGTGTTTTAGTAACCTCTACATTATTCAGCTGGTGCTGTTTTTCAAAACCCCAAAAAATATTTGAAATTATGTGGCTGCCAACCAAATCACTGATTAAGACAAGTATTTTTCGACGATTGTACTTTAACCTTAACCACCATCATTCAATCAGACAATGTTAAGAACCAAGAGGTTTTAGAAATGGTAGGGGAAGACAGAAATATGTGGAAAACAGTAAAAACAAAAGAGATAGGATCATATGGCACCTACTGAAGTGTGAGCGGATAGTGTGAATTATATTTGAAGCTGAGAAAGGAAAAAGAGAGGTAGAAGTAGACCTAGATTAGACAATTGCACACAGATGGTGAAAGATGTAGAATGTGGAAATTTGAGAGAAATGTGTACGTCAATTTAGAATAGAAATCATTGGAAGCACGCGTCCAACCAATTCTAGTACGGAAAATCTTATGACGAAAAGATAACTGTATTTAAATCCGATGGTTACTGCAAACTACTGCAAATACTGTTTAGCAATATTCTCAACAATTGTTGAATGTGCAAAAGGAGCAATTGGAAACCATTGATTTGTAAGTGTCTATGCGGGGGGGATGTTAGTAGCTGTCCGGTTACTTAACCTCCTTCACGTACCTTTGAATATCGGTGACGTAGGGTATACTTTTAGAGTACAAAAGAAGGAGAAAAGTGCAAAAGGTATTTTAATTAATTAACTTAAATAATGTGCTGGCGCGTCTTATTAGGTTTTGTGGACTGCATGGCGAAGGTATAACAAAACGCGAGCTTTAAATGCGAAAATTGTATGCATGTAAAAAACAAACAGAAGGCATAAATTCACTCACCGATATTGTCCTTGGTGTGTGGTCCTCTTCAATGTTGCTGCAATGCCCCCGGGGGAGTCAGTTGAATGCACTGTTGCAAGCACTATACTTTATTGTGTATAGCTTGTTACGCACAACCATCCCGGTACTAGGTCGAAAGAAGAGTCCTCGATTTTCGTCACAAAACCACTTTCGCACGCGTTTTATTTTAAGAGACGCAAGCGCACTGCACAATTCAATTCCACTATAGTTTGGGTTTTAATCAATACGAAACATTTTGCCCACCAAAATAGCTTTGAGCTATTTTTTTTTTAACTTAACACGAAAAATTTAACTTTGACCGAGTCTTGTATGTATGTAGAACTAAAGGAATATAATAATGCTTACGAAACTATAATAAAGAACACTAAAATAACTAATATTTATTATTGAGACGGCAATGGGCATAGTTTGACCATTGGTCTTTTCAAATTGCCTCGTGAAGTTTTTACGGTGGCTACACGAGGTACCCCATCGCTTCCAGAATGAAGCTCTATAATTCTGGCAAGTTTCCAATTTAAAGAAGGAACACCTTCTTCTTTGATGAGCACCAAAGTACCTATGTCAACGCCGTCGAGTCTCTTGGACTTGTACCACCGACCACGTTGATACAATTGGTGTAAATACTCATTGTGCCATCGAACCCAGAAACTTTGATGCATAGCTTGAATCAACCGCCAACGAGAGAGCCTAGAGATTTTCAAATAAGACAAGTCTGGGTCCGGAGGTGCTGTCAAGGGTTCTAAAGTTAGAAAGTGACCTGGTGTCAGTGACGAAAGATCATTGGGATCCGAACTTATGCTGCACAAGGGTCTTGAATTCAACAATGCTTCAATCTGAGTGATTAAAGTATGAAACTCCTCGTTTCCAACAACACGAAATAAGTGAGTTTTCACCGACTTAACGGCGCTTCCCAAATACCTCCGAAGTGAGGGGTAGACGGGGGGTTAAAATGCCACGAAATGGCTAACGATTCTGCACAGTGTCGGAAATCTTTTAAAAGTTGGCGACTAGCGCCGACGAAATTTGTGCCGCAGTCGCTAAAATATTTAGTGTTTATAAACCCTTAAGAATGCAGGTAGGTATTTCGATAAAACTGGAATGTTGGTTCCAGCTGTACATAAGCCAAAGGGAGTGACCTACTAGACAAGTATACAAAATTTTACAATAGAACAACTTTGAATCCAACATTTGCAACAGGTTTTTTATACGAACTATTTAACTCATCATCATTTTGTTTTCGACCTTACTTAAGGTCGGTTTGACGCAGCTCTAACTTCTTTTCTATTCTGTGCTAATCTAAAAAGCTCTACATACCCTTCACAACCTAAATTTCTAATAATTTGACTAATATAGTTTGGTCTAGGTCTTCCTATATCCTTCTATCTTTTCCTATCCAGCTGGCTCTACATAGATATTAGCAAACTGATGGTTGTTAAAGAACTCTAACATGTTTACATGATTACCATTTATAGGAAATGAAATATAACCTGGTTATCCGCTTCAAAAGGAAAAGTGTTAAATTATATGTTATGGTAAGGCTTAAGCAACGAATCGCTGTCTACATGCCAGACCGCTACCTAATTGTGAGTTATGTTATGGTGACGTTTATTAAATTATATGTTATGGTAAGGCTTAAGCAACAAATCGCTACCAACATGCCAGACCGCTACCTAATTGTGAGTTATGTCATGGTGACGTTTATTAAATTATTGGTTATGGTAAGGCTTAAGCAACGAAACGCTACCAACATGCCAGACCGATACCTAATTGTGAGTTATGTCATGATGACGTTTATTAAATTATCTGTTATGATAAGGCTTAAGCAACGAAACGCTACCAACATGCCAGACCGCTACCTAATTGTGAGTTATGTCAAGGTGACGTTTATTAAATTATATGTTATGGTAAGGCTTAAGCAACAAATCGCTACCAACATGCCAGACCGCTACCTAATTGTGAGCTATATCATGGTGACGTTTATTAAATTATATGTTATGGTAAGGCTTAAGCAACGAAACGCTACCAACATGCCAGACCTCTAACTAATTGTGAGTTATGTCCTGGTGACATTTAGTTAACTGATTTTATTTTTTTTGTTTTGTTTTCGAACTTACTTAAAGTCGGTTTGACGCAGCTCTAAATTCTTTTCTATTCTGAGCTAATCTAAAAAGGTCCACATACCCTTCACAACCTAAATCTCTAATTATTTGACTAATATAGCTTTGTCTAGGCCTTCCTACTCTATTTTTATTTGGTAGTCTATAATCTAAGACTTTACTAAATAGTCCCTCATGTCTTAACTGGTGCCCTATCATTCTATCTCTCCTGACCTTCAATTGTTTCCACATACAGGGTTCCTCACCTATCCTTCTATAAACTTCCTCGTTTGTTACTCTATCTGTCCAGCTAATCTTTAACATTCTCCTATAGCACCAAGTTTCAAAAGCTTCTATCCTTTTCTTATCTACTTCTTTAATTGTCCAAGTCTCACTACCGTATAGTAGAACGCTCCATACGTACGACTTTAAAAACTTTTCTATTATCTAAACTAATACTATTAGCTATTAGTAAGTTTTCTTTTAAAAACATTTTTCTAGCTTGAGCTATTCTAGCTACTATATCCCTTCTGCTACGTCCATCCTTTGTAATTATACTACCTAAATAGCAAAATTCATCTACCTCCTCTAACTCAGTATTACCTATTTTAATTTTGGTTTGTAACTAGGCTGTAACTCACTTGTCATTATCTTTGTCTTTACCGAGTTAATTCTCATACTATAGTTACTCCGTAGTATCTCATCTAAAATATTTAAAAACTCTCCTAACTCTTTTCTAGACTCTGCTATAATGGCTATATCATCTGCAAAACGTAACATGTCTATTTTCTGTCCCTGTACACTAATACCTATCTCTTTTCTCTCTCTAGCTAAGTTTAAAGCTTCCTCAATATAAACATTAAAAATCAAGGAGACAGTATACAACCCTGTCTAACACCATTTATAATCTTAGCTTCCTTTTCTATTTCATCAAATCTAATTACTACACTTTGGTTTTTATATAGACTGTAAATAATTTTTCTATCCCTATGAGAGATTCCTATTTTTTGCAAAACCCTGAACATAACAATCCAATTAACCCTATCAAATGCTTTTTCTAAATCTACAAATGCGAAATGAGTCTTTTATTTTTTGTAACCTTTTTCGATAATTACCCTAATCATTAGTATCGGTTCTCTAGTCCCTCTGTCTTTACGAAAACCATATTGGTCTTCGCCTAAATAATTCTCAGTCAAAGCTTCTACTCTATTTTTAATTATTATTGTTAGTATTTTGGAAGCATGAGAAGTTAAACTAACCGTTCTAAAATTCTCACACCTATCAGCTCCTGACTTTTTTGGGATTGCGATAATAATATTTTTTTCGAAATCTATTGGAACCTCACCTGTATCATATATTAATTTCACTAGTTCATATAATCTATCTAAAGTTTTCTGACTTGCATATTTTATTAATTCTGCGGGAATATCGTCTATCCCTGGCGCTTTATTTAGTTTAAGATTCCGAACAGCTCTATCAAATTCCTCTCTTAATATTGAGAACCCTATTTCTACATCCTCTTCTTGGTCGTTCTCTAACTCGTCCATATCGTCTCCCTTATATAAATCTTCTAAATATCTTTTCCATCTATCTGCTACCTCAACTTTATTTATTAGAAGCTCATTATTCTCGTCTCTAATACCATTATATTTTTCCTATCTTCCCAAAAAACTTTTTAACTGCCCTGTATGCCCTGTCTGTCTTACCTACTCTCAAATCATCTTGTATTCCTTACAGTTCTCTTCCATCCATTTATTTCTAGCTTTTCTACACTCATGTACTATCTTATTTCTAACTGTATTATATTTTGCTTACTTTCACTATCCACTTCTCTGAAAGGTTTAAGCTTTCTTCTATTCTCTATTAAATCTAATATCTCCTTTGTTACCCACGGTTTTCTCGCTTCTATTTTTTCTTACCTATAGTCTGTGTTGCTGTATCATGTACAGTCAGTTTTATTTCTTTCCATCTATTTTCTACGTTCCTTCCTACAGCTATCTCTTTGCTCTTATTATCTAATACTTGTTTATATTCCTCTTTTACCCTACTATCATTAAAGCTTACCTAGATCCCATCCTTCTCTTTTACCCTTTCTCAATTTTTGAATTTTAGTTTACACTTCATTTTAACTAAGTTATGATCGCTATCTATGTCAGCCCCTAGATAACTACGACAGTTTTAACTTGGTTTCTAAATCTTTGTTTAACTAAAATATAATCTATTTGGTATCTAGCCCTATCACCTGGGGCTTTCCAGGTATATCTTCTCCTAACATGTTGTTCGAATAGAGTGTTTACAGTTACCAATCTATGTTCTGGCAAAACTCAACTAATCTTTCTCCTCTATCATTTCGTCTGCCATACCCAAATTTTCCTACCATTTTCCCTCACTACCTTCTCCCACTGACGCATTAAAATCGCCCACAACTATTAAATTCTCATCTCCTTTTACTTTTCTCACTATACTATTTATATCCACGTATACCTTTTCTACTTCCTCATCCTCGTACTGAGTTGTTGGCATGTAAACCTGTACTAAAACAGTGTCTGTGGGTTTGGTACTCAATCTAACCATAACTATTCTATCACTAAATTGTAAGTACTCTTTAACTTTATGCCTAATCTTTACCTAACACTATTCCTACCCCTGCCTGTCCATTAGTTGAAGAAGTTGTAATTATTCTATAATTATCTTTCCAAAAATCGTTACTATCTGGCCATCTCACCTCACTAATACCTAAAATGTCCAGCTTTCCTTTTCTCATTTCGACCAATAAATTCGTTAACTTATCTACTCTAAGTAATGACCTTACATTCCAAGTCCCTATCACTAAATCGAACTGTTGTTTTATATTCTTACGATGACGAGCCCCAAGTACCCCTCCCGGAGATCCGAATGAGGGAGTATTTTACCTCGGACAAGAATTTTACTTGTGAGCTCTCCATCATATATATTTCGTGTTTTAGGCCACGCACACCTGGGAAATATTGTGGTAGGCTCCCATATCTTTCCACAACGCAGTTTTAAAGATTTTAGCAAAAGCCGTATCCGTCACGGCCAACCCCAACAAGCTTGTAAATTATTGAGGATCGCCCGAGACCAACCGACCCTCCTCCAATATCTTTTAGCCAGCAAGGCTGCTGCCCTTGCTGCGCCTTTTAATCGCCTTTTACGATAAGCAGGCTTACTATAGTAGTATTCTTTATCCCTACTATAGGGCATACTATTTAACTATATCTGTAAAATGATTAATAATGCTCTCTAACTAAATTATTGCTAAATCGTAATATATATATATATATATATATATATATATATATATATATATATATATATATTGTTATATATTGGTATATATTGAGTTATAGAGAACCCTTTTATAATCAATTACCACCTATTTTGTATTGTTTATTCATGATTACAGGATTGATCTTTCTTTTTTTTTTTTATCTTAGGACAATTATGACAATCTGTTATATTCTGTTATATATACTGTGATCCTACCTTATTAGTGATAGGCGTAATATATCTATCTGTCACTCCTTGTCTTATTTTAGAGCCTTGTTGAGTTATGCCACACAATTTATCTTTAAATATTTTACACGGCTGCTGCACTTAAATATTTTACAGGGCCGTCAAACACGTGGCGGAATCTACCTAGGGTGGGTCCGTCCTAAGCAAACACCTCTCAACTAGACACCCAAACAAATATCCAAGAATTTTTCAAAATAATTTTAAATGCCAAAAGTATACCCAAACACTAGTTCCACTTTTATAAATTTGATTAAAGCACTGCGTAGATATTAAATACTAATACCTGGAATCCAGATACAAGCGCCGCCTTCCAGCCGTCCTGAAGCCAAGTGACCAACTGCAGGCACCTCCTGTAAATAATAAGTAACTCGAGCAACTGGTAATCTCCAGACTATAAAACTACTAATATTTCTACAAATTTTATGTTATACAAATACTCAGATAACTCCAATTCCACTATGCTTTCGTCTTCAAACAATAACGGTACAGACCAGCACTCCTCTTTTAATTAACTTTTATTCGCCGTAAAACTGCTACTATTTGCTATCTCCAGGTACAACTTGACTTCCAAAACTTTCTCGTAACTTTTAAATGTAATAAAACTCATAACAGTACAAAAACACGTCCATTTTTCAGTAATATCAATTTGAAGTCCCTTATAAAATAAAAACCGTCTTCTTTTGTTTTCGTTGCCATAGCAACTATCTCTACGCACACTATGCAATTTCTAATTATTAATAATTGATTAATAATACAGTTCTTTTCTCTAGATACATTCATTTTCTAGATGGTTTGTAATCCAGTGATTTATGTATATTGAACTTTTTACAATATTGAAAATAGCTAACAAACTTTGATGGTTCAGCTTTTAAATTGTACGCAACAGACATTTATGTCTTATTCGGTAAACGTCCTGTCATTACATAACCAATCTTTAATTGTTAAAACATATTCAAACTGAAATTGATTTACAAATTTTACGTAGTATCACTTAACTCCTTAAAATTTTAAAAGCGTACAGTATACCACACAATTTTGATATTTGTTTTTACATTCAAAAGATTCTGAAAACGCTAACTCCAAATTAAATTTCATATACGTGCAACCATAACAATTAAAATACGTATACAATGCAAACTTATAACTAGCTTAGCCTGGTCTATGGCCGGTATATGTTGTTGAATGCAATGCAGTTTCAAAAGCTTTATAAATTTATAAACGTGGAATAGTTGTTGTTAATTTATAAACCAAAAATACCTGAAAGAAAATACTCAAACAAAACCAAATATACCCCCATTCTAGCAAAGTCGTTTCGAAGCCCTATTTAAACATTTTATAAGCCCACCCCCTTCTTGACAGTATATAAGGCCCCACTGATTTTAAATAAAAATGAAAATTTGCTTTCTGGATATAAGTAATTCTTTTAATGGTTGAGAAATTTTAAATTTTAGTTAAAATCACTATAGTTTTTTTTTTTTTTTTATGTATGAGGATTAAGTGTTAGTTTCTGTATATTCTGTATAGTTTTAAGCTCGTTAGTATTATTTATAGTGTTAATTTTATTCTTGCGATACTTTACTTTCCACATGGAAATATGGATACAAATTTTCTATATGAAAACGTCCCCGACATTCACCCTGTCATTCTCCAATTCGTAAGTATTCCTTCTGCAAAATTCTTCTCACTCGATAAGGACCTTCGTATGGAAATAACAACTTGGCACAAATATTTCTTTCCCAATTTGACATTCTCAATCTTTTAACAATAACAAGATCCCCAACTGAAAAAACCACTTGCTTCTTGATTTTCTTGTTACGTTTCTCCAACTCCCTTCTTTGTATCGTTTCGACTTGTTGTTTGGCTTTATGCAACAACTCCGTTATATCCTCCACTTTTTGTTCAGCTCTCCACGGTCTTGCTGGAATCACCTTCTTCATCAATGTCACAGGACACATTCCTGTCACTGAACTTGGTACAAAATTAATATATTCTTCTATTTGCGGTAAATACCTTACCCACCGATCATGTTGTTCCTGCGTTATTAACCTCAAAACTTTATTACTTCTCGAATATATCTTTCACACGGATTTCCTTGAGGATGTCTGATACTACAGAATGTCATCTTTATTCCATCCTTCCTTAATTTACTTTCAACCCTTCGATTACGAAAATACGTTGCATTGTCCAACAATACCCTATTAATCTTACCTATTCGTTCTACAAACTTTCTTACAGAACTCAATACATGCCTAGAATTACATCTCCTCGCTGGATAAAGCTGCACAAACTTTGTAAAAATATCAACTACAACTAAAATATGCTGATATCCGTCCTACTCGGTATCAAATTACTCAAGTAATCCATTGCCACAATATCTAATGGACCTTCCGCTCTTATACATCTAACTTGATTCTGCAACACCACATTCTTATCCTTTCCTAACAAACACGTCTCACACAGATTTATGCAATTTTCACCAATTTTCTATCGATTCGTGCATAGAAAGCTTCCTAAATATCAAGAACGTCTTACGAATCCCTATATGACCAAACGAAGTATGAATTTCCTGGATCAGCTCAACGGCTACCTGTGTCGTTAACACTAATAATTCATCATCCCATAACCTTTTCACCAAAACTCCTCGACCATATAAAACCTCTGTCTTGTTCTAAATTCTCTCTGAATAATTTTCTCTGATCACCCTTATTTCTTCGTGTGCTTGCATCCGATGAAATCTGGCATTCGACCATCTTCCCAGATCTTCAAACACTTGCAATGCAATCAAAAATCCATTCCTACTATCCATTAGCAACCCTTCATCCTTCCTACTAAAGAAATCAGCCGTAACATTTTCTTTACCAGGTTTATGTCTAATCTCAAAATCATATTCCTGCAATACTAACGCCCATCTATACAATCGACTGTTAAAAACTCTTTCTTCTTCAGAAACGTGACCACTGTGTTATCCGATTCAACCAGAAATTTATTACCCAATAAATAAAATCTTAACTTCTTCACAGCATATACGATTGCCAGCATCTCTTTTTCCGCTGTCGAATACCTAGTCTCGCAGTCTTTCAGAGCCCTCGAAATAAAACAAATTGGCACTTCTCTCCCTTCTTGAACCTGCACCAACTCAGCCCCTATTGCAAAACTCGAAGCGTCTATCCTTAAAATAAATGGATCCGTAAAATTGGGATATTTTAATGACAGTTCCTATAAAATACCGCCTTCAACTCCCGAAATGCCTGCTCCCTTTGCTCGTTCCATTTCCACCTTTCGTTCTTTTTAACAACTCAACAATGGAATGCACAACTCCGAATATTTTGGTATGAATCGACGATAATAATTTAATACACCTAAAATCCTCTTAAACCTTTCAAATTTCTTGGCTGTTTCAAATTCTTCAACTCGTCCAAGCGTTTTCACAAATTCTAATTCCTTCGCTGCCAACGACAAACCCCAAATACTTTACCTGGTCCTTAAAAAACTCACACTTCTTCGAATTCAACCTCAAACCTCCCTCGTCTAACCTTCGGATCACTTTTCTTAAATGTTCTAAATGTTCTAACTCGTTCTTAGAAAAATCAAAATATCATCGACATAGTGCGTACAGAAGTCTTCGTACTCATCTAATAACTTCTGCATGGCTCGAACTAATGCAGCGGATGACGTTGAAAGACCAAATGGAACAACTCTGTACTGATAAATCTCCCCTTCAATGCTAAATCCAGTATACTTCCGACTTTCCTCATGCAAAGGAATTAGCCAAAAAGAATTCTTTAAGTCCAGTTTGCTAAAAATTTTCATCTCGCTTACCTTGTATAACAAATTATCTAGTGATTTTGGTTGTTCAAATTGTGGTTTAGTAATCGCATTCAATCTCCTAGCATCTAAACATATTCTTAATTCTAAATTATCAGATTTAGGCACAACCACTACCGGATTGATATAGGGTGTTCTCGCTGATTCAATAATTCCTCTTTTAACATCTTTTAATCTCATTTTCACTCGACCCCTTAATGCAAATGGTATTGGATATACCCTAGTACGAAAACTTCCCTCGTCTGTGACCTCTAACTTATGCGTATACTCCTTCGCAAACCTAGGCTCATTACTAAAACTCCTGCATGTCTATTAAACACCTCATATAACATTTCCTTCATATCCACCCTATTAATCCTATCTGTTCCTCATCAAATACCTTCTCAAATATATTACATAACCGTAACTCATCAATTCCATCATAAATTCTATTCTTAGTCTTTCCTGATCCTATACTATCTGTATTTATCTCATCCCTAGTATCCCGATTATCCTTAGGCACCACCCATTTCTTCTCTAAATTTTAATACCTTTACCATTCGTGCTTTACCATCTATAACCAGTCCAAATTCCTCAATTACATCTATCCCTACAATAAAATCTAAATATAATCCTCTTGCTATCCAAAACTCTACTTCACCTAGTCTGGTACTTCCTAATACAATCGATACTCGTACAACTTTGTCTATCGTAGTTAACTTCCTCTTAATCGCAGACCATAAATTAATACTCTTAACCCTACAAATTTTCCTTTGAATAATTCTGCATGTTTCAAAACTATTTCCTCTCACCAGCGATAACTGCGACCCGTATCTATCAATGCCGTGTAAACAGAATCCCTAAACTAATATGAATAAATGGTAACTCCGCCTTCTTTCAAACTTATTATCTAACAACTTATCTACTAAACTAATACTATGCTGTGTCCCTAAATCTGATTTTCCTAACACTAATAAATCGACGTTTTTTTTGTACCGTGGGTTCATCGTGGACCTCCACTTTCTCTATCCTATCCTCCGATCTCTGTCGCGTGTCTCTTGTTGTTACGTGTTGGATCGTCAAGTTTCTATCTGTCTCCCGTTCTCGGTCTCTAATCCCTGTCGGTATTTCCCCCTGATCCGTTGATCTCTGCTCCCTTTCTTTCTGCCATCTCTGCCCAAAACCCGTCCTTTGCTGTCCAAAACCTCTGTCATTCCTATCCGTCCTGTTCCAGTCATTGTTCCCCCTATAATTATCGTCTCTATTAAAACGTTGTTCCCAATTATTATTCGTTCTCCTTTGATTTCCCTGATATTGCTTTCTGTAGTTGTCCTGTCCATTCTCCCTATAATTGTATCCTTGTACCCCAGTCCTCTGGTAGTCTGTGCTATTCCTATTCCTATCCCAATTCCTATTATCACTATTTTCCTGGTATTCGTTTCAAACGTCCTAGCTACGTCATAATTTCGCATCATTTCCAAAAGTCTCTTAAAGTCCGAACGTTTTGTATCGCTACGGCCCTAGTTATTTCCGCCTCCATATGCCTTGACAACAATAATATAATTTCATCTTCTCTTAATTTAGGAATCAGGTGCTGCGCCTGGTTATACTTTTCAATCACATAATTTTCTCTCGATCCTTGGTATGACCTATAGTTCCCAGTGTTTAAATCCGTTCGAATATTAGCCTGATGCGTGTTTCCCAATATTGTTCTATGAATAGCCTTCGAAATTCCTCGTACGAACTATATTGCCTCCTCACGATACAGTGCCATTTCTCTGCACAACCCCCCAATGTCACGCTCACCATCTGCATCTTCACCCTCTCAGGCTCACTCTCTACCATCTCGTCCAACTTGCTAAGATAGACCATCGGCTGCTCATTCTTTCTGCCTTCAAACCTCGGCAAGGTCTCTTTCCTAGCCTATACTGGTATCCTGCATCACAAACAACTCTTCCCTTTCCAATTCAACCAACTGTTCTCTCATCTGTCTAACATTCCCTTCAAGACCAGACAATCCATTTACCGTATTCCCCAGAACCGTCGTATCCCTTCTCAGCTTCTCTGCCACCTCCTGACTCGCCCGCAATTTGCCTATAATTTCGTTTTAGAGTTAATATTGTCCTCCGTCTGAATCCGAACTATTTCACCTAAATTCTGCAATTTTTCTGTCTGTCTAACTTCGACCATGTACAGCTCTTCCTTAATTCATTTAAACCTGTTGTTACCTTCCTTCTACAACCTGGACTCTATCCTCTACGTCCTTCAGAACTTCATCCTTAAATGAACACAAACTGCTCTGTATTGATACATTAATTCCTTCAATTTTCATTTCCATCATATCAAATTTTTCCTTAACTTCCGCTTGTGAATTTCTAACCTCGGCCAACAATGATCCTCTCAATTCTTCATGCGACTTAGTTAAAGACCCTTTTAATTCCAACAAAACCATCATCACATCTTGGATCTGCATATTCTCTTTTCCCTTATCAATTTCATTTTCTCCCGATGTATCCCCTGAATTCACAATAATCACCTCCGGCTCCACATATCCTCCAGCTTCATCCCTAGCATCCCCTGCTGCTACAGTCTTAACCACCGGTTGCCCTCTCACACCAGTCTCAACTCCATAAACTTTCCCTGACCTCGTGATTCTCTCCTCATCAGACATGTCCCTTTAATTTTCAAAATAAACTTCAATGATGTGCCCCACTAAGCTACACAACCTCTGCAAATCTGAATCAGCCCTATCGAGCCCCACCTTTAGGCGAACAAATATTTTGTTGCGAAGTTATTTACCTATTCGAGCCCCACGTTGGGCGCCATCTGTTATATATTGGTATATATTGAGTTATAGAGAACCCTTTTATAATCAATTACCACCTATTTTGTATTGTTTATTCATGATTACAGGATTGATCTTTCTTTTTTTTTTATCTTAGGACAATTATGACAATCTGTTATATTCTGTTATATATACTGTGATCCTACCTTATTAGTGATAGGCGTAATATATCTATCTGTCACTCCTTGTCTTATTTTAGAGCCTTGTTGAGTTATGCCACACAATTTATCTTTAAATATTTTACACGGCTGCTGCACTTAAATATTTTACAGGGCCGTCAAACACGTGGCGGAATCTACCTAGGGTGGGTCCGTCCTAAGCAAACACCTCTCAACTAGACACCCAAACAAATATCCAAGGATTTTCAAAATAATTTTAAATGCCAAAAGTATACCCAAACACTAGTTCCACTTTTATAAATTTGATTAAAGCACTGCGTAGATATTAAATACTAATACCTGGAATCCAGATACAAGCGCCGCCTTCCAGCCGTCCTGAAGCCAAGTGACCAACTGCAGGCACCTCCTGTAAATAATAAGTAACTCGAGCAACTGGTAATCTCCAGACTATAAAACTACTAATATTTCTACAAATTTTATGTTATACAAATACTCAGATAACTCCAATTCCACTATGCTTTCGTCTTCAAACAATAACGGTACAGACCAGCACTCCCTCTTTTAATTAACTTTTATTCGCCGTAAAACTGCTACTATTTGCTATCTCCAGGTACAACTTGACTTTCAAAACTTTCTCGTAACCTTTTAAATGTAATAAAACTCATAACAGTACAAAAACACGTCTATTTTTCAGTAATATCAATTTGAAGTCCCTTATAAAATAAAAACCGTCTTCTTTTGTTTTCGTTGCCATAGCAACTATCTCTACGCACACTATGCAATTTCTAATTATTAATAATTGATTAATAATACAGTTCTTTTCTCTAGATACATTCATTTTCTAGATGGTTTGTAATCCAGTGATTTATGTATATTGAACTTTTTACAATATTGAAAATAGCTAACAAACTTTGATGGTTCAGCTTTTAAATTGTACGCAACAGACATTTATGTCGTATTCGGTAAACGTCCTGTCATTACATAACCAATCTTTAATTGTTAAAACATATTCAAACTGAAATTGATTTACAAATTTTACGTAGTATCACTTAACTCCTTAAAATTTTAAAAGCGTACAGTATACCACACAATTTTGATATTTGTTTTACATTCAAAGATTCTGAAAACGCTAACTCCAAATTAAATTTCATATACGTGCAACCATAACAATTAAAATACGTATACAATGCAAACTTATAACTAGCTTAGCCTGGTCTATGGGCGGTATATGTTGTTGAATGCAATGCAGTTTCAAAAGCTTTATAAATTTATAAACGTGGAATAGTTGTTGTTAATTTATAAACCAAAAATACCTGAAAGAAAATACTCAAACAAAACCAAATATACCCCCATTCTAGCAAAGTCGTTTCGAAGCCCTATTTAAACATTTTATAAGCCTACCCCTTCTTGACAGTATAATATATATATATATATATATATATATATATATATATAATATATATAAGATATCTGTAAACAACTCTTATGAAATAATAAAGCCATTGACAAATACAAATCAGGCTGGTAGTTATATAGCCATTAACAAAATTAGCTTTATTACTTAGGAGAAACATCCACTGACCATGGTCATTCTTGGGAACTATTCCACTCTGACGAGGCTAACAAGCCGAAACCATGGTCAGTGGATGTTCCTCCCCTATGAAGTAATAAAGCTAATGTTTGTTAATGGCTATATAACTACCAGCTCATTTGTATTTGTCATGGTTATTATTACATAAGAGTTTTTAGATACATCTTACTATATACAATTTTCTTATTGCGGACTGCAAATAACTTGTCTTTGTATATAATATATATATATATATTATATATATATATATATTAACTCATATTTAGACAAGTGTAGAAAATTAAATAATCACATAAAATAATTTTAATCACCGTGTAGAAGCTTTGGGAAAAGGTACGCGTTATTAAAAAACCGTGAAGCATAAAAATTCATTCGTTTCATTAAAAATAAGGGAGTTAAATTATGTACAAGACGCTTGCTATAAAAAAAGGAAGCAGTATTAAAAAGCTCTGCGTGTATTTTAATTATTCCTAGTAAAGAAACAAATAGAAAATTACGTGCAAAATTTATATTAATTAACTCAATTTTAAGTAACCGGTATTAAACAAAATGTACAGATAATAATTAATATTTGATTAGGAGTCACGAAAAATTAAAGGGTATTATTTTAATTGGAGTTAATTGAACCATTAGTAACATATAATATCTATAAAAACTTGTAAAAACCCAATAAAATGCAAATCGTAGAAGTGTTATTTAGAAGTATTACGTTTGAACACCTGTGTATTTTTAAAAAAGCTCATTCTGCGTAAATTTTGCAGATAATTAATGGTTACAGAGAATCTTGGAGAAACCGTCGTTTAATATTCACGGGAAGGCTAGATACGGGATTATTTAACCCAGATAAGAACACACGTGGACTGAAATAATCGATAATAAAGAATATCAATTTGCACCAATAAGAACAGGGTAGATAGAGACAGATAATATGCGCAAGACGGAGACACATTTAGTAAAAGGCATGAGTGGAGCAACGTCACTGGGTTGCGATTGGTTGAAAGTAAAAGGCAAACTTGAGAGGCAAAAATAACGATTTCTGTATAAAATTTAATTAGGTATTCTCAGACGTTGCGTGCCGTGTGGAAATTTTCTGAGATTTAACTGATGCGAGTGCAAATTTCGTAAAAATCGCATGCCGGGCTGCGGAATGGGAACCTAGCATGCGAAATTCTGAAGAATTGTCCGTTTTGGGGATAAGACCGACAGACGGGCTAACCGCTATATATACCCAGGTGAATATGAACAAGCTCTCTTAGATTTTCGAATTGATTCAATGCGTTAAACAGTGCTTTTTAGTTTTCCGAGATTGATAGAATAATTTAAACAGTTTGCTCGTATATTTTGGTGATTTAAAAACAGTTTGTTCCTTACGTGCTACAATGAATATACTTTAGTGCACTTAGAAAAGAAGATACAAGGTAATAAAGTCGAGTATCACTGTACCAATTAGTCTAATTTGCAACGACAAATGAATACACAAAAGTAGGCAGTTTTGGCGTATATTGGTGAAAGAAGCATGAATTTCTTTGCTATTTTTCGGGGGTGTTAATAATTAAAGGGTTCATAAACGTGTCTGGATCCACAAAACAAGGGTCAGATATACACAGATGAGTTCCGGAAAAGCCCTGAAACAACTTTAGATGAATGGTGGTGGAGAAATTTTAAAAGCGTTGAGAATCAGAAGCCGTAAATATAACCCAGTTGGAATGGTGTGATTAACAAAAGGGACGATGTACATTGAAGCTACGAGTGCAGTAACGTTCAGGTAAATTATACTATTTTGTTTGAACTTTGATGTTTTCGTGTGTGTTGAATAACTTTATAATTTATTTACTTAAAATGGACAGTAATGAAGTTGTACTAACAACAAATTTTTAATTTTAAGGTGAAATTTTCCTGTTTAAGTCGAAAGGAGTATTTAGTATTTATGTTCTTGATGAAAATTTGGGTATGTCTTTGAGCTCAATTAGACGAACCTGGTTAATTAACGTAAAGGGGTGGTAGATGCTCCCTTTGTACTCAGACTCAGGTCTGCATATATTGTTATATTAATTAGGAGGCATCCTACAAGGACTTTAATTTTGGATGCACATTAAAATGATAATAAATTTAATCTTGAAATTTTCTGATACTGAAATTTATGCTGAATTTTAATTTTGAAATTTTAATGTATTGTGAATATTGATGTAAATAGAGTTAACGTTGATGTTTGTGATAGGAATGTGTTTGTTTTTTTTATGATTGAGGATGAAGGTTTATCTAGGGGAGCAGCCGAGGCGATGAACAGAAGAAAGTCATTATAATTTGAATTAGGGCCGCTATACTTGCGGCCACGTCCCCAATGCTCCACCCGGAGGTACTACATTGGGTTTAAACGCGAAAAATAGTCGTGCTCCTAATTTATTCTTACTTCATAATTGATTCACCCTAAATAAAAACTAAATAAAAATCTAACAAACCTAAAAATCTAACAAACCTAACAAACTCTAACAATCTAACAAACCTAAAAATCTGACAAAAACTGGAACAAAAACAAAACAAAAACTAAAAACAGGGTTGTAAATAATGGTATCCCTAGCGCTGACTTTCGAGTGTACCCGATCAACAAGCAAAAATAAGATGGGGAGGGATCCGTAATACCGGATAGCAGACGCCGGTTCTGCTTACCAGTGCGACCTGAAGGGTCGTCTTAAAACTATCCAAATCTAGCTAACTAATTTAAATCCATCCCTAGCTTTCCTATCGTTCCCTAACTGATTTACATTATGATTACAATCTTCGCAATTCTGCTCGTCCTTCCCAAATATATACTGCAACCAAAATGGCGACAGAACGTCAAACAAAACAAATAAGCCACATAATACATGCTATATATAAATAAATATAAAGTGTAAATATAAAATATAAATAAATATAATTATGTAAATATATAAATAAATGTTTAATAAGCGTTAAGCATATAGCAGTGCACAAAATAGCGAAAGCATCACCCTATTTATCAGGTGCACTCGCACAAGCATTATGTCGGCTAGCGCTTTTACACACCAAACGTGCTTCTTAAATTATTTCAAAAACTACTAATTAATGTAAATCAATGCTTGTGCGAGTACAGCCGCCACAATTTAAGTCTTACCTCGATAATAAAATTCTCCAGCATCCGAAGATCTGGTCGTCTGTAACTTACTTCTAAAGGTGGGACGGGGTGCACTTCTAAAGTCCTGGTGGGTATGCACTAAATGTTTTTGGGGGGATCACAATCACTATCACTATCACTTCACTTTCAAGTCCTGGGGGGATGCGCGGTTGCACTCTGTTTTATTATCCTTGTTTACTTTATTGATTTAATTTAATGAGGGTTTATGATTTATTTGTTATTGTTTATTTGGTATTATTTATTCCCGATTTTCCGCACATAATTATGAAGATAGGCAGTGATTGTATTAATGGAGTGGGGGTTTCTCGTGCATATTGGACATTTTGGTATAATTATCTTTTTTTTTTTTTTTTTTTTTAATATCAGGTTTTGGTTATGCTCGTATCCTTACTCACGCCAAGTCAATCTAAAATTTTTCAATCCTCCCACCAACCCCACCGAATTTTTACACGCGGTCGTCATTGATTGTCTAATCTCGCGACCCTTCCCGCGAATTCTTTAAGGCTGTCCAGAACGCCTTCTGGTTAACCACTTCCGACTTCCTCTAGGCTCTTTGGCCATGCCAGACCTAGGATAGCTAGTTGCTATCAGCCAACCCTCGATTTCCCGCCTCAAGCGGGCAGTCGAAGAGCACGTGCTCTGCGCTTTCCGCGCCCTCACCGCATTCGCAGCGGTCGCTATTGGTTAGACCGAACCTTTGTAAATACGCCTTCAGGGCGCCGTGCCCTGTTATCAACTGCACCATTTTGTGATCGAGCTTAACCTCGATCTTACCTCTGGCTTCTATGCTCGGTATGAATTTGTGGGTCAACCTGCCCGTGGCAGCGTTGTTCCACCTCTCTTCCCATTGTCGAATTGATTTTTCGCGCAGCTTTCTTTTGATTAAAGACCTCGGTATCGACGAATGTGATATTCGAAAGTCGCCCGTCGCGGCCTCTTTAGCTAATTCGTCAGCCCTATCGTTTCCTACGTTACCATTGTGCGACCTGACCCAACAGAACTTTAAACGTCGAAACTCGAGCGCCGTAAGCGCTATCCTCCAGACGTCCGCTTGGAGATCTGTCAAGGTGTTCATGTTTGTTAAAGCCGTTAGCGCCGATTTACTATCACTGATTATATAATACTCGTCTCTGCCCGTATGGTTTATTACGTAATCGATAGCCTCTCGTATGGCTACCAATTCGCACTGGAAGATAGTGCACCAGTTCGCGAGTTTGGTTTGAAACCGAAACACCTCCTTTCCTGCTTATACACGACAAACGCCGCGCCTGCTTGCCCATCGTCCATACGTGAACCGTCCGTATAAATTCTGATACCCATCGCGTCCTCATCACCTTCGACAAACTCGATCCTCTAATATCAGCCGGGTGCCCTAACTCAGATACAACAATCTTTCTTGCAATTTCCTATTACCAAGATTAAGATCTTCGATAATTTCGCGCCCTTTTCCTATATTTATTAATCGTCTATCTCTAATCTCCTAACGACATATTCGATAGGAGAGACCTACTGATCACCAGGACAGCCTCCGTGGAGGTGGTCCTGTACGCCCTCGCCGCTTTTACCGCGGTTATGCGTTGTACGCTCGTCAATTGACGCATCTCCCGGACTTTACAACCTTCTGCCCATACAGAAGCTGCGTACAGTATTGCCGGCTCAATTGCTCCGGCATAAACCGTCCTCAGCGATTCGCCCCTGAAACCCCACTTTATTTTAGCCGCCGCCATCATTTTATTTGATATTTCGCCGCCCTTACTTTTTACGTATTGTACGTGCGCTTTCCAATTTAATTTATTGTCGATCTTGACGCCGAGGTAGGTAATACAATCTTTAAACGGATTTTCTCCTCCTAGCTCTAACCTAGGAGGTCTCTGTCCTGGTTTCGTGCCGAAATAAAGCGCCTCTGACTTCGCCGTGTTAAATTTTAATTTTACCGCCTGCGACCATTCGTGTAATTTATTAAGCGCCTCGTTCGGTTTTGTGCGCATATCCATTAACAATCTCGATCTTACAATTAAAAGTGTGTCATCTGCAAACCCAACGATTGAGCATCCTGCGGGCAACTTGACCCTAAAGATGCTCTCATACAACAACTTCCAAAATGTGGGACCAGAACATGACCCTTGCGGGCATCCCCTTTCCACCTCACGCGACAGAACTTCACCCGGAATTTCAACCTGTGCTAATCGCCCCGAGAAATAGCTCTTGACCAAAGACATCAAGTTTCGCGGACAACCCCTACGATCTAACTCGCAAACGATTAATGGCCACCAGGCAGCATCAAATGCTCCTGAAATGTCCAAAGCAACAACGACACAGTACTCTTTGGCATCTCTTGCCTGCTTAATTTCCCCGACAACGAACTCTAACGCGTCGATAGTCGACTTGCCCTCCACGAAACCAAACTGTCGGTTATTAAAACCGCCGCTGTCTCGCACTAGGTGTTCAATACGCGTAGTCATAACACGATCTAAAACTTTCCCCAGCACCGGTAGCAAGCTAATTGGACGATAGCTGCCCGGATCTGACGCATCCGCCTTTTTAGGTTTGGGTATAAATTTCACATTCTGGATTTTCCAGCAACGCGGAAAAACGCCCTTTCTAAACAAAGATTAAACAACCCAACAAAGACACACGGGGCTAACAGGCACGCCTGCAGAGCTGCGTCTGAAGTGATTCCATCATGTCCCGGTGCCTTTTTAGGGTTCATCCTCCTAAGAGCCCTGACGACCTCGTGAACTAAGATTGCCTTATCGGCACCCTTTCCTTGCGCCTTTGCAGCTTCCCGACGTATTAAATCGTGCGACCCTTCATCCCCCTCGAGATTATCCAATGGGAAAAATTTCTCTAGTAAATATTCCGCTGTGGTTTTAAAACCTTCCGTGTATTCGCCATTTGTTTTCTTTATATTACTGAGCGCGATTTTTGTTGTTTTCCTCTAATTACGCGGTATGCGGTTCCCCAGGTTCTTTCTCTGAGTTTTGCGTGCAGAATTCTTTAAATTTATTCGTTCGCGTTTCTTCTATTAATATTTTATATTCGCGGTAACTTTGATTATATTCTATTCTCCGTTGTTCTCTTATATCTCCCGAGGCGCGTTGATAGCGGCGCCTTAGGTTACGCGTTTCTGCCCGCTTGGTGGTTAGTTCCCGGGTCCACCAGGGTACGCTGTCTTTAAATGTTTTCTTTTCGGCATGGAATACGACGACGCGTCTACCACCGCGTCGTTTAATTTTTCGCGAGTGTTTCTACTTCGTCTGCCTCTCGGCAGTTAAATAGCTCATTTTCGAGCACAGGATACTTTCGCCAAATTTTTGTTTAAATCGCTCCCAATTTGCTTTTTATTACAGAACCGCGGAAATACAGTTAGCTGCTCGTTTGCACTTGTTTTGGTTTCAACGTCCCATGTTATTAATTTATGATCAGAGAGCGTTTCCTCGTCCGACCTTAATTTCCAATTACAAATCGTTTCTAACATTTCGTGCGAGACTGCAGTAATATCTATAAAACTGCTGCCTCTATGCGTCTCAAACGTAGGTAAATCATTAGTGTTTATCACACTAAGATCCCATTCCGTAAAAGATCAGCAACCTGCGAGCCTCTATCGTCTTCGATAGGGCTGCCCCATAGTGGCGACTTGGCATTAAAATCTCCCCAATGACTAGATTTTATTTCTGCCGATTTTACGAATAATATTATCTACTTCATTTATCAAGTCTTCGGTTTGGGATTTTCCCGCCGGGAATCGACCGGCGGGAGGTACACGCTTATTACTAGAACGCATTTTCCCTGATTTGATTTCGGCCGTCGTTACAAACTCGTTCGATAAATTATTTAATATAATTCCGGCGCACGTTCCATTATTTATTATTATCCCGCTACGCGGTCGTTCACTATTCGCGTTTAAGACGGTAACCCTCCCAAAACCTGTTATTTTGTGGCCATACAGGTGCGGTTCCTGTATAAACCCGATGTCGATATTATTTTCGATGAATAACTTTACGAAGTTATTTGTTGCCCTCTACCTTTCCCGAGATTTAGTTGCGCGAATTTAATCTTCTTGCTTCTTATGGACTTTGTTTTATCTTCACAGTCCATAATCGATGTTTCGTGTGATTGCGTGCTTCAGACGTTGCATCGTGGGCATCTACTCGACTTGGCGTCGTGGCGCGTATCGACCTTCGCGCCACCGCCAGTTCTGTCGTTTGCCCCAGCGCAAACCACACAGCAGGGGACTGCCTTCCGGCAATTCTTGAATTCATGCCCGACCTCGGCACAGTTACCGCACCACTGTACCTTCTCCCTGCACTCCATCGATCGATGGCCGTACTCGTAGCACCGGTAACACTGGGTCATCGAGAAGTGGTCCCGGGCCCATACTCTTCGCCACCTGAGGTTAATAGCATCAGCTAATATACGTCTTCGAAGTGTGGGGGTCACTTCGAAGACTACGTTGGCGAAGGGATCTCTAGGGCCCTTTCCGCCAAACCTGAACTTCTCTCAGGTGGTCTTCAGCTTCAAATCGCCGAAACGGGGATTCTGGCTCGCAATCAACCGCACGAGCTCTTCAGCCTTCATCCCCGCTTCGACCCCGGAAGAACGACTCGTGGACGTTTCTTCTCGATGGTCTTCGCCACGAGTTCCTTGCAGTTCCCGCCGACCTTCAACTGCAGTTTCTTGGCGTCGTCGCGACCTGCGCACTCACAACGACACCGCCCCGGCGCGTCCTACGAGCTCCGACAACAACAAACCCATCTCGAGCGGGATCGACCTTCTGCTTCAGGGTCGTCATCACGTCGTCCTTCTGGCCTGGCCTGGCGTCGACCCTACAGCAAACGTAGGGGCAGATCCTGAAGCTGCAGCGGCGTAGGAGACCTTGCGCTGCACCGACGCACCCTGACTCTGGCCTCCTGAAACGACAGAATTCACCGCCGGACTTCCCCCAACAACACTTGCTCTCCCTGAACCATCTAAACAAAGACGCAGTGCCCTAACCATACCTATCAGTTGGTTCGTCACGTCACGGATATCATCCACGGCGTGCCGAACCATCTTCTATCTCCACGACGATAGTGGCGGAGGTCGTCGGCACCTTCCCATAGACGGCAGCGTGCGCCTTCCTCACCCTAAACTTTAAGAGTTCCAGCTCATCGAGGTCGTTAGCATTAACGCTACCGTTGCTGCTAGTCGACATCGTGCGCTGGGCTCTCGAAGTAGATGGCAATTCTGGCGCCGCAACCACCACGGGAGGCCCCGACTCCCCAGACACGACCGCCGCAGACGCAGGCTCCTTCCCTACCTCCTGTACCTCCTGCTGAGTTTCTAACAGAAGTCCTTTAGCACTACCTTAGCTGTTTCCCCAACAGCGCCCTCCGCCGCCGACCTAGCAGACTCCGACCGATCGCTCCTCTTCCTCCTGGGCAGCGGCTCCTCATCGCGGTGGACCACCATGCTGACAAAACTAGCAATAAAATGACACCTAAAACGCAGCTCAAAAACGTCCTAACCGTTACGACGCTAAAAGAACGACGCTAGAAGAACGCAAAACGTTGGTCCAATAAAAATGTTTTGTTTAAAGGTGAACCGTAAACAACCTTGTATTTATTAAAACTTCAACCGCCCAATTAAATATCAAATTTTAACAAAAATACAACAAGCACTAAGCATCAAAATAACAACTAGAATCAAATAAATTTCCTAACGCAATAAAAATATCTCGATTTAAAATGTACCGTAAAGAACGCTATTTATTTATTTTAAATTTTTAAACCGCCAAATCAAATTTAAATAAACTAATTACTTCAAAATATTAAAATATCTAATTTATAAATAAGAACAATTTATTTTTAAATGTGTAATTAACAAAATAAGGTCGAGCGCAATCGGAATGTGGTAACCGGAAATGACCTTTCACTTAATCGCTTGGTAACTAGCACAACCCGTAACTGTTACACCGCTTAATTACACCAAAATCGATTTTAAAGGAACTTTTAAATACGCGTGAACTTAAATTACGGAAAATTTATATTAAAATTGTTTTAAAATTTACAGTTTTTGAGTTATTTATTTGATTTAAAAGGGCTTAGATTTTTGTTTTTTGGTTATTATTTTATTATACGCGCACTATAAAAAATTCACACACTTTTTGGTTGTTTTACCCGGTTTTTTACTTGATTTAGGCGGATTTTATTTTAAATTTATTATTAAAAATGCCTTTTTAAGTTATTTCGAAATTGTTTTTGAGTATTAGTTGAGTAGACCTTTGTTTTATTAACCCCAGGTTTATTTAGTTTATTTTAAAACGCGGATTTGGTTTAAATTACAAAGAAGGCGCGATTTATTTAGTTTTTATTTAGTTTAAATTCTGTTTTAAAATTTTTATTTTACTGCCCTGTATTTAAAATTTGATGGCACACAATTATAAAAATAAAACACAATAAAAAGCAAAGCTTCAAATAAAATAATACACCAATAAATAATATAAACCCTAGATAAAAACTTACTGTTATTGCTGAAGCGGGAGCTCGGCAAAAACACGTCCGCTCGCTTCAAGCGGCAACTAGAAAACACAGAAGAAAGTCAACGGAACAGTTGAGTTAATGAATAGCTTTTTGTAGGATTCACAGCATTCTTGATGCCCAATTCGTGAGGCTCGATTCGAAAAGCGGAGTACCCGGATTTTGGTGGTTTCACAGCATTCTTGACGCCCAATCTGTGAGGCTCGATTTTAATTAAAAAGGTTTCACAGCAATATATATAATCAAATAATGATTTCTAATTAATAGATTTGTGTATCGAATTTTTTATATCTAAGTAAATAGAAATATGATGCGAATATTGCTAATCGAAGTTTTACATACATACAAGCTAAAACGAAATGAATTAATTTATTAACCATGGACGGTTCTATCGCGCGAAGAAGGACCAAATGTAATTAATTAACTAGAATAATGTGCTGGCGCGTCTTATTAGTCCTGGACTGTATTGCGATGGTAGAACAAAACGCGAGCTTTAAATGCGAAAGTTATATGCATGTAAAAATAAACAGAAGCGATAAATTCACTCACCGATATTGTCCTTGGTGTGTGGTCCTCTTCAATGTTGCTGCAATGCCCCCGGGGGAGTCAGTTGAATGCACTGTTGCAAGCACTATACTTTATTGTGTATAGCTTGTCACGCACAACCATCCCGGTATTAGGTCGAAAGAAGAGTCCTCAATTTTCGTCACAAAACCACTTTCGCACGCGTTTTATTTTAAGAGGCGCAATCGCACTGCACAATTCAATTCCACTATAGTTTGAGTTTTAATCAATACGAAACAGCTATAGAAAAAGATTAATACAAGGCGTGCTGTATTTAACAAGAAAAAGCAGCTGTTATGTTCGAAGACAATAAGCATAGACGCAAGGAAAAAATTGCTGAAAGCATGTGTGTTGGGTAAAGCACTGTATGGCTGTGAAACGTGGACAGTAGGAAAAGGGAAATGGAAAAAGAGAAGTCTTTAAAATGTGATGACATACGTGTGGCGAAGATATCATAATCAGATAAAGTTAAGAAAAAAGAGGTACTAGAAATGGTAGGAGAAGAAAGAAATATGTGGAAAATAGTAAATAATAGAAGAGATAAAATGATAAGACACATACTAAGGCATGAGGGAATAGCACAACATATGTTACCAGCAGAAATGAGAAAAAGTAAAGGTATAGGTAGACCTAAATTAAACTATTGTAGACATATGGTAAAAGATGTAGGCTGCAGGTATTTCAGGGAATCTGTAGATTAACTTGTAATAGAAAACAATAGAGGCACGCGTCCAACCAATTCTTGGACTGAAGACCTAATGATGATGATGTACTTCAACCCTTTGTAGGTAGTTATCTTGCGTTCTTCTTAGTTAGTGACTAACATTTACCTTGTAGTTGACAATCGAGGTCAACGATAGTTATTTGGAATGAAGAATGCTGAGCGAGCTGTTTTACGTCGCTTCTATGTGAAACATTTATTCGATGTTCTGAATTAAAACTGTACACAATAATTGGTTTAAAGGGTACGATATAGACTTCTAAAACCGGTAAAATCTATTGAAAAATGCAAAAATATCTGTTAAGCGTGTGAGATGCTTCACAAGCTACTTGTAAAGTAGTTGGATTAAGTTTCTTAATCGACCTAATACAATAATATTTCGACATTTAAAATGAATTATCTCAAACTCTAAACCAATTTTTTGTTGGAATCAAATGGACCGTTTAGAAACAGCAGCGAGTTAAACTGTACAGACAAACCTGCTGGAATACAAATGCGATGAATAAATCTCAAAAATACTCAGAGTAGAACACTATATTCATAACTTTATTATAGGATTGGATTTTCTATAATTTTGTTTCACGTATTATCAGAGATATGTTCAGACCAAGCTAACTTATAATTCGATTTAAAATATATAACAGCGTTTCCTCTTTTAGGGTTTAGACACGTAAATGCGATGAACGTGTGTGGGTTACTAAAACAGTGAACAATTATTGACTAGTTTATGTCGCCACAACAAAATATTAAATGAACTCTATATTTTTGATAGTGGGTATTTCTGAATATTACATTTTAGAAATTACAGGAGCTGCATATTTTCTCTATCAAATTTCAACAAGTCCTAGTGTATTTTCCAGTGGCATGTTCAGGACCTGACTAAAGGGCAAACTGCTTGTAAAACTTTTGATAGATGCGCAGAAGTACAATATTTTTGATATAAATAATAAAATCTTACCTTAAAATGAAGTTCCATACTTTTATTTTTCTCTGAACGCTCATCTATGACGTCATCAGAAAAACACTTCTCATTAGAATACTTTTGTACTAATTCCTTACTAATTGATGTTGATTCCAAAGCAGAAAGTCTTTCTTATCCTGTCCACTTCCTGACAAAATTTTTGATCCTTTTGAGCGTGTTAAAAGGAAAGTTCTGTAGATGCACTTAAAGGGAGATAGTTAATGATAGTTCATATAATTTAAAAATTTTAATGCATCCAAGATAGTTTTTGCAGTCTGAAAGATTGTCATTGCTCACTAGCACTCGTTATATTAAACCCTCTGAGGTACTGTATATCACTGTTAGTTCGGAACGTAATGCAGAAAGTCAATATTTTCTGGATAGTTTTGTTTAAGTGAACCAAACGCCTTCTCAGAGACTATAATTTTATTGCTAAACTTGCAAAACTTATGGGTGTTAAGATTCTTAAACCTGGCTTTTAAGTGGACGGAGTATCAATTAGTTCAAAAACAGTTTGCGAGATCGTGATTACTCGTCTGGTCTGTGATCTTTGATAATTTCAATTCGCATTCCCTTTCTTAGTGGTTCTATACTTATTTGTCCACAAATTATCAAATTGTTCTCTTTTAGACAAAACTATTAATTTTAGTTCCTGAATTTTTTATGCAAAAATTGTTGTCCTTGATTTGATTTTGTAAAACGGCAAACAGGTTATCACAATATGGAAATATCTCTGAAAAAATAAGTAGTAGTAGGTTAAAATTCATTGCGGCTTCCAACATATTTGAATGTTCTCTGTAGCAAACTACGGCTTTATTGTCCCATTCTGCTTGATGATCTATAACGTTTTAATAAAATTTAGGAAGTGATTATCGATATTCAAATACAGTTTGTACTGATCTACCGTTGTAATTCTATCGAGTGGGGATACCTTAGGTTTTTATAAACTTCTGAATCTAAAGTATCGGGTTTCTTTGGAGATTGGAAAAAGAAACGTTGTCAAACCACTCAAATCATCGAAAAAGATTTTGCATTCTTTTATTATATTAAAGGACTACTGCAAAACTTAATTTAGGCGATGTGGTCTTCAATGCACAAATAGTGCACATGATTTTTTTTTTTGCTTTAACTCTAAGTCCTTCTAATTTGCCTGCCTTTGTCACTGCTCCATTATAGTTTTAGGCTACTAATTATGAGATACAATTGTTACATTTCGTTATAGTTTGAACAATATCATGTAAAACTGACTGTTCTTTGTGTGGAAATATTTAAAAACCCTACATGACGTTCCTTGATTTCGTTCTTCTTTGTTACATAACGTAAGACATTTGATAACATTAATATTTACAACATCTGTAGATTTTCTCCAGGGTTATACCAACATAAGAGGTTTCATCTGGTTCATCTTTTGTTTTATCAATATGGTTTTTTCTATGCATAAACTCAGATTGTTCTGTCTCACATTGGAAGTCACTTTAAATCTTGTACAACTACCTAAATGAGATGGTAAAATTTGGTCAACCTTTGCCAATAAATTTACTAAAAGTACGTAATTTCTTTGTTTGTAGACTCTGCAGTTTCATGGTGACCGCGATAATCAGATAACAAACAGCCAGGAAGCAAACTACACCTATAAACCTATTAAATATTTCACGGTTTCTTTATATTTCTTGATGTTGCTTTACTACGTCAATTTTTAACTGATTATCTAATGCCTGTTCAGGTTTGATTATTGCAAAGGTATTTTATTATATATGGCATTTATGTGTGATTCACTACTCTTGCTTTTTTATTAATTTATATAAATAATTTAGAACAGAAGGGTCATTTCTATTTCATAAACTTTTATTCGGTAGGAAATAATACACATGACCAGCAAAATAAAAGGAACTTTCTGCCACAATCAATCAACCATTCACAATTTTTGTAGTTCGTTTTCTGAAAATAGTTTATATAAAGTTTGATTTATTTTGTTAATGTAAGCTGAAGCGGCTCACCTTCCTTAATAATTTTTTTTCTTGGAATTTATAACATGAAAATCCTTTTGACACTATAATACCCAAAACACATTCATAGTTATGTACATTTTGCGTAGTATATTCATTTAAACCAGTACAGTTCGTGCTTCAGTTATGAAAAGACTGACCATTATCAGCTTGGCGTAATATATAAAGGCATTCCAACCCACCTGCTGTTATTGGTTTATCGCGTATTATCTTTGTTGTTTGAGCATGGTAGAGGCGTTGCACTTGGCTTATCATGTAAGCGTTCGGGTTTTTCACGGAGTTATATATTCTATATTTTGTTGAAATGCTCCCAAAATCACGTAGACACCAAAGCTTTACGTTATGGAGTTCGTTGGCTATGGTACTTTGCACCTTTCAATATCATGTATTCGTATTTTGTATAAGAAATTATTAACTGTTATTCTTAAACTGTCACGCAGCCAAACTTATGTTCCACACTTTACTTTTCTCATATTCTGTATTTCTGGCAATTTTATATTTAAAATATCACATAGATGCGTTTATTGACCTTTTGCGTCATGAGATATGCTTGTTTTTGAAATGCCTGTTTATTATGAGCACGTATGATTATTTTCTTACACTAATGTGTTGGGTTTAAATAAGATTCGTTTTATGTTTGTTTTACTTTAGATACTCTTAGTTTGTATTTATTCAAAGTTTCTGAATGTATTACTGTTTCTAAAATGAATTGGATTGCGTCTAGAGTTATTTATTCTACTAAAGGTGGTTAAATTATTAAATAATGAGCTCTTTTTCATTAAATAAAGTTAGTTATGGATTTTATACAGTGTGTTTGATATTTGCTTTTTGCATAATTAACAAATTGTGTACTTTTTATGATTCAAATGTTTAGTTTCCGTAATTTTGGTGTTGTTTACATAAAGTATACCATCTGTGTGGCCCTATATACCTCTAAATAACCTTATTATTATATCAATATATATATATATATATATATATATATATATATTTCTCTGTACTCTACTGTTGTAAACTCGAGTCTCACTGTTGGGCGTCCTAAAATTATCTGTATTCTACTTGGTACTAAAGCCCCACATTTGGGTGCCATTAATTCTGAGAATTCTCCCTGGTACTAAACTCTAATTAATTTGAGCCCCACCTTTGGGCGTAAAAAATTCTCTGTACTCTACCTTTGGAAAACCCTTATTATTGTGAAATCTCTGATTGCTGAAGTAGGTCACGGCTGCTCTTCTTTTGTTTGAAAAGTAAAACTAACTACTCTACAAAAAGAAAACACTGCTACGGTAACTCATCTAGATTAATTTACCGATTCATATAAATTTGTACACCAAACATCATTACTAACTTCTTATTCACGCATCAGTTATACTACATACATTCAAAATAATACATTTCTAGCACACATATTACCCAGAATAATTATTACCCATTTAAAGCAGTAGAGCCTTACCATAAGCCTTACGTTACCCCTGGATTAATACGAGCTCATAGTAATTATAATGAATCGTGCCACTTACTGCACATTAAACGATCAAAAAGTCCCTCTTACCTTGTACATACACAAATAGGACAAATATCTTAAATCAAAATATTATACACACAAATTCCCACATCAAAATGTAGTAAACTAATCTATCAAAAGAGTTCAATCATCAACTCTTAATAATTTAGTCTGCGTAGTTCATAGAAAAATACCCATAAAGCACAAAAGTCATTACACCAGTTATACATAAAACAATTTAAACAAACATCAGTTATCTGCTGCTTTTATGAATGTCTACGCCTTCAGGAACGTCCCCAGTCTGAATTGCACCAGTCGTAACTGCACGTTGCTATTGTATCCTCACATCTACCAGTTTAACGGTACATCCAAATTCCCCCAATTGTGATATGGATCCCATTTATCATTGGTAAATAACCAAATCGCCCAACCACTGACTTCTACTCCATCTTAAGTGCATGTTTTGCACCCTCTATACAACAACATAATATCAAGCAGTCTGTACTTACTAATTCACCCTTACTGCACATTAAAATATTTATAATTATTTCGCTGACTGCTTATCGCAACTCAATACCAACTTGTATCAGCTGTATATTACAAATTTGACTTGCAGCTGTAAGCTGGTTTATCACGAAGAGCGTAAAAGGTCAGATAGAAATCCACCATCAACTCTTGGTGTTTATTCACTTTTCTGCCCCCCTTAAAGATTGTCAATTCCTTAAATTTTGTACAATACATACAAACAACTTCCAACCGTTTTTAATTTTTCCGTAAACTTGTATCCAAACACCAACCGCCATGAAAATCTTAGAAATTGTACAATACACACAAATAAATTCGACGTATATCTTTCAACCGACTCGATATTCTTCGAAAACACAAGTTTAGCTACTTAACCGACACTCATTTCTTTGAATTTTAATCCCTACTGGCAAAAGTTATGTTTAAAACACGCCTCTACTACTATATCTGTCTGTTTCTAACATAAGCATTCAATCTCTTATCCCTTACTTTGTATAACCACCAATTGCTTTTCACTTCACTACCTTGTCTAAACCCCAAGCTTAACGAATCCCGCGATCCGTCTCTCTTTCTACCACTCATACTACCCAAAGTAACCCCTCTTTATTTACCGTTAACAACGTGCATTTCTAACTAACAGAATGCCCAACTCAACTATGTCTATATTAATATGTGGCATTTCTATGCTCTACGCACCATCTACCATCTTTTACTTCTTTTTTCCTCATGTTAAACGAACACTCAATACGCGATATCCCTATCCTATTGCTATCCATACCATAAACACAGTAACCTTTCTTTGTTCTGTGTTGGCATCTGTATTGTAACAGTCTAAATATTACCAACTCCACAAACAATAAATTCCTTTTAATTGGGACCACCTGCCACCCTACCTAACATTGTCTGTTATTTGTGCCGCCTTATCTACTACCGATACTCGGAACCAGCGACGCTCCTTATTAAAATTGTTAGAAAACTTTTAACGATTACGCTCGTTTATCTTGAAATATACAGGGAAACTATCTCTATCCACAAAATGTTTAACAAATATTGTAGCGGCTATTTAGAATGAAGCCAAAAAGCTTTTGACTATTTACACTTAAACGCTATACTTTAACAAATAATATACTGTTTCTGGGATACTATTCTTCCTTGCTATAATTACATCCTAAAGTTAAATATGAAATTGATAATATTAAAGCTTTCTACTGATTATATCTCAACACTTAAGAATTACGATTTAAATATGTTTTTTGTTTATAATATGACTTTTGAAATACTGTATTACACATGCTATACCTCAAGAAGGTTTACATTTAAAGGAATTGTTCCAAACTAACTTCTGACTTACTGAAATTTTTCAGTAAAATTATTAACTTTCACTAAAAGAATCTGAAAAGCGTTTCCAATCGTAGATGCTTGTATCTACATACTGAGTCACTACCTAAATTTATCCAATGCGTTAATAAAGCTGTTTAGCATTCAAATACCACAGAAATATATATATATATATATATATATATATATATATATATATATATATATAATACTTTACTGCGTTTTTTATTTTTATTGTGTTACCACATTTATATTAAGTCAAAGTAATCATGTAAGTAGATTGATTGTATTGTTTCAGAACTTATGACTGTTTCAACATAATTTAGTCTTTGAAGAAGTCATAGTTCGTGTGCCGAAACGTTGAATAGAATTACAATTTGACACTGTATACATTATAATTATATTGTAGATTGTTATTGCAAATTCATATAATTGAATGCTTGCCTTCGACAATATATAAAACTATAACTATTTCATTTTATGGTTTTTTAAAATGCTCAAAGTATCTCCTTAAAGAAGACCTTATCTAGTGTAGCCCCAAATAGCACTAACTATCCCTACATAGTAGCAGCAGCGGGCTTAAATTCCTTACAAGCAGATACACAACTTTGCTAAAGCCAAAAACTCATAAAGCAAGACGTTCTGCGAGCATTTTCCAATAGTTAGGAGTACATAAGATTTTATCTTATAGTTTTACGCAATAGTTTATATATTCAAAACACAGGCGTTTTCAATTATAAAATAATGCTTGTTATTAATAGCAATCAAATCGGATTCAGTTGAATGATTCGCATCAGCTTGACAGAAGATCTAACTGACACGGGGTTTAAACCACATCCGGGAACATGTTTTTGCTATTCTGTTCCAGTGTGCATTCCGAACCTTTTGGAAAATAAATTTGGAACAATAGAACATATTATTGTCGTTTCTCTTAGCCACCGTTCCACAAAATATTCAAAATTAAAACAAGTAGGGGCAATTCAAATTTATTTCAGTAATGGTCCACCTTCTTCAAGCTTCCGGAAGGCCCAATCGCCTTCCTCTACATTATAAAATAGCTACGTTTTGTTCTCGTTTCTAGCGAAACTTGAATAACAGCGGCATAATAAATGGTGTGGCTTATGTATTATGAACCTCTTGAAAATTGTAACTATTAACTTTACAAATTAAATTACACATTAAATACTTGTAGCCGTCTTTGAAACAACATCCATTAATATAAATTCCCCAGTACATTTTAATATCACACTGTGCATGACATATGACACCATTTAATACCGCCTAATTGCAAATACCATTGCCATACATTAAAATGTGTGAAATAAAAATTAGCAATTGAATCATTACGGATCTGCTTGACGAAAACCTCATGTCAGTTTAATTTACTTCGCCGTGGAGAAAGTGTCCTAAAAAATTAAATTATTTTTGTTTCAACCACTTTTAATAACGCAAGGTAAATTAAATTCCCAGTAAAAGTAATTGAAGCAAATTTGTAAGCTGACAAAAAATTAATTTAACGAACAGAAAGTCAAATGTAAAATTTTTGCTTAACGGAGGCCCTTTATTAATTTCAGATTTTTCGATACACACAATATTTGAATTGCTGAATAGATAATAATGGCTATAGTTCTCTCTTATACAAAGCTTAAAATTTGCTCCCTTTTTAGTTTATGATTTTACAGGGGCGTACGATGCAAACTTGAAGAACTATTGTTTTATACATATTATAATAAACTCTATTACATAATCAGGAATGTAGGAATTTCTGTATATGTACAAGGCTTATTAATTGTAGTTGATTTTCCATGGGAGGTTGATTCCTTTAAAGAAAATCATTGTTTTAAAGTGTTCAGCGCGGGGGGGTCTTATAATTTTATATATGGATTTACCTCCGCGCACTTTTTATTGTTCTAAGCTGCAGTTCCTTGCTCCTCAACTAAGTGGACTGTATTGGAGATTATAGTACGTGTTACTTGGCACTTGCACTGTGTTTTTTAGGGGTTAATCGATAAAGTCGGCGGCACTTGACTAACTCACGTTGCCGAACAAAAACTGACTGTTCTGCTTCGATATCGATGAGAGAGTGTTTGTTCACTGCTACCCTTAGTCCCACTTATTTACACATGCACGAGGAATTTTTACGACAGGATATAAGGGAACAAGGGATGACAGTTTTACAATTAGATTTACAACTACACATTTACGACTTAAAATTAAACACGACAACGTGCGACAAAGAGACCGAACATAAAGTGAAAAATAAATCCCTCTCTTAGTCCTGTAAATAAGAATAAATAAAGCAATAGGAGTGTATTCGAAAGCACAGTAATATGCAAATTATTATTCTGGTTCGGCATACTGGGTAGCTGTTATACAATAATTTAATAAAATTTGTAAGAGCCGTTATAGTCAGCGTTTGCTTAGTGCTACTACATTTAGATGTCTTACCATATAAGCACATAACAACCTCCACAGAAAATTGTATAAAGGGTTCTGTTCACTAGGTAATTCCAGCGATATAGTTTTGCTTTTTACTATTTGTTTGCTTGGTACACACAACTGACCGTGTAATAGAATTATTTTGTGCCACCATGATCTAAGTCACTGACTGTGTATTGATATAGTGATAGCATGCGTCGTAATAAAATCACCAACGGTGTAGTGTTTGACCCGGAACAAAAATCACCAGCGACGTAATGTGTGCTAACCAAAATAACAATCACTAGTGTGTAGTGTGCGGTGTGATGCTCGGATAACCATCACAAGCATGCCAACAGGTATTGTTCCTTTGCTAAACATCGACAAGGACTAAATTTCTGGTCGACTCGAAGATGTTTATGTTTCCCCTTCTAGTTGCGGTTGTGGTTATCGCAATGAAGGCAAAATGAATTACGTTTATGCCTGTAAACAAGTTTTTTAACATCTGGTAACAAGTTAATAAAAGAGCACATAAGGTTTTCAAGGTATTTTTTAAAGAAATAGCTCTTGAATAGTTTTACAAAAATGTTTCCTTGTGATAGGTATTATGGGTTACTAAATGGTAGTTGGCCATTTAATGCTCCGGAGTAGATTTCACGAGACCCATAATGGGCGTCAAATAAATCCTCCACCAGACTACATTATACACAACGGTTCAGTACGTAGATTACACATATTAATTGATGCGCCACAACCAAATTAAGGAAGTATTCCAACCGGACGCTCAAAGCCGGTGCTACGATTGAGTCGACGAGGAACCGCTTCGGGACGGAATGTTTATAGGGGCGACAGGCAGCTCTCTTCCCCCTCAAAATATGTCTTTTAGTACATAATTTGAGTTGCACTTTGCATAAATGATAAGCGCTAGCAAAACCCTAAGATATTCGCAAGTCACCACTGCACAACACGCATTTATTTTATATTAATTAGATTGAGAATTGAGGATTCAGAACCCGAGTTCGAAGAGAATACAACCTTTACAAAATGGAATCATCACCGTTAGAGCATAAAAAGTAGTGTGCTTTCTAGACCATACAAACTTAACATAAATTTTTGACATCCTTGATGTCTCAAATACCTAAAATGATATAGCAAAAACCTAGGTAAAGCAATTGTTTTTATTGTGAAGATTTTTGGAAATAATGTAAATATTGTAAATTGTTGAACGCAGATTTTCTTGTATCTTCATATGTAAAATATACATCATGATTAGGACACTACGTAATAATTTACAATCTCCATTCCATCTCAGTTTTCAGAATCACTTTTGTATACCTGCATCAACATCAACACTTTTGTGTACGTTTTATTATTGTTTGTGTGTGTATTTCTATCTGACAAGAAGATACTAACATTTTACTAATTTCAAGTACGTTTAATATTGCGTTGAAACATATTATTTTTCTTAACCTGGTATTATTTAGTGTTCCACTCTGTATAAAACCACTGTTCATTTCTAAACGCACCCTTATATAATACGTTTGCATTTAGCAATATTATATTGCGCCCTTTGCTGTTGTTCCAGCTTAAATACTCGTTTAGTGTTTATCGCGAAGCATTCTTGACCTGAAGACCAGTTTGAATGCATGCACGTGTCAGCTGGTGTTTGGTCACGATAAACGGCTCTGCCTGCTCTTTGCATTTAAAAATCGTTTTTGCGAGCTTGACAATGGTAATGATTAGAACTCTTCCGCTCTAGTTATCGTTTTATTGGTTTTAAAATTATTGCAATGTTAAGTAATCCTACATTTTTATTTTGAAATTTAAGCTTCATTGTTATTTGTAGCATAAATTATTATAATCAAGAAATTTAAATATTTGAGGATTTAATACTGGCGGCTTAACAAAGAGGTTTATCTATAAAACTATGTTTGATTAATTCAGTCACTTTAATTTACTGAGTAGCGTACATTTATACTGAACTGCTTTAAAGCATTGGAATTAGTTGCCGTCGATGACACGGAGCATCTGGAAACACAATTAATCGTCTGTTAATTCAACGCTTTAATTACTTCCTAAAGGAAGCTTTCAACCATACGCTGGAGCCCACTTTGTTTTGTAGATACGTGTGTCGAGCACATGTGTTGTTAGCGTGTTGGTCGTAACAGTTTACTTTGCACTATAAGTACAGAAACTTTAACGCAACTTTCTGGTGATCTTTAGTTTTCTGTCTACTTCAGGACAACGCGAAAATAAATAAACGTGTGTTTAAAACTTTTAAATTTTGTTTATAAATTTATAACAACTTATTATTAGTTATTCAGAATTTAGTATAACTTTTATACCGTACAACTTTGCTAACAATTTTTTTGGGCTTAGTGGTATGATTTAAATACATCTTGTAACATTTACATTCTATAAAAACTCCATAAACTATTTGCATTTGAATTAGATTAATCCAGCTGGTTAAAGAGAAATTTGCCTGTTAGACTACAGTACTGTTTGCGTCAAGGCTAAGATTTTTGTAAGTAACTAATCATTCTCCAAGTCTTTAAGGAAATCTTAATTTTTTTTTATTTAGTTGGTATCTTTAACTGAAAAGTAAAAACTTAGTCTTGAAAACGTTCTAAATTTCCACCACAGATGAGAACTACAAACATTTTAATTTTACTTGTTCTGCTAAAACTTTCTATACACCTGCAGTCACGAATCCTTAATTTTTAATTAAACTCTGATCTGAATTTGTCTACATTAGTAACAGGAATCAAAACGGCTGAACCAACAAACACAGATTACACACTTTAACCGCATCTGCTAAGGGCTAGCAATAATAAACACCTAACACAATAAAAAGACTAACATTATTTGGAAATTTACGTAGTCGTCAAAGTCAAAAACCGTATTAACGCTTTACTAGTTATCCACCCTCTCCTACTTGTAAGATGAACTGTAGGAAGGTCACGTAATCGGTTTTATTCGCTTCTATTTCTGTGAAGTCCTTATTCTATATGTATTTTGTGGTCCGGGACAAAAGTACTAATTTTTTTCCCGGAGAAAAAATACTCATTTTTTTCCCAGGAAAAATGTAAATTAATAAAAAGTCACATTTCGTGACCTGTCAAGAAACATTAAATGTCTTTCCCGTCACAGAAAAAAATTAATAAAATGCCTCACATTTACCTATCACGCAATGGTTTCAAAGCTCAGAAGTAGAATGTTGAATGGCAGGCAAGTTTATGCTTAAAAGCAAGTTTCATTTTACACTTTCAAATAGAAACATAGCCTATTATATTAAATGCGGATTCCTGATTTAGGAATATTTGAAAATTTATAATCACGTCATGGCTGTAAACTAGTGGTGAGCAAAAGCATTATGATTAATTGGTCACAGTTCAAATTAGATTTAATTATAGGCAAACAAATATTTCTAATTATGCCTCAACAACATTTAAGACTTTGTAAATTAAAACTTGTTAAACGCGAGGACAATGTCTGTGTCTACTTCGTCTTTTTCTGGTAACTGGTCGCTTTCTTGGTTGATACACCGTTGTCAGGTTTTTATTTTTATCTTAAAACAATGTTCAATAAGCGCTAAGTAGGTGTTCAGAGCATATCCAAAATAATTTTTGCATCATTGATGTTTTTCTAACATGCTTTCTGTCAAAAACAAATGAGCTCTACGATAAGCAATGTACAATCAGGTCGTTTAATGATCCTTCTCTGCAACATAACTTAAATAATTACTCGGCCTTTCTGCATAAAAATTTAGACTGCTGAATTTTTTTCGAGTGTTATTTAGAGCTTTACGGTACTCGAAGTTTAGAAATACCTCAATTTAAACTTTCAGATATTGCAAGGTATTAATACCTAGAAACCAAATACCTCCATTTCACTTCTCGTGAAAATTTTACTATAGAGTTTGCCCTACAATCCCAAAATTTCAAAACCCACATCTGAACGCTTATAGCGCATGGGGGTGCGATTTCTCCTCAAAAGTCAAAGGAACTTCGTGGCTAATGCAATTCCTAATCTTACCAAGAACATCGAAAACCACCTCTCCAAAGATATTGGATCGTTTGTTAACAGCCAAAAGTCTAGAGCTGCTTCTAATAGAATTTTTACTCTGAATAAACCGTCATCTCACATAGAAAACTCTCACCGATATGTTCTGATAGTGTGGCATATCATTTTTTAAAAGATAAAAGTCCACGCTTTTGTCCTTGGAAAAATGATATGTCAAATTCTCGTTCTATCGAAATAGTTACTATTGTTGTATGCTTCACAACTAAAAATCAATGACCTCCTTTTCAACATGTTTTGACCATATGACCAATTATCACTAAAAAGCAGGAGACCTAGATTTGATCTTGGCAGAATTTTTAATATGGGAACATTCTTATGGTAGGCGGTGGTGTTGCGGTAACCATTTTTACTTTCGCGCTGGACTGTAACGTTAGAGCTCTGCAAACATAAATAAAACGCAGACGGCTAGAAGAATCTAAGCAGCAGCCACTAGTGAGCCAAAACAGATTATCATACTGAATTTGCTCGGTTTCATCAGTTGCGGTACTAAAATATGAATCCAGAAACTAAAACTACTTAACCTGAGTTAGTAAGAGCAAATAGTGGAAAGATTATACGAAACAATCCTATGACAGGTTAGTAACATAAATAACTAAGTGGCGTTACTGAATCACATAATTAATAGGATATGCTTTACTAAATCAAAAGTAGCTTATTAATGGAATAACCAAGTTTGCACATAGACCTCTGTGCATATAACTTCATATAACTTAATATGTTTTTATACTGTTTTTGAAAATGTCCTCTTTTGGTCAGAATAAGCTATTACGTCATGAACCGATTGTAAATTTAGAGGAAAAGATTGCAATGCCATAGAATAATCGTGGAGTAATGCGACTTGGGGACCTCATTTTGTTCCTGCTCCTGCAAGTTATGTATTTCAAATGAATTAGATAAGGAAGTAGTATAAATAGAGGTAACGCTAGGCTTAGAGATGAGATCAAGTATGACATCAGTGTTGTAATGTTCTCACGCTAATAAAGATTTTTAAAAAACCGTTTTTGAGAGTGATAAACATAATTGGCGCAGTCAGTACGGGATTTTGGAAATTTTCGAATCGCCGGAAATTTTTCGTTTCAACGATTAACCAAAATCAAGAACCTTGAAAGTGATATATTCATATAGGCAAGCGAAAATTGCTTTGGAAATTGCTTTTAGGAAAATCAACAACTGTTTGTACTTTCGAATTCGAGAAACGAAGATTTTTGTTAGCAGTTTGGAGAAGGAACGAAATCGTCCAATCCAGACACCAGCCCAATTTTGGAAGGAACAGAATCGTCTAACCAGGGCACTTAGTTTAAGAAAATTATGCGAACTCAATGCATCATATTAATGTAAGCTAACTTTGAATTTCTATTTCTGATATCTTATAATTGATTTTCAATTGATGAGTGATTGTGATATAAACGACTTAACAGTCTTGATAGAACGTATTAAAATAAGTAACGAAGAAATTTTAGAAGCAAGTTCAGATAACACGAACGTAGATATTCTAGGAATAATTCAAGGGCTCGTTCAAATATTTTGGAAAGCTCAGAAAATAGTATCAGTAATTTAGATAACTTAATTAATTTAAACATGGCAACTGAACAAACAAATTATCAATTGCTAAAATTACACTTAGATTCCATCCCCCCTTACGATGGAAACCCTCATACCTTGACAATATTTATCGCAAATTGCGAGAACGTAATTAATGTATTTGCTAGTCAAACAAATATTCAGTTAAATAGTTTCTTGCTTAGAGCAATTATAGGTAAATTGATAGGTAGAGCTCAGATATTAATAGGTTCGCGCATAGAGTTAAAAACTTGGGACGAAATTAAAAACGCGTTAAATTTATCTTTTGGAGATCAACGCGATATTGATTGCCTTATCCAGGATTTAATTAGTTTAAGACCAAATAAACATGAAACGCCATATAATTTTGGAATGCGTTGCCAAGACGCAAGGAGTTTAATAATTGCAAAATTAAATTCATTGACCATTTCAGCCGAAGAACGTACTATTAGACTTAAAAGTTATGATGACCTTTCGCTTAAAACATATATTCGTGGATTGCCAATAACCATTCAAACAAATGTTAGATTACGCAACCCTAGTAGTTTAGAACAGGCTATGGGATTAGTTATCGAAGAAGAAAATTTCTTATACTCAACACAGAGAAATAGTAACTTAAATTCAAATTCAAATTTCAAACCCATTTCAAGAATGACGCCTAGTAGCTATTCAAATCACTCTAACATTCCATTCAGACAGAATTTTAACAATTTCAATTATAGGTACCCAAACACATTTCAAAATAACCAACCTTCATATTCGAAATTTCAAACGCAAAAGCCTCATTTTCAAAACACACATTCGAACAGATTTCACACCCCTGTAAACCATCAAAGAACATTTAATCCAAGTTCCCATTTTAATAACAGGTTTGGTATGCAAAACACGCCATTTAGTAGCAAACAAAATTTTGCAAGTTCATCTCAAAGATTTGCTCAAGTTCATCCCAATAACATATCCAATTTTAATAAAGACGAACCGATGGATACATCTTCTGGAAATACAACAATTAAAAAACCCCAATTTCAATCTCAAAGGTTATACAATCAGAATATAAATAGTTCAAACTGCAATGACCCCTATTTTATAGAACGTGGGAATGATTGTAATACTGCAAACTATAATGCTTATTGTGATCACGACGACCTCGTTCATTCTTTGAAAACACACGAGACGTTTCAAACCCAGCCGCTACATAACACCGATAGAAACTATATCCAGTTTCCTGATAACGCGTGTGAGAATATAAATTACGATGTTAATGATGTAAATCCTACTCAGCAAAATTTTCCACAGGTCATGCCTTGGAACAACGAGAGGTAATACACGTAAACACATTCAAGCAAGATTTACCATTTATTATTATTCCTGATATAAATGCTAGATTTTTAATCGATACTGGTAGCACCCGTAGTTTGATAGATCCTGAAGTAGCACACAAATTTTATACGAATTTTATTTACCCGGAATTTTCAATATTCAAACAGCACACATTATCAGCTTTCACAAAGAAGTAGCACGCATACCACTTTTTCAAATCTTTAACGTAAAGGACTATTACAAATTTTTCCTTTTCAAATTTAGTAATAATTTTCAAGGTTTAATTGGAATCGATTTACTTCGACAACTAGGAGCAAACCTTAACTTAAGCCGGAAACAAATAATAACCCCGCATGCGACTATTCCTATTATTCTAAATTTTGAACCAGAAATGAAAAATAACCAATTCACAAATTATTCGATAATTGTAACCGAGCGTTGCCGACAAGTAATAAAAATCCCAGTACAAATGCGTAATGGATTCGGAATATTAAACCACACGAATTTTGGAAATGGACTTGAAACACAAAAAGCTTTGGTTAATGTTATCGAAAATTTTGCGACCATTGTAGTCACAAATATAAATGAATATCCCGTTAAAATTTCTATTTTTCAACCTTTCGAAATTGAACCTATAAACGATATTGATGTAAATTTTATCGAAAATTTGGAAAAAGACCTAGAATTAGACGAACCACAGGACGATAAATTAAAAGGAAATTTGAAAGATTCGATTAACTTAATTTGAAATCTATCGCATACTTAATCCTACGTTAAAATATTCTATTTTTAAAGCCTTCGACCAGATCGGACGCGTCAAGTATTAACGTACAGCAATTTGGATGCGACGACATTCAGAATGGTTGCAGCGAAGACATGATTTTGCGACTGGTCTGGACGACTGCAGAACAGACTAGTTTTTGAGACGACACACAGCATTGTTCGATCTCTGCGTCCACACCGAGCGATCATTTACAGACGCACGACGGTGTGCAGCAGGTTTGTTGTGTTGCCGTTACGCACATTGAACGTAGACGTGAACCAACCTGCCAGCTCAGCGCCGACTTACCAAACGACGTCGTTGATGTAGCGTATACCAGCCGATTTTTTGATCGCGGAAACGTGCATGCGATCGCGAAGCGCGTTGGCGGCAGCGATCAGCATTCAATTCCGCGTGTCAAAAATAGACGAGAAACCGATTAACTCTGATACCGACGATACCAGTGTACAAGACAGCATACAGCTTGTTAACAGATCTGTTAACCAGCCAGAAGAGGCAGCATTGCACCCCAGATCACTGCAGTAGAATTACGCCCGCGGTCCTGTATCCACACAAACATGACGTTATTTCACTTAATCATTTCCAGCAGTTTCACATGCGATGATTTTTATTCGATACGCGCCAGTTATGCCAGCGACGGCGCGCTGAGTTTGCCTGCCTTGCCGACCACCGCCCTTGACCGGTCTTACAGGCCCTCGACGGACGGTTGATTAGGCATTACACTAGTGATATTACGGTTGATTAGGTAAGTATTACACCAGTGTAATACTTACCTAATCAACCGTCCGTCGAGGGCCTGTAAAGACCAGTCAAGACGGTTAATTAAGGCCAGGCAGACTAAACTCAGCGGCGTAGGTCGTGGTTCAAACTCTTAACTAAACCCTTGCTTGTACTTACCAAATATGCGATATGGATAAAAATCATCGATACATATATTAACAATTTATAATAAACATGGGCGCCAATCAGCGGAAAGGCACTGATACCTAATAAAAGTAATCATGAAATAAACTTCATAGTTTAGAAAAAAGAAATAACATTTTATTATACCATCGTGTTTTGAACGAGGAATGAAATAGGCCTCAGGGCCCACTATTCCGACATAATATAAACGTAATTCTATCTAACCAATTGATATCTAGGGACGTGCACGTCGTCACATATACCCTAATCTTTAGCCTAACTAGGATTAACTTAAGATCTTTAATTATATTAACAAAAGCACTGTGAAACACAACTATGCATTACTGTCTTTACAACACGGTATCCGTATGTACAGATTAAATCAAGGATTCCATGGGTTAATACCGTATGCTCTTCAATGATTATTTTTTGGAACACGCGAACGTAATTTAATGTCAATATAATTCACAAAAACAGACTGGACTATAGCTCGCAACACGGCTCCCGCACCCGTCTTTAGCGACTATAGGTAGAACGAACATACATTTCCGCGATCAAAAGTAAACAGTATCAACTGGTCTATAATAATTAACCTTTACAACACTACAAAAGTTTGACACGTAAACCGAAAGCTTTTACTGAGCTATTAACAAAGGTTAGTTCACGTCTTTATTACGTTCCAATGACCGGTAGTTGAAGCAAAGGAATTTTCTTTAAATAACCCTAAGCAATAAGACACCGTCGTAGCGTCTATGTAGAATTAAAGTAATCCTTCCCTACAAATTAATAAGACGCTACAAAAGAGACGCAGAATCGAAATAAAACTCATAGCAAAGGGTTGCTTTGCATTATTAAAAAATGTCATCCAACAAAATAAATACTCACGTGTTCTAAGCACACATAAACACGTCTGTCCCCAAAGACCACACACCAAAAAGCCAAGAATCATTGCTGTTTCTTTACATCTGCAACCACATTCCTGCAAAACCCCAATGAATTTGTCTGGTCCCAGGCCATAGGCCGCACCATATGTTTAAATACCAGAAACTAAACCTCTCACTACATTGTATTGTAAATATTATGATCTCGGTACCGTAGATGTATAACGAAAGCTTTTTAAAATATAGAAGAATTCGTTTGTATGAGGTTATTCCACCACGGTGTATGCAGGCTTTGTAAAACGTACATATAATTCCACCACGATTCGTGAAATATACAAGTGATAATTAAATTGTGTCAACTATTAATACTATAAGAATTGGTACGCAGTAGCGTAACATTATATAAAAAATAATTATAAAATTTATGCTCAACAAAGCGATTGAAAATCGGGTTGTTACAACTTGATCACTGCAATAAAGAAGAAAAAGACGCTATAAAGAAGTTGTGTTTAGAATACCGTGACATATTTTATTGTGAAGGAGTTCCCCTCAGTTTTACTAGTGAAATTAAACATAAAATAAATTTAAAAATGATTCTCCAATTTTACAAAATCATATCGCCTCCCAGAAATTCACCGCAACGAAGCTAAATCACAAATAAAGAAAATGTTAGATCAGGGCATAATTGAAGATAGTGTTTCGCCGTGGTCTTCCCCAATTTGGATAGTAGAGAAAAAGATTGACGCATCTGGTAAACGAAAATGGCGACTTGTAGTAGATTATAGAAAATTAAATTCCAAAACAATTCCTGACAAATACCCATTACCTAATATTAATGAGATTTTAGATAGGCTAGGACGGCAAATTATTTCACGACCCTAGATTTGGCCAGCGGGTTTTATCAAATCCAGATGGACCCCAAGACGTACAGAAAACAGCATTCAGTACCCCGCAGGGACATTTTCAATTTAAACGGATGCCTATGGGTTTAATAAATGCCCCTTCGACATTCCAACGCGTAATGGATAGAGTTTTACGCGGACTGACAGATCAATCTGTATAATTTACCTTGACGATTGTCTAGTGTTCAGTTCATCTCTTCAACAGCATTTTTCTGAAAATAGACCAAACTTAATCAAATGCACCAAATTGATTAATACACTTAAGGATATCGAAGAGCAGACAATAGTAATTAGAAACTACCATGAAGGTAAAACGACTCACCGAGGAATAAACGAAACCTATGAAAGACTCAAACAAAATTATTACTGGAAAAATATGAAAACTAGTATAACAAATTTTATAAATGAATGTACATTGTGCCAAAGAAATAAATACGCTAGACAGACCCCATATACCCCAATAATGCTAACGGAAACGGCAAAAAGCCCATTCGAAATTGTACATATGGACGTATTTACTTTTGATGGGAAAAATTATTTAACATTAGTAGATGCTTTTACAAAATTAGCTCAAGCTCTATTTATAAGTGGAAAAACGGCTATAAATATTAGTCAAGCACTTATAAAATATTTTACTTCTTTCGGTATACCCCAAACCATTGTGACAGATAAAGGAACGGAATTCAACAACGCTACAGTTAAAGATATTTTAGGACTACACAAAATTAATGTACATTTCACAACATCCGGACATCACGAATCCAACTCCATAGTTGAAAGAACACATTCCACACTAATTGAACACTTAAGACTTTTACGCGATATTTACCCCAAAGAAAGCGATTTAATGGACTATGCTATAATAGGTTATAATAACTCGATCCACAGTGCGACAAAATATACTCCCTTTGAATTGACGTTTGGACATACAAATTGAGAGACCCCAATGAAATCTTTTAACCCTAACTTTTATTCAGACTACGTTAATAATCATAAAGAAAAATTAGAACACGTATATAATAAAGTAAATGCAAAATTAGTCGAAGATAAACAGAAAGTAGTAGATAAGAAAAATACCAATGGAGATACTAATCCAGAATTTAAAGTAGAACAAATAGTTTTTAAGAAGAATCCTAAAAAGAGAAACAAAAAAGATAAGGTGTTTTAGGACCGTATAAAATTACTAAAATATTAGATAAGAATAGGGTAGAGATTTCAAGAGAGAAACAAAAAAATAAGGAAATTACATTAAGTAAAGAAATTATACATATTAAGGAACTAAAAAGACCCCCTGTTACAGATTCGCCCTCTGCACAGTCACAAGACGAATTGCATCCCAGTTCTACAATTTAGACGACAACCCCGGACTTCTTCCTCTTCGTTTAGGCACAGCCCAAATAAAACCGATTTTTGGACATTTATTCAAATTTATGATATTGCTAATATTACAAAAACTTTTGACTTTAAAGGCTCAATATGAAGAAATTCAAAATACACTATCATTATCCCCACATGTATTCCAATTCAATCAATCATTTCACAATTCGTATCACACAGTCCAAATTTTAGAAAACAAAATTGAGATACAATTAAAACAATTAAATCCGCTTTGGAATAAACGAGAAAACGATCTCTTTTAACGGTGTAGGCTCAGCATTAAAGTTTCTCACCGGAAATTTAGATTATAACGATGGAGAAAGATATGACAATGCCATTTCATCTTTAACTAATAACCAAGAAAAATCAAATCTTTAATTAATGATCAAATAACTCTATTTCAAACTTCCTTCAGAATTTCGAAAATAACTCTAAAATATTAGCTCACAATCAATATATTCTAAAAGACCGAATCGAGGAGATTTCAAAAGAAATTAAAAATTTAAGTATTGACAAGGTAGAAACTTTTCATTATTTTGCTCTAGAAAGATTAGCTCTGCAATTTTCCACAAATTTTCAGATTCTATATGATCTATTGGAACGAATCGAAGTTGCTATTACTTTTCTAAATTAAATATTTTCATAATGCTATGGTAGAACCCCATGAACTATTTTCTGAACTAACCACAGCCAGTAAACAGTTACAAGGCAAGAAATTCCCATTCGAAGTGACAGTACTCAATACGTTGCTATTCGAAAAAATCATCAATATTAAAAGCTACAGTAAAGATAACAGTATAGTGTTTATTTTGGAAGTACCAATTGTTGAAATGGACGATTTCATCTATTATCATTTGTATCCACTACCTACTCCACATCAGACTTCTTTTAAGATGATCATCCCTAGTGCAAAATACCTTTTGTTAAACGACCACACCTATGCAGTTTCTGACACAAATTGTTATGAAGTCACTCAGGCAGAATTCATTTGCCATCAACTACAAACATCAAAAATTACTTCAACAGCACCATGTGAAATTGAATTAATAAGATACGCCGATAATATACGTAATTGTCACCAAATACCGGTGAAGATAACCACAAAGAAGATCCAAAAACTGGAGAAGAACAAATGGATCATCGTAGTGCCTCATAATTTAGTTGTTATACACAAGTGCGGAAAAGTGAAAAACAGTATTCCTATAAACGGTAGCTATTTGCTAGAACTTGAAGATTCTTGTGAAGTGTCAATCGATGAAGTAGTGTTAAAAACTTTTGTTAATGAAATTTCTAGTTATAAGAATATTGTATTACCACGCTTAGAAGTTTATGCGAATAATTCAAAAATGCCAAACTTTGACCTTAAACCTTTAGAAATAGATTCGATACATCTCAATGAATTAAATGAGGTCTATCGAGTTTTAGAAAATGAAAAACTAGAATTAAGTAAATTAGAAAGTCCTGTAATCAATTTTAAGAATATTAGCTTTTATACGATAATTTTGTATGTCACTATTATTTTTCTGATATTATATTTAATTTATAGATATTTTTTAAAGAAGTCAATAGCTAAACATGTATACGAAGATAGCACAGAACTTGAGACAAGGAACTTTCCTGGACTTTCGAACTCTGGTTCCCCATAGTTCTCATTTAGGGCCGGAGGAGTTATGTATTTCAAATGAATTAGATAAGGAAGTAGTATAAATAGAGGTAACGCTAGGCTTAGAGATGAGATCAAGTATGACATCAGTGTTGTAATGTTCTCACGCTAATAAAGATTTTTAATAAACCGTTTTTGAGAGTGATAAACATAATTTGCATCCTCCACACTCATATTGGTTAGAGCGATGGCATAAAAATTTAGTTTTCTACACCTCGTACTCTATGTTTTCCTCACACTTATTGCAATGTAGTGTCTTTGGACACTTTAAGAAATGCTTTGCTTTTTTTTAATTCATAGGACATCCCAATATACCACAAAATTTGATGTTCATGTCATTGACTACGTCTAAATTATGTTCCGCTGTGCATATTAGGATTTTCATCAAAACGAAAAAAATTATAAATCCCAGTTCGTTCGAGATCAAAAATTCGTTTACAATTTATGGTTTACGAACGTTCAAATGATGACCTGAAAAGTGACAATTACGGTATCGCAGACGAACACTCGCAAATATTTGAATAACAAAACTTGTTGTTTTCCGACTTGAGCAGTTACCAAACTTGCTGTTGTAGTTAAGGCAATAACAATTTATTGTGTTAAGGGTCCACCTCCGGTCTAATAATATGAAGATAGTATATTACTATCGGAAACAATCAAGACACAAGAGAGCTTTCGCAAGAGGTGTTTTTATTATTGTTATGGTAAATTATTACCATATAAAATAGTATAAACGTTAATGAAAAAATGCTGTTTGCACTAGTTTGGTTACGTTGTCGGTATGTTTGACAGCTGGATGACGATTTACATTTGTTGTTTCCACTTCCATGTTAGAGAGGTTTAGTGTCGCATTTTGTGATTGGTTGTCGTTATTTTATACTATAGGAGTAATAACCAAACTTACGTTAACGTTATGATATATCTTTATAATCATAAGCATTACGAAAATATTATTGAAAAGTATACATTCTCAAACTCAATAGCGTCAATCATCGTGAATATAGCTGTCGTACAGATATATTCAGTCAAAATCCAGACGTTAAAAAATGTTTTGTTTAGGTTTACATGCTTTTGATTATTCATGATTTTAGAACTTGTTATAAATGGTTATAAATAGTATTTCGCAGAATTTGATATTTCCGGCCACACGCACGCATGCACGCACGCACGCACGCATGCACGCACGCACGCACGCACGCACGTACGCACGCACGCACGCACGCACGCACGCACGCACGCACGCACACACACAAACACACACACTGATCTTTAGATTTCATACAACTGAAACCACAATATAAAATTCACTAGTTTTCCCGCTCTTTTATGGTTTTACAACTTTGACATTTATTTTTGAAAATACCATGCGGTTTGACGTTTGATGCACATAACCTGCAAAATTAGTATTGTTCACAATGGCAATAACAAAAGAGCATATTTGATTTTCCATCCACTTCGCGTTCCATCTGAAGAAAAATGCTGCTGAAGCCACTGAAGTGATTTGTGCTGTATATGGAGAGAAGGCTGTAAGTCATACTACGTGTAAAAAGTGGTATCAAAAATTTCGCCAAGGAGGCCTCAAAAGATTGAAACGGACGAACTGCAAGCATTGTTGGATATATACTCTGCACAAACTAAAAACAAGCTTGCACGGCAGCAAGCCATTTTCACACGTTTACATGCAATGGGAAAAGTTCAGAAGGAAGGCAGATGGGTTCCGCATGCACTGTCCGAAGACAACAAAAATCGACGGTGTAACATCGCACTCACTTTGCTTTCAAGATTCCGAAAAAAGGATTTTCTGCACCAAATTATTACATGCGATGAAAAGTGGATACTTTATATTAACCCGAAGCGTAAAAAATCATGTGTTGATCTTGGTCAACCTTCGACATCGACATCAAAGCCCAATACCACGGCAAGAAAGTTTTGCTCTGCATATGGTGGAATTGGAAAAGTGTATTGTATTACGAGTTGTTACAGCCGGATGAAACAATAACGGCAGACCGCTATCAGTAATAATTGACCAATTTGAGCGATGCGTTTAAAGAAAAGAAGCTATTTACTGGCAAAGGACGTCGTAAAGTGATACTGCTTCATGATAATGCCCAGCCATATGTTGCCGAAGTGGCTCAGGACCATATCTTTGCGATAGGCTGGAAACTTCTCCCGCATGCGGTGTATAGCCCAAACACGGCGCTTTCCGATTATTATCTATTCCGGTCGCTACAGCATCACTTGGCTGATACACACTTTGTGACACTTGAAGAATACGAAAATGCACTGATGACTTTATCACCTCGAAGCCAGTTAACTTCTATCATCAGGGAATTCGCAAGCTGCCCGAAAGATGGTAAAAGGTCATCGATGCAAACGGCGAATATTTTGTTGATTAATATCTTTTTGTTTGTTTTTAAATAAATTATTGAATTTTGCAAGAAAAAGCTCAGAACTTTTTTGTACGCCTAATATATAAACAAGTTGAAAATGCAAGGCATTGTCGCAACGAACTTCCAAATGTAGACTTACTTTAAAACAATTTAAAGAAATTAAAATTATTATGTTGTAATAATTATAAGTATTCAGATAAAATAAAATTAATTCGGGGGTATCCGTGGTCAGATTTTGTGGGGGGTACCATATTTCGACTCAGCTATGTTAGGGGAGTCCAAATATGTATCGCACATTAATTTTGGACCTATTTGAAATTTTAATTTTCCCGACGGAATATCGCGGGGGCACGGCGTCCCCGTGGCCCGATTTCAACTGACATCAAAACTTAAGCTCAGGACACCGAGCTGAATCGATTGATGTATCACACATTGATGTCCGACCATTAGAAAGGTCTCGGACGGACAGACGGACGACAAATCGATTTCATAAACGAACGAAGTTCGTTGAAAATGGGACATCTCAGATTAGTGTCTCTTGATTTTGTATCATAATCTAGATAGACAGGATATAGACAGAATAAATGTTTGAAGAAAATAAACAGCAGAAGTAATACCGACAAAAGCCTTTAACATACCGCCTATAATATATCAATAAATAATTAAAAGGATATTGATGCTAGTGCCATCAAGGATTTAATAGTTAAAAAAAATTAATTCCGTGAGAACGTTTTCGAAAGGAATTGAAACAATACTTAAAAGCGGTAGTGCTACAGATGTTCAGAAGCCCAATTTGAGGTATTTTGATCAGCTTCTGTTTCTTACCGATCAGAAAACGAAAAAGGAAGATGGCAAGAATCATATTGAAGAGAGAAGTAATAGCCCCAACAGCAACAGCGACGTAAGTACATAATTTTTATAGACAGCCGCATTCTATGTGCCATTTTTAAGAATTTTATTATTATGGTTGATACATTTACACGGGTATATACACATTTTACTTCGATTTCTGACACCTCATGCTTTATGCTTTTTGAGATTGTCGCATTTCTGGAAATATTTAAGACAGTAGCTTTGGTCGTGATAACTATAACAACAAAAAAGTTGCCAAATTAACAAACATTTATAATTAACTAGCTTACATTCTAAATAACACACGTTTGTAGTTCTAGTGAATCATACTAACCTGCCCTTTGACTTTTCCTTAGACATTAAAATATTGTTAAAAGATATTTCGTGCAATATTACCTTCACCACCAGAATATCTATTATGTCCATGCTGCAATTCATAAACTGAATCCGCATTCACTCGTAATCCAATATTTATTTTACATATTTCCCAATCTTCATTGTCTAAACATTTTGTTGGCGCGAATGAATTGCTGCACTTCTTGAGTAAAAAATTATGTAACAGTGCATATCATTATAACTAAATCTGTGCGATCTAATCGTAAATTGATATCTGTAAGTAGCAGCCATAATTCTAAATATGTTTTCAATTATGCTCCGTGCCCTAGATAAACGGTAATTCATAACCTTTTTCCTTAGTAAGATGTTCTTGTGGAAAGGGTTTTAAAAAATCTAGACGTAAAGTAAAAGTTTCACCTATACGTATATATGGAAGCTCAATAGGACCACTTTTAGTTATGTCTGGATTAGGTAAATCTAACTGCTTTCTTAAGTCTTGTATAAAATTTCGTATTTTCAATAACCGCTCCATCGGAAACGTGCCCATTTGTAGCCATGTGATAATAAATAAACTCACGTTCGCATTTACGATTGTCAACAAGACAATACTATTGTATCCTTTATAATTCCAAAAAGCGAACCTCTATTCGGTGGAGGTATTATTCGAATATGCTTACCACCAACACTCTTTAAACAATTTGGTAACTGCTATTTTTGTTCAACTTGCTTTGCAGTTTCACTCTTGTTTAGTTGACGGGAACGGCTATGGCTAAAAAAATTTTCTTGAAGCATGTTTTTAAATTATTGCTATTTTATGATTTTCTGAAGTATTGAGGTTTTAAAACATAATTTTGTTTATGCCCATAGATGTTGAACGCACTACATTTACAATCGAAATGATACACAACGAATATTAAAACATATAGATCCTTATGTTTCGACTTTGACATCATCAAGTACATCTTCAATATCATCAAGGAAGAGAAGCAGGAATCGTTTGGATGAAGTATTAGATATTATAATATTTTCCTTACAGGTAAGTTCTCAAGTAATACCTGAAACACCAGGACGCTAGGATGCATACGCAAGAGTTATAAGAGCTGCAACCGAATATGACTATATACAACGAGTTTATAAAAGAACTTCTTGATTTAAAAAAATCATAATTAAAAAACGAAACCAGTAATAAACTTTCGGGTTTTGAACTGGAGTTCAGTATATTGTCAAGATTGTTTTCCTAATATTTGATCGCAGTGCGTGAACTTGGTGTTCTGAACAGAATGTGGAAAGGATCCGTACATCTTGTATTCCTAGCCCTAAAAAGTCATTGGCAAGGCGAAGTTTGGAGTTAGGAATACTTAAGTCTACCGTATATAAAGTGATGCGAAAGAGGCTTAAGTTACGTGGGTATAAGATTCAATTTCTGCATGAAACCAAGCCCAATGGCAAAGTGAAAAGATTCCATTTAGCAGCCTACATTTTAAACAGAATTGGAGAAAATGAGAACTTCCTAAAAAATGTTATGTTTTCAGATGAGGCGACTTTTCACTTAAGTGGGTCTGTCAACCGACACAACTGTAGGATTTGGGTGTCTGAGTCACCGCATGAATCCATAGAAAATCAGCGAGACTCCCCCAAAGTCAATGTTTGGTGTAGATTGGTGCATGATCGCGTCGTAGGACCTTTCATCCTCGCAGAGAAAACATTTAATGGGGATATTTATTATTTATTTATTTATTTGTTCCAACGTTTCAGTAGTCTGCTACCTGAAATTTAAGCAGACCTGGCTTCCCCACAGAAAGTAACCATCATGTGTTATGTGTGTATGTGTGTATGTGTGAGGGATGGTTGTGTGTATGTGTGTTGTGTGTGATGTTGGTCCGTGTTACGTTCCCCTCTAGGACCAGGACCATCGGCAGCCGGATATCCCAGTCGTCAAGAAAGAACGCACAACGGACATTGCCTTGTCAGTCCGGACCATCGGCAGCCGGAAATCCAGATGTTGAAAGGCAATGGAAGTGTGTGTTTAGGTGTGTGTGTGTGTGTGTGTGTGTGTGTGTGTGTGTGTGTGTGTGTGTGTGTGTGTGTGTGAGAGAGAGAGTTGTGTGTATGTGTGTTGTGTGTGTTGTTGGTATCCGTGTTACGTTCCCCCTTTAGGACCAGGACCATCGGAAGCCGGATATCCCAATCTTCAAAGAGGAACGCTCGACGGATGTTGCCTTATCAGTCTGGATCACCGGCAGCCGGAAATCCAGATGTTAAAAAGACAATGTAAGTGTGTGAAAAGTGTTTTGTGTTTGCACAGTACATAAGAGGTGTTTTGTGTGTTTGTGTGTGTGTGTGTGTGTGTGTGTGTGTGTGTGTGTGTGAAGTTTGTTTGAAATGTTAATTTGTGTTTATGTTTGCCCAGGTTACTAAAAGGTTGGATTGAATTAGTATAATTTTGTACATGTTTGAACTTATACTATTACATAAATAAAAAATTAGGTTCTTTCAGAGGAAAGGATTTGTTTGCTGTAATGTTTGCCTCTAGTATATGAAAGTTCTTACAATTTAGCGTTTGTTAAAAGAAAAGAAATTCCCTATTCTACTACTTAAAATTAACTTATACTACTGTGTGGGTTATTATTTGTTAGAGACAGGGTTGCTAATATGTAGAAGCATGCAAATTCTACATATTAGGGGGTTGGATCGTTTCAAAGTCGGGTTAATGGTTTGATCTTGTTGCTTCTGGTCGTCAAGAGCAGAGCTCGTGGAATTCCAGGAGATCGGTCTCCGGTCTCCGGGGCAGAGCCTCGGTCCAAGGAGAGGTGGTACTTTTATGTCTCTGTCCGGGTAGTTTTGTTTGTGTCTTTTATCCGTCAAGATAACGTTGGTGGATGAGTGCCGTGTTTTTTTGTGTGAGTGCATTTATGTGTGGAAAGAGGTTTTCATTCCAAATCATCTGGTGTAGGGTCTTGTTTAATAATGTTTGTCTATGTGTGTAGAGGTACGGTTGTAAGTCATTACACTCGAATACTATATGTTCCGGTGTTCCTATTTCTCCGCACGTGCATATGTTGTCTCTGTATGTTGGATAGGGTCCGTGGCCAGTAAGGTAATGAATAAAACCCCGACTTGGCACCAGGTATTTTGTTTTTAGGCGGTCTTTAATATTTGGGATCATTGCGTATACCCTTCTACCGGTTGTGCTTTGATCCCATCTTGTCTGCCATTTTGCAAGTATGTAGTTCTTTATTTCCGTCTTTGTCGTGGGCAGTTGGTTTGTGTTTCAGATGCGTTGTAGTTGTTGGTTGTCATTGTGTGTAAGATTGTATATTGCAGCTCGCTGTTTCACTACTAGGTCCAAGGGCATAGTTCCCACCAGTACATGAAGTGCATCATGTGCGGTAGTCCAATAAGCCCCCGTCAGTCGCAGTAAAACACTTCGTTGTGTACTGTTAATTTTTTGTCTAGGTTTGATTGTGTTAAGGCAATGTCCCCACGTGCTCGCGGCGTATAATACCATAGCACCAAGCACACTGTTGAGATATAGCCTTACGCAATTAAGTGGTATCTTATAAGTCCTTTGGGCTTGCGTTGCAATGTTCTGCATTGCAGAAGTTGCACTTGCACAGACGGTGTTTATATGTGCAGAGTAATTCTGTTTTTCGTCTAATGTTAAGCCCAGATATTTTGTGTTATGTGTTCTACTTATATTTACATCATCTAGTTTGATGGTGGGGTTGCTACGTTTTTTTTTTGTGGCAGGCACGTTGGGCGCCGAAAATGTTATGTTACTTTGGCTCGTAGCCGTGCGTAGCAAAAAGAAAATCAGAGAAAAAAAATGACCGGGCTCAATCGGAGAGTAGGGGGGGTTGTAGAAAGCAGACCAACCTACCATGTACGCGGCCGTAAGGAGTTAGTGATAATACCTGCAATAAAAAAAATTAGTTAAGCAAACCTGAAAAAAAAAGAATAAGCATAGCAGCAATGAAACGTCTAAGTTATTCAGTACTTTGTAGAATGTAAATAAAAGAAACTGTTTAGATAAACTATATAATATAACAACGGTAAAAGCAATACAGAAAAATGTTTCGTACAAAGTGAGGTAATATTGGGGAGTAGCAGAAACGTTTCCTCACACACCAATTAAACATAAATCAGACAAAATGTTAAAAAAATAAATAGGTAAGACACAATTGATATGAGTAATTCAGTAAATAAATAGGTAAGACACAATTGGTATGAGTAATTTAGTAGTATTGATTTTTCTTTCTTTCTTTTTTTTCTTTTTTTCTAAAATAGCATGCAAGTCTATTGTAAAAGGTAGCAGAACGACAAAGATATGGTAAAGCAACGAATAGATATTTAAAGAAATAACCAGTAGGAAATAGTTCAACTTACAAAAGTCCTTCAGCAACGCTTCCTTGCAACGGAAGTGTGAGATTCAACGATGTCCTGCACTAACGAAGCACTTCACCCTTGACTGTGAGGGTGTTGAGGGAACTTATCACACGTTACACTAATCACACCTACGTATTTCACTGGTGTTAGCAGCAGATATTATTACGCGTCGGAACTATGTAGCCTTGATAAATTTCTTGGTAATTCTATTTCCTAAGACAATAATTTCAAAATATTCTGAAGCACTAGTTTAATTTCAACTGGGACCAAAGGTATATTATTTTCATAAACATCCCAAAAAGCAGTGAGAAATTTCAACCAATACCTTTGTAAGCCGGTAATCTGTTATATTTCACCAATAACGAAATTTGCGCAAGCAATGATCTATTTTAGATTCTTTGTTGTTAGAAAATTCAGAAACTACAGTATCACTGTATTTAAACAATCCAAAGTATGCGCCACTCCGAAAAGAAAAAAAAGGCCCGCGAAACTAGATCGCACACACAGTTTTAATATCAAAAGACAAAACAACTAAAAAGAACCATAATGGGTAAAGCACGTGTATCACTTAAGTACGTCCGTCAAAAGGTTCCGTAAAACACTTTTGTACAGTTAATATACAATTTTTATTTCACAAGAAAACAACTAAAAAAAAATCGTGCCGTGCTCGTACATGAACAATACGAAAATTAAATCTCGCATTAATTCTCACTATTCAAAGCAAAGAGGAAACAGTATTTTTAACGTACTTAGTAATATCGGAATGAAGAACAAAACACGACTCTCCGTCTGTTTATTCCACTCGTTCTATTACAACCGCTTATCGTATCTCATCGAGACTTGTTAATAACATCAGGAACATCCAAACGTGAATGCCGCAATCATATATAATAATTAATTACAGCGGTTTATCATTTCCGATACGTTGGAAAGCAATTTACGAATAATTCACATAAGGAACAAAATTTATATTTACGGCAAGACAAGAACGATGCAATCTATAATTAACTTCAGCATAATTAACTTTTACCTTACAAAATATCACATATTTGATACACATATTCTGTGCTAAGTTTGTTATCTACTCAAAGGCATTAACACTTTGTGGTTCGCTTATCTACACTAATATTTTTCCCACATTTAAATATTATTTTATTATTACATTAATTAGACTAGAATTTGAAGCAAAACATTATTTACACTTAACTTAAAATGTCAAAATATACCATCAAATTAACAACAATAAATATCAAATACAGAAGCAGCAATTTGCAGAAATGCATTTATAAATTGGGAAACAGCGTAAAAGTTTAAAACTACAAAAATTGCACGTTACAGGGTCCCTTGCCAAAGTTCCCTTCATCACAAAATATGTAGTTTTTTGTGGTGTTATGGTCATTTTGTTGGTTTTGCACCAACTTTGTGTATGGGTAAGGGCGATGTTAGCTTTACGTTCGATTTCCCTTCTGGAATTGCCTTCAATTACTAGCAAGATGTCGTCGGCGTATGCAATCGTCAACAACATTTCGTCAACGGTGTCCAGCTTTTCCAGGAGTTTATCCATTACAATATTCCAAAATAGGGCCCGCATATGGACCCCTGCGGGCAACCTTTATTTATATGTTTGGTAATGCTCTCCGTGCCTTGTAGGGTTACATACCTGTCCCTGCAGTAGCTCCTGAAAGAGTGGTAAAGTTGTGAAGGACAGTTTATGGTCGTAAGTCTTGTAAAGAGTGAAGGCCACCAAAGGTTATTAAATGCGCCTTCTATGTCCACTAATATTAATAGGACGTATTTTTTGTGTGATTGCTTGATGGTTTGTATTGCTTGGTTTATGGCGTCCTGGGTTGATTTGTTTTCTGTAAAGCCGTATTGTCTTGGATGTACTCCTGTGATTTGTCTGTGGTCCTGCATTTGTTTACACAATAGTTTTTCATACGTTTTTCCTAGCGTGTTCAAAAGGCATATGGGTCGGTAAGAGCCCGGTTGTTTGAGGTCTTTACCTTTCCCTTTAGGGATAATCACGACATTCGCCTGTTTACAGATGTTCGGAAAAACAGCTTGTCGTATGCATTCATTATACAGTGCTGTTAGCGTCGGTGTTAACTTATCTTGTAGCGCTATGCCAATCTCCGCAAGAATTCCGTCCGGTCCGGGTGCTTTCCTGCTCTTCGATTGGCATAGTGCGTATCTCACTTCGTCTTCTGTGAAAGGATCTAAGTTGTCGTCTTGTCTGTTCCATGGTCGGTTACCTATGTGGTTTTTGTCGATTACTCCTTGTCGTCTGAGTCGTTGTTCGTTAGTGTCGTCTTGAACGTTGTCATCGGGCAAAAGTGTTTGTAATAGTAATGTTGCAGTTTCACCCCAGTCTTTTGTGTATGTACCGTCTTGTTTTATTAATGTTGAATAAGTCATCGGTGGTTTGATTTTACCCTGAGTGATTTTATAGGGTATTCCCCAGGCGTCAGTTTGTAAGTGTCTTTCCACGAATAATTCCCATGATTCCCTTTTCATGTCAGTCAGTTCTTTTTGGTATGTCTTTTAATTGTCGATAATTTGTTAGGTGGTATGCTCTCTCGGCAGGTGTTAGGGAGTTTTGGAGCTTTTTCTCGCTCGCTGTGTTTCCTTTTTTAGGTTTTGTAAGCGTCTTGTCCATTGACTTGTCTTTGTGTGTCGTGTTTTCCTTGTTTCGGGAGCACTTGCTCCATTGTGCGTCTAATTGTGTTGGTGAGTAGTTTTGTATACTCGTGAACGTTTTCATCTGATGTTATATCTTGTGGGGGTACAAATGTATCCCTCAGTTTGTTCCAATTTGCATTTCGTATTTTGTATCGTTGTACATTGGTGAAGTTTTGTGGTGTGTCAAATGGCCTGGTTGTCATGTCAATGTTGAACGTGATTAGGTTGTGGTCACTAACGGTTTGGTGTTCTAATACCTGCCAGTCTTGTATGTAGTTGTACGCCAGCCCATTTGTCAGTGTAACGTCTATGTTTGTTCCTGTTCCTGCATGGGTGTTGTATGTGGATGGGTTATTAGGAAGGTTAATTACTTCGAGTTGTAGATATTTATTGTGAAATGCTTGAACTATACGTTTTCCCACAGATAGATGATATCAAAATAGAAAAGGCACCGATTGTCTTCCAACAAGACGGCTCGCCACCTCACTATAGCAACCGTGTTCGGGATGCGTTGAACTTGCGTTTTCCATACAGGTGGATTGGTAGACGTAGGCCGATTGCATGACCACCAAGGAGCCCAAATCTGACTTCACTAGATTTCTTTTTTTGGAGACATGTAAAAAACATTGTTTATTCCGGAAAGATCCGTGACATTGCTCATTTGAGGGAAAGGATTGTTGCAGCTGTAGCATCCGCCACGCCTGATATGCTGCTCAATACCTGGGAAGAAACTGATTATCGTTTAGACGTGGCCAGGGCAACAAATGGTGCACATATAGAACTTTACTAGGTATCAAAAAAAACTTGAGAAGTTTTTCTTGAAACCTATATAGGTTTAATAACTATTATTTTAACTGTGTACAAATAAAACTTTAATTCAAGGAGTTCTTTTATAAACCCCCTGTATTGTGAGAAAATTATCAATGAGACAATTTATCACGCATAGTTGAGAAATCTGACGGAAGTTGTTCTGAATACTTCAATGAAGCTAATAACACACTACAATGCCAACGTCCCTGCATTTTTCCACTGCAGCGCAATATCCCACAATAAAACGTCATTGCAACTTCCTGCACCGAACGTCAGGGAGTTAATAGTTTTTGAGTTACGATTCAATAATGTTTTATATTTTTTGTTTTTGTTTGCATATTATATCCGGAAAAAAGTTATATTTACTTACCCATAACCTACCTTAAGATATCGTCGTCTCTGTCCCTCGTATATAGCCGAACACTTATCTGGTATAATTTCTCCCACAGTTTGAGTAGAAATAGCACAAGCAATTTTTAAATCTTTGTAACTTCTCCCTGTTGCTGGGAAACGTAAAGTAACGCTAAGACGTTCATGAGCCGTTATTGATCGTCTCATTCTTGAAATTATATGGGTTAGTACTTCAAGCAATTTATTGTAAGGCTTTTCATCCATTAGCAAATAATTGAACCAAACTTCTGGTTCAAATTTTAACTCATTTAGTAAATATGTGTGAGTAAATTCTTGTCTTCTTTAATAACCATGTTTTCGAGCACTTCTTCTTAACGCCACGCGTTTGCCTTTTTTATGATAACAACACGTGCCGCAACTATAGCTAGTTTCTGTAGATCGGCCATTTGAACTATCCACATCTACTAAAAACAATCTATTAACTGAATGTGCTCAAAAACTTTCGACTGTCCAAGCAAAACCGTGATTAAAAAATAAATGTTGTGAGGTGACTTATATTTCCGCTTTGCATTACAACCTAAAACTGCGCAAGCAAAACAACAGTTTAGCCTGAGTGTGTGGCGATCTTTAGAGGTTTGCAATTTTGTATGTTCAAATAAGCAAAATGAATATTTGTCAAAAAGTATAGGTATCGATTACGTAACAACTGTAACTAGATACGGTTTTTATTCATAGACATATTATACTTGAACTTAAAGCTTATTTTTAAATTCCGCAAGTAAGAATGTTTTCAATTGTAGCTAAGGTAAATTTATTTCTTACAATCAACATAATTAAATAATAACCATCTTATGATAACAACATTGAAAGCATGTAATATGCGAAATGTTTCATTTCCAAGAGGTGGTGTTTATTAGAGATAGATGAAATGAAACAAATACTCAGAACAGGTATCCTTATGAAACTGGTACAAGCTGTCACTGCTTCACAAAAATATTAATTTGACTCAGATCTACCTGTAGGCAGAATGATCACATGTAATACCACAAGAGGTTCAAAATTATCGGGTAATTCCCGATAGGTTCGTTGCAAACAAATGAAGGAGTCAAGTTTTTCAGTTTAAAAAATCACGAGCGCGAAGCGCGAGTGATTTTCTGAAAACTTGACGACTTCTGTTTGGTTGCAGGAACCTAGAGGAAATACCCGATTAATTTTGAAGCTCGAGTGGTATTCGGGGGATTATTTTTCCATCCAAATTTTGTCCAATACAATTCCATCATGAGACAAAATCCATAGTTCAAAATTAAATACCCACAATTATTGATTTAATTCATATTCAGTGTGTTACAATTAAAAATACAATTGTTATAGACATTAGAACAATTTTTATTCAAATCAGCGTTATTGGTGATCGGTCCAGAGGAAGTGGAAGGCTGTGGGTGTGCAACGGAAGGAGAATGGAATTTTGCATTATATTCACTTCATTGCGCTCATATTTACGCAGCTTCTTCAGAATCGCTTTATGATGTTCTTGATCCAGTTGTAGATAAGGCCGAATTGAATGAGTAGTCGCATGCCCAGTAATTTTAATAATTTGTTGTTCTCCAACTCCTGATTTCGCCAGATTAGAAACAGCTGTTGCACGACTTGAATGATTCGTGATTCTCTTGTTTCCGACATCAAGACCGGCCTTTTCGCTGACTCCTTCACCCACTTCGCAATCATATTCTCGCCTACTGGAACATCTTTATACCAGCCACTGCTACCTGGATTTCCCAGCTCGGATTTGGAGTCAGGAAAATCTATCTGTCGTTATTTTCTCAGTTCTCTTAACTTGTAATTTTCTAAAGAGTCTCACTGGACACTTATTGGGGACTACTGTATTCTCGGCCAACCACTTACTATCAGACAACTTTTTGTCACCACCTTGCGTAGTTTTGCTGAAAATTGGATTGTATTCAATTCTGCCAGTGAGTTCTCCATCATTTTGCCTCTCTTCTCGGAAGTGATATATCATTGTCTTGGATCCTTCACCACCTCGCCAAGCTAACTCCACTGAGACAATCATGAAAAATTTTTTGTAATCCCTCAGGTGTTTCTTCGTCCCATGCATTAACCATTGTATCCCAATCCTTGTCTTCTAGAGCTACTGCACTCGCCTTTCGTTTTTCTGGTATGGCTTGCAGAGCCTTGCGTTTAGCATCACGAGCCCTCTGGCTCCTTTGAAAACAGCATCAGAGAACGGATTTATTTTCACGTTGAACTCGGTCGAATATTTATCTTGGAGTAACTTCGCAGTTTTATTCCACATTGCCTTCACTGTACTTTCCTTATAATCATCCCCGTTAAACTTCTTCATGTTGTATCCCCAGTCTTTTAAAATATCCGCCAGTTCCTCTTCAGTGGTGTCAGCCTTCAATACGACATATTTCTGATCACAAAACGCAGAAAATTGTTTCCACACGGAGGTGTTTGACTTGATGGTGTTGATGGGTACATTTCCTTTCACTTTTTCATCAATTGTTTGCAAAGACAAATCCCCAAATCGACTCATTTTATATTAGAGCTTATCAATTGACATAATATAATTCAATCTGTCAGATTAAATGGAGGGTTAACTAGATTGGAAACCTTTTGTTTTTTTTATATAGGCAAAATTACCAGTGAAATTATCAAAAATTATCAGTTGAATTGCGTGTAGGCTATACGAAATAATGTCGAATGGTGCAATTGTATTCGCTGAAATTTGGATGCGAAAAATAATCAACGTTCTTCTTTATAATGCAAATAGCGATTGCCTTCTGGTTTGATACGGTCATTTACAGATCAGTACGTCATATCTGATTAATTTTTTATAAAGAAATTGAAGTTTTAATTTTTGTGCAGGAATAAAGGAACCGAAGTTCTAATTATATAAGCTAATTAACAGTATTTATAAATTTATCAAGCGGTCAAAAAATAATTACTATGTCCCACATGTTAATTATTTTTATAAGCGCTCTCACGTCTACATAACCTATATAGGCTGTTTTTTGACATCCCCCTCGACAGAAAATTATCCTAAAGCTAAACAGTGCATATGATAATATATTAATCTATCATAATAGCAGTAGCGAGTTTAAAAGCCCCCACAGTATAATTTACAACTTAATATCTCTATTGAAAATTCGTTTAAAAGCTTACTTTCCTAAGGCTAAAAACTCATTTTTCACAAAACATGACGTTCAGCGTTGCATTTCACAATATTTAGGAGTACATCAGATTGTATCTCATCGTTTTACGCGCTGATTTATGTACACAAACCACACACGCTTTGTCAAGTATAAAATAAAGCTTGTTACTAATACCAATGAAATCAATTTCAGTTGAATGGCTCGCACAAGTTTGACTCACACCTAACTGACCTTCAGCTTAAACCGCATCCGAGCGTTTTTGCTCTTTTGCACTGGTGTGCACTACGAATCTTTTGACTAAAAGAGTCGGAATAGGAAATCGTATAATTGTAGTTGTTTTAGGCACCGTTTCACCAGTAATACAGAATTAAAATAATAAAACGAGCAAAAGCAAATCGAATATATTTCAGCAGTGGCGTACCTTCATCATTACATCATTAAAACAATTACTTTTTGCTCCCGTTCCTAGCGGCGTTATAATAACAAGAATATCACAAATGTTATGGTTTGCGTGTATTATGAATCTATAGAAAACTTAAATTAGAAATTGTACAAATTAAATCGTACTTTAACTCATTATAGTCGTCATTTAAATTCGGCAGAAGATTTTAATGTACACAGAACACGACATATGATAGTATTTAATACCACTTTGTTGCGGATACCATCCCCGTATATTAAAATGTGCTAGAATATAATTAGCAATGTAATCGCTATTCGCTATTTTTCAACGGGTTAAAGATTTTACGCTGTTGTAACACCCAAGAACATTTTTAAATTAATTTAATTTTCAAATAATATTTTCGGCCAATCACAAATATTTCTATACAAAATGTAACCTATCAATGACCTGAATTAAGATAGTTATCCAATCCTAGTTTGATTTTGGGGTGACAATTGACACTTTAAATGAACATAACCTATCAACTGATATCTGACATCCCGTGAAATTTGAGTGAAAACAGTTGCCACATTAAGGATATACGAGCAGATAGTGGGGAGAGAGACCAGGGTTACGTACCAAAAATTAAATGTTTAATAGGGGATAGTTACTTTGAAGCGATAATTGATACCGGTAGCAGGGTCAGTATTATATCGGAAGATGTATTACAAAGTTTCCAAGTGGACTAGGAAAATGTACTTATACTACCAGCAGTAGGAATTTCTATACAGAGGGTAACTGGAAAAATAACAAAGGTAAATAAGCAAGCTTTATTAAATGTGGTCATAGCTGATCAAGTTATGCCTATAGTTTTCTTAGTAGTAAAAGGGGTAAATATGCCTGCTATTTTAGGGACAGACTGGATAGTGAAGTATCAAGTGTTATTAGATTTTAAAAATAGGCTATTTAGTTACATAAATGATGATATTTCAAGGGAAGTAAAATTTCGAGGAGCTACAACAAACGAAAATGTTACATTAGTTAGGTTTACTGTTTGTGGGAATTCAGTAAAATTAGATCTGCAAGATACAGAAAAGTTTTTAAAAATTAGGGATCACCAGTGTGCAGTAGAGTTAGCAGAAGACAGGGACGTACAAGAGGGAATAGAAGATTTGAGGGATTTATTAGCTAGTGTGGATGAGAATACCTAAAGTAATAGTGAAACGGTGAAACAGTTCTAATGTGAATTGTGCCCAACGCGACTACCAGATTGGGAAACTACGATAGATAGGCATATGTAAACCTATAATAATGCTTTAACGTGTTTAAATATAAGGTTGGACGATTTGAGTACAGTAGAAAAGTTAAAAAGTAAACATAGGGCAATTTTTTCGGATATACCGGGCTTATGTAATCAATATGAGTGTACTTTACGGACAAAGGAACATACCCCTTTTGTTAAACGGTCATACCCTATACCTTTCTCGAAAAGGGATGCCGTGATGAAGGAAATGAATCGAATGTTGGAAGATAAGGCCATTGTGGTAGCACCAGTAAAAACAAAGGTTATCGAATAAAATAATCTAAGACAAATGTTAAAAGAACTTGATAAGCAACAGGCGGAGGATGAACACATAGTGTGGTTGAAGGAGGAGTTGGTAAATAATCGGCAGGGTAAACAATCAGAATCACAGAAAGGATTTAGAATACATAAAAATACGCTGTTCAGAAAATGTGAAAAACGTGACGAATGGTGGCTTATATATATTCCCCAGCATTTTGTGAATAAACTAATCAGGGAATATCATCTCATTTATGGTCATTTTGAAAAACCGGAATGTGCATCATTATTGAAGGACACTGGCTACGTACCTAAAATATGAGTAATCGGAAACCAGACAAAATAAATGAATTCACGCAGTAGATACTTAAGGTTGTTCCAGAACACTGACAAGAATTTTAGTTAATCGAGTTTAAATAAATACACTCTCAAATTAAAATGGGGGTATTGTAACACCCAAGAACATTTTTAAATTAATTTAATTTTCAAATAATATTTTCGGCCAATCACAAATAATTCTATACAAAATGTAACCTATCAATGACCTGAATTAAGATAGTTATCCAATCCTAGTTTGATTTTGGGGTGACAATTGACACTTTAAATGAACATAACCTATCAACTGATATCTGACATCCCGTGAAATTTAGAAGATTTTAAATTAAGGCGCCAAAGGAAATGCTAATTTGTTCTAGAAATGTCAAAACCGGAAGTACGTAATAAAATGTAATTTTTCGTGATATCTATAAAAATATTAATAGGAAATACTTTAGAATATTGCAGAATAACTTAAATTTAATTTCAGGGTAATTTCAATTAGCAATGGCAATAATAAAAATGGATTTAAACCATTAACCTAAAGGCACATGTAGGGATGATATACAATTGTGAAATATGTAAGATTTTTAATTAGCTAGAACAATCACGTGATAAAAAGTATTTAAATATGGGAAGTAAGAAAATTCACACACGACACGCGACATACAAAGACTCAACAAGACACACAAAGACAAAAGATAGAAATGTGAAAGATAACTAGCTCGGAGCTAGCGCGTGTTACGCGGCAAGACCGCATAGCGGTACTGGTTATAGGCCCGTGTATATTAAATGGATGTCGTGAACAAATATAAGAATTAGTATGTTTATTACGGGAAGACTAGTGAATATAAACAGTGGGTAAAGAACACATAAGTTCGGCTCGTAAAGAAAAAGTAACTCTTAATAAATTTAAGTATAATAAAAAAAAACAAAATGGTTCAGCTGTAAAGCAGTTAATGGTAGAAAGTGCAGGTTTATTAGCGGCAAAGAAAATGACACTTAACCACACCTATATGGTTCACTATTGATTGATTGGAGGAAAGTTTGGAATTCGGAAGCGCGATTCCAAACCAAGTTGTTACAGCAGTAGGGATATATCAAGAGTTTCGAGCACAAAATGTATCAACACCCGTGTTAAGCATTATCAACCCTGGTGAGAATAAATTACCTCAGAGGCATTGTAGAGAGTGGAGCAACAGTGGGTATTGCATACCCGACACAGGTATGTAGTGAATCTTTGTATACATGGTTCGACAGAACGGATGTGTATTTGCATGCATACATGGGGGTTGCAAGTATGAATTTTTATATAGTTACATACATATGCTTTACATGAATATGTTAAGTTGCTAGATTAAGGTTGGAATGTTTGGACATTATTAACGTTACCAATCATTATTATGAATTTTGTGTAGAATATCAAGAGTTATTGGCTATGTTTAATTGGAAGCCAATTTGTTTTAACTGTAGAATTTGCAGTGCTTAGTATAATATTTAACAACCCAGATTAAGGGAACTTTTAGTTAAGTAAGAGATATTGATTTTATTGCATTCAAGTATGTTAATAGTACATGTAAATAGTTCTATCACCATATTAAAGGTTATTAAATTCATTACTTGATAATGTTGAGATATATATCTATATTAGTAGTAAAAGGGATTTGTTGAAATACATTTAGTTACAGATACTTTGGGTAAGTTAACTCACCAGTATCGGTTTCAGAATTCTAAGCCTATCCACCCTGGGACATGTCCATGTATTTCTCCGCTGTAGAGTAGCCGAGGCGTTTGAAGAAAATAGAGTAAAGACTATTGGAATAGGTAAGTGGACCCTTATATTGCAATTTTGAACCATAAAAAGTGATATAAAGTTGGCATTCGATTACACATGTATTAGGTAAGTCGTTCCTTGTTTCTTTGACTGTTACATAGGTCGGGGAGGTAGGGCGAAGTGTTACACTGTTTAATCGAATTCACTGTAGAGAAATAAAGCACCTCAAAAAAATTAAATTATATTTTGTTCCAAACACCTTTAGTAACCCAAGTCAAATAAAAATCTTTGTAGAAAGGAATTTGAAACCAAAATGCGCCAGAAAAAGTTTATTTAAGAATGAAAGCCAAATATCAAATTTTTGCCTCCCCGAGGTTCTTTTATTAGTTTTAGATTTCAAGGTTCACGAAATATTTTAATTGTTGAATAGATCATAAAGACTAATAAATAGTCCTTTTTTTTATAAAAGCCTAAAAAATTTGCTACTTCTTCTTATTTATGATTTTATGGAGAGGTATGATCGGAACTTCAACTATTTGTTTATACATACCTATTGTAGTAAATTTTATTATAAAAACTGGAATGCAGCAACACCTGTTCTATGTTCAAGACTAATGAGTTGGAGGTAATGGATCTATTTAATTTGCATTGTAGTCGGAGAGTATTTAAAGATAGTTCTCTCCCTAAAATTATTAAAAGTTTCTTTGCATAAGAACAAATAGAGAGTCAGAAGCATCAAAAGTGCAATTTTACCTAAATTGTGATTCTAGTGACGTCCCATGTGATTAGTCATCATCATTAGGTCTTCAGTCCTGAAACTGGTTAGACGCGTACCCTCATTGTTTCCTATTCCGAAATAACCTACACATTTCCCTGAAATTTGCAGAGTCTGCATCTATCACTATGTGCGTGCAAAAGTCTGATCTCGGTCAACCTCTACTTCTTTTTCCTATCTCTGCTTATAATATAGCCTGTACTATTCCTCAAAAATGCCTTAGAATGTATCCCACCCTATTATTGCTCCAATTTTTTTCCGACAAATATCTTTTTTTTTCTACTATTTCTGTAACCTATTTGTTATTAACCTTTTTTGTCCATGCTATCATCCTTATACATCTGAAGCACAACATTCCAGAAGGCTTCTATCTCTTTCTGTCTGCTTTTCCTACTGCCCCTATTTCATAAACGTACTGTGCTGTACTCCACACATATACTTTGAACAATTTTCTCTTTGTCTCTATGTTTGTTGTCTTTGAGTATATCCGCTGTTCTTTCTTGTTAGATGTAGTTCGGCCAACTTCTATTGTTTTTGCAGTTATATATCCTATTTCCACCATATTTAGTGGTATGTGAACGGGGGTAAGCTGTCTGTGGCTGCCAAGTTCCCCAGCACTTAAACATTTGTCGAATTAATAGTTTTTCCATTATATGATTTCGCACAATCAACATTAGTTGAAAATATTTTACAACAAATACCTGTAGTTGTTTATAATAATCACCAGATTTAAGTGCACTTATTTTTTCGTCATTAGATTTTTCGTTTTGAAACTAGTTGAACGTGTACCTCCACTTGTTGATGTTCTGAGCTAGACTACACATTTTTCTGAAATTCCAACAACAGCCTGTATACAGCTCGGTTTTTCTTCTATTGTATTATAATTATATGCCCTATTTCACCGAGATTCAGTAGAATTTGAAGGGAGTTAAGCAGCCTGTGGCTGCCAAGTATCTCCCAACACTTAAGATATTTGTCGAATTAACAGTTTTCCAGTAAATACTTTCGTACAATTAACATTAGTTGAGAACACTGAAAGACCAATACGTGTAGTTGTTTATAATAATCATCATGTTTAAGTACATTTATTTTTTTCGTCATTAGTTTTTTCATTTTGGTACTGGTTGGATGCGTACCATCGATTTCTATTCTGAGCTAGCCTACACATTTCCCTGAAATTCCCATATCCTACATCTTTCACTATCTGTGTGCAATAGTCTAACCTATGGCTACCTTTACTTCGCTTTTTTCCTATCTCTGCTTCTAATTTACTCAGCACTAGTTCCTCTTAGTTTGTGACCTAAAATCCTATCTCTCGTATTTTTACTATTTTCCACATATTTCTTTCTTCCCCTACCATTTCTAGTACCTCTATGTTCTTTACCCTGTCTGACCATGATATTCATCATACGTCTGTAGCACCGCATCGCAAAGGCTTCTACCTTTTTCTTGTCCACTTCTCCTACTGTCTAGGCTTCACAGCAGTACGCTGCTGTGCTCCACACATATGTTTTAGGCAATCTTTTCCTTGTTTCTATGTTTGTTGTCTTTGAACACAGTAGTTGCTTTTTCTTGTTAAATGTAGCACGACCTTGTGCTAATCTTTGTTTTATATCTTTTGCGTTTTTTCCATCTTGCATCTTGCGTTATTTGACTTCCTAGGTAGCAGAAATCCTTAACCTCTTGTAAGTTCTCGTTACCTATTTGTATTCTTGTTTTCGGTTTTTTTCCCCTTTTTTGCAAACTAAAAATTTAGTTTTATTTTAGTTAATTTTCATACCGTATTTCTCTGTTAGAACTATTTCCATTACATTAAGAGCAGCTTCTAACTCCTCTCTGGTGGATGCTAATACCGCTATATCATCTACAAATCTAAGCATATAAATCTATTGTCCCTGCATAGTAATTCCAAATGTTTTTCTGCATTTGACAGTAATCATTGCCTCTTCCATGTACAAGTTAAAAATTAATGGGATAAGGCATATCACTCTCTCACTCCTTTCCTAATATTTACTTTTCTACGTTCCTACTCTAATTCTATTACCGCTGGTTGCTCTTTGTATAAGCTATGTACTACCGTCTATCCCTAAAATTCATTCCAATCTTTTTAAGTATTTCGAACATTTTTTCCATTTTACATTGTCAAATGCTTTTTCCAGATCTACAAATCCCATATACACGCTTTCCCCTTTTTCTACTGTTTTCTCCATTATCACCCTCGGAGCTAGAATAGCCTCCCATGTTCTTCTGTTTCGCATAAACCCAAATTGATCTTCTTCTAGTATTTCTTTAGCTCGTTTTTCTATTCCTTTTGTACAATTCTAGTTAATATTTTTGACATGTGTGCTGTCAGACAATTGTTCGAAAATTTTCACATCTATCCGCCCCTCTCTTTTTGGTGTACGGTTTTATATCCCTAAAATTCATGCTAATTAGTTTGTATGCTTCATCTGTCTTTCCCATTTTCATCTTAGTTTGTACCTCTTTGCACTTTTTATCAATCCATTGTTCTTTAGCTTTCCTGCATTTGCGAATAATTTCTCAGTTTAAGGATTTTTGTATCTCTGTTTTCCCGTTTCGTCTGATCTATTTTTGTATTTTCGTCCTTCTTCTATTAAATTCAGGATATCTTTTGTTATCTATCGTTTTTGTGTAAACCCTAGAAAATTTCTGGTCGCCATGTCTAAGCTGGATTTAATGTTATTCCTCCTTAGTATCAAAAATTTTTTGGAGATCTTTTAACAATTTATTTGACTTTTTTTTAAATCTTTCGTAAATGTCGTTATCTTTTAGTTTCTCAAAGTTAAAGTGCTTTTTTCCATTTACTTTTTTCAAATTTTTAAATTTAGAGCTACTTTCATAATTACGATGTTGTAGTCAGCGTATATATCTGCTCCTGAATAGCTTCTACTGTCCTTTACTTGATTCCTAAACCGTTGTCTAATAAGAATGCAATCTATTTAATATCTTCCTATATCTCCTGGCATCTTCCACGTGCATAATGTTCTAGCATGATGTTAAAATAATATGTTTGTGATGGTTAAATTGTTTTTGTCGCAAAATTCTACCAACCTATTTTCCTTGTCGGTTCTCGTTCTTAAACCAAACAAACTTACCACAACTCCTTCCCTACCCCCACCTACCACTGCATCAAAATCCCCCGTAATTATTAAATTTTCATGTCCTTTTACGTATCTTAGTATATCTTTAACACCTTCGTAGATCGCTTTTACCAATTTCCCCACTGTGACTGAAGGTGGGCATGTATACTTGAAATATTACTGTATTTACCGGTATAGATTCTACTCTAACCATGGGTACTCTATCATTCTTTTGTAGGTAGTTTTCTACACAGTGCCCTATCTTTTTCGTCATAACAACCCCACATCAGAATTCCCTTCTTCTTATCCTGTATGAATTACCCTAAGGTCTCCACTCAAAAACCCACTGCCTCTGGCCACCGAACTTCTCTGATCCCTACTATGTCTAGTGCTAGCCTATCAATTTCAATTTTTAAGTTCTGTAACTTACCTACTTGCTTCATACTTCTAACAGTCCACGCTTCGACTCGCATAATGTTCCCGAACCTTTTTCTAAGTTTTCCAATCACATCCTCCGAAGTAGTTCTCTCCCGGAGAACCGAATAGGCGACTATTTTACCTCCGGAATCTTTTATCTCAGAGGATGCCATCATTTGAAATATAATTTAAGTACGCTTTGTACTTGGAGGTAATGTGGTGGTTTCCCGTTGCCTTCCACATCGCGGTAGTGTGTCTTAGATTGCCATACCGACCCCTATGGTCTATGCCAATCTAAGTACCGAAAGAGCCGCTGCCCTCTTTCGGGGACCTGTCTTAGTCTGGTTCCTTATTAAAGACCCTACTAATTTCTTTAGATCACTGGAACGCGGAAGCCATTCAACCTGTTCTAGTAATCTAGAACTTCGACAAGGTGCAGGTCCATTCGGAACAAACATGATAAGGTTAACAAAATATACTCTAAAGCTTGTAAAGATATCCAAAGTAAACATGAACCTTTGTGCTGTTGCTCTTAGACATATTTTTTAAAATTTTTAATTTAATGTATTTATTTCAAAAAAAAATGGTATAACAAAAGCACACACTAAATTTAACAATAACAACAAATGCAAATCTCAAGGCGGAGTTCAGATACGAAATAAAGCCAAAGCCAAAGAACATCGTCTACTCTAAAGCAAATTGTATAGAAAGTTCAGCGTATTTATCATTTGTTTTTGTTTCTTATTGTTGAGTGGAAAAATTCACACTACTTACGAACTATTTAATAATCCGCGAAATTTTTTATTGTAAGTAAGGCAGTGCTCAAATTTTATAAAAATATAAAATTGCGCCCTTTTACAGAACAGTTCCTAAATAAGAAACCAATAAGATCTTCAAGATATTATATTTCCACAAATAATTTAAGTAGGAAGTAGCAGAAAAAACTTTGAAGAGCAAAACTTAGAAAAGCGAGAACAAAATTTGTGATAACCTGTTCGATATGGTGGCCAATCTATGGCGTTGTTTTTATATGTTCTGAAAATAAATTCCGGTGAAGATCAAGCAGAGCTAAGGGATCTAGGATATAAAGTGAATTATACACTGCAACGTACAGTCTATACTTGACCGTAAGCGCGGCATTTTTACACAAAGGATGATTGATAGCTACACTGAGACGCCGCATCTTCACACAGAAACGAGAGACATTTACAAGAGGATGCAATTTAGATATTATAAAACTAACAACGTTAATTTGAATAAACATGGGTTGTTTTTAAAACATTTACGAACGATTGTATTAAATATGTATATATATATATATATATATATATATATATATATATATTGCTGTGATAAGGGGTTGTTTAAGGGTGTATTTTATAGCAAAGGTCGTGCAGTAATTAGAAAACTGCATTTATTTAATAGAAAATTGAGTAATTGGGATAGTTTGTAAATAGTAAGCAGTCAACACCCTGTATATAGAGTATAAGTAGTTTTAAGCGACGCAAATAGACACAATAAGATGCATAGTTAGCATAGAAATAAGTAATTTATGCATTAGGTAGATAACGAATGTTTAACACCCGGTATATAGAATATTTGTTTTCATTACATGGAATTGAATTAACTTCATTTTATAATTCAAAATAAAAGCTAGTCGAGGTCGAATGATAAAATTTCTGGGAGTGTAATTTGATAATTGAAACAGAGAGGTGGAGTTATAAGTTGAATACGCCATTGATATCAAATAAGGCGTTATCATATCAAGTTGTGTTATTGGTCGACACAAGGTCGGTCCACGATAGTTCCTGGAGGGAGTTCATAGCAATATATATATATATATATATATATATATATATATATAAATTGCCGTGGAACTCTCGGGATTCTCAGTAGTTTCGAAAATTAATTTATACAAAAATCGAAAATTTCACCAAAAATAAAAAAAAATAAAAAAAAAATTTCTTACCCAGATTCCTCTCTTCCTCGGTTGAATAGCTTTCTTCAACTGCTTTCGGCTAGCTCTGTTGGACCTCCTCTTGGATACGTAGATTCACTATTATGCTTTGCATCGTTCACGCACACTCTCAATAAAACCACAAAATACAACAATCATACAATCTTTTATTTATCACTATTTACAAATAAAATTCAATATTATCCACGTTTCAGTGATCAAGTTACACATACATAAATCCTATTTTGTAATGTCCTGTATTTTAATTTAAATTATCAAACACATAGAATGTACAGTAAATGGGCCCTGAATAATATCTTATTTCTCATCCTTTCTTTATAATTTATTTTAAATCTATGTATACTCTGGAGTATGGTGAGCTCATGATAACCCAGTTAATTATAAATAATGTACGCTCTTATACTTCGCATACTCTTGCAACAAACAAACAAAAAACAAACCCATGTACTCTTTACAAAATTTAACTTCCTGACGGAACGTTAATAAGCTTTATATACACCTTCAGATTTCTATTTAAATACCATAATAAAGTTAGTTATACGTATTATTTTCAATACGCAAAATAATGCACAATACCTTCAAAATTCACTCCCATACGTCACCCAATATTCATAGTTTCATAGTTTATAGCAACACAATTTTAAAGCGTTACCTGAAATTTATAGAAGATCTCTGCTCCGTTGACGCTGCCGTATATTTGCTTCTTTCTGCTCTGCAGGCCGCTTCTAGCTATTAGTAGAAGAACCCCATTTAAGTTGAGCTGCTGGCGCTGCCTTCACGGTGTATCCAATTTCCAAATCCCAATTAATTATACTTCTTTCATAATTATGTAATTTAATCTACGTTACATAACGTCACTACACGAGCTTGTTAAAAAAATGTATGTGGTACCTCAATAAAAAAAATGTAAACTCTGCACAATTCGCGTACAAATTATGAGGCTAACACCGTGCTATATAATTTAAAATAATTTTCTATACTTACAAGCTCGTGCTAACTTTCGTACGTAGTCTGAAGCGATCAAATACTAAGGCCACGATGAAATAAGAGAGCGAGCCGTGCTAGTTCGTCAAGTATTTATATGCTTCGACTGTAACCTCTCCAAACCCTCTGACAGTGAAAAATGTAATTTAAAATAACATGTTCTTAAAATTTTGTTTCAACCGATTTCTAAATCCTCGAAATTCAGCGCGTCGTTACGATATTTTCTGAAAATTAATATTCAATATTCCCGTGTCTTGTCTGATGTGCGACTAACGATATCGACCAATAGTCTATGCATTGACGTTTTACAAATCCCGCATATACTAACGCTGTCCCTTGCTTATGCATATTCTACGTCTCTTTCTCAGCTTGTTTGAGTGGTAGAAATCGATATTTCTGACCATCTGCTATCTAACCGTGCTTTAAATAACCCTTTATTAGTGTTTCATGCGAAAACATCTGACCGTTTACCCGATATTTTTTGAAACTTGTTTATTATCTATAAAAATAAGTGGAACTTGACATTTAGAAACCTGCAGGTGTTTCATTTAACGAACATTTTAACACACCATTTCTACGAGTTGGATTTTCAGCGTATTTCAACCCAACCGATATATTTGTTTGTTAGCAACGCGTTTCACCTTGGTATTATTGATTTTTACACGCTTTTATGCATATTATACGTAAATAACCGTTCAATTAAACTCAATTAAATTAATAAATTAATGGCATTGGCTTCTACAATTTATTTCTTTTTGCAACTCTACTAAATTTTAATCATTATTTCTAAAATTTTGTTAATACCTGTTACTTAAAATGAACTAACTGGAATAAATTTCGCACGTAAATTCTGGTTGTTTCCTTTATACAGGGTGTTTTGAAATTACATTGTTTATACGTATATTTAGCCCTTTAAAACCACTACAATGTGTATATATATATATATATATATATTTTTAGGTAGTTAACAAAAGGATAATTTGATACTGCCTCGTCGTCATTAACTTGATGTCTTAAGTCAAGAGTTATTTCTCAGAGCGATTGGTACAGATTGAAATTCTGAGTGAAGTTTTGTCTCGCGAGGTGGAAAGGGTATGGCGGCAGGGATCATGCTCTACTCCTACATTCTGGAAGTTGTATGAAAGCATTTTTAGGGTCAAGTTGCTCACAGGATGCTCGATCGTTGGGTTTACGGATGATACGGTTTTAATTATCAGACCACGATTATTAATGGACATGCGAACAAAACCAAACGAGGCGCACGAATGCACGAATGGTAGTAGGTGGTAAAATTTAAATTTAACACGTCGAAATCGGAGGCGCTCTATTTCAGGACGAAACCAAGACAGCGACCCTTTAGGCTAGAGCTAGAAAAGGGAAAAAATCCCATTCAAAATAAACTGGGGTTTCAGGGGCAAATCGCTTAGGACGGTTTACTCCAGAGCGATAGAGCCGGCGATGTTGTATGCAGCATCAGTTTGTAAAAGTAGGAGTAATTCAACAGTTGACGAGATTGCAACGCATAACCGCGGTCAAGACGGCGAGGGCGTAAAGGACCACTTTCACGGAAGTGGTCGTGGTGATCAGTAGGTCTCTCCCTATCAAATATGTCGTTAGGTTGATCAGAGATAGGAGATTAGTTAATACATGGAAAGGACAGGAAATTATAGAGAGTATGAATCTTGCAAATAGGGAAGTCGAGAGGAAAATCGTCGTGCCAGGGTTAGGACACCCGGCTGATGTTAGAAGAATTGAATGTGTCAAAGGCGATGGGGACGCGACGGGTATCAGAACTTACACGGAAGTTTCTCGTATGGATGATGGACAAGCAGTCGCGGCGTTTGTCATGTATAACGAGCAAAGGGAAGTGGTTCGGTTTCAGACCAAACGCGCGAACTGAAGCACAATCTTCCAGTGCGAATTGGTTGCTACAGGGAAGCTATCGATTATGTGATAAATCACAGGGATAGAAGCGTGTATTACATCATTAGCGATTGTAAATCAGCGTCGACAGCCTTAACAAATATGAACACCTCGACAGACCTCCAAGCGGACGTCTGGATAATAGCACATACGGCGCGCGAGTTTAGAAATTTAAAATTCTGTTAGGTCAGATCACACGATGGTAACGCAGGAAAAGATAGGGCTGATGAACTGGTTAAAGAGGTCGCGACGGGCGACTTTCGGATATCACATTCGTCGATACCGAGGTCTCTGATTAGAAGAAAGCTACCCGAAAAGTCAATCCGACAATGGGAAGAGAGGTAGAGCAACGGGCAGGTTGACACACAAATTCATACCGAGTATAATAACTACAGATAAGATCGAGATGGAGTTTGACCATAAAATGGTGCAGCTAATAACAGGACACGCCGCCCTGAAAGCGTATTTGCAAAGATTTGGTTTAACCGGCAACGATCGCTGCGAGTGCAGTGAGAGCGCAGAAAGCGCAAAACATGTGCTTTTTGACTGCCCGCTTGAGGTGGCAAATCGAGGGTTAGCCGATAGGAAATTAACTATCGTAGGGTTAGCAATGGCCAAAGAGTCTAGAGGAAGTCGAAGAAGTGGCTGGCCAGAAGACGTTCTGGACAGCCTTTAAAGAATTTACGGGATTAGTCGCGAGATTAAATGGCGATAACCGCGCGTAAATTGGGAGAGGGGTGGATTGCAAAACTTTAGCTTGTGACTTGGCATGAAAATGATATATTGAATGATATATTATAAAAAAACCAAAAAGAAATAACCATATGTCTTAATATGCACAACAAACTCCCCACACCACTAAAACAATCACTATCTCACCTTATACGTACGGAAAATCAGAATCGGGAATAAACAAAAAACAAATAAATAATAACAAAATAAATCGGAAAACCCTATTTAAATTATATTAATAAAATAAACAAAGAAATAGAATAGAGTGAACTCGCACATCCCCCCGATTTAAAAGTGATAGTGATTTTGACCCCTCAGAACGTTTAGTGTACACCCACCAGGACTTTAGCAGTGAATATTATCCATATCCTTTAGCAGTAAGTTACAAATAAATGTAGGCAGACGACCAGATCTTCGGATGGTGGAAAACTTTTTATCGAGGTATGGATAAAATTGTGGCGGTTGCACTTGCATAAAAATTGATTTATATTAACAAACAGATTTTGCAATAATCTTGAACTAGCACATTTCTAGTGTAATGGCGCTAGCCGACATGATGCTTATGCGAGTGCACCTGATAATTTGGGTAATACTTTTGCTATGTACTTAGTGCTTATTTAGATATGTATTTATATTTATTTTATATTTATATTTTACATTTATTTTATATTTATATTTTTACATTTATTTATAGTTATATTTTACATTTATTTTATATTTATATTTTTACATTTATTTATAGTTATATTTTACATTTATATTATATTTATTTATTTTTGCATGTACTTTATTATCTTCTGGCTTGATTTGTTTTGTTTGATGTTTTGCCGCCTATTTTTAGTTTCAGTATCTATAGGAAGGAAGGTTGTAGTTGTGAAGATTGTAATTATAATATAAATCAGCTAGGGAATGATAGGGAAAGCTAGAGACGGATTTAGGCTAAAGATAAAATAAATTACTTAAACCAGGGAGGACGAATTTGTAAATTTATAGAGCAAGCAAAATAGCTGGATTCGCTATTAAAATATTTGGCGAATGCTTAGAAATTTGAATCCATTTTAATATTAGTTATCTAGATTTGGATAGTTTTAAAACGACTCTTCAGGTCACACCGGTAAATAGAGCTGGCAGCTACTATCCGGTACTACAAATCCCTCCCCTTCCATTTTTGCTTGTGTTTGTTGATCAGACACCCTCCAAGATCAGCACTAGGACTACCATTATTTAAACCCTATTTTTAGTGTTAATTTCAGTTTGTAGGTTTTTATTTCAAATCGATTAATTTGAAACGGTACTGTAGAAAGGAATTACTGGTTGCTGACTAAGTGGGGGAAGAAGCTAAATTAAGAAAACAGATTTTCTTTAGCAAGGCATGTCTTATATCCTGGATATACAACGACTCCAGTACAAATACTCATTTTCATAGTAGCCTATTTGTAGAAGTGCTTAGTATATTTTATTAAAATTGGGTAAACATGTTATTGAATAAGGTTTCATTCTTAATCACAAGGGAATCGTGTTTATAGATAAGAAGATAGACGTTGTCTTTTAAGAGCCACATACCAAAAAGGCATTAGAGTATTGAAAGTATTGAAATGCGTGCATAATAATGCAAACAAACGTTTGTGTTTTTGACCAAAAGCGCGTATATAATGCCTAATTGGCAAATAAGTTCGTGATTCATTAAACCTTGAGAAAATTCCATTGGTAATACAGGTGAATGGGCATTCAAATTAGGAACTATAATGTAGAACAGAGCAATTAACGAAAGTCATAAATCAAGCAATAAAGGTCGTAAAAATGAGGCATATAATAGCAAGAAATCTTGCAAATACGCGATAACGCGTGTAAATGAATTAACTGTAGCTATGAGCTATTATAACGTCAAGTTCCGTAATTGTAGCATCATCAGACGATTCTGATTGCCACGTAGGCTGACGAACCTCTATTTTAACTAAATCAAAACGCAGGAACAACACTCAGTGTTTACTGAATTGCTCTGGATATGTGACGTTCCACTAGGATTTGACCAATTAAAAAAGGTGGTTAATGGTTAGTTGTTGAATACTCATTTTAAACGCTACGGTGCTGGTTTAACAATAGTGGTGTATTATAAACAGACGAATTTAATTGACGAATGTGAAAGTTTATTTTTACTGTGACAGCCTCATTTTGCATGTTAGTTTGTGACTATGGATTATTAATGATTTTCAATTCATTTCAAATTATAATACCTACAAGTGTGAATTAAGGTTATAAAAATATTAATTTTGTTTTGGGCTATTTTTATGCTCAGTGGACACGATTATTAAATAATCGTGTCCCTCTAGTATTTAAATCAATGCATTTTCTTTATAGTTGGGAAATTCAAAGTACATACTATAATAATTATGATTGTTTATGTTTCTACAATATTATGAGGTTATAGATATTTGTTGGTTATTGTCATTTGGTTATTTGTGATGCACATGCGCATTTTAGATAAAAGTAGATTTTTAAAACTGGCAAAGAGTGGCGGCTCTGGTTTCTGCAAAATGAATTATAATTTTGTAGGGGATATAATTTTCAAGTCGTTTTAAATTTAAATCTAAAGAGGGAATAATTTATTATTTGGAGTAGAAGGATTATTTATATTTTACCTGTAATTATCTGTGTAAATAAAGTTGATTAGTTCATGCTATATTTGTGCAAAATGTTCTCCCATGGTTGGGAAAATTTATTGTTGAAGGTTGAATGTCATTATAAAGAAAGGTAAATACAATTTTTCCTTCTGTCTTTTTAATTCTTGATGGTGAATGAAAAGCAAGTGGTTGTATAGGCACTACTATAGATGTATATCTAAAAATATTGACTGCAATATAGTAGATACGACAGTAGGAGTTCGGTATTTAAATAGTTGATGCTTTATAAACTTGATTTGATGAGTCTTTCGAGTTATCGGCGTGATGCCGGATTTTTTTAGTACACCACAATGTCGTTTCTGCAAGAGAAGCTTGTGAGTATTTAAAACACGCATTATTAGTTTTCAATTAAAGTTTTGTACTTTGGGTACCCTTTTTTGTTTCCTGGTAGTTTGTTTTGTATGCGTTCTATTTAATTGGTATTTGTACTTTTGGAATTTAATGGTTGGTCTGACTCACTGGTGGTTGAAGAGTGGTATAGTGGTCTTGTTGGAGAAATTCAGGCTAGTAAATTTCTTAGTTCTTACTTCTACGAGAAACAGTCTGGCATCCTCTTCGAAAGCAGGATTAACAATTACAATAACTGTCTTGGCAGCAATAGCTAACAGTGGGAGTTCTCATGCCACTAATGTTCTTGGTGGTAATATTTCCGAGAGAACGAGGGGGAAAGGAGTTAATAAAATGTTTCAGTTTAAGTTTTTGTAACAGATTTTATTTAAATTAGATGCATGCATATAACCTCTTACATGATTTTTATTCAGTTACTTATATTAATTATTCAAAATTAATTTGTCATTAAATATTGATTTGTCATCAAAAACGGGCCATTTTTTATTAGTTTTGTAGGGCACATTTAATATTAAATTTTACAAATATATTAGGGCTACAAGAAACGCTTGAGATGAGTCCAGCTAGGTGGAGCGTAGTTATGTCATAGTAATGATAAAAATCTTTTACTGTTTTAAAGAGGTATCAATAATCTACATAGTTATTTTATAAATTGCATAGTACTAGTCTGAAGAAAGTAGATAAATAAAACGGTTTTAAATAAGCGAACAATACTGAATTAACGCAAATAAGGTTTTAATTTGATTGGAAGCATTATGAAGCTGGAATGGATTTAATGGTTGATGATATGGTTTTAAAGCATTTAGATTATATTGGTACATGGATATGGGAAGCGTATATGAAACTTTAATAGAATTTAATTGTAAATTTTAAGTAATTTGGGCAATATCAGAATATTTAGTAGAAACTCAATTTTGATGTTCAGTGATATTTAATGGAAACATTTCAAGGATATGAAAAAGGACAACAAGCATAATTTAAACGATAAAACAACAATCTTATTGTTTTAAATTTTTAAAAAGACATTTTTATTAGTTGATTAAGTTAAATTACATAAGATTTTGTGTGTAAATCGTATGTGAGGGTAGATAATTTGAATTGAGGATGGCTGACTTCGGTAGGTATGGCCATTATACAATGAAAATTATTAAACATAGCTGATTAGATACGTTTAAATTCGATTTTGAGCGGAGATTGTTGAAATTATTCTACCTATTTTATAAAATTTTGTGCATAATAGGTTTCAAACAGAGAACGGTTGTTGAGGGAAAATCCTAATTAGAAAAAGAGAGATTTTGGACTCTATTTAATATAAGCGAGTGATTATTTGGTAGCTATAATTTTTTAATCTTGAACTTAAGATATTGTGTGAAAGAAAAAGCCATTGCAGCAACATTCGACTCCACCCTTTGATATTAATATTTGTATGAAAATATTTATTTTGAGATTACACGTATGATATGGTTTGTTAAAGAAAAGCTGTTGTGGATGTATCAGTTGTTATTAGAAAGATTGTATGTTAAAAAATATTTCATGATATTATAAATTGCGTGTCCGGTTTTAGTGGTTTTATTAAAATTGACCTAGTAAAGTACTTAGGGTAACACTTTTAGTACAATTATCTACGGTCCACAGCACTTTTTATAAGGCTCCCAACGTAGGGCCACATCAGCTACATAAAACCGCATTTTATTGGCGCCCAACGTCGAGCCGCTTCAAAACTACAAAACACAGCTGAATGTAAGTATTGGAAAATTGCTTACGCAAATTTTAAAAGATTTATTTATCCCTAATTAGCCCAATTCGGGTTATCACAGTGGATATTAGTACAAAACTTGTATATATTTAATAAAATTATATTTTTTAATAAAATTTGTTTTACCTAGTTGTAATGTCAATACCAGCAAAAATATTATTAATAAATCTTAATTTCGTTATTGCGTTTTTATTGCTGGAGGGTGTTACATTAAAATAAATCGTTAGGTAGTCGAAAGGTGGCGTAGTTAAAAATAGTAATTTTTTAATAGTTTGTGCGATTGCAGATGTTCAATAAGTACTTAGGTTGGACTACGTTAAGTTAGGTTAAAACTAACAGTTGTTACGTCAACAAAAATGGTGTTTATGACATACTGACGGAAAATGATATTCGTAACGTGGAAAAAGGTGACGTAATTTAAAGAAAGTTAACCTAAAATTGTGCTGTCTATAAGTATCTGTTGACCGATGCCGATGTCTAGAACGTACCTTTTTTAATTATGTGACTTAGTGGTGCTCGTTAATAAAAATATACAGGATAAGTAAGTTTATATGACATGTGGGGTGATGTGCTTTTAAGTTAATCTTTAAATTAAAAGAGAATCTGTAGGATGCTTCTTAATCTTTCTGGATTTCTTTCATATTTAAATGTACACTTCAGTTATTGTTTAAATTAAAATGGAATTTGTATATTACGGAAGACTAAGTAGTGTACAAGTACATATATCGATTGATCCGGGGATATAGTGAATAGACCATTCGCTTTGCATGCAGGCGATTTGGCTTCGGATCCGGCTTCAAATAAAAATTTTCTCTAAGAACTGTGTGACGTACCAATGTTGAAATGTATATACAGGATGGAGCAAAATAGATATATACAGAGCAAGTCAAAATCGCGACGTAAAAAACAATATCGGATTGTCAAAGTAAACGTTAAGAGGGCGGCGGAGGGTTGAGGATGAGTAAGAAAGACGATAGAGGAGGGCTGAGTATGAGTGAGGAAGACTAAGGAGAGTGATGGACGGGTTACGAGGAGCGAGGAGAGTTAAAGATAAGTGAGGAGTAGGATGGAATATCGTTGAGGATGAGTAAGGTAGAGGACGGTAAAGGAGTAAGAGGACGTAGGAGGGTTGAAGATTTGTAAGAAGGACGGACGAGGTGTACGGAAAAGGAGGGGAATGGAGAAGGAGCACGCAGGGAGGAGGCGGGAAATGGCGGAAGAAGAGGTTGATGGAGGAAGAAAGGAAGAACAGAGGACGAGGGCGAAAAAGTGGTGGAGGTGGCGTGTGGTACCTTTGTGCCTCAATACCTATTCTGTGTCTACTAATACGTTCAACTGTTGTTTTCTGTTCTTCCTGAATTATTCTATCAAAATCTTGTTGAATGAAAATTTAAAAACTATTATTTATCATATTCACCATCATTTTGTTTTCGACTTTAGTTAAGGTCGGTTTGACGCAGCTTTAACTTCTTTTCTATTCTGTGCTAATCTAGAAAGTTCTACCTACTCTTCACAACCTGAATTTCTAATAAAATGACTAATATAGCTTGGTCTAGGTTTCCTATACTCTCCTATCTTTTTCTTATCTATTTGGCTCTACATAGATATTAGTAACCTGATGGCTGTTAAAGAATTCCAACATGTTTACATGATTTCCATTTATAAGGGAATGAAATATTACCTGGTTATCCCCTCCAAAAAAGGAAAAGTGTTAAATTATATGTTATGGCAAGGCTTAAGCAGTGAATCGCTGCCAACATGTCAGACCGTTAACTAATTGTGAGTTATGTCATGGAGACGTTGATTATTAATTATTATTATATTAATTTTCATTATCAATTTTCTTTTTAATAATACTAGATAGCCTTACTGCTCCTGATCCGATACCATACACGGACCTGGATCTTTTGGAGTTAAAGAACGATCATTTGATAGTGTAATGACACGTTAGAGAACATCTTTTTTCTGGAGATACCATGTCTTGTTGTACTTGCGCCTTACTCTGATATAGGAAATTACCTCCTTAAAACTATTAGGGCCTTTGAAGCAGTATTTCACAAAAAGACAAAAGCTGTAATTTTTTTCCTAGAAAATTGATTTTGGGGATAAATTGAAAGAGCTATCCACATAGATTGAAGCGTATGATGTATCATTTTAAAAGCTAAAGTTCGAGATCTCATTTCACGTGAAATGTCTATTCTCACTCACAACACTGAACACCATCCCCTGAAAATATCCGAGTATTAATGTACCATTTTTCAAATGCTGAAGGATCCGAGTTCGGTAAAACCGATTCTTCCTCTTAGTAAATTATCCCTTCACCACCACATTCAAAACATTCTCTTCTACTTGTTCGGAGACTGCGAATCATTTTTTAACTAAAACCACACGTTGACATTCATATCTTGGAAAAATTTTCCTCTAGTATCAAGTAATTTTCCGCAAAATTGGAAGCGCTTTTCCGACATGCCACACTTTTTAAAGTAAGCTAGTTAGCAGGCAGGAAATAATTTTTACACATGTTACCTGACTACTCCACGGCAGTTTAACCCAGACATTTAAAATTCGAGGACGTCACATTTGCATACATTACAAAATCAAAATTAAACTGGTAGTCTAATTATAAACGGATATTAAAACACTTATAAATTTTTCAAGCAGTTAAAGAATAATTACTATTTCACATCTGTAATTTACTTTTAAAAGCGTTCCTAACTACAGTACCAATACAAGCAGCTTTTGGACGTCTCCCTCGACAGCAATTTGTCCTTAAGCCAAACTATAATGTATTAATCTATCATAAAAGCAGTAGCGGGTTTGAAAGTCCCAACGGTATAATTACAACTTAATATCTCTATTGAAAATTCGTTTATAAATTTACATTCCTAAGACCACAAAATATTTTTTACAGAGTATCATGTTCAGCATTGAATTTCCCAGTATTCAGGAGTACATCAGATTGTAGCTCATCGTTATACTCGTTGATTTATGTACACAAAACACACACGCATTGTCAAACATACAATAAAGCTTGTTATTAACACCAATAAAATCAGTTTCCGCTAAGCGATTCGCAGCAGTTTGACCGAACAGTTATAGGTCTCAAAATCTCATTGGCCGTTGCGCAGAACACCAATTTAAGTTATTTACGTTAAAATCTATCCTAAAAACATAGACAACCAGCTCTCGATTTTTAATTCGTCTGTCATTTATTTGCATATTTAAGATTGTAGTTGGTTATTATTGTTTTTGATTATAATTTATGAGATTTATGCCTGTATTCAACTTCAAACAGTTTTTTTCAAAACTACCGCAACTCCGTCTAGCTTGTTTTGTAAGTTGCAGTTTTTAATTCAATTAGAAGAATAATGTTTGGTTTTGCAGATTATTTTGTTATTCCTGAACTTTCTGCTTTACAATGAGTAATCGCAAGAAAACAGTTCACAGTCAAAGGAGAGAAATTATTTATAGTGTGTATAAGTTTATGAGTGAAGAAAAGAATGGAATACCTGTCATTCCTATGAATAATTTACAAGAACGAGTAGCAACAGCAACTGGAGTGGGACTAAACACAGTCAAGCGAATTATTTCGGAAGTGAAAAGCAAACCGGAGGGTGACAAATTTGCATCTCCAAGGAAGAAAATTAACAAGAGTAGTCCTAAATCTAATGTGGACCAATTTGAGGAAGAAGTTCGAAGGACTGTATATAATTATGCAAGCATTCATAAGCGAAGACCTACCATGAAAGCCATATTTGAGGAACTAAAAAATTATGATCATGTTAATTATACTGGAAATTGTCATCGTTTAGGCGAAGGGTGTTTATAAAACCTAAATGCCTGTTTTGCCTGGCTAAAAAAAAATGATATAGTGGTCATTGCGCCTGTGAGGCGGACACCGCCAGTAGCCGGATAAACCGATTTCAAATTCTAATAACTTAATGTAGAACAGATTTATCTTTAATTTAAATATAAGTCTGACGTTGGTGAATTTGAAGAATGATAATACATGTGTTTCTCTCACTCCTAGTTCTTATCTTAATATTTATAGTGCAGCTCTATATGTCGTCCATGGTGGTTGTACATTCTTCAACCGGTACAATTCGCTAGTACTAAATTAAGTAAGTATAAAATGCAGTGACGTTATGATGTACTTTGTTTAACATGCTAAGTGACTTGTAAATTACTCTAAAAACCAATTAATAGCGCAATTTGTTATACTTTATACAAAAAATAGATGGTCGATCAATAGCAAAATCTTTGCAGGTAAAATTCTAGTAGTCGGACCAGAGATGAAATGGGTCATGGGTCAAGTGGGTCCAAGTGGTCACTTTTTTGTTTTGGTCATCGGATCAATGGGTCATGTGTATCGACCCAAATTGACCCAGTGACCCAAATTGACCGGGCGACCCAAATTGATCTGGCAACCTAAGTTGACCCGGTGACCGAAATTATTCCAGTGATCCTAATTAATAAAGTGACAGGTTGGCGTTCTCTAGATTAAGCCATAGTTTAGTGAACTTTCAGGTCAGTTTATTAACTACGTTCACAAAATTATACATAAAGTTATTAGTTCAGTTAGTTACATTCTACACGCACTTTAGATTTTAAACAGCAGATCGAAGAAGAACTGCGGAATTTTATAAGCAACGAAGAACGCACTTATAAAAGTTAATTGGTTCCTTTAATGGCGATAAGGACAATGATGAAGCACGATTTGATCCATCACAATGGTAGGGTGTTTATAAAAAGAAGTACTCACTTCTAAACAAAATTGCCAAAAATATCCTAGTAATTCCAGCTTCATCTGCTGAGTCAGAGAGACATTTTTCTGGTGCTGGAAAAATAACACTCGAAGATAGGGCACAACTCAAGGCTGGTGCCGTAGAAAGTCGACTTATTGTTTCAGAATCTTTAAAAAACGGAATTCTAAAAATATAGCCTAGTCATCATAAATTTATAAGTGGTGTAACATTATTTTATTACGTAGGTTTATAAGATAAATTGTATTTATATATTATAATTCTTTCTTTTTTAGTGTTTTTATCTACACTTTATGTGATTATTTAAAATAAATAAAGTATTTGGTTGATGACAATATTTGATAAGCGTAGACGTAAATTATATTGGGTTCATGGGTCAATTTGGGTCACCGGGTCAGTTTGGGTCACCCGGTCAATTTCGGTCGCCGGGTCAATTTGGGTCAGTGGGTCAATGGGTCGTGGGTCACATACCTATTTGGGTCACTGGGTCATGTGTCACTCTTTCGGTGACCCATTTCATCTCTCTGAGTCGGACAGCTGTCAGACTACTGCAAACATGTAACCATTAATATAATTCTCTCTTTCTCTCTTAATAAAGACAAACTAGCACTGTCGTACTTGTCATCTTATTCATTTAGCTATGTTTTAAAACGTGACCGGTAGACAGACAGAATGTGCTTTACTGGTGTGCATAATATAAAAGTAAAGTTTTGTGTCCGACAGTTACGCTGTGCAAAATTTTGAACTATATCAGTAATTAGACATCGTAATTTGTTAGTACTTTACCAAGTCACTTTGCCTTTGATTTTTAAATTTTTTGAAATATTGTTTTGTTTTAGAATGAATTCGGGAAAAAGAAAATTTCACCAATATAGTAAAGATAATCTAAAAATTGCAGTGGAAGGAGTCAAAAAAGGGGGAAAATTAAGAAAAATATGTCGGCAATACGGTGTGCCGAAATCAACCGTGCTGGACCGTGTCAAGAAACGAATTGCTGAAAATGTAAAAAGAATGGACCCAGAACCAATTTTAAGTAACGATCACGAAAATACATTAGTAAATTGGATTGTGGAAGTGGCAAATTGTGGCTTTCCACTAAAAAAGCAAGAGTTGCTAGCTTCTGTTCAGCAGATTGTGCAGAAAGAGCGTATAAAGACTACGTTTTAAAACGGCCGACCAGGTCAAAAGTGGTATGCTGGTTTTTTAAAAAGGCACCCCCAATTAACCTTAAAATATTCAAAATCTTTTGAAAAGTATAGGGCACAAGTGACCGAGGAATATATACGGGTATGGTTTATAGACAAAGAAACCTTTTTAAAGGAAACTGGTTCTCTGTTTGTTTTAGAAAATCCAAGTCGAATTTATAACGCGGACGAATCTGGATTTAGTCTTTGTCCAAAAACTGGGAAGATGCTGGGTGTAAAGAGACAAAATTTATATGCTGTTAAACATGGTAAGAAAAAGAAAATCTTACTGTTTTAATAACTTTTACAGCAGATGGAAGATTTGCTCCTCCGCATGTGGTGTTTCCTTATGTCAAGCCACCAAGAGCCATTGTTGAAAGCATGCCTTCAGATTGGGTTCTTGGCAAATCTGAAACGAGCTGGATGAGAAGTGACATATTTTTTGAATACGTTTCCAATAGCATGAATGACTGGCTACACACAGAAAATATCCAAAAGCCGGTGTTGTTCTTGGTAGATGGGCATAGATCACATATGTCACTAGAACTAAGCAAATTTTGTTCCCGTAATGGCATATTATATTGTATGCTCTACCTCCAAACGCTACTCATCTTTTGCAGCCAACAGATGTGGCAGTTTTTAAAGCACTAAAAGAGTATTGGCGTCAGGAAGTAAGAAATTGGCAGGCAGAAAACATCAACCAATTTTTGTCCAATTTTTCAAGAAGTCCTTAAGCATCCCAATATGAAACAAAATTTTATAAACGGATTTAAAGCTACCGGATTATATCCCTTTGAACCAAACAACGTGAACTATTTGAAATAAGTACAAAATAGATTAGAAAACTTAAATACTAGACTTACAGAATTGACAGAAGACGAAAACATCATAACCGAAAAAGATATCAAAAGTACGGAGAAGGTTATTACAAAACTGAAACCGATATTATTAGAGGAAGGGATTAAGGCAGATATAATATTAAACCTAGTACAGCCATTGAGTTCAAAAGAGAATGAAATATCTCTTTTTACTGATGCAGATTTTAATGAAATGGAAGTAATTTTTCTTGATGATTTGTCGAACAATAGGACTAAAACTGACCTTGTACCTATCAACGTCCCTTCAAAACCAATTAACATCTTCCTATGATTGAACAAACTAAAGAGAATGTAAATGAAGTCGAAGAAACAGTAAAATTAACTGCAAATACTTATCAAGGCAACTTAATGGAAGAAAATTCTGAAAAGACCGATGGCGTAATCGGAAACACTGAAAACGAAGTTGAAAAATTAAGAAATCAATGTGAAACTAAAAATATATTGGTATTAACAAAAAGCGAGCAAAACACTGAACCTGAAAAGATCACAAATAGATGTTCATCAAAGTACTGCATTAAGCAGTATTGTAAATAGCAATCATAAAAAACTCTTTCAAAAGCATCTAGTTTTTCCGAAGCATAGAAATATATCTTTAACAAAGCGTCGACAAGAAAAAATTTCAAGTGCGATTTCATCGGAAGCTTGGAGTGGAGAGAATGCTACCTACAAAAAGCAAAAGCAAAAGAAGACAAAGAATATGCTAAAAAGCAGGAAAAGGTAGAAAATGCAAAAAATTGCATTAAAGAAAGGAACTGCAAAAAAGAAATAGTTTACTAACCACTATTAATGGTGAAAATCTTATAACAACCGATGACAAAATAGTTCAAAGATGTTCAGTATGTGAGGAGGGTCTTGATAGCGACACCGAAATTGAAACCGAAAAAGATGTTGATTCCATCTAGGTTGTAGCAAATTTTCCGAATTAACCTATGTTGAAACGGCCAATGAGGATTATGTTTGTGAATTTTGCGAAAGTGAACTTTAAGCTACGTATAGGTGTAGTTCAGTCCAATTGCTATTACGACTTCAAAATATTAAATGTTAATACATACTTTTACTTATAATACTTTCAGTCAACTTTCTTCTTTTAAGTACTACCATAAAAGTTACTTACACCACCTTATCAGTCATTATACTGATCGGTTTAGTATAAAATTATTTAATTTAATTAACTATACATGTGTTTTATTTGGCTACGAGAACGGTTAAACAATAGGTAACTGTTGTGTACATTTTCGATAAAATAATTATAAAAATGTATTGATATATTTGTTTAAAAATCTTTGATTGTGATTGAAAATAGCAGTTTCAAGGCACCTTTGTTTTGTAAGGTAAGAGAGATATCTTGGTAATTGAAATTTGTGCAGGAAAGTAACGAAGATTTTTCACAAAAGTGTCCGACAACTGGCTTATTCACCCCTGCACTTGAACAAAGAGAAATGCTCATTCTTTAAAGAGAAAAATTGAATATTTAGGCCATATAATTTAGCAAAATCAAATTTCAGAATTGCCAGGAAAAGTGACATCTGTTGCAAATATGCCACGGCCAAAGAACATTGAAGATGTTTTACGTTTTATTGGAATAGTTACTTATTATGCGCGTTTTATACCAAATCTATCAACGATAACAGCACCATTGTGTGCTATGTTACGTAAACATAAAAAATGTAGATGGACAACGGCATGTGAATCGGTATTTGTTTGTCTTAAAAACGAAATAACCAGTGATAAAATTCTAACACCGTATGATCATAATCTTCCCATAATTTTGTAATTTATAAGTTGATAAATTACTGGTTATGCAATTTACATAGGCTTCAGATTGAATTAATTCAGAATACGCATCCGAAAACTCAGTGTTTTTAGATTTCACTTATATTGTATTGTTCTTTCTTTTTATAGGATACCTCTCGCTTCCTTCATTGCATATCTTACAGCCCATGACATTTTGAAATTGTGCTGCGTCTCAAACCGCATCAGGGAACATGTTTTTGCTACTCTGTTTTGGCATACACTACGAATCTGACGAAACAGGCTCGGAATAGTGAAGCGTATTATTGACGGTGCTTTTAGCCAGTTTTTCACAAGCAATTCAGCATTATAACAACAACAAAAAAAAAGTAGAAGCAAATAGAATTTATTTCAGTAGTGGTGTATACCTCATTCAAGCTTCACCTAGGCATGACTGGAGCACTTTACATAAAAACAATAACTTTTCTTTTCCCGTTCCTAGCAGCATTAAGACAACAGAAACACAACAATTGATGTAGCTCGCGTGTATTGTGGAAGCTTTTGAAAATTGTAACTAAGAATTTTACAAATAGAACCATACACTTACAAATTATAGTCATGAGTGGAACATAGATTCATTTAAATTCATCACGGAATTTTAATATTCACACAGAATGCTATACATGGCAATAGCTGTTAGATCACTGCTAACTAGTTAGTTACTGCTAACGATAAATAACTCTTGGTTAAATAAATATATTCTGTATAATAATATAAATTTAGGACAGGCAAAATGTATAAGTTACACTTCAAAATCAATATTAAAGATAATTTTTTTGACATTCATAACAAACTTTTATTTTCAAACTACTAGACCATAATTAATAAAATGGTATTGCAAGCAGATAGCCCCAACATTCTCCCACCTTGAAACTCAACATGTTTTAACTATGAAAATCTAAAAATATAAAATAACACTTAAACCATAATAACCAAACAACTACCAACTAACATGAGTATCGTAATTATTTCATTCGCATCAACTCCGTGCAAAACACAAGACAGACAAAGATAACCCAATCAATTGCACTAACGCCCCATTAAATATCAAATCTTTTAAGGGGCTTTATTTTCCATCCATACGAAGTTGTTATAGGCGAGGTTACTGCTGTCGGTATTTGAGTAATATCCTTACCTTTGGCTACGCTTTCCTTTAAAGTTGCGGATAGAACCTGTCTGGAATGTTCATACTTACCTGTCATGCCAACCCCTTCAGTGGAAGTTATCTCCAACGGGTAAATTTTTTGCACTGGCGTAACTAACTCTCCAGATGCTGGTTTTACTCGAACTACTCTTGTTATGCCGTCTTTTCCTGGGTATACGTTAACTATTTTTACCAACGACTAATTAATTCGTTTAGTTTGTTCTGATCCAATCAATACAATATCTCCTACTCTTACATTATCGTTAACTAATTTTCTGTTTCTATACATGACCATCTCACATAAATATTCTGTTTTAAACCTACTCCTACTCCCTTTGTACCAGGTAATAAACATTTTATTGCGCTGCAATTATTTCTTCAGCAGTTAGAAATAGACAATTTACTGCTAACTTTTTACAATTATTATAAAACCGCCGCATCCACGCGCTAATCTCGTACAATTGTTGTGAACTTAGAGAACTTAGCAAATCTATCGCCTATTCCCATCTCCTCCACAACCAACATATTAAAATCAATTAGTGTTTCGGTCATAACTTCAGAATACGCTTCTTAGGGCTCTATAATATCCGCTGACGCCTAATTACTACTCGGTTCGTACAGACAAGCTGGACCATTCCACCAATTTCCTTCAAACAATTTAATAGGCGAACAACCTATCGATAATAGGTCTGCTGGATTCAACAATCCAGGGATATGCCTCCACTGTTTGACATCAGTTCTATCTCTAATCTTCTTAATTCTATTTCCTACAAAACAATTCCAAAACAATTCCATGATTGTTTGTTTGTTATCCAACACAACACCACCATAGAATCACACCAAAATATAACTTTAAATATCCCTATCCCAGCTAGAGCGTGTTTATCAGTCTCACATAACCTTGCTGCCACACAAGCTTCCAGTAGTTCGAGCCTAGGAATGGTGAATTTTTTTCATAGGCGTAATTCTAGATTTGACCGAATTTAATCGCACAAACACATTACCAAAATAATCCTCAGTTCTTAGGAAAATGCAAGATGCATATGCATCAGCACTCGCATCACAAAACACATGCATAGTCGTATTAGTATGCATCATGTTGTCACACACCATCCATCGGGGAATCTTAAAATCCCGCAAACAGCTATAGGTTTTCCTCCAACTATTTAACTTTACTCTTAAATTTTCCGGCAATTTATCATCCCAGGGAATTTTTCGTTTCCATGCTGAAGTAGTAACTTTGGTACCATAAATGCTGGACATAAAAATCCTAACGGATCAAATATTTTACTAATAATTGATAACAAAAACCTTTTCGTTGCATCCCCCTTCCATCAAATCTGGCACAACTGCTGACAGCACGTCATCCCTAATGTTCCGTCATATTCCAAGCACTGACCGCTCCTCCTCCTCGTCCATCGCAGTATAAGGCCATTTGCGGAACTCCAAACCAGCATCTGCCAATATATTTTGAGAAAATTGTATAAACAAATTGATTTCGTCAAGAGTACTCTTACTTGAAATACGACCATCAACATAGAATGACTCCTTCAGCTTGTTTGCAATTCTCGGATCGTATTCCTCAGAGTATTTCTCGAAACCAAAATGATGCTGAAGCGTCGCATTTAACAAAAACGGACTAGACGTCACACCAAACACAACACGACAATGTCGAAAAGTTCTTAATTCACCAGTGCTCTTATCCTTTCACCATAAAAACCGCAGAAAATCTCGATCTTGTTCTCTGACAAGAATGTGCAAAAACGCTTGTTTGATGTCCCCACAAACTCCATATTTTCCTTTTCTGAACCTAATCAAGATTGGCAGAATATTCTGCAACAAATTCAATCCTTTACTAAGACAATCGTTCAGAGAAGAACCGTTCAACGCTCGTAAATAGGCGTCAAAAACTGGCCGTATCTTCGTAGTCGTAGAATTCCCTTTTATTGTAGGTCTATGAAGCAAGTAATGGCCAACCGATTCACCCTTAAATTTCAAATACTTCCTCAATTATGTTATCCTTTAACCAAGCACAAATTACCTCACCATATGCCTCGTAAGTATTTTGTTTCTTCAACTTCCTCGTCATAATTTCCAACCTACTTGAAGCTATTCCCTTATTCGTATTAGGCTCAAGAAGACCCATTACCCAAGGAAGTGCAACTTCATACCTCCCTTGTTTAAAGGAAATAGTTTCATTAAAATGCAACATAATATCCTGGTCTATTTGTTCATTGCTTTTGCTAACAATAGAATCTTATATACCAATATCCTTTAACTCCCACATACTACTTACGTCCAAATTTTGTAAATTTACACATACTAAATCGGCGACTCTGCTCCTTTTAGTTCCCAATAGGCACCCTCCTAATTTGGTCTCAATGACCGACAACCCACATCTTAAAAATTCTACCTTCCCAGTTAATAATTTACATATATGCTCTGCTCTTAATAAAATTTGTGTAGGTAATTCTTCATAAACATCTGAATACATGATGCCACTTTCTTTTAACTATAAAAATTTTAAGATCTGTCAATTTCGGTATATTTACACAAATTTTATCAGTATTCAAAGCGGAAATATTAAAATAAACGTTCGTATTTATATTTTTCAACTGTAATGAATACCTTTTTTTGTATCACATTGGGTGTCACTATCCCACCAAACAACTTATGTTTTAAATGTTCCATACTAACAGGCTGCACATTCATGGATGCTATTAAAGATTTATCAATATAAGAACGGTGTGATCCATCATCCAACAGAACTCCCAGTAACTGCCGTTTCTGTCCAAACATGACCGGTACTAACAAAGTTTTTAAATAAATCTTCTGTATTGACCATTAAGCAAATCACAAACTACCTCTACCTTTTCTGGCGTCCTTTAAAGCACTCTTACCTGCTTCTCAGAATTACTGTTATCACACAAGATCGTAACATGTCTTCGTTTACAAGTCAAACATTTTACAAACGCTTGGCAATTTCTACCTAAATGGCCAGATCTGAGATAAACAAGACACCTCTTACCTTTTATAACCGCTTGTTTCCCTCCCCTAACAGTCATACCTAGCGCTGCATAACAATTTACACTCTCATGTGACTTTTTATTACAAAAAAGACTTGGCTTCACTTTATTCTGACTTATAGAGAGTAGAGCTGATGTGGTAGGTGTGTCCTCCCGACTGGACTGACTACTATACTTTCTAGACTTACTTACATCCTTGAAGCAGTTTCTCGCCATACAAATTCTTTCATCTCCTCGGACTTCACTTTCTAAAAATTATATTAACTTACCTAATTGATTGAATTCGACATCCGTAGCACCATAATCTATTGTATTTTGCAATCTTTCCTATTGTTTAATTATTTCCGTTGGGAGACACGATTCTATCAAGGGGTATAATATAGAAAGCATACTTTGCACTGGTCACTCCCATTGCTTCCAACGACCTAAGCTTAGCAGAGAGTTGATAAAACAATACAGATAAAGACAACTGTCGTCTTTTGATTATTTGATCTAAAATGAGAGACAATAAATCTCTAATGTGAACTTCTATAAGGTCCTTCCGACAACGCCTATTTTTTAATTGACTAATTACCTTCTTGTAATTTTCTTTTGAATGGGGATAACTATTTACAGTGTTCAGAGTAATTGACTGAAACAAATACTGAAACTTGTCCTCTTCACGCATCTGCGCATCTTCTTCAATCCTTTTAAATTGAGCCCAGAAGGAAATCCAACTACGTGGTTCCAAATCAAACCTTTTAAGTTCTAGCTTTGGATGGTGATACTTTTCCCCTCTGCTGTATCCTCTATATCTATCACACTGATTGATAATTTATCCACCGCTTTCAAAAATTGCTCCATTGTGGCCTTAGCAATAGTAAACATCTCTATGTATTCTTCAACTTGAGTATACTCATGCTCTATTTCCTTTTCATTACCATCCTCTAACAGAATATTTATCATTTCGGCATCTTTGCATGATAACCGACTCCATTTATCCTCTAGGACGCTAAACGTAATAACGGCCTCTTTACGATCACCACCCTTAATACTATCCAATAAGTTATTCGTGGCATTCGTAAGGAATCGCTGCAGAGCAGCATGTTCTGAACGTAAAACAGATGTCTTACTCTTTGAATTTGATTCACTCATACTTTCTTGCGTTTCTGAAGAAACTTGTCCTGTCACGGTCGTCATTAATGTTAGATCACTGCTAACTAGTTAGTCACTGCTAACGATAAATAACTCCTCTTGGTTAAATAAATACATTGTGTATAATAATATAAATTTAAAACATGCAAAAAGTATAAGTGACACTTCAAAATCAATATTAAACATAATTTTTTTGACATTCATAACAAACTTTTATTTTCAAACTACTACACAATAATTAATAAAATGGTATTGCAAGCAGCTAGCCCCAACAATAGCAATACAATCGTTATTCTCCAACCGGTTGCCAACCTTAGCGCCACTATAATTTAAATCGTTCTTGGGAAATAAAGTTGCGTAAAAATTAAATTGTATTTTGCTTCAGCCACGTTTAATAACGCAAGTCAAATTAAAATCGCAGTAAAATGCAACTGACGCAAAAATATACGCCCGCAAACAACTAATTTAACTAATAGAGAGCCGAATTTGTCCCTAGCCGAAGCTTCGTTATTAATTTTAGATTTTTGTTATGTGAAATATTTGCATTGCTGAATAGGTAATCATGATTATAAATATCAGTCTTCTGTACAAAGTTTAAAAATTTTATTACTCCTCCTAATTTATAATTTAATGGATGCGTACGGGTCGCATTCTTTGTTTTATGTATACTATAGTAAGTTTTATGATAAAACTAAGAAATATAACACGGCAAACAGATTATCACAATACGGGAATATCTCTGAAATAATAAGTAGTAGTAGGTTAAAATTCATTCCAGCTTCCAACATATTTGGATGTCTCTAGAGCAAACTACGTTTTTATTGTCCCATTCTGCTTGATGATCCATTGTGTTTTAATAAAATTCAAGAAGCGATTATCGATATTCAAATACAATTTGTACCAATCTACCGTTGTAATTTCATTTTCCGACGACCACTTGTGAAAACAACAGATTACACACTACTTATTTATGTAGAAAGTAAAGTATATCACTCTAGTGTGCGAAACTACATATCACTCTAGTGTTGAAATACTTTTCAACTCTAGAGTGATATGACTGATGTTAGTATGCTAGTTACCTAGGCAACCCAAACGACTACCGGTTTCTACCTTTTTGCATTCATTCGTTTCGTTTTGGCTAATAACAGTTTAAAATACCCATAGTTAAATCGATACTGACAGTTTCCGTTTTACTTAAAGATGTAATTACTCATATTAGTTTGTAATTGAAATGATTTCTTCAATCATAATTGAGAATGCATACGCTAAAAGCAACAGATTCGCGGATTTTATAAAAACAAAGTAGGTGTTCGAATTTTCAACATCAAAACGTCAAATAAATTTTATAGGTGTCTGTCTGTCTTGCATTATTGCGTACACATTTATTGCAAATAAGCATAAAAATAACTATTTCGTAATTGTTTTTAGTGGTGGTCGTCGGAAAAATAGTGTACATTACTCGCGTGGAAAGTGACATTTCACACGCTAGTAATGTAATATACTATTAATGGGGCTACCATATGTTTTATGAACTTCTGAATCTAAAGTACCGGTTTTCTTTCAAGATTTAAAAAAGAAACGTTGTCAAATCATTCAAAGCATTGGAAAAGGATTTTGCATTCTTTTATTATATTAAAAGACTACCGCAAAACTTACTTTAGGCGATGTGGTAAACAATGCACAAATAGTACACATGGATATGCTTCTTTTACTTTAACCTGTAGCCCTTCTAATTCACCTGCCTTGCCACTGCTACATTATAGTTTTAAGCTACTAATTATGAGCAACAACTGTAACATTTCATTATAGTCTGAACAACATCATGTAGAACTGACTGTTCTTTGTGTGGAAACATTTAAAAACCCTATATGGCGTTCCTTGATTTCGTTCTTCTTTGCTACATAACGTAAGACATTTGAAAACTGATTAATATTTACAACATCTGTAGTTTTCCTCCAGGGTTATACCAACATAAGAGGCTTCTTCTAGTTCATCTTTTATTTTATCAATATGGCTTTTTCTATGCATAAACTCAGATCGTTCTGTCTCACATTGGAAGTCACTTTAAATCTTGCGCAACTATCTAAATGAGATTGTAAAATTTGGTCAGCCTTTGCCAATAAATTTACTAAAAGTACGCAATTTCCTTGTTTGTAGATTGTGCAGTTCCATGGTGACCGCGATAATCATAAAACAAACTAACAGAAACAAACTACACCTATAAACCTGTTAAATATTTCCCGGCTTCTTTGTATTTTTTTGATTTTGCTTTATTGCATCCAAATTTTTATTGATTATCTAATGCGTGTTCAAGTTTGATTATTGCAAAAGTATTTTATTTAACTATGGCATTTATGTGTGATTTACTGCTCATGCCTTTTTTATTAATTTATATAAATAATTTAGAACAGAAGGGCCATTTGTATTTCATAAATTTTATTCGCCAGGATATAATATACATGGCCAGCAAAATAAAAGGAACTTACTGCCACAATCCATTAACCATCCACAATTTTTGTAGTTCGTTTTCTGGAAATGATTTGTATAAAGTTTGATTTATTTTGTTAATGTAATCAAAGCTGAAGTGGCTTACCTTCCTCGATAATTTGTTTTTTTCTTCGAATTTACAACCTGAAAATCCTTTTGACCCTATAATGCACAAAAGATATTTGTAGTTATGCACATTTTACGACGAACATTTTCCAACCACTTGCGAATCCATCACCAAACACAGGTGTAAAAATATTTTTTTTAAATACAGGGTTTTAGAACCAATTTTAGCTACATTTGATACGCTGAATCTAATGTGCAGTTCTACGCAAAATTGGAAGTTCTAATTCCATTTTGTGCTGTTCTAAATAATATATACAAGAATTGGTTGTTATATATTTGCCATATTTCAGTCAGCCATCTAGTTAGTAGTAAAAAATCCACCAGATGGAGTAAGCATCCGGTAGCTTAAGTATCCTAGTTTGTAAGTTCTCGTCTTGCAGAGTAAATAAAAAATAGGACACGCGTAATATTTGTGTTTAGGATGGGGTTGTTATAAAGTATTATGTTGCAGATTGCTGTATTTGTGTTGTTAAATAGAAATGAAACGAGTTCAAGTAGAAAAAGTTGTGTAAATCATCGTGATGTTTTACTACATATGCGGAGAATACATGAAAAGACAATAAAAAGCTGTTAGTGGCTTTGAAAAGAGGGTATATTCTGGATACTTTAATATTAGACTTTGTGGCTTATTTATTAGTATTATTATTGGGTATCATGTAATGATGTTGTTGAAATGAACAAAGCACCGCTGTAAATTATTTATTAGGAGTAGGTTTCCTGTAGTAATGAAAATAACTGGTAGTTACACGCTTAACGTAAAAATTAATGACCATTACTTAATAACACAAACTTGACACGCATAATTCTGATACATTACGGATACTGACAACGGCCAGGACCGTTAAACACATAAACCCAACTTATAAATTAATAATTGAATACCTCTTAATTTAACATGTCCGCTACATTCAATGGCTTAAACTCGACTGACTCGTTAGGCAAGCTGCGCTACCCCTGTATATCCTGTATAGCATTATGCGTGTTACATCACCCCCCAACAAAAATGAGTAAATTATACATAATGCAAGAGTTTTTGTAGCACTTAACTTATAACCTATAAAACACCCTCCTTAACATAAACAAAAAATTATTACAAGAATTGGAAAGGTAGGTGGCAATAGCATTAATTATATATCGGAAACTTCTACGGTTTCAAATTGTAAACATGCTGTATGCCGAGAAATACCCTAGAAGAATCCTCAATAATCTGATAAGCATTCTTGTTAACTGTTTTTTGTACAGTACACGGACCCCGGTATAATAGAAAAAAGTTACGTATTTTATTTTCTTCCGCTGAGGACCGATCATGGGTGCGGATTAACACCTTATCACCAACCTTAAAGGTTGTAAATTTCCGACTCTTGGCATGTCTAACCTGTCGCTTTCCTGCCCGTATCAGTAGTTTTGACCTTGCTAGTACAACTATATCTATTGACCCTTTATTCGAGGCCGGAAATGGAATAACGCCGGTATCGTTAAGTTGGTGCAACGAATTTGAATGCACTTCTGCGTACGTATAGCCGGTACTGGATTGTATTACTTGATTTAAATACCCTTCAATCATTTTCGTTGAATGGGCCCACTTTTGATGTTGTGTATGGCAATATTATTATTATTATTATTATTATTATTATTATATATATTATTATTATTATTATCAATATGCCCGGAATAGCCTTCCAACTTCTCTGTTCAATCTTCTATCCATATCACCTTGGGGAAAATATACTGATATATGGGCCGTGTCAATCCCTTCGGATTTTAAAAATTTCAAATAAACACGGCTACAAAACTGACTTCCATTATTCGAAAGTATAATTTTAGGTTTACCTACAACTACAAAACATTCTCGCTATTTCCTTATAATTGCCAGCGCATTAGCTTTTTTTAGCGGATACAAGGAAACCATCTTACTAAAAACATGCATTACAACCAATAGTTGGGTAGCTCCACTCCTAGACACCGGCAAGGGACCAATCAAATCTGTACTTAAAGTGTAATTTGGTGATTCGTCCAACACCGACTTCATGCCGCTATTACATCTACTCGACACTTTAGTTTTCTGGCATAAATCACAACCGCCAGTAATTTTTCGAATTTCTTCACGCATTTTAGGCCAGTAAAAGTCTCTTGAAAGTGCTAAATAACACTTCTCAGCTCCAAAATGTCCATTTTACACATGATAGTAATCTACCATTTGCTTTCTTTGTGCTATAGGGACACACAACCGATACCCTGGGGATCGTTCTGTACCATTCCTAAACACAATTCCACTCTGAATTAAATACCATTTCTTAGTTTGATGCTGGTTACTATTATTTATTTCTCTGGCATTCTTTTTACAAAATTCATCATTTGATTGAGTTTCCGCCAAGTAAGCAGCATCATTTAGGATCTGTTTATAAGTAGTATTTTTTTTTTAGAATATTTATCTCGAACGTAGTAGTACATGGCTGGTCTAATAACGGCGCCTTCCCGTTCGGATACCTGGACAAGGTATCGACAATCACATTATTTTCACTCGAACAAAATTCGATTTTTAACGAGAAGTGTTGCAGACACAAAGTCCATCTAAGTAATCTAGCATTCAATAACCGACATGTATTAAGAAAAGACAATGCCTTATAGTCTGCTACAATTGTGATATTGTGACCCAATATTAGCACATACCAATGGTTTAACGATGCTATGATATTCAGTGCCTCCTTCTCCGTTACCGAGTAATTTTGCTCAGCATCGCGCAACGTCCTAGAGTAATACGAAATTACCTGAATTCTGCCATTTCCATCCTGCGGATATAGACACGAACCAATTGCATACGCTTACGCGTCAGCGCGAATATAAAAATCCCAGTTACTATTAGTGCGATTTAGCGCTACTACTCGAGTGAACGCCTCCTTAATTTTATGAATAAGCTCATCTTTCCGTTCCGACCAAACCCATTGCACGGTCGGTTTCAACAGGTGAGGTAACCCAACGGTTAGATATGAAAAATGTTCTATGAAACGTGAATCATAGTTGACCAATCCTAAGAAGGCCCTCAGTGTTTTCATATTATATGGACGCTTAAAATTCAAGATAGTTTTTACCCGTTCTGGTTTTACACGAATATCTCGTGACGACAGAACATAACCTACGAACTGAACCTCTTTTTGTGAAAAACACACTTACTCAATTTAAGTGTAACACCTGCTTGTACTAATTTTGTCAAAATGTTTCTTATATGCTCGATATGCAAATCTGCACTGCGGGATACAATTAATAAATCATCGACGTAGGGTATTACAAAATCGTCGGTTTCTTCCCCTAAAATCGATTTTAACGCAGGTATAAAACTTGCTACCAATGTAGCCAACCCAAATGGCCATACCTTAAAAACATAGGTCTTACCAGCAAATATAATCTCCGTGTATTTCTGGTGTGGTTCGTGCAACGACACTTACCAATACGACATTGTCAAATCCAGTGTACTGAAAATCGCACCGACAAAAATCTGATATAACAGCTCGGATGCATTAGGAGGAATAACATGATCTTTTTCCATTTGTTTATTTAGGTATCGCGCATTGACACAAACCCGTGGACTTTCATCCTTCTTTTTTACTACTTCTAGAGGACTTCTAAACCCTTGTTTGTTTTCTCCTATAACACCCTATTCAACCATTTCGTCTATAGTCAGCTGCAACCCCATAAAATTTCCCAACAATTGATGTAGCTCGCGTGTATTATGAAAGCTTTTGAAAATTGTAATTAAAAATTTTACAAATTAAACCATTCACTTAATAATAATAGTCATGAGTGGAGCTTAAATTCATTTAAATTCACGACGAAATATCAATATTCACACAGAATGTAATACATGGCAATAGCTATACAATCGTTATTGTCCAACCGGTTGAAAACCTTAGCGCCACTATAATTTAAATCGCTCTTGGGAAATAAAGTGACCTAAAAATGAAATTATGCTTTGCTTGAGCCACGTTTAATAACGCAAGTCAAATTAAAATCGCAGTAAAATGTAACTGACGCAAAAATATACGCCCGTAAACAACTAATTTAACCAATAGAGAGTCCAATTTTTCCTTAGCCGAAGCTTGTTATTAATTCTAGATTTTTGGTTATGTGAAATATTTGAATTGCTGAATAAGTAATCATGATTATAAATATTAGTCTTCTGTACAAAGTATAAAAATTTTATTACCCCTCCTAATTTATAATTTAATGGAGGCGTACGGGTCGAATTCTTTGTTTTATGTATGCTATAATAAGTTTTATGGTAAAACTCAGAAATATAACATCTCCTTTTCTATATTCAAGATATTAATTGAAGCTTTGAATCTTTTAAATCACTTTGTGGTAGAAGAGTGTTTAAAGAAATCTTTCGACCTAAAATTAGAAGTAGCTTCAAGTAACAGCAAACATATGAAAATACTGGCCGCCGCAAATTGAGCGTTATCGTTTGAATTCTTTATAACCTGTTATTTGAGTGACAATTATTATATTTCTTTTTGTTTTTAATAGTGCGTTCATTGGGAATTCTTTTGGGTTAGTGGTTAGTTGTGAAAAAGGACATCCCGCCAGTGGTGGTCATTTTCAGTTTCCCACGTACGTGCTTCATCCAAAATTTTAGGGGTTATGGTCTCTATTTCAGTGCAAATGTTATTTTTTAATTGAATGATGGTTCTGGGCTTGTTGAAGTACACTCGTCCCTTCTAATAGCCCCAAAGGAGGCTATTAGGAGCGTTTAAATCGGTTGATCGCGGAAACCAATTGAACGTGTTTCTTTGTGAAATAATGAGTTTGCCAAAGATATCCCTTAACGCAATATACGCTGTTGCTCCATCTTGTTGGAACCACAAGGTTATATGGCTTTCCACGCCTGGTCTTAAAAAATGTTTAAAATCGTCCGATATAGGGCACTATTGAAGGAAACATTGCCGCCGTCTGCATTCTCAAAGAAATATGGGACGATGCTCCTTTCAGACGATACACCGCACTAAAGGGTACATTTAAGTGGGTGCAGTTGGCGCTGATGAACTACTCTCTTGGATTTTCTGTAGGCCATATCCTGCAGTTTAGGTTATTTACGAAGGCATTTAACTGGAAATGAGTTTCATCGTTCATTATCAAACTGTGAATGAAATCAAGATTTTCTTCTCCTTACTGACGTTTGTATGCTTTTTTGCGTACTCACCAGGACGCGTTCAAGGTTTTCATCCATGTGCGCTATACGTCGTCTTCCGGTACCAGAATGGTTCCTTACTGTTCCCTACTGACGCAAATTTGCAACCAGACGGTTTATTGTTGGCGCTGAGGATCGAATCATCACAATAAAATATCAACGATGTGCACGCTGAGTTTCAAAATAAAGTTGAACTATTATGGTTTGTTGCACGATGGTGTATTGCCCTATTTCAACTTCCCCAAGTTCTTTCTTCAAAAATCTGAAATAAAAGAGGATATAAATATATAAATAAAAAGTTATAAAGATTTCAAACCATAACGCTCAATCAAAAGCACACAATTACTCAAAAAGTGGCTGCGGTAACGTCCCACAGAATAAATACTATAAAATAATTCGTAAAGTTTGAAAATACATTCAAAATAAGCATGGATTTTATGGCTGATATAATTAGACGTAGTTATGTAAAATACAGACAACACCAAAAAACATCGTCTGAAAGGAAATTGTATATGAAGTCAGAGTAATAACTATCTGTAACTATTTGTTTTTGTTTCTTACTGTGTGTTAAAATAGTACATACCACTTACCAACTATTTAATACATCATGAACTTTTTTTTGTTAGAGTGTGAGTGGAGCACAGCGCAGTACGTCTATAAAATAGGGGCAGTAGGAAAAGCAGACAGAAATAGATAGACGCCTTCTAGAACGTTGTGTTTCAGATGTGTAAGGACAGACAAGGTTAAGTACAAATAGGTTATAGAAATAGTAGTGGAATAGAGATATCTGTGGAAAACAAAAAGAAAAATGGAGAAATAGAAGAACAGGATACATTCTAAGGCATTTTTGGAGAATAGTACGGGATATATTAGAAGCAGAGATAAGAAAAAATAAGCATAGGTAGACCGAGATCAGACTTTTGCACGCAGATAGTGATAGATGCAGACTGTGCAAATTTCAGGGAAATGTTAAGTTAGTTCAAAATAGGAAACAATGAGGGTACGCGTCTAACCAGTTCCAGGACTGAAAAGCTAATGATGGTGAAACTTTTATTGCAACTTAGACAGTGCTCAAACTTTATAAAAAATTTAGAACGGCGCCCTTTTACATATATATATATATATATATATATATATATATATATATATATATATTTAATTTTAAGATATGGCTAAAGTGTGAAGCAGCAAAAAAGACTTTGGAAAGCAAAACTTGAAAATACGATAAACATGTGTGATTATTTGGGCTTTTTCTGGTGTGAAATCCATTTGTTGGACAATCCACAAGATTGTTTTTATTTTCTTTCCATAACAAGGTCCAATGAAGGTCAAGCGCTTCTCAAAGAACTAGATTCGAAATGAATTTTATATTTATCAGGTTCTGCTCTGAAGCCACTGAGCCAAAAGCTAACTATTTAATTCCGATACGCCTGATTATTTTTTTCTCTACGTATCTTCCTTGTTTACTCTAGCAAAATCTTGCACAAAAATTTAAAGGATCGCCGTTTCCGCAAGTATTATTTGTTGACTCGTTAGTTTTTCCATTACTTGTAATTTTATTCATAATATTGGAGATAAATAATGATCCAAGGACGTCTGTAATTACCCGACCCAATCATCGACGGATCTGAATCCTCCGTAAGTCAAATCACATTTCCTATTTAAGAATTACATGTTGTAATGGAATGTTTGAAAAAGTTTTTTTTCCGGAGGAATATTTATGGTAGTGTTTGTGAAGCGGCTTCGTGGCGTAGTTGGTAGTAGGTCCCGGGTTTGAATCCAGACATGGTCCGCTTGAAAAATGTTAAGCAAGCATTTTTCAAAAAAATACGCCGTCGATTGGATGAGAGGTAAAATGGAGGTGTGAGTGGCTAACTATATCTAATTCCGATACGCCTGATTATCCTTTTCTCTACGTATCTTCCTTGTTTACCCCAGCAAGCTCTTGCACAAAAATTTAAAAGGTCGCCGTTTTCTTGAGTATTATTTGTTGGCTCAATAATTTTTCCATTACTTGTAATTTTATTCATAATAATGGAGATTAATTATGATCAGAAGACGTCCGCAATTATCTGACCCGATCATCGACGGATCTGAATCCTCCGTAAGTCAAATCACATTTCCAATTTAAGGATTACATGTTGTTGTAATGGAATGTTAGAAAAAGTTTTTCCGGAAGATAATTTATGGTAGTGTTTATGAGGCGACTCTGTGGTGTAGGTGGTATGAGTGTGACTACTACGCCCAAGGTCCCGGGTTCGAATCCCGACACTGTCCGCTTGAAAAATATCAGGCGAGCATTTGTCACAAAAATATGCCTTCGTTTGGATGAGAGGTAAAATGGAGATGTGAGTGTTGTCGCGCACGCTAAAGATCCCTACCTTGCTTGGAACAGCAAGGGTTCGGCAAAATTCAAAATTTTTAGGTATAAAAACTCGCTTCCTGGCCAATGTAGTATCTATGGGTGGAGCATAAATTAACAGATTCAACAACAAAAGAAATGGATGTTACTGCAATTGATTTGTGCAATGAAATTGAAATATTGTCAACTTATAAAAACCTAATTCGAACAAAGATGTTTTAGAATATCTGGTGGCTAATGATTTAATTAACACGTTCCCGAATTTATCTATAGCCATAAGAATCTTTTTAACGATGCCTGTCACTGTTGATCATGGTGAGAGATCATTTTCAAAACTGAAAATAATTAAAAATTATTTGAGATCTACTAATTTGGCTGTAATAAGCATCGAGAAAAAAATCTGCGAGACGTTAGATATAACGGATTTAATTAGAGAATTTGCGCTTAAAAAAGCAAAGAAGGTCGTTTTTGAAATTTAGAATTTATGTAGGTTAATTCGTAAGTTTGTAACATCTAAGTTCCGTTGTAAGTTAATAATAATCAATAATAATAAGGTGTACCTTTGTTCTAAATTCCTTTTTCAATTTACATCAATAATAAACCTTGATGAATTTTCATTCTTCAAACAAGTTAAAAGTTACAGAGGAAATGTAGAATTTTACAATTAAGGCTGGCGTTTTATTACAAAAACTTGGATACATTTTAGGCAGTTTTTGTGACATTTCGTTGAAAATATGCAAACATCAGCTAAAAATAGTTTGAATGGAAACCAATTGAAAAAGTTTAAAAACATCCAAGTTGCCAGGTTATGAGATCATATTTTTACCCAACTTCGAAAGAGATTTTAATAAATGTGTTACATGATTCTTCACCACCTTTTTTAACCTTTCTCAATTCGTTCCATTCAAACTATTTTTGGTACGTGTTTGTAGATTTTCAAGTGGGTGTCACAAAAAACTGCCTAAAATGTATCAAAGTTCCTTAAGAAAAATCCATCCTTAACACTATTTGTATTTATAGTTTAAGGGGCGTCAAATTATATCTTACACCCGGGCGGCAGATACCCTTGGCTCGGCCCTGTTTGATTGATATGATATCAATATTACAGTTTCTGCTTGTTATATTTTTATTAATTTTAAGTGTGTGTTGTGTTATGTTGTGTTAGCGTTGTTCTTAATTAATATTAAACCTGTTTAATTTCGTTAATTATAGTTGTTATATGTTTAAGTTAGTTAAGAAGTGCATTGTAAATAAGATTTACTTACATACCATGCAAACATATGTACACGTTATACCTTACAAACAAATCCACTAACAGAAAACTTGTAAAATCTACAACTTATTTCCCATTTTTTAATTAGGGATGCCTTTCTAAAAAACCAACCAACTCCTTTTTCTGTTCGGGCATGATATGATTAAAAGTACTTAAAATTATGAAGAATGTTTAATATTTAGCTTCTAAACAGATGCTATTGAAAATCTCTAGTCCAACTGTAACGATTTTATTTTCTGTCAATATGTTTACTGATATCTAACTTATTTAATTTAGTAATAACCAACCTAAGTATAATAATGCTACACAATCTACGAAATAAATATTACATATTGTCGAAACAATATTAGCTTTCGATTTGAAAGTGTAAAATTTTAAATTATGCGGTGACAAAAGATGCCTTTTGTTAGTGTCATCATAAGAGTTCCCTCTGTTAGACGATTGTAATATTAAGCTTGTTGTCAGGCGGCGACCCACGTCGTCTTATCACTTCCAACTCAGCTGTCGTTAGAAGAGGTCAATTGTTCCTTGAACTCAAGGATCATGACGTTCATTCAGTCCACATGTTGGAAGCATAGAAAACAAGTAGAAAATGCAAGGCATTGTCGCAACGAACTTCCAAATGTAGACTTACTTTAAAACAATTTAAAGAAATTAAAATTATTATGTTGTAATAATTATAAGTATTCAGATAAAATAAAAATTAATTCCCCGGGGGGGTCGGGTATCCGTGGTCAGATTTTGTGGGGGGTACCATATTTCGACTCAGCTATGTTAGGGGAGTCCAAATATGTATCGCACATTAATTTTGGACCTATTTGAAATTTTAATTTTCCCGACGGAATATCGCGGGGGCACGGCGTCCCCGTGGCCCGATTTTAACTGACATCAAAACTTAAGCTCAGGACACCGAGCTGAATCGATTGATGTATCACACATTGATGTCCGACCATTAGAAAGGCCTCGGACAGACAGACGGACAGACAGACGGACGACAAATCGATTTCATAAACGAACGAAGTTCGTTGAAAATTAAATTGGTTTCTTGAAATGGAATCGTCTCGGCGTCGCGCATTTTTATGTCCACATTTGCTGGAATTAGCTCGCAATTGACGAGACGTTAATTTGTTTGAATGGCCTTTGGTTAACTTGCAATTTAGGATAATTTGTACATCTTAGTTTTGAAATTCAAGAAATATAACTAATTTATTTGGACAAGAAATGAAAATTTATCAGTATCTAGTAAAGTTTAACCTTTGTACGAATGTTGAATTGGCGTGCTTCAATTATTTAATGTGGATGCCGTGATGTTGTGTTTGGATTTTCAGTATGCAGCTAATTTGGTTGTATGGAATCTGGAGATTCCTGTATTCTAGTTGCTGAAACAAGCGAATTATAAATCATTAATTATAATTCCGGGTATGGCCCATATACCTAGCAGGTATTTTTCCATCGGATTAACATCTGATATGTAGATTGCTTTCCTATACGTCAGCTGTAGCATTGGGTATAGCAGACAAATAATTTTTTGTTTGATCACGTGGTAAAGTTCAAGTTTATTAGGTGAATGACAGACTAGTTATTTTTCAAATTAAGCAACAGGAACCTGTAAAGTTTCATATTAAATCTTTTTATTAATACAATTAATATACGACAGATGTCATTATGAAAATAGGAAAAGTTAAATTTAATATTTAAAGAAAATTAAATTGATTATTTGAAACATAATTTATTCAATCTTAGTGAATTAAATTTTTACATTTTACATTTCACTAATAGCTAAGTGGAATATTTAAACATAGAATGTGAGGTTAAGTAGTGCTACTAAAACCAACCAATGCTGTAATTTAAAGTTAAACATTCAGAAAAGAAATTCATACTCATTCGTTTGAGAACAAATTTTTGCTAGACATTGCTAATATAAAGTTATCATGTTTTATCTGTGAGAAATACTGATACTATCAAGTACATATGTACATATCTGTTGGAGTTTCCTAAATTATTTCGTATTCGTAAAATCTTCTTTATTTTCAATAAGATTAATTACGTTCAAAAATGCTCTATTATTATTTCTTAGAGCATATTAATGTTCAATTCTATGTAATAGCCTGCCCTACAGGCAGGAAGATAACCTTGAGCACGTGCAGCGCTCACCTGCCTTGGTTTTAATAGATAAACAACAGAGTTTTGCTTCAACTTTCCTAGTTTACAGACGTATTCGCGCGGGCTGTTGTTATTCTATATGCTAAAACGCTGTTCTAAATTATTTCTAGTGTGCAAAATTGTAATGAATCGTTCCTATCGTAATAGTTATTGATTAACTGAAATACGAGGCGATTATTATGCGTAATAATTTCTATTCTCTCAACACAGGTGCGTGTCTTTTCCGGATGCATGTAAATTTCTTACTATCGTCCAAGTTATTGATTCTTTCGGTTATAATAGTAAATAATAACCATTTTTCTTAATCTGGTATCACGACAAGTTATCTCGTGCTTGCGTGGTATTAATGCAATGACCCTTTCCATTGACGTATCATACAAAATACGTTAGTGAACTTGATACGCGGCATATGTATTATGAATTCCTAATAGTGTGATAAAAGTATTATGTTTATACAAGTTCGAATAATTCAGAAATTTAATATACTGTAAATTGTGCTTTTCGCTGTATTTCTAATTCTTATTGACGTTATAATATATGATCCTCTTACTACACGGTGTACGATTAATTGTTTAATTTACTTACTCCATAAAGTTCACCAGATTATCGTTGTGAGTTGTTATATGGCAATAGTGTTCATTTTCTAAATCTCGGTCCTTCGTATCTTCGCATTTCTTCCACTAGTGTCCCCCTCGACGATTACAGTTCACTGCTCCGGGAGGTGGAACTTCAAGGGTGCCTACTTCGCTCCAACTTCCCTGAGTTTCCCGCTCATAAAGTGGTCCTTCGAGCCGGATTTCCTGGATATTCCTGGAAGCCAGCCTTTCTATTGGAAAGAAGACACTAGTTCCTGAACACACATTGTCAAGTTCGCCTAGATTTCTGGAAGATTCCTGGAAACTCAACAAGCAGCGATTAATTGGGTGAGCTTATTCCATTTTACCTGTCTTATCTCTTAAACTGTTGTGCAAAAGTGCATGATTTTTCTATAAACATTAATGTCTAAAAATTCAATATGAGCTTAGAAAATTTAAAAGTCTAGAGCCTCGGTCAAAGGCTCCTTTACACGAATAGAGTCGTGGTTCGCTCAAAGTGCGGACACTTGTAACACACCACTCGAATTTGAAATCAGATTGCAACGGGTGCATTCTTTGTTTAATTCATACGAAAAGTTCAAGATGAAATAGAAATTCTCTGTTCGGAAGAAGTTCTTGATGTAGAAGACAGGTCCGTCATAGAAGACAAATATTTCTCTCTTGCAAGCAATCTTACTCAATGTATTGCCAATTTAAGAAGAAAGCAAACGGAAGCCATTGAAAATCAAGATGATAGTTTTCAATCCTCTTTAAGTAATCCTCAATCAACGGCAGTCAAGTTGCCGGAAATCAAAATTCAAACTTTTCGGGAGATATAAAAGAATTTGAATCCTTTTATCAACTTTTCGATGCTCTTATAATAAAAAATTCTCAATTATCAAACATTCAGCGCTTAGTATATCTTAAAAGTTATTTAAAAAATGAACCTTTGCATTTAATTGACTCCTTGCCAATTACAAATGAAAATTTCCATATCGCTTTAAATATTTTGAAAAGTAGATTTGAAAACAAATTTGTTATAGTCAATTCTCATTTATCAGCAATGTTAGAATCTCCAATCATGACAAAATGTAAGTCAAGTTCACTGCGTGAATTCGCAGCTACCATTCAGAAAAATATTCAATCTCTCAAAATTTAAATTTTTCTTACGAAGATTTATGGAATATTATTTTAATATTTCTTTTCAAAAAGTTGGATTTCAATACAAAACGTGCTTATGAAATGGAAAGAGATCATTCTATAATTCCCAATTTGGAAAATTTTATAAAATTCTTAGAAAAAGGAGTTCTGTCTTAGAAAATATTGATGTTGCAAGTCCCAAATTGCAAAGAAAATCAATTTCTGTTTATCACTCTGCTCCAGTTGCCAATCACGAAAAATTCCAACAAGTTCTTAAGTGTTCCTTTGCAAAAAGCAGGTCATAGAATCTACACCTGTATTTCCTTCAAAAATCTAAGATATCAAGAAAAAGTTGACTACATTAAATCTTATAAGTTGTGCTTTAACTGCCTAGGCAAGCACAATATTGCAAATTGTTCTTCTACCCAAAAATGTTCTTTCTGTTCTAAATCGCATAATTCTCTGTTACACATAGACAAAGGATTGGGCGATCAATCTCTTCCGATTACAAGTTCTAGTTATAAAAGTAACTTCTCTCCTAAATCTAATTTCCAAAATAAAATTCACAAACAAACAAGAAAGTTCCGAGTTCGCAAATGATGATTCTTTCGCACAGCAAGAAAATTCTTGTGCACCAATTTCTAAAGACGATGCTAAGCATATGTCTAATTTGATTACCCATTCAGCCCATTCGGTAAAATATTGCCATGTCCTCCTAGCTACGGCCAAAGTAACTCTCTGCTCTAAATACGGAGAAATTATTTCGGCCAAGCTGTTGTTTGACACTGGTAGCCAAAACTCATTTATCACACAAAAATTAGCTGATCAACTACCGTGCAAAACTCACAACACAACTATGAATATTTCTGGCATCAACGAAAGCTCTACTATCGCCGATAAATTGGTGAATATTAAAATATTCTCTAACAAAGATCTAAGTAAATCTTTCAAAATAACTTGTGCTGTTTTACCTAATATAACGTGCAAGCTTCCTCAAACTCAGATAATGAATGACAAAATAGAAATACCTAAAAATATTTTCTTAGCTGACGACGAATATTACTTGCCGGCAGAAATTGACATTTTGATAGGTCTAGATTGCTACTATGATATAATTCTTGAAAATATAATTAAACTAGGTAAAAATCTTCCTGTTTTACAAGAGTCCCATTTGGGATGGATTGTAGCAGGTACAGTCCCAAAAAACTACACTCATTCTAATATGTCTCTGTCTGAAAACGAAAATTCAGATAAGTCAAAATTTTCCTTTCTTGCGACTTCAAAAGTTGACTCTTTTCTAAAAAAATTCTGGGAAATGGAAGACATTTCCGAAATATCTATTCCTTCTGAAGAACACCAATTATCCGAACACATTTTACTTCTACAACAAAATATTAGAAAACGGCAGATTTCAGGTAGATATTCCACTAAAATCTTCGTCAGAGCCTAGCAAGCTCGGCGATTCCTTTACCATTGCTAAAAACGCTTTTGAGTTTAGAAAAAGACTCCAAAAAATAGTACTTTATTTCATGAATATAAAATTTCCTTCAAGAGTATGTCTCTCTTGGACATGCTAAATATGTTCCTTAATATTGCAAAACTGCAAATTAGAAAATAAATATTTCATTCCTCATTTGTGTGTTATTCGTGAATGTAGCACATCTACTAAACTACGCGTTGTGTATGACGCAAGTTGTAAAACTTCTTCTGGTTACTCCTTAAATGACATCTCTCTTAAGGGTTACCAAGTTCATCCGGATTTATTCGACATTCTTTGTAGATTTAGAATGTTCCTTTGTCTTCACCACTGACATACAGAAAATGTTTAGACAAATTTTAATCAATCCCGAACAAACGTTCTTACAAAATATCCTCTGGCGTGAAAACCCTGAGGATGATCTGAAATGTATTCAGTTAGACACTGTTACCTACGGCACTAACAGTGCCCCCTTTCTCGCATCTCGAGTGCTTAAAGAAATAGCATCTTTGAGTAAAAATGAATTTCCACTTGCTTCGGAAGCAATTTCTTCTCAATTTTATATGGATGACGGTTTGTGTGGCGCGCAAAATTTAGACATTCTTTTCAAACTTCACACTGAGTTAAACGCCGTTCTGAACAAGCATGGGTTTGAACTTCACAAATATTGTTCTAATTCCAAAACTTTTCTAAAAAATATCGCTAAAAAATCCGATTCTTTGGACTACGACATTAATTTGCAAGATGCTCCAAATAAAGTTTTAGGGCTAAAATGGAACCCTAATTCTGATTCTCTTTACATTTCTACAACAGAAAATAAGCAAATCTTCCCACTTACCAAAAGAAAAATTCTGTCAGCAATAGCCCAGTGCTATGACCCTCTTGGGTTAATAAATCCTGTTATAGTAAAGGGTAAAATATTAATACAAAAGTTGTGGATTCTTAAACTGGACTGGGACACAATTATCTCAGATTCAAAAATGCTCGACGAATTTAACAATTTCTACAAAAATCTTTCATTACTGAAGGAACAAAACATTCCAAGGTTCTATTTCTTAAATAAAACCATTTCAAAACTGAACTTCATGGTTTTGCTGATGCAAGCTTAGCCGCATACGGTGGCTGTGTGTATTTACGTGCTATATATGCAGACGGCACCATTTCCTCTGTTAATTTCTTCCAAGTCAAGGGTAGCTCCTGTTAAAACAATTACACTTCCTAGACTTGAGCTTTGTGCTATGCTCCTTCTTTCAAAACTCGTAAGATTACTATTAAAATTTTCAAAAATAAAATAAATTTTGACTCGGTAAATTTGTGGACTGACTCATTAATAGCCTTAGCCTGGTGTAAAAGTCACGCCAGCAGATGGTCTATTTTGTTTCACATCGTGTTTCTCAAATACAAGAAACAACTTCTGATTTTAAGTGGCGACACGTAAAGTCGTCCGAAAATGCAGCCGATCCTTTATCACGAGGCTTGTCTGTCCGCGAGATTCTTAGTAATGATTCGTGGTGGCAAGGTCCTAAGTTTTGTTAAATCCTTGTCTAGATCTAACAGTAGATCAATCTCTAATTACCTTAGAATTGCCTGAAGAAAGAAAATCGCATCTTGTGACTCACAATGATTCACAACTCCTAACTTACATTGAAGAAACTTTCTTGCGTTTTTCTAATTTCTCTCGTTTGTTACGCACCTATGCGTACATATTTTGTTTTATTGATATTGCCAAAGGCAATCGAATCTCCAGTGCCCTAACACCTCAAGAACTAGAGGTATCATTACAGTTCATTATTAAACAAACACAAAATAAATATTTCTCAAAAGAACTGTCGGAACTCTCAAAAAATAAGCAACTGTCAAATAAACAGTTGCATTCTTTGTCTCCATTTTTAGATTCCACTGGACTTCTACGAGTTGGCGGTCGTCTAGGAAACGCTAGCATTTCTTATCAACAAAACATCCATTACTAATGCCTTCCAAAATCAAATAACCAAATTGATTCTTATGTATGAGCATAAGCGTTTAGGACACGCAGGTGCTCAAACAACCCTATCAAACGTTCGGCTGAGATTTTGGCCACTTAATGGTTTACGAGAAACCAAAGGGCTAATTCGAAATTGTATTACTTGTTTCAGATTTAGCAATCAGTTTTCTAAACAAATAATGGCAGACCTCCTCAAGACAGAGTCAATGTTGCGAGGCCCTTTCACAAATCAGGTGTCGACTTCGGTGGCCCCTTTCTCTTAAAATCTTCTGGGCTGCGTAAAGCTCCCAAAATAAAAGCCTATATAGCAATATTCGTTTGTATGGCTACAAAGCTGTACATATCGAAGTAGTTACAAGTCTATCTACTGAATCCTTTTATCTACATTAAAAGATTTATTTCGCGACGTGGAAATCCGTCAACAATCTATAGCGATCACGCTACAAATTTCTCAGGTGCAAAAACCAACTCAAAGATCTTTATGATTTTTCAAAATAAAATAATTCTCTGATTATTTCTAATTTTCTTTCTCAAAATGAAACCTCATGGAAATTTATTCCTCCAAAATCCCTCATTGGGGTGGTATATGGAATCCGCCATAAAAGGTGCGAAATACCACATGAAAAGAATCATAGGTAACCAAAGTTTCACCTATGAAGAATTTCTAACAATATTATGTCAAATAGAGGCTATAATGAACTCTAGACCTCTAAGTCCCTTATCTAATGATGCTTCTGATTTGAGCTGTTTAACCCCTGGACATTTTTAATTGGTTCTGCATTAACTTCTTATCCAGAAAAGATGTCTCAAATATTTCTGAAAATAGACTTTCACTTTATCAAAAGATATCACAGATTCAGCAAATCTTCTGGAAACGTTGGTCTGTAGAGTATCTCAATCGTTTGCAAAATAAACCAAAATGGTTTGAAGAAAAGAAAACTTAAAGGAAAATGACCTAGTGTTAGTCAAAGAAGATGACACTCCTCCTCTTCAATAGGTTCTCGCCCGTGTCTTAGAGACAATTCCTGGCTGCGACGGAAAAGTTCGTGCTGTCAAAATTCATACAACAACTGGCGACTACATAAGACCAATAACTAAATTGTGTCTTTTGCCAAATCAAATTCATTCTTCAAGTCAAGATTCGACTCGTGATCCTGATCCGGCTCGAATGAACAAAACATTTTTCTTCTTTCTTCCTCCTTCGTTGCTCTCCTTTCTGTTCTGGTTTCTTTTTTTGTTGAAGCGTTGCTTCAACGCGGGGGAGTATGTTGGAGTTTCCTAAATTATTTCGTATTCGTAAAATCTTCTTTATTTTCAATAAGATTAATTACGTTCAAAAATGCTCTATTATTATTTCTTAGAGCATATTAATGTTCAATTCTATGTAATAGCCTGCCCTACAGGCAGGAAGATAACCTTGAGCACGTGCAGCGCTCACCTGCCTTGGTTTTAATAGATAAACAACAGAGTTTTGCTTCAACTTTCCTAGTTTACAGACGTATTCGCGCGGGCTGTTGTTATTCTATATGCTAAAACGCTGTTCTAAATTATTTCTAGTGTGCAAAATTGTAATGAATCGTTCCTATCGTAATAGTTATTGATTAACTGAAATACGAGGCGATTATTATGCGTAATAATTTCTATTCTCTCAACACAGGTGCGTGTCTTTTCCGGATGCATGTAAATTTCTTACTATCGTCCAAGTTATTGATTCTTTCGGTTATAATAGTAAATAATAACCATTTTTCTTAATCTGGTATCACGACAAGTTATCTCGTGCTTGCGTGGTATTAATGCAATGACCCTTTCCATTGACGTATCATACAAAATACGTTAGTGAACTTGATACGCGGCAGATGTATTATGAATTCTAATAGTGTGATAAAAGTATTATGTTTATACAAGTTCGAATAATTCAGAACTTTAATCTACTGTAAATTGTGCTGTGCGCTGTATTTCTAATTCTTATTGACGTTATAATATATGATCCTCTTACTACACGGTGTACGATTAATTGTTTAATTTACTTACTCCATAAAGTTCACCAGATTATCGTTGTGAGTTGTTATATGGCAATAGTGTTCATTTTCTAAATCTCGGTCCTTCGTATCTTCGCATTTCTTCCACTAGTGTCCCCCTCGACGATTACAGTTCACTGCTCCGGGAGGTGGAACTTCAGGGGTGCCTACTTCGCTCCACCTTCCCTGAGTTACCCGCTCAATATCTTTCAATAATTTAATTTATTCAAATTTATTTAAAGAAGATGTCTTGTAAATAACTACTTACTATTGAAGGAATAGATTTTTATTTGGTCAAGACTATGATTATTAATTGGAATGAATGAGGGTCGATTCAAATTAATCATTACTTTTGGATATTAAGGCACAAACAGTGCTATTTTTGTTTTAATCTGTTCACAGGTGTAGCAGTGCATCTATATAGGTCAATATCGAGCCATAAGGTAAGAAAACTTTAAGCATTGTATTTCAGTAATATATTGTATAGCGGTAATTGAGTAAAGCTTTCCGTATTCGCCTTATACAAGGGACTTAAGTAAGGTCTTCTTCGTATACAAAAATTCGGTGGCGCCATATTCTTTACATTTTTGGTCGCAGTCCAACCCCGACCCACAGCTCATGTTCTACCCAGAGCAAATAGCTCGACTAGCCGCTTAGCCTTTTGAGGTTTCCTCATCCACGAACCATTTTCCACCGAAACTTGCCGTGGGCTCTTTACACTTACTGGAAAACCTCGTCAATCAACCTTGTGCCTTACAGCTGGTCACATAGGGTAAAAACCAAATAAATAAACCCCCTTTTAGTAACAAAAAGGTTATACAACTGCTAGGGTTTTTAATTTTATCACTCCTCATAATTGACTAAAATGCAACCTTGCCAAGAATAGTATATCGTGCGACATTATAAAGCTTACGAAAATTAAGTATCGCATGGTGTTTGAAAATACGTCTTCGATGCTCTATGCGATAATTTTTAAACGTTTCGAATGGTTAGTGTGTCGCATGCGATAAATATCGCATGAGTTTGAAAATAAATACCCAAAACATTGTCTAACCTATGATGCTCCAAGGCAGCCTACGGTGCCAGTAAACTTGAATTTAAAGTGATTTGTGTCATCGGTAACAGTACAATATTTTGGTTAGTTTTTAAAAAAATTGCTTAAGAATGAGTGCGTATTAGAGTCCACAGCGCCTTATACTCTATGTGTATAGTACAGAAAACGACAGCTGGTTTTAAAATTAAACAAGACGTAAGTCCTGTTTATTGGGTTGCCTACCATAGACACGCGTATATGATTTGATGATTCAAATATTTTTTAATACATGTCGTTGTAAGTGGATTTTTTGCTTATGCATTACGTAATGAATTGTCCCCTATAAATATACACTATTAGCGTACACTACATACGTTGATGTATATATATATATATATATATATATATATATTGTAATGTAGGGGGGGGTACAAGGCTTCTAAGGGTAGATTTGTGTTAAAAAGGGTGTATGCCAAACGACATAATTCATATATCAGAAACAGTAAGTTAAAAACTATATTTTGCCGTACTTTACATATGCCAAAGTATTTACCATTTTAGTTTGAAACATATGTGCCAAAAGGTAAAACAAAATGACTTAATGACGTTGATACAATGCACGATACTCAAGGTTTTATACTGAGTTGAAAGTTTATAAGCCATTGAAAGTACATTTGCCGTCGGAAAACCGGACGCGTCTACGGATATCTACAATCAACCAAGCGTCCAGGTCTTGTGTGAATTATTTTGGCTTTTCATTTAAGTAGAATCAACTTTTAGACGAATTGTAAATTCAAAATTATAAGTGAATAGCAATCAAAGACATAATTGGAGAATTGTGAAGTGTTTAGGACCAATGGTAGAAATTAGGATTGTGTGTAAAAACTATAGTTAAGGTATTTGTGACACTGGTGAAAAGAAAATTTGTTATTGGATAATTTTATGATGTAAAAATGTATTTTAAGTAAGCTAGTTTAGTTATGCTTATTGCTTAGAGAAGAAAATAAGGGATTCTATTTCGACCAATTTTAGTAAAAAGACGTGTTTTGAAAAACCTGCGTTAAAGTTGTATTATATTTGGATAAAATAAATGTTTTTGAGTTTAAAGAGTATCATTATTCAAGTGAAAGTATAGAAGCGACGATAATTGAAGAGTATTATAAAGTGTTTAAAGTGCAACGGGAAAGCAGCGGATATTTAGTTAGAGTGGAACGAGATTGGTATTTGGAATTGGAACGATTTTGATTAAAGGCAGTAGGAGATTCGAGTGGATATATAAAGCGACGGCGATACTACGACGATATAAATAATTTTGGAGTGAATTGGATAAAGATTAAAGGCAGCAGGACATTGAGTGGATATTGGAGTTAAAGTAGGGCATAGATTGGATTTGGAACAGGACGGCAGGATAGATTTGGATTTGAGTACGGAAAGGTGAAAGGTTTTATTGGAGCACGCAGAGAGAGAACAGGAGAGCAGCATATTACGGAAGAAGATTTCAACGCAGAAACGAAGGGAGCACGGAAGAATAAACGCAGGGGAAGTAAATACAACGGTATATTCAAAATTCTAAAATCAGGGTAAATTATTTCAGATTTGGGGTCAGCAAAATTATCTTAAGACACCTGGAGGCGATACGCAAGAGCATCAGTGATTGTGTATCCTTGTGAAGGCGCGTACGGCGAATACGAACTTGAGCCAGCAACAGTCAAAGGAGGCATCAGCGCGGTATAGCTCAGGTGAGTATCGTGTAATATCTTAAAACGTCAAACAAGTCAGAATTGTATACATAAATTAATTTGGCACCAAGCAACATTGATCAGTTAAATTTGGCATATACAGTAAACTAATTTCATTTTAAAAAGTGGTAAAACAAACGAGTGTGCAGTTTGGTTGGGTAGTGCACATCTACTCACGATTGAACCCACGGTGAGTAGGTGAACACCCTGAGATTAAGGTTTCATATAGTCGAGGCATAAAAATAGTAAACAGTTAAATAGTGAACCAACCAAACTTTGATAAGGCACATCAGAGAGATATAAATCATTGAATACTAAAAATTTGGGGCGACGATAAAAAAGTCGTGTGCATACAAATAAAAGATTTTTTTTTAAATAAATATTTAAAAGAAAAATATTAGGGCGGAGGAGTGGAGTAGTATTTAAACTTTCTTATAAATATAAGAATATATATATATATATATATATATATATATATATATATATCTTACACTTTAAAAGTTCATAAATACCTCGCGCAAGCGCGGAATAAGCGACGCCACGGGTAGGTGGTAGCTCCAAGCTTTACACAGACTTTAGCGCGGCCATCTGACAATGACGTCACCAATAACAAATTAAATACGCCATTGACGGAAAATATGCCAATTTTCATACAATAGTTTATAACAGCGAAATACTCACATGAATATGTCCCTGAGTTAAAGTTGGCTTCTGTTGACGTCCATCAGGGCTACTGATGGCCTCTTTTAAGGCAATTAACGGAGGGTACGCCTTCCAAATGGCTAGAGCCCCCTTTAAGATAGTTAAAGATGGTGACTGCTCTGGTTAGCTGTTAGCGGAGCATGGACATCCGGCTCGTTCTAGGGTCGTGGGACTGCTCCAGGGTCGTATCAGATTCCTATATGTAGTGGAACGATAAGGAATAGGTTAATTAGGTAAAGACAAACAAAGATAAGCAAGTGAAATCTACATAATAAAAATAAAGATACGATACCAGACACGACCGCCCTTCTCGATGTTCCAAGGCAAACGGCCCGACACGACCGCCCTTCTCGATGTTCAAAGGCAAACGGCCCGACACGACCACCCTTCTCGATTTTCAAAGGCAAACGGCCACGTTAAAAAGACCACCGGAAAAAACCCACTTTTCTGTCCTTTCACGCGTCGGCGCGAAATTATTCGTCCTACCCACTTTTTACGTGACGGAAATACGCCAAGTCTTTTAAATTTAAAGGCGCGAAAACTTCCGCACATAAAAATTAAGCTAAGAAAATGTTTAGTGCCACTTTGTTACGTAACAATCGCGACAAAGCCATGAAAGAAAAAAACTTAAAAAAAGAAAAAGCCTGTTAGCACAGTAACAGTTTAAAATCTAAATCCTAGTTACCCTACGTAAAACCTAACTTAAAACCTACATAAATGTTTATAAAAGGCGCCATCTGGTTTTTCTACCGAATTACCAGGAAACGGAAAATGTAGCCCCATTGTTTTTGACTACACTAATAATCGACAGCACAAATTTGTCGGGGAGCATGAAACACTACTTAAATTAAAACAGATGCGACAAGTCGCCTAACCTAACTAAACTAAAGCTAACATTAAAGTTACCTATATGCAAACACACATGAGCGTTGCATCAACTGTTCCTTGTTGGAAAAAGTGCCCAAATTTTAAAATGTTCAACAGAGTGCGTTAATCTACACTCTAGCAAATTTTTGTTACTGGTACCTTGGTTTACTAACGATACACATCAAAACTTGTCCATGACATGGTTGTGAATCACCAAATTTACCAAAAGTACCACCCTACTAAATCCTTATGTTGCTAACCTAACAAATTACATTTCTACATCAGGTTAGCTTTTTCACTTAAATTCAAGAAAAATAATTCCCACGTCTGGTCATAAATACCAAACGTTAGGAAGATAAAAAGATAAAACAAAATCTCAAATTGTTGTTAAAGATAATAGATAAGATATCGATATTGAGCTTAAATTGTTATCATCAAAGGTAATAGGTAAGATAACGATATTAAGCTTTAGTTATTATTTGAGATACTAGGTAAGATAACGCGATATTAAGCTAAAGTTATTATTAGAGATAGTAGGTAAGGTAACGCGAAATTAAACAAAAGTTATTACTAACGGTGATAGGTAAGATAACGCGAAATTAAACCAAAGTTATTACTAACGGTAGTCGGTAAGATAACGATATTCAACTAAGGATATTATCTAAGATAATAAATAAGATACAGAAATTAACTTAATCATTACCAAAGATAATAGATAAAGATAACGATAGAGTGGCTCCGTGGAGCCGTTAAATAGGAATTTCTCGTACCCTCTAAAAAGAGCGACCTGTGAAGCAGGCCCGTTTGCAAGAAACGGCACGAGGGACCGGCAAAGGCATTTGGGTGCATCCCTGCACCCGGCGTTAATCGATATCGGTGATATAATCACCCGATACCCACACGATATATAACGATATACACATGCACTCACACATTCACACACTCATACATACCTTCACTGCCAGAGCCCATGCGCTGACAGCGGCACCGCATGACCTCACAAAAGATTCCCAGAGACGGAGTCCAGGTGTCTGTGAAAACCTCCCGCGCAACCACACGGTGACTAACGGAAATGAAAAAGCAGAGAAATAGGAACGGTAGAAAGAGGAGGTGGTTATTTGGAATGCATAAGGGGCACTTCCAGGTAGAAAAAAGTAGAGAAAGCGCTCGCATTGAGCAAAAGAGACAGAAAAAGGTGGATAGCAAAGCGCTACTCAACCAGCCAATGTGGCCAGTAGCCCGGAGTGAGGAAACATCACTCTTATGTGGCAGACGGGTGTTCCGGGACGAGAACAGGTCCACCGAAAGAAGAATAAGGCATAAACGTAGACAGCTGGATATAAAAAAGTAGAGTTTTTGGACAAGCGTCCTAGAGAAGGTCCCTGTTAAAACACAGCGCAGTCTGAAGGACCACCTGCGATATTAATCCGACAAGATAGGGTATATCATACGTTAAAAATTCACTAGACTCTTAAAAGAACTAGTACGATCATTTTCCTAACGAGTGCATCCACTACGATAAGAAAATCAGACAAAAGTTGACACAACAACTCAAAAGTATCATTACAGATACAATCACACGAAAACAGACTGTTTTTAAGGTAGTTTTTTTTAAAACGGTAGCACCCTAAACACACAACGATGCCTAATTATAAGCAGTTAAATACAGGTACACTGTCCCAGTATGCTAAAACAACCAAGAATTTAATAAGATATCAATAAGAAGCCATAGCGCCTCACCACGAAGTTCAATAAAAAACAATGAAAAAAAAAATGTTTATAAGTTATGGTGATTTAGTAGAAAAAGAAACAAATAATGCTATAGTTAAATGTGTGCGACTGCAATAATTCAGAGGAAAAACACATGGAATAGACAATCCTAGTTTTTTGCAACTGCGAATATGAACTATTTTTTACAATGGCATAGGCTGCGCGTGTCCTATGTGAGCCCAAAGAAGAAAAACGTTCACTCAACATCAGCTAAAACCAATCATAAAAATTCTATGAGTTATTGCAACCAAAGTTACGACAATTACCACATAAAATTAAATGACGTAAGAAAAATACTAAAAACCAAATAATATGCTGTAGGAAAAGTTCGAGGATTTATTAAATGAAACAACAGAGTTATATTTAAGATAGTTAAAGATGGTGACTGCTCCGGTTAGCTGTTAGCGGAGCATGGACATCCGGCTCGTTCTAGGGTCGTGGGACTGCTCCAGGGTCGTATCAGATTCCTATATGTAGCGGAACGATAAGGAATAGGTTAATTAGGTAAAGACAAACAAAGATAAGCAAGGGAAATCTACATAATAAAAATAAAGATACGATACCAGACACGACCGCCCTTCTCGATGTTCCAAGGCAAACGGCCCGACACGACCGCCCTTCTCGATGTTCAAAGGCAAACGGCCCGACACGACCACCCTTCTCGATGTTCAAAGGCAAACGGCCACGTTAAAAAGACCACCGGAAAAAAACACACTTTTCTGTCCTTTCACGCGTCGGCGCGAAATTATTCGTCCAACCCACTTTTAATGTGACGGAAATACGCCAAGTCTTTTAAATTTAAAAGCGCGAAAACTTCCGCACATAAAAATTAAGCTAAGAAAATGTTTAGTGCCACTTTGGCACGTAAAATATATATATATATATATATATATATATATATTACTCATATTTAGACCAGGGTAGAAAATTAAATAATCACATCAAATAATTTTAATCACCGTGTATAAGGAATTTTATTAAATAATACGCTTTATTAAAACACCGTGGAGAATAAAAATTCATTCGTTTCAGTAAAAATAAGAGATTTAAACCATGTAAAAGACGCTTTATATCAAAAGAAGCAGTATTAAAAAGCTCTGCGTGTAATGTAATTATTCCTAAACAAATGGAAATTACGTGCAAAATTTATATTAATTAACCCTATTTTAAGTAACCGGTATTAAACAGAGTGTACACATAATAATTAATATTTAACTTGTATTCGCTAAATATGAAAGGATAGAAGTCAATTTTAATTGGAGTTAATTAAACCATTATTAATAATAAGCATAAAAGTCGGTGAAAATCCAAGATTATAATACCAGAAAATAAAGCTCTGAGAATTAATATTATTTTGAACACCTGCGTAGTTTAAATATCACGTACGGCGAAAATTTTGCAGATAATTAATGTTTACAAAGAATCTTGGAGAAACCGGGGCTTAATATTCACGAGAAGGTGCGATACGGGGTTATTTAACCCAGATAGTCCACATGGACTGGAAAATAATCGATAATAAAGAATATCAATTTGCACCAATACGAACAGGTTAGAAAAGGAAAGAGAAAATGCGTCAAGCAAAGACACATATAGTAAAAGGCGTGATTTAAGCAACGTCACAAGGGTCACAATTGGTTGAAAATAGGATGCAAATATCAGAGGTAGAAATAACGATTTCTGTACAAAATTAATTAGTTTTTCTCGGACATGTTTGCGTGCCGTGTGAGAATTTCTGATATTTTCAACTGGCGAGTACAAAATTCGTAAAAACCGACGCACAGGCTACGGACTGGGAACATAGCATGAAAAATTCTTAAGAATTTTCTGTTTTGAGGACAAAAGCGACGTGCCGGCTATTCGCTATATATACCGGTGGTAATATGAATTTCGGCTCTTAGACTTTTGACTATTCGATGCGTTAAAAGCTCTCTTACATCTGCGACTTGATTCAACGCGTTAAACAGTGTTTTTTTAGTGTGATAGAATAATTTAAAGTTTGCTCTTATATTTTGGTGATGTAAAACAGTTTATTCTGTACGTGCTAACATGAATGTACTTCAGTGCACTTAGATACAAGGTAATAAAATTTCGTATCACTGTACCAATTAGCAAAATTTACAACGACAAATGTATACACAAAAGTAGGCAGTTTTGGCGTATATTGGTGAAAGAAGTATGAATTTCTTTGTTATTTTTCGGGGGTGTTAATAATTAAATGGTTCAAAAACGTGTCTGGATCCACAAAACCAGGGTCAGATATACGCAGATGAGTTCCGGAAAAGCCCAGAAACAACTTTAAATAAATGGTGATGGAGAAAATTTTAAAAGCGTTGAGAATTAGAAGCCGTAATTATAACCCAGTTGGAATGGTGTGATTAACTAAAGGGACGATGTACATTGAAGCTACGAGGACAGTAACCTTCAGGTAAATTATACTATTTTGTTTGACATTTTGGTGTGTGGTGAATAACTTTATAATTGATTTACTTTAAATGGACATTAGTGAAATTGTACTAACAATAAAATTTTAATTTTAAGGTGAAATTTGCTTGTTTAAGTAGAAAGGGGTATTTAGTATTGATGTTCTGGATTATGATGAAAATTTGGGTATGTCTTTGAGCTCAATTAGACGAACCTGGTTAATTAACGTAAAGGGGTGGTAGATGCTCCCTTTGTACTCAGACTCCGGTCTGCATATATTGTTATAGTAATTAGTAGGCATCCTACAAGGACTTTAATTTTGGATGCACATTAAATGATAATAAAATTAATCTTGAAATTCTTTTTAAAACTAAAATTTATGCTGAGTTTTAATTTTGAAATTTTAGTGTATTGTGAATATTGATGTAAATAGAGTTAACGTTGATGTTTGTGGTAGGAATGTGTTGTTTAATTTTATGAATGAGGAGGTTTATAAAATTAGGTGAGCAGCCGAGGCGAAAACAGGATCACAGCAGTTTATGACGCCCAATCGGTGGGACTAGAATTTTTTTGTTGAAAGGACCCAGACCCGGAAAACAGGAGTATATCACAGCAGTATATATATATATATATATATATATATATATATATATATATATCATTAACCAAAGATGGCTGTTGTGGTTCGGTTGGTAAGTGCTTAGTACACACACGTTTATTTTCTTTAATAAGTTTATATTTCCTATAATACTTCATATCCCTTTCTCTACAGATTTCGGAATTGTTTAGCAAGGGAAAAAAGCTACTCTTTTACCACTCTTGAGCTTTTTCGAGTAACCTATGCATATAGCAATACATTAAATTTTTCCACCTGGCATCCGCAACAGAATAATGATTTCTTTAATATCTAAATAATAACCATATGTAATTTTTTACATCCGAAAACCTAACTGCAAAATACTAGTGTTTAAATTACATATTGGTAAGAATAATGCACTAAACGAATGGAGTTCACTTGAAAATTTATTAAAAATGATGTACAATGTCTTGCAAAAGTTATACTTGTCACACAACAAAAAGATTAAAATATTTCAAGATGTATAGAAGAAAAACACTAATAACTAATAACAACTTCATAGCGCAAATGTAAACATTAACATAGGGTAGTCATTATAACGCGTCAATGGCATCCGAAGCTGCTCTTGAACTTTTGTAGATACCTTACTACTTTATACATCTTATGTAACGTATACATTGCTGAAGTACTTATAAAATAGTTATAATAAGCGTATCGTAGTGGAATCGGGTGTAAGGTTTAAGATGTATAAAGTACTAGATGGTCTACAAACTCTTAGCCAATCAGCAGTCGCGTGCGAACTACATCATCCTGCTTGCCAATTTAAACTTTTCGTCATAAATTCCATATAAGCAATGATTACAATTCGATTTAAAACTTTTAAATTGAGGAATTTGTGTTTGTCAGGTTGTAGAAATACATGTTTTTTTATGTGAATTTTAGATGCTGTTAAAATTTGACATTGATTTCCAAGCTATTGTTTACTAATTAATAAATATTTGTACATGTATAATATTAATATAACTTCATCAAATCCAGGTGTCGTTGGATTATCAAATGAGGAGAAAATTTTGTTCGACACTACTAAACTAAATTAACAATTACGTAAAGATATAAATTTCATAAGTTTTAAATCATCTGCACAATCTTAAGGGTGAAAGTGCTTAGTACATACACGTTTATTTTCCTTACTAAATTTATCTTTCCTACAATACTTCCTATCCCATTCTATGCAAATTTCTAAATTATTTAGAAAGGAAAAGAACGGTACGTACCCTTTTCACACTCTCATTGAGCTTTTTCGAATTATTTCTGCAAATAGCTACACTGTAATTTTTTACATCTGGCATCGGCAACAGAATAATGATTTTTTATACCTAAATAGTAACTACATATAAATTTTATATTACATCTGAAAATACAATCGCAAAATACTAGTGTTTAAATTACACTTTGGTAAGAATAATGCATAAAACGAATGGAGTTCATTTGAATAATATTTTTAAAATGATGTTGGTCTTGCAAATATTATATTAGTCACAGAATAAAAAGGTTTTAACAGCTCAAGATCTATAGTCATCTGCGTAACAATCCAGAAGAAAAACGCGTAACTTGGCAGCCGATGCTGACCTTCAATTCATATTCATATAGACCACATTACTACTTTATACATCTTGTTCTTAGGCAGCATTCCACAAGCAATTCAGAATTAGAACATATAACAAGCAGGGGAAAACCAAATTTATTTCAGTAGTGGCATACCCTTTTCAAGCTTGAGAAAGGCCTGACTGACATACTTTACATTAAAAAGCAATTGTTTTTATTTCCGGTGCTAGCGGTGTTAAAACTATAGGAACATCGGAAATGATGTAGTTCGCGTACATTATGAACCTGTCAGAATTATAATTATGAATTTTGCAAATGAACTCATACGTTAAAAAATTATAGTCATGAGTGAACAAACATTCATTCAAATTCACTAGGAGATTATAATTGCCATACGGAACATGACATAATACCATTTAATACCACCTATTTGCAAACACCATCCCGTACATAAAATGTTGGAATATAATTAGCACTGCAATCGTTTTTCTTCAACGGGTAATTGAAATCGCTCTTGAAAAAAAAAAGCTACTTCTAAATTGAGTTTTTTTTTCTCAAATAAAGTTCAATAACGTAAATCAAATTAAAATCTCAGTAAAAAGTAACTGAGACAAAAGTATACGCTGCCGAAAGGTTTATTTAACGATTAGGAAACCAAATACCAAATTTTTTCTTTTGTCCTTCTATTAATATTTTACATTTGAATTTTCTGAATGCTATTATTTCTATTATTGATGCTTCTATAATTATAAATGTAATTAAAATTATTATTCTGAACGGGGCTTCACTATTGATTTCAGATTTTATGGTATTCACTATCATTAGGTCTTCAGTCCTGGAACCGGTTTGATGCGTTTCCTGTTTTGAGCTAACCTACGCATTTTTCTGAAATTTCTCCAATCTGCATCTTTTACTATCTACGTGCAATAATCTGATGTAGGTCCACGTCTACCTCTTTTTTCCTATTTCTACATGTAATATATTCCGCACTATTCCCAAAAAATGCATTAAAACGTATCCTGTCCTTCTACTTCTCTTTTTTTTCCACATATATCTTTATTCCCCTACTCTTTCTATAACCGCTTGCTTATTAACTTAGTCTGTCCACGCTATCATCATCATACAACTGAAGCACACCATTCCAAACTGCTTCTACAGTTTTTCTGTATGCTTCTCCTACTGTCTCTATATCATAGACGTACTGTACTGTGCTCTATACATATGCTTTCAATAATTTTTTCCTTGTTTCTATGTTTATTGTCTTCGAACATAGCCGCTGCTCTTTCTTATTAGATGCAGTTCGGTTCCCGTTCTATTGTTTTACAAATATATACCCTATTTCCCCAATATGCAGTAGTATGTAAAGGAGGTTAAACAGCCTGCGGCTACCAAGATCTACCAACACTTAAACATTTGCCGAATTAATAGTTTCCCAATATATTCTTTGGCACAATCAACAATAGTTGAAAATATTTCAAAACCAACACCTGTAGTTGTTTACAGTAATCAACAGATTTAATTGCCAATATTTTTCTCGTCACTAGGTTTTTAGTCTTGAAACTGGTTGGACGCGTACCTCCACTTATATCTGTTCAGAGCTAGCCTACACAGTTCTCTGAAATTCCCACAGCCTAGATACAGCTCGGTTCTCCTTCTATTGCTTTCTAATTATATACCCTATTTCACTGAGACTGAATAGTATGTGAGCGGTGTCAAGCAACCTGTGGCTATCAAGATCCGCCAACACTTAGACATTGTCGTTTTAATAGTTTTCTAGTAAATCCTTTTGCCTCTGGCTACCGAACTTCGCTAATCTCCATTTAAATTTTCAAGTTCTCTAGCTTACCTACTTGCTTCGTACTTCTGACATTCCACGCTCCGACACGCAAAATGTTCCCGACTCTTTTTCTAAACTTTCCGATCAAATTTTCCCAAGTAGTCTCTTGCCGAAGATCCGAATGGTGGACTATTTTAACTTAGGCGTTGCCGTGGATCAATGTAGTAAGCGTAAGACTACGGATCCCAAGGTCCCGGGTTCAAATCCCCACACGGCCGACTGATTGAAAAATGGCAGGTGAGCATTTTTCACAAAAATTACGCCCTCGTTCGGATGAGAGGTTAAATGGAGGTCCCGTGTGTGACTGTTGTCACGCACGTTAAAGATCCCTACCTTGCCTGGAACGGCAAGGGTTCGGCAAAATTCTAAATTTCCAGGCTACAAAAAACTCGCCTCCTGGCCAATGTAGTACCTACGGGTGGAGCATTGGAAATGTAAATAAACGGACTATTTTAACTTCGGAATCTTTTACCCCAAAAGGATGCCATCATTACAATTTAAGTACGCTGTGTACTTGGGAGGTAATGTGGTGGTTCCCCGTTGCCTTCCACATCGCAGTAGTGTGTTGGAGAAGGCCATACCGACACCTATGGTATCTGCCAATCTAAGTACCGAAAGAGCTGCTGTCCTCTTTCGGGGACCTATCTTGGTCTGGTTCCTCACTAAAGACCTTACTAATTTGGTTGAACCTCTAGTTCGGCTTTCTAGGTCACTGGAACGCGCAAACCGTTCCATCCCTTCTAGTAATCTAGAACTACTTTAATGTCTAAGTCCATTCGGAACGGCTTTATGGTATTATGAAATTTTTATGTTGTTGAGTAGTGAATAGTTATGAATATGTGTCTCTTATACAAAGTCTAATCATCTTGGTTCACATCTTAATTTATTATTTTATGGAGATGTGCGATTTGGACTTGTATTGTTTGTTTCATCCGTATTGTAATAATTTCTATTATAAATTCAAGATTGTATTATTGCATAATTTTGAAGGTTATTAGTTGGAGGTGGTAGATTTTTAATTAGAATTGTAGTGGAAGAGTGAATAAAGAATGTTTTTAACCCAAAATTAGCAATTCTTTTAAATATAGGCAAGTAAAGCACTATAAGTATATTCAAGAGCACAGTCTTGCTTGTATTTTGAATTCGTCAACGTCGCTCAGGAATGTGTTGCGAAATAATGCCTAAAACTTGTAAAGCTATTTAAAGCAATCATGGACGTTAGTGTTGCTACACTTAGACGTAAGTACGCAAAAATAGCTCCAACTTACGATAACAACATCAAAGTGAATCGCACAGTTTGTTAGCTAACTGTAAACAGCTTACAAACTATTTCTTAATTCATGAAATTTTTAACTGAGAGTATTACTGCCTAGGGTGATTTATTAAGACAGTACATTAAGGTATCTAATATTTACATTACTGTTAGAGATTGCTCCCGCGGGGTGCTTATTTGAAATTGAGGTTAGAACACCGAGCACTTAATTTATGATATATTTTACGTACTACTACATGCTTTATTGGCCATACATGTGATTTTCCAATGCTCCACCCGAAGGTACTACATTGGCTAGGAAGCGATTTTTTTTTACCTGGGAAATTTAGAATTTTGCCGAACCCTTGCTGTTCCAAGCAAGGTGGGGACCTTTAACGTGCGTGACAACACTTATACACGGGACCTCCATTTTACCTCTCATCTGAACGAGGTCGAATTTTTCTGAAAAATGCTCGACTAACATTTTTCAAGCGGACCGTGTCGGGATTAGAACCCGGGACCTTGGGCGTAGTAGTCACACACATACCACTACGTCACGGAGCCGCCTTGTGCTTTCTTGGCCAAGGGAGTATTAGTATCTGAGTTATTAGTAACATTAATGTGAGTGGGAAATTAAAAGTTATTCTTCCCTCATATGCACTCGTGGGGGGTTACTTACGGTAATATTTACAAATTTTGTATTTTCTATGCTTGTGTTAATCATAATTGATGTAGTATTGAAATTTAACTGGTATTTAAGTTTGTCATTAAATATTTTTGTGTTCCGATACGGTATTAAAGATAGTTATTTTGTGGAGTTGCGTGTTTTATATTTATGATCCGGAGCAGGGTTCCTTCGAAGTCCGTTGGAACTAGAACTCTAGGTTTTATAGGCTCCTTTATTTTATCGGTTCCTGTCCAGGCTCTGATTCAATACTGATGATCTCTTTATTAACATGATAGGTGCAATACATTTTCTGATCTACTCTGAATCAGATTCTCACCTTGACTATGCCGGAACAAAAGCTGTCACCACCCTCAATCAAAAGCCGCTACCTAATCACTTTTCTAGTCTAGTGGCAGTTGACTTGACTGAATTTTCCGTGACACTCTACTCAACAAAAATTCAAATGTAGCTCACGTATATGGACAGGAGAAAATATTGATTTTTTCTTATAATGTCAATTGGCTATTGCATAGCGTTTTGATCCAGATATTTATAGGTCAAGTACGTCGTATTTGTATAATTTTTAAAACAAATTAAAATTTTAGTCTAATTATAAACGGCCGCTAGAACATTTATAAATTTCACAGTCGGTCAAAGAATAATTACTATCGTAACATCTGTTCACATTAAAAGTAATTATAATAGGTAGATTTTGACATCTTCCTAGACAGAAATTTGTCCTAAAGCTTAGCTATACATTTTGTAGTATATTACTCTTTCATAATAGCAGTAGCGGGTTTAAACCTCAAACACTATAATTTATAACTTATAGTCATCGTCATTAGTTCTTCAGTCCTGAAACTAGTTAGATGCGTACCCTCATTGTTTCCTATTCTGAACTAACCAACACACTTCCCTGATATTTGCACAGTCTGCATCTATCACTATCTGATCTAGTTCTACATCTACCTTCTTTTTCCTATTTCTGCTTGTAATATATCCCATACTATTCCCCAAAAATTCCTTAGAACGTATTCTGGTATCTTTATTAAAAGTTCGTTTATGAACTTACTTTCCAAGGCCAAAAACTTGTTTTTCAGAAACATGATATTCAGCGTTACATTTCCCAATATTCAGGAGAACATCAGAAACTATTTTACATGCGGATTTATGTACACAAACCACATACGCTTTGTGAAGTATAAAATAAATCTTGTTATTGATAACAATAAAATTAGTTTCCACTAAACGATTCACATTCGGATACATGTTTGTGCATCTATGTTCTGGTGTGTACCACGAGTCTTTCCACAAAACTGGCTCGGAATAGCGGAACGTATTACTTATTTTTGTTTCTCATAATCAATGTTCCACAAGCAATTCAGAATTACAACAAAACAAGCAGAAGCAAACCGAATTTATTTCAGTAGTGGTGTACCTTCTTCAAGTATCATGAAGGCCTGACTGACGTGCTTTATATTAAAAACAATTGCTTTTTGTTTGCGTTCCTAGCGGCATTTATATAACAGGAATATAACAAATGATGTTTTGCTTGCGTGTCTCATGAACTTGTTGAAAATTGTAGTTACGAATTTTACAAATTAAATCACATTAAATCGTAATAGTCACTAGTGGAGCATGTATTCATTTAAATTCACCAAGAGATTTTAATATTCACACAGAACGTGACATATGACACCATTAAATGCCAGCTAATTGCAAATACCATTCCCGTGCATTAAAATGCGTTAGAATATAATTAGCACACTCGTTATTGTTCAACCGGTTGAAAACCTTACGTAACCTTACCTAATTTAAGCTTTGCACAAAACAAATGTCGAAAAAAATTAAAATATTTTTGTTTCAACCACGTTTAATACCACAGATCAAATTAAAATCTCAGTAAAAAGTAATTGAAGCCAAAACGTAAGCCGGCAAAAAATTAATTTAGGGAATAGAAAGCCAAATGTCGAATTTTTGCTTACCCGAGGCTCCTTTATTAATTTCATATTTTATGGTACACGAAATATTTGAATTGCTGAATAGGTAATAATGGTTATAAATATTCGTTTTCTATAGAGAGCCTAAAACATTTGCTACCTCTTTTAATTTATGTTTTTATGGAGGCGTATGATGTGACTCGGTGTCTTTGTTTTACACATATTGTAATAAATTCTAATATAAAATCAGGAATGTGGGAACACCTGTTCTTTGTTCGAGAAGTACTAAATAGAAGTGATTTTACACTAAATAATCTCCTTTATTTAAAATCGTAGTTCAAAATGTGCTTATAGTAGTTCCACTCCTAAAACACATCATTAACTAAAAATAAATAAAGCTCTTGAAATGTATTCAAAAGTAGAGTTTGTCGGGAATTCTGGTAATATTCCACAGGAGTAAACTGTTACAAAAGAATTTACTCTAGTTTGGAAAGGCATCCCAAGTAAGTGTGAGCTCTGGTGATGTTACACTTAGACGTAGGTATAAAAAATAAACTCAACACCCAAAACAAAGCTAGGAGTAAATTATATATCAAGTACAACTCTATTGATTAAGTCCAATCAGTATATTTGCTTAGTATCCACCGCCTGCGAAGAATTTAATAGTCTGTAAGGTTTTTTTATTGCAGCTAACGCATTAGGTATTCCCATAGAGATTTACAATGGTGCCTCGTTGCGAAACCCTGTGTAAATAGAATGCCTAAAATTTGCAAGCTATATTATTTTAAAAAACTACTTAATTTTAAAATTATAAAAGAAACTTGTAAATTAAACAACAATAATTCGAAATGTCTCTGTGCCTCTTAGTCCTTCTCTTCTTGGTCACTCTTTCAGTTCAGTCTGCTTTAATTTGTTACGGAATTTGATAATATGCCGTTTTTATATCGAGCGTAGATATAAATTTCGCGTCTCTAAGTTTGACTAATATTGATGACACATACTGTAATGGGTAAGCGTCTCGTTCGGTTACCTTATTCAACTTCTTAAAATCTACGCAAAATCTATAAGATCCTTCTTTCTTCTTTTTGACTAAAAAAATCTGGTTAGACCAAGGAGTATGGCTTTTTTCTACCACTCCAAGTTCTAACATTTTACCCAATTCTATGTCTATCTGTTTTTGTATGACTGGTGAAACGGGGTAATGGCGTTGCTTAATGGGGGATACTTGAAACTTTAATATCGTGATGGACCAAATTGGTCAGACCAAAAGTTTTTGAATTTTCAAAATGGGTAGTGATAAGTGATTCTAAAATTTCGCATTGCTCTAACGTACGATCAAATTTTGAATATAATATCGGTTCTTTAGTCACTGACAATAAAGCTAAATTAGAAAAAGTAAATTCTCCTCTAAATTTATCCGGGATAATCTGTACAGATTTCCAAAAATAAATTCTTAAAATCAAAGGGTGTTTCACTTCTGGCACAATTAATACATCTAATACTGTAAATTTCTCTTTCAACCTGATCGGTAAACGAACAGTGCCCAAACTCTGCGATTCATTTCCGTCAGCGACATTACAGATCGGAACCTGTCTTTTATCAACAAATAAATTTAATGAGGACAATTTGTCACAGCCTTCCATTCTTAAAATAGTCGAACTAGCACCAGAATCAAAAAAACCTAAATATTCTAAACCTAAAATGTTAATTGTCACATAAGGACGTTTGTCCTCCTCTGCCTGTCTCCCATCACATACTCTAAAATTAATTTATTCTTTTTAAATTTGATTTCCTTATCACTAACTAAATCAACTACATATTTGGTCGAGTTACAATATACACGGGACACGATACGACCGCTTAGCGTCTCGCGTGTGGGTTTTCCGGAGTTTTCCTATTGCAACGAAGACAAGAACGAAAGGTTGTATTTTTAAAGCCACATCTATAACAATACCCCACATGACGAGGTTCCTTACAGGAAGCCTGCACATAATCTGTTCTTTTACATTTCCAACATCGCGGACGTGAATAATTTGGATTGTGATTTATAGGAGTTTGAATTGAATATAAATTTTTATTAATTTTTTGGGGGTTGAAGTCGAACTAATTTGAGGATTATTGTAAGCTAAATCTGTTTCTAAATCAGTTGGTTTTTTGACGGTGGGACAAAATCCTGTATGTATGTTTTACGTTCTTCTAGTTTTTTGCAATATTTTATTAATTCCTGAATGGAATTTATCTCAATTAAACTTAACTTGGCCTGATAAAAAAGTACAATGATTTTTCGCTGAATTTTAAATTCGTTTATCTATTGTAATTGGTTCTACAATTCGAGCAATTAAAGTAATCATTACTGCTACTTAAATACCAATTGTTTCTGTCTCACCTAGAGTCTTATTGTTTATCTCATTCATTAACCTATCATCATAATTAACAGGTAAAAATACATTTCTTAAATCCTCTTTTAAAGAATACCAACTTGTTACTAAATCTTTATTTGCTCGGAGAAAGATCAAAGCCTTGCCTTCACATAAATTACACGCTTCCATTACCAATTGTTCGTCAGAAATGTTGCGCGCTACTTTCAACTCTTCTACCCTCTATAACAATGCATTTAATTAACTTTCGCCTAAATATTTCAAATTTCATTTTGCTACCGGCGTACTTTTATAAAAAAACTGGGTTACCTAAAGTATTTTTATATTCGGGACTTACTATATGTTTATTTTCAAAAGTCATTTCTACTTTTCCATTACTATCTAAATCTTCTAACTTTAATTTTTCAGTAAGTTCTAATTCATGTAAGTTATAATGAGTTACTGGTTTATTTCTAGTGAATTTTTTCATGTATTTTCTTTAATTAATAAAATTTTTTGCACAGTTTCTTCATAAAATCGTTTCATTTGATCTAACTGTATTATTAAATTTGTACGAATTTCTTCATCAGCCTCCTCGAAAGGGATTGAGTTTTTTAGCCTAAATGTAGCATCAGCAATTTTTGTTTCAATTTTTTGTTGGTTTGCATCTAAATTTATTTCATTAAGTTGGGATATAGTATCATTTATTGTTACAAAAATATCCTTTAAAGCCGACACGTCATGTTGAAATTCAAAGGGGTATTCAAAATCATAATCACTAGAATCAAATGCAATTTTCACTAGTGGGCGTAATTTTTTCGCAACTTTCGCACACTCAACTGTTCCGCAAGAATTCCTCTCACTTTCGCTTCATACTGTAGTTCTTGCTTTAGCAATCTATCTACACAAATATCGTAATCCATCTTAAAATATCAAAATGCTACAAAATTGTAGTCTAAAATGTCGGAAAAATCAATTTGGATATCACAACCGAAACTTCTAAAATTACGTATATCCCAAAATTTCAACAAAATTAAGAACACAAGATCGGGTAACGTCAATATATTCACTCCAAAACAAAATTGTAATAAATTCAACAAAAATTTCACTAAAGGGTGTCTAATCTCAAATAATACTAAGACTGAAAGAATCGAGAAGAAAAAAATAGTAAGAATTTGGCGTCAAACTGTATGTGAAAAATACTATTACAAAAAAATACTGAGCTTTGGGCGCCAATTTGTTATGTACCAATTTGTCGTTAGATGAAAGAAGGGGAATAGTACGAACAAAGCACGGTCAACTACTTGGCATAGTAAACTCAGCAGTGGCTCCGCGGTGGGGTTGGATCAGATGGGGGAGGGGGGTTATGGTGACGTATCGTCGCAAATCGAAATTGTGGGCACCACCCTTATTTTAATTGAGTTCTGCCTAATATCGTAAGATGATGGCACGGATTCCAGAGGCCTGTGAAGTAAGGAAATAGTTGGCCTCTCCTGGCAAGAACCCGGGACGGCAAAATATCGGGGTACCAATTATATACCTAAAGTTACTGAAACCAAGCTTATATGTAGTACCTGGTCGCAGGAAATAAGGACAAACAATATGTCTGACCCATGACTCTAGGCTCATGACTCATGACTAATAGTCGCCACACCCTGTATATTAAAATATCTGAGTTACTGTGTACAGTAAGTAATTTCCCTCTCTTTACCAATATTAACTCACGCTGAAGGCTAACACCATGACATTTAATATGAAACACATCCAGTTAAATTATAAGTCACTTTCCAAATAATACGCTTCTATTTTCTACGTTACAGAAATTATTGTCAACTTGGCATTTGTACATCTCCTGTGCGAGAATAATCATAGCTGCTAATAATCTAAACTAAGGAAAGAATTTTAAAGTAATGTCATATGGGAAACATCTATACATATTTTTAAACCGCACACCTATAGATTAAAAATGTTTATAGCAATGAATATTACTTACAGCACAGAAATATTGTTGTAAATCCAGGAATTCAGCACAGGGCTTCTTTGATGGTATCACAAAAATATGTGGAAGCTCCAGGACTAGGACGACAACATAAGCAATCTCTGAAGACGGTTTCAGACGCGGCACAATAAAATGTACTCCATGAACTACAATTTACTATTTAAAAGGATCCCGCTTGAACTAGACTTGCAATCGAAACTAAAAGGTATATCTATAGAAATACCGTCTTAGTGTGTTAATAATTAACTCCTTAGCCTAATACCGTAAAACCAAAGACTTTATATACGTTGGGTAAGGGTTTCCACGGAATTGCACTCGGAAACCCTTGAATCGCACAACTCACGGTAGAAATTAAATATCCGTCTTTATTAAGAACTAGACACGTACTGCTTATTTAAAACCAATTTCGTCGACACGCTAATCAAATCCCCCAATATAAATACGGGGTAACAATTCGATCAAGCATCATGCCCTTGACTCGAATTCTTTAATAGTAGGTATTTAGGCCGGTCCTAATTCAAAACGCGACAGACGTATTTTCCATGTGTAAAATACGTCTGTCACGTTTTGAATTAGGATCGGCCCTATATAATTTCAATGTAAAATAGTTGTGAAAACATTTCAATGTAAAATAGTTGTGAAAACATGAATTCTTATATACTTTCAATGTAAAATACTTGTGGGCACGTTTTGAATTAGGATCGGCTTTATATTACTTTCAATGGAACATATTTCAAAACACACGTATGTTGAAAAATGTAAGTGCAGAGAAAATGTGTGTAGATGTTTTGAATTTGGTTTTCTAGCGAGACAGTATGACAGATGCAAAATATCGCATTCAAGTCAATTGTGTTTTAATTAAAGTGGATTCTGATTTATGTTTAGAGGCTGCAAATACACATGGGCCGGTTTCAATTCAAAATGAGTTCACTCTTGTGATAGGTTGAAAAGTGGGTTGGCAAAGTACGCAGATGGTGGCAATCTGCTATATAAGGAGATTGCTCCTAATATTAATTTAATTAGTCGAAGTTTACTGCATATATTTACATACAAACATGTATATAATTGATATTCAGGGATTTAAATACAAGAAAAACGAGTTTGTGTGTAAAGAAATTAAGGTTTTGGACTTGTTGAAAGGTGATGTTTGGCATCAAATTTTTAAACTGCCAATGCAGTCCAGTTGTTTGAGTCAAGATCATATAAAACATAACGACTGGGTGACAAGGAATATTCATGGTATTTCTTGGGATGAATCTTCAACGGCTGGAATGGTGTCATCATATATAGCGCTTTATTTGAAGCAAATTATCCGACCCGGTGAAGAAGTATTTGTGAAGGGTCTAGAAAAGAAGAAATTGATTGAAACATATATAATGCAAAACTTTGTAACTGATATGCTTGCACTAGGTTGTCCTAAGCTATCGGAGTTAAAAATCAACAATCGTTTAAAATATAACATCCATTGTTGTAGACACAGCAATAATAATTTGCAATGCGCAAAACAAAATACCTTTTTGTTAAAAGAATGGCTTGATAATAATAAAAAACAATAGAAAGATTTTGTCTGTATTATTTATTTTTAATATAATTTTACAATGTTAGCCTTACAAAATTCCTTTATAATAATAGTAAAAATCAATAGAAAGATTTTGTCGGTATTATTTATTTTAATATAATTTTACAATGTTAACCTTATTAACTATTATTATAACAACTTCTCTTATTAAGTATAATTATAACAACTTCTAGCAAACATTATTTTTATCGATCCAGCTATTGTGTACGTTAGAGAAGCCTAACCAATTCCTGGATGTTTAACCTTTTGCAACTCCGTTTCATAAAATGCACCTTTGATTTCTTTCTCATCTTGATCTTCTAATATATATGTTGTAGGATTGGTTACGTTTACTTTTTTAATCTTAAAAATTTCATTTGACCAGTTTGGCGTGTAACCTTTCGTAAATGCTTCCCTGTGTTTACTAATCCTCACACTGTCTTTTATTGAATATTTTGGTATTTTGGTTGCAAGTTTGATGTGGGTAAATGATGATTTAAGAATAGTTTTTTCATTTGATTTATCAACTTTTACAGGTTTGACTCCGATAGTATTGTGAACTGTATTGTTGTATTGTTTCACAATATCGCTTAAATTTTTATCCAATTGTAAGAACCGTTCAGGTTAAACAAGCGCCACATTTTTCCCTTTAAAGTTCTAATTACACGTTCTACAATGCATGCTTTCTTTGTAGAAAAACACTATAATGGTTTATGCCATATGTCTGCATTAAGGATTGAAAGTGTTTGTTATAATATTCTTTACCAAAATCAGACTGCAAATTTCTTGGCGGATTTTTAAATTTATTTAAAATTGTTTTCATTGCAGCAGTAACATCAATACCCGTTTTACTTTTAAGTGGTACAGCCCATACGTATTTGGAGAAATAATCAATAACTACTAAAATGTATTTAAATCCTTTGTTTGTTTGCGAATATGGTAGCATTTCAATCAAATCGGTCTGAAGAAGGTCATTTAAACCTTTTACTATCACTTTGCGTCTCTTGAAATTTATTCTTGCTGGTTTATGAAGTTCATTTACTATATCCTCTTTCACTTTTGATTGAGCAACTATCATAATACTTTTTTCTAATCAGGATTTATTAAATACAATTAATGAAATACTTCTATGTTTGAATGTCGTGGGCTCCACTTGCTTTGAAAGGAACTTTTAATATAAAATCAAGAAACATTGTGGTATTGTTTATAATAGCACCGCTGTTACGAAAGCTGATTACATCCATACGTTTAAGCAAAAATTCTTGTAACTGTGCAATTACATAACTTTTTTCGTTTATAAGAATTTCAATGTCTTGCGGGTATCCTTTAATATTCTCAATGACTGCTTCCTCATAAGGAAATTCATAATTATGTTTAATGTTGAAAATAAGGAATGTCTTGTCACCGTCGAGGAATGTATTAGAGTAAAACGTTGCTACTACCTTGTAATGTAGCATATGTAACTTGTACTCAATCAAGGTTTCAAAACCTTCACTTTTGTTTTCATATTCCTGTTCACTTATATCTATTTTACGGTTATGTAAGTGCCTTCCAAATTTGTCAATTGTCATATCATCTAATTACTTTCGCCTCACGCAATTCTTCCATGATCGAATTTATTTCGTTGCCGTGACCTGTGTGTCCAGCAGTCTGAGATGAAACTAAAAGTCGTAATCTATCAACAAGTTCATTGGGATCATTCCAATATAAATAATCTATAGCGTTATTTGATACTTCCATTGTCATACCGTCTCCAAGACGCTTTCTATAGGGTAATGTTCTAGGTCTACGGGGTGTTTGGGGAAGTATGTTTAATGTAGATATTATATTTTTGTACTTATATGAAGTATTACCCTGAATTTGTTATGTTTCAGAATAATATCTTCTATTAGCATTTGTTCTTTTTACAATATCAAGATACGACTTTAGATCTTGATGACTGTACCCGACAGGATATTTTTTAAACAGTAGTTCGTATAATCCAGGAGTACCTTTATATTTCAAATCATTTATTAGAACATTTTCATCATCCAACGCGAAATTCGAATTGCCTATCATAAGACCATTTGAATCAGGGTTAAACCTAATACCATATTTATGATCAAATTCGTTCTTAACATCTTTGAACATATTGTAAATATATTCTCGAGGTAGCGGATGTAGCTATTCGAGATAATGTGTCATACCAGGTGAATCGGCAAAGCTTTGAATATATTCCTGGGCTTCTTGCGCATTTCGATTAATTTCTGCTTCGTATTCATTCTCAACATTATCATCATCATCATCATCTACCTCTGTGGCATCATTTTTTATATTTGGTATATGCTGAGCAATAACCGGTGAATCAATATAGTCAACGTTCCTTTCTAGCAATTTAGGTTTAATTTTTTTTACACTGCTATGAGGCAGTTCTTCTTCTTCTTTAAATTTTTCTTTCTTTACCGCACTTTCCCCATCCAGTTTATTAGCAATAGTTTCTAATCGTGATGTTATGGGTAAGATTGATTCCACTTGGACGACTTCGTTATCTTTTAACTGACGCAATTTGTTTTTTACAATGTTTCTTTTCTTAATTAAAATTCTTTTAAGTTTTATCGCCTCCTTGTTCATTGCGTAAAAGTTTATTGTAGTAAAAAAAATTCTTCGATACTAACGATACTTGCGTCTCTCAAGGTTTAGATATGTATGAAGTGATCAAAACCTATTCGGTACCTTCCTTGATCTGGATCACTATCTTTGTCTACAACTAAGAAACCGTATTTGTCTTGCCAACAAGCAGCACATATTTCACGGAATTTATCATACTCCATGTCAGTATTGACGTGATCGTCATATATGTGTTATAAGTTTAAATCATCTTGTTTAAATAAAACTAAAAGATTAGCATTATCACGTAGTAAGTGCTTAGGTATACGAGTATAACTTTGACAAAGGTAAAAACTGTCTACTTGTTTATGACGCCCCATACTAAAGTATTCCCTAATGATACCTTGTTTATCGCAAGCTACATCATCAAAAACAAATATAGAATTATTTCGAGCATCAGATGGTGATATAATATTATCAGAACTGGAAAATGTATAATATTTGATCCCTTTTATTGGTTGCAGTAGACTTTCAAGGTATTGATACTTTGGTTGATAAAGTGATTTAGAATAAACATATACGTTTTCAAACTTTAAACCATTAGGATGTTCTATCAGCCCAATCATAACGTTGGTTTTACCGCAATTTGATGGACCAACAACTAGACATCGAACAGATGAAGGCAGAAGAACGCCATGTTTTTTCTTTTTAGCTAAGGATTGCACGCCAATGTCATTATTGTTTATGGTTAAAGGTGTTGATTGTTTCACAACACGCATGTTTGCAAGTACTAAATTCGACTTGTAAAAAATGTGGAATTATATATATATATATATATATATATATATATATAAGAAACGGCGAGTATATAAAGAATCATTAATTCATAATATTTTATTTATTTACTGCACAGCTTGAGAGGATAGTTGTCCGCTAATGATTACATATAATAATTCTAAAACTACTGGGAACGGACTATTAAATACTGTAATTAACAATTTACCATTTGAAGCGCATATTCCGGGTTACAAATTTTGCGGTCCGGGTACAAAACTAATCGAACGGTTAGCTCGGGGAGACATGGGAATAAACAAGTTAGACGAGGCTTGTAAGGAGCACGATATTGCATACTCCAAAGAAAAGGATCTATCTAAACGTCATCAAGCAGATTCGAAGTTAGCTCAGTTAGCTACAGAAAGACTAAATTCTAGTGACTCGCCTTTAGGTGAAAAAGTAGCAGCATTTGGAGTAGCTACCGCAATGAAAGCTAAAGTAAAACTTGGCATGGGTGCCTGTGCATCACTGAGAACAAAAAATATCATTAAAATAAGAAAACTGATAAAGAAGCGTAAAATAAGAAGTACGCTAGGTATTAAAAGTATTATCAAACAAGCACGTACAGCTCTTACTGGAGGTGCAGCTTCTGTTGCAAAAGCAGTTTCAGATACTAAAATAGCTAAGGAACAACTAGCGGAAAAACAACGTCATAACAAGGCAATGGAGGACATTGCAGTCGGAAACGGCATGTACATCAAACCTTATAAAAAAGGTTTTGGTCTTTTTTTAGCCCCTGCAAAACCTCAAAGGAACGCAACTTGATTTTACCTAATCGAGCACTAAGCAATGTAGAATTAATAGAGTTTGTTAAGCAATTAGAAGTACCATATTTCCGTGGAGTGTTCATGAGAAACAATCTTCCCAAGAAAGTTAATTTAAAAGAATGTGGTATAATTAATTTAGATGGAATAGAAGGTTTAGGCACGCATTGGACCTCTTACAAAAGTACGGTAGTAGCGCTATTTACTATGACAGCTACGGAAACCTGCGACCGCCAACAGAGTTGATAAGTTATTTGAATAGCGGGGGTAAATGTAAAATTCTTTATAACATTAACCAAGAACAATCGTACGGTACTGTGTTTTGCGGTCATTTATGCTTACAATTTCTAAGTAGTGCATAGAACTGCGTACGAAGTTGTTATGTCGTACACTTTTACTCTAACGGGAAACATTTCAGTTTTAACAAGCAATTTTAATCCGCCTATAAACTTGGATAATGATTCGGAGTACGTACTAGGATTAACAAATTTTGAGTCTTATAACACAATTCCAAACATAGAAAAAGGAATAAATAATAAATTTTATTATGGATCTAACGGAGAATTCATAGAAATACCTGAAGGTGCTTATGAGATTAGAGAAATTAATAAATATCTTCAAAAAGCTTTAGGTGATAAAAGATGGCGTGGTCGTATGGATCAATCACGAAGCGCTAGAAAGACGCCAGTGTATATAGAAATTACAGCTGACAATAATACACTTAAATGTAGTATTAAATGTAGTCTAGATGTGGATTTTACCAAAAAGGATTCAATTGGTTCTCTACTTGGTTTCAATCCGCGAAAATTGCTAGCATTTGTCACGCACCAATCAGACTACGCGATCAACATTTGTAAAGTGAATGCAGTTTTAATCGATTGTAATATTGCAAGTGGATCCTATTTAAATAGTAAACCAGCCCATGTAATACACGAATTTTTTCCTCAAGTACCTGCAGGTTTTAAAATTGTCGAGTGTCCACCTACGATTATATATCTACCAATCAGGTCACGTATAATAAATGAAATAATAGTTAAAGTGTTAGATCAAGATGGAAATTTTGTTAATTTCAGAGGAGAACTGCTAACTGTAAGGTTGCATTTAAAAAAATCTGCAATAGCCATGGGTATTAAGTATAATGCACGCAACATGTCAAGAATTGATATAAATGCTGGAAATTTTAAAGCAATCGACACTCGATTGATTGTTTCAAGACCGCTAACAACACAAAACCGGCAGTTTCTACAATCGTTAGGACTGCATTTAATTAAGAAATAGAATGAATAGTGAAAAACTGAACGTGCGTGAAAAAGTTTACTTCGACAATGCAATTGTTAATATTGAAAAACAAACTCATCAACCTTATGCTAACACATCTTTAAACAATAATGATGAAATTCGAATCCCTATACAACAACAAGATGTATACACCTTACCATCGAAGAGCATGCTGTACATAGAAGCCAAATTAATTAGAACAGATGGAACGCCGTCTCAGACAGCAAAGTTTGTAAATAATGAAATTTTGCTGCTTTTTGATGAAATTAGATATGAGATTGGTGGTATCATTGTAGATCGTGTTCGGAATTCTGGATTAACGTCTATAATGAAGGGATATGTTTCATATAATAGCAATCAAAGTAAACATTTACAAAACGCTGGGTGGTTTCCTATGGATGATTCGCAAATAGTTGATGTCAATGGGAATTTTAATGTTGCAATAAACCTTTCAATGGTTCTCGGATTATGCAAAGATTTTAAAAAAATTATTTTAAACCTCCGTCATGAGTTAGTCTTACTACGTTCTAGTTTTGATACTAATGCTATAATTAATCCTACACCCGATGAAGAAATAAAAGTTGTTTTAAACAAAGTTTTATGGAAAATGCCGCATGTAGCCGTTGATGATACTCTACGAATTTATTTAATAGAATGCTTTGCACAAAATCAGGATTTGCATATTCCGTTTAGAGGATGGGAGTTGCATGAATATCAACTTCTACAAGAAACGCAACGTCATACATGGAACATTAAAACAACAACACAATTAGAAAAACCAAGATTTGTGATTGTTGGTTTCCAAACCAACCGAAAAAATAGATACATGAGCAACTACAGTCGTTTTGATCATTGCTATTTAACCAACATGAAACTATATTTAAATTCAGAAATTTTCCCGTACGATAACTTAAATTTGAGGTTCGAGAATAAACCGACTGCGTTGTTATATGAGATGTATGCTCAGTTTCAGCAATCATACTACGAAAAGGAAAATGAGCCACTTTTTAATCCTGAAGATTTACGAAGTATTGCACCATTAGTAGTCATAGATTGTTCTAGACAAAACGAAGCGGTAAAATCTGGTACTGTCGATATTAGATTAGAATTTGAAACTAGCAGAAACGTTTTGCCAAATACATCTTGTCATTGCCTTATACTTCATGATAAGATAGTCAAATACAATCCACTCTCAAACAGCATAAGAATATTATAATTACTTTATTATTATTATTACTGTACCTTTACAAATTATGAAAAACAATAAATCATTTAGCAATCACAGTCTATTTATTAATATTTTTACATGTTTTACAATATCTTTTACATGTTTGAATTATTAAGTGATTTAGTAAACAGCCATAAACATTGACAATTTTAAATAAAAGTTTTGTTATACATTTCTCAAATAAACTAACTGGTATGTTATTAACAAACTGGATTTTTTAAACAGAACGGTTACTACTACTACTACTATTTTTCTCTACAATACATTTATACTAATATATAGTTCAAACTCGGGCAGATTGAAAGGTATCCTATTTTTAGATACATCCAAAAACGAAAATCGGCGTACTTGTGCAGGTATAAACATAACACTGAAGTTTTATAACTAAAAAATATTATATGTTAATCTAGATAAAATAAATTGCATTCTTTATTTGAGCCAGTGGTTGAAGCTTTACAAGTCATCTCTATATGTATAGTTATACCCCCAAGGTTTAGTATCAGTGGTTAAGGTACTAAGAATTCTTTTATCATCACTTGGATTAAGAACAATTTTGTTTTGTTTAATAGTACAGACATCATGTTTGACTGATCTAATTAAACATTGCTGTTTCTGTACAGTCTGTTTATAAAACAAAGCATTCTTATAATCATCAAAAGAAATTTGCTTAATACTTGCTAAGGAAGATCCCTTTGACTTTTTTTTTGATAATGGAATATGATATTTGTTATGAGGGTCGTAATCGGAAGTATCAAATCTATGAATATCTTGTTTGATATAAAAGTAAATATCTTCAACGTTAAACTCGTATATCAAACTATCCGTATCTGTGTAAAGCAGCTTTGCTTTGTTAGCAAATTGCGATTTTATATAACTATAGTGAAATTCATATAAATAGGTTTTTGAAATATCTAGAATAGAGAAACCTACATAAATGGGTTTGTTTAAGTAAACCTCTAATTTATTCATTTCTATTAAGACTAGATCTTTGTCTAACACAGTGCAACTATGAAAATTAGGCTTCGCTATGTAACTACGAGCTCCAAACCGTCCTTCCCATTTGGTCACTAATTTCACATCTTTCCTTTTCCGTACGTTTTCCATCATCTTTCCATAAACCGAATTTATCATATTTTTATAAAAGCATAAATCGAAACTGTTTTTTGACTGTTGTCTTAATTTCGTATTCAAATCAATGTATTCTTTTAACCAAGGAGCTTGTTTAAACCGAAGAACCTTATGAATCTTTTCAGTTCTAAACCGTAGCTTAAATACATTTTAAATTCTTGTAGTGAATAATATAGTTGAGTTTTGGATATAAAGTTGTAAGTAATTTCTTTAAGTTTGATTTATTAGAAGGTAATGGTGGTATCATATGTTCAGGCGCCAAAGGTAAGTCACTGTGAATTTCATGTAAAGATACTGGATAGTGCAAATCGCATTCAAAAATATATCCTACATCAGAATCATCGGGAATATTAAGTATGTCTAAACGTACTATATCTGGACTGGTACCATCTAAAAATTCAAATTCTCCATATGGAAGATATTCAGACATTGCAGCCCCATATAGATTATTAACATCAAAATACATTAAATATTTAGAATCGAAATTTGGATCATAATCTGCATTCATATATTTGTTATTTGCTTTAGCATATCTATTCGAACATTGAGAAACACCGCCACGAATTCCCCGTTCTAAAAACATTATTTTTTCAATATCAGTAAGCAGCTCGAGTTTAACGTTCGTCGTTTTTAACATTGCATCTAGAGCTAAACCAGGAGCCGTAAAGTAGTGAAGCGGATCTAACTTATACGTGAACATACAAGTTTTTCTAAAGTTTTCAAATATATCAGTCAAGAGCAGTACATCTGTTTTTAAATATAGGTCTGAATAGTCCCCTAGTGTTTTTATATTAAATGTTTGCCAAACGTGTTTAGCATGATTGTAGTCTTCATCTGATATTTCTTCATTGCGTAAACGATTAAAGAATGCCGTTTTACAGGGTAAATCGGTTTCATTGAGCCTATCCCAAGACTTAATGTAATCATAGGGAAATATGCCTTTACGCGTAAGTAACTGAAACTCATTATCGGTGTTACAATTTTCCCTGGTGATGGATTTTTTATTATCATCTAAGTATGAAGCTAATTTTTCGATACTAGATGCCATAAACCTGAATGAATCGATAAATCTAAAACTAACTTTCGTACCATTTACATATTTTGTAAAAGATATGTATTTTTCTTTATTTAATGGTAGAATTCTTACCAAACCTGAAAACCCTAACGCAATTTTTTTAATAATGAAATGCGAATCGTAGCCTGATAAGTTATCAAAAACTACCGGTATCATATAAGAATTATGATAATTGATGTTGCAATCTTGATGAGCCACTCCTCGAAATTCACCTGTAAAGTGACAGTGATCGCGAACTCTAATATCATCTGTACTAAAAGGTTTATTGCAAATGTGACAGTGAAGGGCAAATTTAAATGCTAACTTTTGTTCTTCTGTTAAAGGATTCATAGGTTTTGGGTTACAGAAAATTTTATTAGTCGTTTCTGAAATCAGTTTCAATTGAGCAACAAACCATTCTATACAATCCTTTCCGCGATACAATTGAAATTTGGAATATTTATTATCATACGAGCATTTCAAATAATACGCTACACTAAAGGGTATATGCCTTTGGTAAGAGACTGTGTTTAGTATTACCTCCGACTCATTGCATGGTTCTAATATACATTCGAGATCTGCATAAACTACAAATGATACTTTTTCTTGATAGTGGAAATGTTTAAATGTTAGATACTTTTCGGATTCTTCGGGTAATCTTATTGAGCAAGTATTCTGTTTTTCGCAATAATTCGAATGACGCTTAAGTAATGCTGCTGTACTAAAATTATTTAAACATCTATAACAAAAAAAATTTTCTATGTTCATGTGAAGACAACTGTTTTGCAAATAATTTTGACATATCCTTAATCCAAGTAAAATGAAAGTGATTCTCATTAGCATTTGTAGGACGAGAATATTGTAAGGAATCATTATTTAAAACTAACAGATTAATAGGTTCAATTTTTTTTAAATTTTCACTTAAACAAAATGGCAGTATTTTAGTATTTTCTATACAATATAGGTTAATTGCGAGATTGTTAAGCTTCTCAATATTTTTTATGTCTTTTAATGCGATTGGAAACTGAATTGAATTGTAGCGTAATACTGTATCAAAATGTGGATAGCTAGATATTCTCTGACTACTTTGTTTAGCAGGATATAAAGCGGAAACCAAGCTCCAAAGAATGCAATGATGATCGTTATTTATTACATTTACCACAGCTTTTTTTTTTATAAAGTCCGGAACCGGTACAAACGTTGAACACCCTCCTATAAGTGGATCATGATTGTTTATATTTACCTTCAAGTGTAAAACTTCTTGGATTGCCCAACCAGAATCTTTCTCGCTAAATTCTTCTAATCGCTCCGAAATCTTGTTCAATACGTTCTCCTTATACCACAGCTTGAGATTGGTATTTATATCGATGTGACGAATTGCAGTAGGAAACGTTTTCAAATCTATTTCGCCAGTTGTAGGCTTAACAAAGTTAGCGGCAAATATTACATTAACTTTCAACATTGACTTTTTTAAGCAAACAACAATCTTGCGTTTAAAACTAGCGAACGCCTTGTCTAAGAACACTAGAGGATCTCTATAATTTAAATTGGTAATAAGTCCCGTAATTATTCGACTTCCAAAACATGATTGTACATCATGCCAAATCAAATTTTTTCGAGTATGACCTCTAGAAAGCGTTGCATCAACACCTTTACCACGATATTCCAAAGAGCGTTTCAAGTGCCTCAATCGTACAAGATAGCTTTTAAGATATGCCAAATTTGATTCCAGCCTACTAGGATTTTCTTGATGATTGTCTTCGTATACCTTATTTCTAATAGCAAGCTTCAATATACTAATATTTGCTTTGATTATTAAAATGTGTTTCGTTATTTCATTCACTGATTTAATTAGATTCACGCATTTTACAGTTAATCTCAAAATTGCGCTACTAATCTCGGATACGGTTTCAGCATTCATGATTCTATAGAAAATCAAAATACACTACTTAATAATATACGTATTTTCTCTATTTACTATTTATACAAAATATCATCTGACGTAAGCAAAACAACTGCAAAAAGGTTCATTCATCTGAGTTTACGGAAAACGCGTAAGCAAAACAACTGTAAAAGAAAATAGCATACAAATCGAAATAATTGCATAGCGAATTGCTTTGAAATGCAATTGTTAAAAAAAATCGACTTTATTTACGTTTTTATTCAAGACGATTTTTAAGCTTGAATCGTGCATGTGATCTAAAAAATTGCAGAATTGCCTTCAGTACGTGACTATGACAAACAATTCGCTATGCAAGCATTTTCCAATATTTACATACTGAATGCAACTCTGAGCAAAAACAACTGCAGAAGGAATTAGCATTCAACATCATTTTTCATTCCGTATGCGTTTACTACAAAAAATGTTTTTATACGACCTTTGATTTATTATGTGTACAGAAAATACATTATCATTACAGCGGTATTTTTTATGATTACATTGAAATATTTTTAAATAAAAACAAAGCAAATTTGAAAAAAAAATGTCTCAGATTAAACAGTCTTGTTTAATAATTTACACGCACTCATGGTTTTTTTAAAAACCCGTTATTAAGAAAGAACATTTTTCAGTACGTTGATAGTACTAAAGAATTTTTTCTTATTCACCATGATTAGCGTAAAACATAAACTCCGCACAAATTACTATATCCCTATATATGCATATAAAGTCAATTTTTGTTAATTTTTTATGGAAAATAAATTATGCTAGCAGTAATATAAAACGAAATTAATCTAATTTAGGTTTTATTATGCGCCTTCTTGCAATTTCTTTTTCAGTCAATGAATGTAATTCATTATTTCAGGCAAAAACATGTCGACTATGAAAAAGTTATGTACAGAATCTAATATGGCTGTTTGCTGTGAAGATGACAAATCCTACGAAGATGACACAGTAGAGTTGTTTAACGCATTTAAAAAGCGTGGAGAGAAGCTACTGCGTCGTTATAGATTTGGAATTAGAAATAATAAAGCAAAAAAGAGAGGAACTAGCAGCGAGGGAGTTAATAAATACTTTTTCATTTATAAATAGTTAGATCAAAATATTCAACAATTTGTAAAATAAAAAAGTATTTTATAAAAGTTTCTCTTTTGAAACAAGACTTTCTCTAAACAAGGTAGTAAACTCAAAGTAAAACGCACATAAATCAGAACCCACTTTAATTTAATACATCATTTTTTATACAATCGACTTAGATGTGTTATAATAATAAACTAATTTCTTAAATTAGTGACATATTATTCTGAAAATTCTATGTTGACAGTTAGACCGATCGATCCCTTACTAGTTATGTATACGTGTTTGTTCGAGCCAATACTTTCATTTAATTGTTTCACTCCATGTGCTTGAAGGTATTTAAAATATCTCAATGGCAATATACTCTTGAACTCTTCTGTTTCCACTAATACTCTTTCTCCATATTTTGTCTTGATTGTTTCCACTTTTAAAACTTTAAACCTCTTATTCACTACAATATCTTTTGAATTTACATAAGGTTTGCGATATGTGGTTTTATTAAGAGTATTAAAATCCATATTGCTTTTCTTTGACTAATTAAATTAATATTAGAGCAATCTCCTTATATAGCAGATTACCACCATCTGCGTACTTTGCCAACCCACTTTTCAACCTATCACAAGAGTGAACACATTTTGAATTGAAACCGGCCCATGTGTATTTGCAGCCTCTAAACATAAATCAGAATCCACTTTAATTAAACACAATTGACTTGAATGCGATATTTTGCATCTGTCATACTGTCTCGCTAGAAAACCAAATTCAAAACATCTACACACATTTTCTCTGCACTTACATTTTTCAACATACGTGTGTTTCATTGAAAGTAATATAAAGCCGATCCTAATTCAAAACGTGCCCACAAGTATTTTACATTTGAAAAGAATTCAGGTTTTCACATTTTACATTAAAAGTATATAACGCCGATCCTAATTCAAAACGGTGCACGTGTAACTTCTCGCTAGAAAACCGAATTCAAAACAGCTACACACATTCTTCTCTGCACTTACATTTTTCAACATACGTGTGTTTCATTGAAAGTAATATAAAGCCGATCCTAATTCAAAACGTGCCCACAAGTATTTTACATTGAAAGTATATAAGAATTCATGTTTTCACAACTATTTTACATTGAAATGTTTTCACAACTATTTTACATTGAAATTATATAGGGCCGATCCTAATTCAAAACGTGACAGACGTATTTTACACATGAAAAATACGTCTGTCGCGTTTTGAATTAGGACCGGCCCTAAATACCTACTTTTAATAACACATCTTGCGCGACCTGTTCTACCTTTCGTCTTCGAGCTACCGACGATACATTCACACCTTAACCCTTGAGTCCCCAACGTTGACTGACTCTGAAGAACTACGAACTACCCCCTATTACCACTCTCGGAAATGAGTTGGGTGTAAAACTAACCTGAACACGTGCTTGGCATGCACGTGAAACGTGAAAATGATGAACCTCTTAGCATCTATTCTTGGAATAGAATGAGCTGTACTTAACGGTTCCACACGGCTTACGAAGAATGTGTATTGAATAGAGCCGCTTACTCATCATGGGTTTCTAAAATGACTAATATGCCAAATGGAATTTCGACCACCTGCCCTAACAAGAATAAGATAAACTATTTTAAAATTACCTTGAGTAAATCACAATGCACCTAACTTCCTAAAATATGAATCTTAAAATGATGAAGTATACGAGTTAGGTAATATGAATTTATTAAATAAAACAGAAGGTTACAACTTTTTTCTTTCAAAGCTACGTCTAATGAAGGTCTTGTAGAACTAGAATTAAAACAGATTTTATTTGATTTGGTAGAAAAAGACATTGATTCGAGGACCGTCACACTGCACCCAATTCTATCATTTTTACTAATAGTTCTCGAGGTATCTGGCTTCTTCGCACGTCATATAACATTTCGATTTTTAATATTGTTTGATAGCGTAATAGCATATTTGAGGATATTTTTAGCGATTCATTTGTGGTGGCGTTTGGGATCGACTGTTTGTAGAACTTTGATGTTCTCGGGTATAGGAATAAAAAAGAAGTGATGCAAGCTCACACACCTAGACTAGTTTATTCATACAATAATAATTTTAACAGACAAATAGGCACATAGAAAATTTATAACTAGCACTACTAAGTAATAAATCGCGCATTTACGTAGGTAAACAATAATATTTTATTAAATATACACTCCACGCATTTGCTCTAGCAAGAATCTGTGCTACTTAAATTTAAGTGAACCGCGTGCTTTTAACCCGACAGCTCGAGCAGGACTGGCCCTAATGGAGGCTAGCGTTCCTTAACCCGACTAAGTCGGTGAATACCACATGTTTACAAATTCAAAAGTCAAAGTCCTCCTTTCAAAAGTTTCTGGGTATAGGATGCATCATTTCTTAAAGGATAGAAGATGATATTTTACTCATGATGGAATATTTTATTTACCTTGGGATTAGCCCTGCAATCCAAAAACCATCTCTTCTCGTCGATAACGTTTGAAGTATGTAACGTATCACTTTCGAAAGTAATTTCTGTACATAGTGTATCATTTCTCAAAAACCAAAGGCTAGGAGTTGTTCCAGTATACTTTTTACCCCTATATAGCACTTGGCTCCAACATCCAACGTCTGAAACTATCTTTCCCTAATAAGTTTTGAGCAGGGGACGCATCATTTTTACAAAGAGCCTTTCTGTCGCTTCCAGGAATCCGAATGGGAACAGACTAACGTATTAGGGTACGATTCTGCGGCTAGGTTTGTACCCGCCTGGGGAACATACGGGTTAAAAATACTTTGCGTTGTTTTTATTACTTGTAGTAAACGAATACGATGAAAACAACCTGAGAGAAATCATAATACCATACTGTTTACTTCTTCGAGTAACCGTGTATTCTTCAAGTATCTGTATTTTTGCGCTTCCTATAAAGTATATCGTTTCAAAATGATTAAGCTTTACAGATTTTAATGTAAAGTACGCCAAGTTAGGCCTTTCTGAAGCTTGAAAAGGGTATACTGCTAGTGAATTCAATTTAGTATGCCCCTACTTGTATTATTCTAACGATTCTGAATTACTTGTGGAACGTTGTTTAAGAGAAACGGTAATAATACGTTCCACTAGTCTCAGCTTGTTTTGTGAAAGGACCCGGACAACACACTAGAACAGAATAGTACAAACGTGTGTCCGGATGTGGTTTGACCCACAGACCAGTTAGTTGTTGGGATAAGCTGTTGCGAATCGCTCAACTACACTCGACAAAACATATGTGTTTTGCATACATAAATCCGTCTGTAAAATGGTGAGATACAATCCGATGATTGCACTCCTGAATATTACGACGTGCAACGCTGAACGTCCTACTATGTGAAAAACGAATTTCTAGCCTTAGGAAAGTAAGTTTATAAACGAATTTGTTAATACAGGAACTAAGTTTTAAATTATACTTTTGAGGCTTTTACATCCGCCATTGCTATTATAAAAGATTAATATATTATAATATGTCTAAGTTTCCATCGAGAAAAATGTCTAAAGGTTACCTGGATGGGTACTGTAGATGTAAACTACCTTAAAAATTGAATCCACTTGTAATAATTTGTTTACCATTGAGAAATTTATAAATGTTGTTACTAGTCGTGTATAATTACGCCTTTAGATACTATTTCATGTTGCGCAAAGCTTAATACTTCGATTTTATTTAAAAATGTATGCAAAACCGACATACTCGAATTGTAAATGTTTGTAACAAAAGTAGTAGGCAAGCTACCTATGTTCTAGCCCAAACGGTGCAATTTTCCATCGAAAAAAACCGGTTTTCCCATGTATTTTGAGCATTAAAGTCTCAAAAAATCTAAGGTCCGTTCTAGTCATTTGTGTACCATACATTAAATTCCCCATAACAGTCTTAAAAATCCTCGTCGCATACAAGTAGTAGGATTGGTGCATCCGAGCACAGATCCACCTTATGGGATCTACCCATTGGATCCACCCGATCCACCCGATTCATCCGAGCACAGATCCACAGTAGATGTAGGACAGAGTTTCTGGCGCTTCATTTTGCTCCAGCATCCTCATTTTCCTCACACATTTACATGTAAATTCCCATAAGGAGGAAATGAGGAGGGATCCCTCATTTCCTCACATCTGGACCAAATAGTTTTCTTCGACTAGCCATTTTTTCATCTTTCGAAATAAACCTATTTTGTTTGGTATCAATTAATATTAGAAATTTCTTAGCTACCCAAATCTCTAATAATTTTTTATATTGCATCATCCCCCAGAGAGCTACCCCAATTTTAAGATTTTTTGCTGGTAGCGATTTCTGACCATTCTTATAAATTTTTTAGACATACGACACATCAAACTAACCTTGAACTTTACGCAGAATTTGAATCTGCAAACAGATTTAAAATCGGATCACCCCCCGCAAAGTTAAACTTTTAAAGTCCTGAAGCTCTAAATTTTGCTTTCTGCTCTATAACCTATCAAATAGTTTTCTTCGACTAGCCATTGCATCTTTTAAGATAAACCTATCTTGTTTGGTGTCAATTAATATTAGATTTTTCTCAGCTACCCAAATCTCTAGGAATTAGATTGCATTATCCTCAAGGGAGCTACCCTCATTTTAAGATTTTCTGCAGGCAGTGATTTCTGACCGTCCTTATAAAATTTTTAGACATACGACACATCAAACTAACCTAGAATTTTACGCAGATCCGAATCTGCAAACAGTTTTAAAATCCGACCACCCCTTACAAAGTTACACTTTTAAAAGTCTCAAACCTCAAAATTTTTGCATGCTTTAAACAACCATTTCCTGAGAAATCTAACACTGCGGGGATTTTAGAAATGAGATCTTTATAAGCCATAAGTGTTTAATATATAAAACCATTTTCAAACAGTAAAGTGCTGTTTTTAGAATATTCAAAACTGCGGCTTTTTAAAATTTTAAACAGTTATCAATTTCTAGTTTAACATTTTCCTAATTACTAAGTACGTCACAACTAATTATATGCTCAACGCTAAATATGTACTTTGGAAAATACAATTCTATTCCAAAACTAATTGCTTTACATTATGTGAAGTAGAAGTGAAAGTAGCGTAAACCTTTCTCTTTATTATTGACTATATGTTTGAGAAATATATTTCAATGTCGTGCATTGGAAAATTCACGTATAATTGCTGGGGATTCACACAATGTACTTTCTAGTACGTCCTTGACTAGGGAAATGCAAATTTCATTTTGTAATACAGATCAATTAACGGTTAATTATTTCAAACCGTATATAACGCGATCTGATTAGTAAAGTTTATTAGTTCCGCACGTTTTGTGTAAGTTTGTCGAAATTTTAAACAGATTGTTTTGTGTAGTGATTTTTCCTCATATTGAAAATTTAAGGTAGGTTTACATTTTTTTATAAAATAGAACTGAATTTATTTGCAAACACTAATTAGTACAAAACAAAATCCGCACTATAGGACTTTGGTTTAACTTGTAAGCGAACTAACTTATAAACTAAAAAGTTTACTGTAGCATACCTGCTTTATGTACCCTATAGAATGCAAACCGAAGGTTTCCGAAGACAGCCGAACGAAGTTGAGGATTCAGCGGGGAACTAAATGACGTCATCTTTTGTCAATCCTTGCTGCTCGCCCAGTACATTTAGCACCAATGCATGCACCCGGTTCGCATCGTCCATGCTGAGAATGCAGTTAGTAGAAACATCGGACACGTCTTCCATGTTATACGGATCAATAATCCCATCGCCTGCATATTAAAAATCCGAAAGGGTTGTAATACGCGCACACAAATTGGTTGCAAGTCGTGCTGTAGAAGATGCAGTGCTACTATAAACAAAAGCTTAATAAAATACTTTAAACCATTACTAAGGGAAAACCAAACTTGTTGTCTTCAGAATACATACTAATAAAGCAATTTAATTTTAAATAACTTCTATGTCATATTTTAGGAAATGGTAGGTTTGAATATTTCCTTTGAAAACAACCGAAGATTGCCGAAGACACTCGAAGAGTGCACAAGCGCAATCACTAAACCAATTAGCATTAATACCAAGTATTCCGTACTTTCGTAGGTTACTCATTTCCTAGAACCAATCCTTCCGCATAGCGCTCGGTAGCACGTAATTATATCTAGAACCGGTTAGTACTCGATATCACCCAAATAGAGAATTAGATGCTCGATGTCTGTTAACTTCCGATTCTTTCATAAAAGGTAGAAAAAGCTCGGTCAATCATCTATCTAACATATACTTCGACCCGCAGCCGTTCTGATAATTTCCAAACATTTTTCAAACGACAATTGTCTCAGAATTTTTAAACCTTCGAGGGATCTATAAGTCGTGATCAATTACATATCCGAGCTACCCGTAAACTAACAGTGCGCTGTATAATACATGCATACCCCTTCTCTGCGCTACAGCTATTCTTGTAGTTGCTTGAAAAAGTCAGTCGCCCTTTTTTTACTGCTAGGACCGATGCAAAGCACCATTCTATACTTTCTTTAAAAGTATAGCACATCGCACACTTTTTGTCTCATAATTAAATTTTGTTTATGTAGGCTTTTACACTTTCGCATATTTAAACAGCTAATACGATCGATTAACCACTTTCGATTATTCTAACGGGGGCCACCATACATTCCGCCGCAGCGTTCTTTTTGAATCGAACGATCCGATGGGCTTCCACACTAACACCTAACGTATCTTTCCTACTATTTGTTAAACAAAAACTACCGGCATTGCCATGTCCGTAAGCAGATGTTTGTGGATGTGTACGAGAATATGTAATTATATACATAATCAGTCAAAGCTATTTTATTTAGTCCAAGAAAACTACTATTTTTTCAAACCGCAATTACTAATCGCCTATATAGGTTTAACATTTCTACCATTTCCCAATGGCTGGTGCTACGTACATGGAAGCTTTAATTTCTTATTGGAAAGAATCCTTATTTTCCCACGCACTGTTGCGTAGTTGCATGCCCACCCCTTTTGGAAATATATGCTCGTCATAGATTGTAGCATCCGTGGTTTTAATTAACTACACTTCGTGAGACCCCTTTAATCTTTTTATTCGTGTCTTTCTCGCTTACAATACAGTAGGACTTGTTTTTTGTACCGACAAATTGTAATACTATACCCCCATTAAATTCGTCTTTAAATTTCTCTACAACTTTTTTGTTGACAAACGGTATATTGTATTTATTATTCTTGGGGTAGTCACTCTTTTAAGATAACTATATTTTGTTTGGTATCAACTAATATTAGATTTTTCTAGGGAGCCCAAACCTGTAAATAGATTTTAAATAGGACCATTCCCATACAAAGTTATGCATTTTAAAAACCCAAACCTCCAATTTTTGCCCATCTTTATTTAACTACATTCTTAGAACATTTTTTCCCTACCCAAGACATATGCTTTAACCAACCATTTCTCTAGAAATCTAAAACCGCTGTGTCCCGCGAACACAACGTGGAGGTAACACATATATTCTGTCAACCGAGATAGAAACAGGAAAGATTTGGAAGGTGGGCGAGGAACTTAAAAATTATGGAATTTGAAAACTTATATATACAATAGATTTACAAAATCTATACAAATATAAACAACTATCTTATATTTTTATACCCCCATGCGTAGATTACTGTACTATTAGGAATGACGTTACGCTTGTCATCTTCGCTAGATAAACTAATTTTATTAATTATCTGCGTGTACAAATCGTGTCTTTTACTCCGGATACATACACCGGCAAGTACTCCATACCACCCAAAATAAAGAATTAAATGCTTGGTGACTGTTAACTTCTGCTTTCCTCGTGTACGATCAGACACATGCCAGCCCATGCGCACCCCTGCGCGCGCGCACTCCCTGCCCATGCGCACCCCTGCCCGTGCGCACTCCTACTCATGCGCGCCCCTACCCATGCGCACCACTCTCTGTGCGACTGCTATTTTGTGGTGACGTCATAGCCCTTTATAAAAAGAAAAATGTAATACTATTCTAAAATGTTTATTCTGACATTATACATAACAAAATTTAAAAATATTTAAAACCAAGCATGGAGTCATATAACTTAATTTTAATACAAAATTATACACAGAAAACAATCCTCTCTTTATGTTTGTTTGGAGTGGTTTTAATTTTATCTAATTTTATTCGCAGCTTAAAGTTTAAATCAACACCCAAGTCTTCTATCTCCTTTTCTAGCCAACCTAGGTCGTAGACAATTTCACCCTATGGGGCAATTTCACCCTATGAGCAATTTTACCCTATGGGGCAATTTCACTCTATGGGGCAATTTCACCCTATGGGGCAATTTCACCCTAACCTAACATCCTACATATATTCGGACATATGTCGAGGCGCATCCCTGACGACCTAGGTTGGATAACAAAACAGTTCCTAAACCAGAGAATGTAAGCGATATGGCGTTGTCCGACATATTCGACTAGCTTCGCCCCCTTTGTAGGATACATAAGGAGGCAATTTTTTCGTATTCAATTTAGTATTCGACAGTAGCTAGAACGGTAAGTAAACATGAGCGTCTCCAAGGTAATTAACGTTTCTCAACTTCTTGGGAATAAAGTGAAACCGACAAATGAGCGATTTGGATTATGGCTGTTGGCAGAAAATTTGTGCAACAATAATCTGGTGACAGATATTGGTAATATTTGTTATTCCGAAGGGGAACAGATGCTGACTGGTGGACTACACACACCAATTACAGAACCATTTTGTGACAATATTATGTTGGTTAAAATTTGCGACCTTTCTGACGCCGAACAAACATCTGTAACGATTTTTGCTACTCTATCCACGTTGGATGGGCGCCACTGAAACGACTTCTGTTTTACAAAAGACTGAAACGTCTTTTTTCTACATTAAGGCGCTAGTGAACATCTTTTGACATAGCTAGGGGTCTATTCCTGGGTTAGAGCAATGAGAAGTGGGGGGTAAATCGAATTCTGTTTGCAAACCAAAGTTAAGCTAAATCAAATAGGCGCCACCATGTCCTGAGATAATTACGATAATTGCAAAGCACAGTTCTAAAGGCGGACGTGGAAACCCAAAGATAAAATGATCGCCTTCGTTAACAAAAACCTGTCTTAACAAAATAAGACGCAGCTCCTGTAAGAAATTGCAAAGATTAAATAAATAAAAAAGTAAAACACCATTTGTGTCCTATAAAAGTATATAAAAATAAAAAAATGTATATCCAATATAATATTGGCACCAAACTATTACCCAGAATTTTACTTTTGTGTATATTGTGTATTTAGATTTGATCGCATTTGACCAAAATAAAAGCTTTAAATTTGAACTATTTGTTTACTAAAAAAGACTCTTTCAAAATATCGGAACTTTTTAACAAAAAAATTGTCATTATCAACTATAACAAAGTTAAAGTTTTGACTTATTTTCTGAAAACAACCAACTATACTTTAAACATGACTTGTTATAAATATTAGAGTGATAAAATTTATAAGCATAACACACTGAATTACGTTCTAACCTGGGCAGATCTTTTCAGGTAGATTACAATTAATGGAATCTTATATAACGTGGATTTGAACTTTCATATTTACGTTTAATAATTTATGTACAGATAAGGCTGTTCACAAAAATAGGAATGTTTCGTTTAAATTCCAGTACAGCTGCACGAAGCATCTGCTTTCAAAACAACATCTGTCAACTGTGCAAGACAAAAAAAATGACGTCGAAAACATACGTTGAATTTATCAAAGGTTCAAATGGAACAAAGCTTGTTATTATAGAAAACTATGACAAAATTTAATTCTGTGGCTTATAAAACCAGTTCAACAATAATTGAAACTTACTCAACCTACATGTTGTAACCATAATAGCAAGTTTCCGTGCTCTAACCTTTTAAACACATGCAAGAAATATCTTAAAAGTAATAACGAACCAAAACTGCTTTTGTTGTTTCACGATGCATTGGGATGGAAATTACGTCCTCCAAACAAAATTATCAGCCATTCCTAATTAAATATGACTGCATCCAAATTACATCCATAATTTCTAATCGACTGTTCCCAAATGACGGTAATTCTAAATTTTTAGATCCTACATGACGAATTATATTTGTTCCATTCTTCGTTGTCGCCCTAAATAAATTAATTCAAATTACATAAGATCGCAAAATGTATACTTTACCAACCGTTAGTAGAAGATACCTCAACAGTTAATAGTTGATGCAAAGTTTGCCAGCCTCTAGCCGAAAATACATCTTAATCAAACTATTGCCAGCGGCCGACTGACTTGTCGAAACTAGAACCGAGTAGTCGCGACGTGAGAGGCGCGTAATACGAAATAAACAACTCGAGATGCGCTTGGAACTAGCTTTATGTGGCACAGATATATTAATACAAGTAGATCACTAAGGAACGATGCACACTTAGCGCATTATTCTGGTAATTCTATGCAAATAATTATTATTGAAAATAAAAATTTTACACATCTGTAAACAAAAGGATGTTTATCTAAAAAAAAAGAAATTTGAGGTGCATTTAACAGCTATCTACGAAAAAAGTTCGACCGATTTGTTTCCGTTAGGCATGGTGTTAAAGCTAAGCTTCCGTTTTCTCTGGAAATCACTAACAAGATGGGCCAGAGAGTATAAGAAATTATCGGAAAAAAAAACCTCGAATGCATTAATAAAAATTTCCAAAATCCTATATGTGTTCCATACAAAGTGGAACTAGCAGATGTTAAGTTGGAAACTTTATTGGAGGAACTACCAAATATATTAGACGAACTCGAAAAAGATTATTACTATCTTTCTGACATGGATGTAACCCAAGATTTTGCTGGCATATTTAGCAAGATCGAGATGTGTAATTATTTAACTACAAAGCATAACTTTTGCTATAAGGGAGAATACGAAGAAAAGTGTAATATTATAGTTGACAACGATAAAACTGCGGGAATTGATTGTTTAACATGGCTTACAATTAATGCAAGAATTAAGATATACAACAAATTTGTGTGTCAGACAACAAGTCCTGGTGTTAATAAACAACTTGGCGATCATATACTAGATTTTTTACATTGTCCAGATGTACGTTTATGGGAAACATTTGCGTCTACTTTGGCCAAAGAACATGGTATTACGCGATTGGAAGCGACAATATACAACTGTACAATTGGAAGCTATGTCAGTGCGGAACGGGTGTATAAACCCTTAAAAGACTGTTTAACCTTATTGAAAGATAGTAAGTTATACTTCCTAAAGGCGCCAATGTAATCGGTACCACTTGCCAAAATGTGGAGTTAGCTATCGGATAAGCTACAAAATAGTTGCTGTTTAGTGTATAATAACCTGCTACAGTACGTGTATTGGGGGAATGGCAATACAAAGAAATTGACGGGCTTGCAAATTAAGTTGTCCGAAAAACCAGAGGAAAGAGAAAAATTGATAAAGTATGTGCTTTCGGCTTTTAGTTTTAACTATTTACCTGTAAATTATTTGGAGATAGTAGAGGAGGAAGATAGCCAAGATAAAATAAAAATCTTACCTAGTGCCACACTAAAGCAGGTAGTTCATATTTTACACAATCTGCAACACCATATTCTACAATTCCAAAAGAAATAGTCATTTTGGAATTAGGGTTGATAGATATGCCTAACATTCGTCCAGAGGTTGTACCACAACGCGTAAATATTGGCAGTAAACTCAATCCGTTAACGCTAAATGAAATTGTCCCATTATGCACGCCATACGCTGTAAGTGGAAGAAAAACACAACTGGAATTAGAGGAAATGAATGCAAAAAAGCGAAAGCTGGACTACATGGAAAACACTGCGACAATACGCGAACAATACAAAGATGTGTTAGACAAAGAACATCTTATTAGAGAAAATGAGGAAGAATTAAATAATTATTTTATGTGTCGATGGACTGACTTAGATACATCTGGTTTCTACAAGTTGTATGCATTTGTGGTTAGTAAAAAAGACCCTTTCAGTTATGTAGGCGACCTTGCGGAAAAGGATGGTACTAAATCCGTATATTTATTAAAAGGTTCTTCTAAAAACGTATTTATCGAAATGGCGGATAACATAGACGACCTAAGAAATGCGGGTTTTGTAACCTTTGCGTACACCACACGCAAAGGGGTTCCGTTATACATTGTATATTTGCCTAGTAAAGAACTTTTCGGGTCATTTAAAACCGAGGGTCTTACAACCTATAACAACCATATATTTCCAAAAGTGGTGGACACGCAACTGTGCAACAGTGAGTGGGGGAATAAGGATTTCTCCAATACCGACAAGAAGAAGTCGATCAAGCTAACAAGATACGTATGCAGGATATAGTGAGAGAGTCGCGATTAAAAGATTGTTACAAGCTGCAAGAATTATACGAAGGAATGAATCTGGTTGTCGGTGGAATCAAAGAATTTATACATAGAGGCAAACTTCGGTACATTTTACAATTCAAAAACCTAGACAGTCTTTAGGTATCAAACTATTGGCTAGAAAAGGATATAGAGGACTTAGGTGTTGATTTAAATTTTAAGCTGCGAATAAAATTGGATAAAATTAAAACCACTCCAAACAAACAAAAAGAAAGGATTGTTTTCTGTGTATAACTTTGTATTAAAATTAAGTTTAAATGACTCCATGCTTGGTATTAAATATTTTGATATTTTGTTACGTATAATGTCAGAATATACATTTTAGAATAGTATTACATTGTTCTTTATTTATAAAAGGCTATGACGTCACCACGAAATAGCAGTCGCACAGAAAGGGGTGCGAATGGGTAAAGGCGCGCATGGGTAAGGGTACGCACGGGCAGGGTGCGCATGGGCAGGGAATGCGCGCGCAGGGGTGCGCATGATCTGGGATGTGTCTGGGCGTACACGCGGGAAGCAGAAACTGACAGTCACCAAGCATCTAATTCTTTATTTTGGGTGGTATGGAGTACTTACCGGTGTATGTATCCGAAGTAAAAAACACGATTTGTACACGCAGCTTATTAATAAAATTAGTTTATCGAGCGAAGATGACAAGCGTAACGTCATTCCTAATAGTACAGCAATCTGCGCATGGGGGGTATAAAGATATAAGATAATTGTTTATATTTGTATAGATTTTGTAAATCTATTGTATATATTAGTTTTCAAATGCCATAATTTTTAAGTTCTTCGCCCACCTTCCGAATCTCTCCTGTTTCTATCTCGGTTGACAGAATATATGTGTTACCTCCACGTTGTGTTCGCGGGATACAGCGGTTTTAGATTTCTAGGGAAATGGTTGGCTAAAGCATATGTCTTGGGTAGCGAAAGAATTAAAACTTCTATGTACGTAGCACCAGTCATGGGGAAATGGTAGAAATGTTAAACCTATAAAGGCGATTAGTAATTGCGGTTTAGAAAAATAGTAGTTTTCTTGGACTAAATAAAATAGCTTTGATTGATTAATGTATATGGTTACATATTCTCGTACACATCCACAAACATCTGCTTACGTCCGCATACGGACATGGCGATGCCGGTAGTTTTTGTTTAACAAATAGTAGGAAAGATACGTTAGGTGTTAGTGTGGAAACCCATCGGATCGTTGGATTCAAAAAGAACAGTGCGGCGGAATGTATGGTGACCCCCGTTAGAATAATCGAAAGTGGTTAATCGGTCGTATTAGCTGTTTAAATATGCGAAAGTGTAAAAGCCTACATAAACAAAATTTAATTATCAGACAAAAAAGTGCGCGATGTGCTATACTTTTAAAGAAAGTATAGAATGGTGCTTTGCATCGGTCCTAGCAGTAAAAAAAGGGGCGACTGATTTTTTCAAGCAACTACAAGAATAGCTGTAGCGCAGAGAAGGGGTATGCATGTATTATACAGCGCACTGTTAGTTTACGGGTAGCTCGAATGTGTATTTGATTACGACTTATAGATCCCTCGAAGGTTTAAACAATTTTGAGCCCATTGTCGTTTGAAAAATGTTTGGAAATTATCAGAACAGGAGCGGGTCGAAGTATAAGTTAGATGGATGATTGACCGAGTTTTTTATACCTTTTACGAGGGAATCGGAAGTTAACAGACATCGAGCATCTAATTCTCTATTTGGGCGATATCGAGTACTTACCGGTTCTAGAAATAATTACGTGCTACCGAGCGCTATGCGGAAGATTTGGTTCTAGGAAATGAGTAACCTACAAAAGTACGGAATACTTGGTATTAATGCTAATTGGTTTAGTGATTGCGCTTGTGCACTCTTCGAGTGTCTTCGGCAATCTTTGGTTGTTTCCAAAGAAAATATTTAAACCTACCAATTCTAAAATATGACATAGAAGTTATTTAAAATTAAATTGCTTTATTAGGATGTTTTCTGTAGACAACAAGTTTGGTTTTCCCTTAGTAAAGGTTTAAAGTGTTTTATTAAGTTTTTGTTTATAGTAGCACTGCATCTTCTACAGCACGACTTGCAACCAATTTGTGTGCGCGTGCTACAACCCTTTCGGATTTTTAATATGCACGCCATGCGATTATTGATCCGTATAACATGGAAGACGTGTCCGATGTTTCTACCAACTGCATTCACAGCATGGGCGATGCGAACCGGGTGCATGCTTTGGTGCTAAATGTACTGGCCGAGCAGCAAGGATTGACAAAATATGACGTCATTTAGTTCCCCGCTGAATCCTCAACTACGTTCGGCTGTCTTCGGAAACCTTCGGTTTGCATTCTATAGGGTAGATAAAGCAGGTATGCTACAGTAAACTTTTTAGTTTATAAGTTAGTTCGCTTACAAGTTTAACCAAAGTCCTATAGTGCGGATTTTGTTTTGTACTAATTGGTGTTTGCAAATAAATTTAGTTCTATTTTAATAAAAAAATGTAAGCCTACCTTAAATTTTTAATATGAGGAAAAATCACTACACGAAACGATTTGTTTAAAATTTCGACAAACTTACACAAAGCGTGCGGAACTAATAGACTTTACTAATCAGATCGCGTTATATACGGCTTGAAATAATTAACCGTTAATCGATCTGTATTACAAAATGAAGTTTGCATTTCCCTAGTCAAGGACGTACTAGAAAGTACATTGTGTGAATCCTCAGCAATTATACGTGAATTTTCTAATGCACGACATTGAAATATATTTTTCAAACATATAGTCAATAATAAACAGAAAGGTCTACGCTACTTTCACTCCTACTATACATAATGTAAAGCAATTAGTTTTGGAAAAGAAATGTATTTTCCAAAGTACATATTTAGCGTTGAGCATATAATTATTTGTAACGTACTTAGTAATTAGGAAAATGTTAAACCAGAAATTGATAACTGTTTAAAATTTTAAAAAGCCGCGTTTTTGAATATTTTAAAAACAGCACATTACTATTTGAAAATGGTTTTAAATATTAAACACTTATAGCTTATAAAGAACTCACTTCTAAAATCCCCGCAGTTTTAGATTTTTCAGGAAATGGTTGTTTAAAGCATGCAAAAATTTTGAGGTTTGAGACTTTTAAAAGTGTAACTTTGTAAAGGGTGGTCGGATTTTAAATCTGTTTGCAGACTCAGATTCTGCGTAAAGTTCTAGGTTAGTTTGGTGTGTCGTATGTCTAAAAATTTTATAAGGACGGTTAGAAGTCGCTGCCTGCAGAAAACGTAAAATGAGGGTAGCTCCCTAGGGGATGATGCAATCTAAAAAATTCCTAGTGATTTGGGTAGCTAAGAAAAATCTAATATTAGTTGATACCAAACAAAATAGGTTTATCTCGAAAGATGAAAAATGGCTAGTCGAAGAAAACTAATTGTTAGGTTATAGAGCAAAGAGCAAAATTTAAAGCTTCAGGACTTTAAAAGTGTAACTTTGCAGGGGGTGATCCGATTTTAAATTTGTTTGTAGATTCAAATTCTGCGTAAAATTCTAGGTTAGTTTGATGTGTCGTATGTGTTGTATGCATGTGTTCGTTGCATGGTTTGTATGTATTATTTAAAGCCATAGTCATAATTATGACGTATTCATTATGTACGCAAAGTTTGTTTTTCTAAAATCGATCAAGAAGGTTTACTGTCTTAGCTCAAAATCGAGTGTCAAAGTACACTATTCCGGTATACGTCAAAAAAGGTACTTTCCCGGTCTAGACCTCATTTTAAACAATATAATGAACTCCAACAAGCAATCTTATAAAGTATACACAAGTGAATTATTTTACTAAAAAGTATTACACCTATACTACGTACACGTATAGTACAACTATTATTTATTTATATATACAGTAATGTTTTAATTTGTACAACCATAAAATAGTGGCTGAACTTTTCCATAAAAGCTAGAGGCACTACTGATGTCTATTGTTAGTAATTGTTCTGCATACACTCGGCGGTGAATGTTTTTTTGAAAATTTTATTTGCTACGTGTTACTTTATTTGTATAGAATTCATCTATATATCCATTAGCAATGTTTGAGGATTTCCATCCTCCATGCCGCTTTAATGCAGATAAATCTGCCCTAATGTTGATCAAAATTGTGGCGAAGGACCTGCGGAAGCACTGTCGTGTGTATTCATTAGCATTGGATAAATTTAAATAGTTTGCTAGAATTTGAAGCATTTTTCCAAACTGATGTATAAAACTACTTGCTTGCAACTTTTGCCTTTTAAATATTTAAAAAAGAAGCAGCAACTTTCAAAGTTCTGTGGACGACGTGCAATATATTTCCGAGACAGAGGCATATACGTTTCATTTATCACAACCAAGGCGGTATGTGAGAAAAGAATGAAGTAGAATAGTACGGGAACAGAGGAAATGACGGTCTACAACTACCAAAACCAGGAGAGGAGACAAAAAGGATGTTGGAGAAGAAGAAGGGTAGGAAAGGTGAGTGTCATTTAACCAGCTGACACGATTACCTTACATGTGATTATTCTCCAATGCTCAACCCGAAGGTACTACATTGGCCAGGACGCGAGTTTTTTTTTTACCTGAAAAATTTGGAACTTTGCCGAACCCTTGCTGGGACATATACTACGGCATGAGGGAATAGTGCGTAATATATTAGAAGCAGAGATAGAAAAAAGAGAAGCGGAGGGAGACCTAGGTTAGACTACTGCGCACAGAAAATGAAAGATGTAGGCTGTAGGAATTTCAGGGAAATGTGTATGCTAGCTCAGAATAGAAATCAGTGGAGGTACGCATCCAAACAGTCCCAAGATGGATAAATTAATGACGAAAAAAACGACTGTACTTAAACATGATGATTATTATAAGCAGCTACACTATTGGTTGGTTTACTGGAAAACTATTAATTCGGCAAATGTCTAAGTGTTGTGGGATCTTGGCAGCCGCAGGCTGCTTAACCCTCTTCACTAAAACTCGGTATAAAATTATAAAACGATAGAAGGGGAACCGAGCCATATACAGGCTGTGTGAAAATTTCAGGTAGGTGTGTAGGCTAGATCAGAATATAAATAAGTTCAGGTACGTGTCCCACCAGTTTTGAGGCGGAGAACCTAATGACGAAAAAAAAAGCGCAGATAAATCTGATGCTTATTATAAACAACTACAGTTGTTGGCTGTGAAACATCTGCAACTAATGTTGACTGTGCGAAAAGATATATTGGAAAAAATATTAAATCGGTAAATGTTCAAGTGTTGGGGGAACTTGGCAGTCACAGGCTGTTTACCCCCCTTTACAACCCTACATGTGATTTTTCCAATGCTCCACCCGAAGGTACTACATTGACCTTACATGTGATTTTCCAATGCTCCACCCGAAGGTACTACATTGGCCAGGAAGCGAGTTTTTTTTTACCTGAAAAATTTGGAATTTTGCCGAACCCTTGCTGTTCTAAGCAAGGTAGTGATCTTTAACGTGCGTGACAACACTCACACACGGGACCTCCATTTTACTTCTCATCCAAACGAGGGTGTATTTTCAAGAAAAATGCTCGCCTAACATTTTTCAAGCGGACAGTGTCGGGATTCGAACCCGGGACCTTGGGCATAGTAGTCACGCACATACCAATTACGCCACCGAACCCCCCTACAACCACTGAATGTCGGAGAAATAGGGTATATAATTGTAAAACAATAAAAGGGGACCGAACTGCATCTAACAAGAAAAAACAGCGCCTATGATGAAAGACAACAAACATAGAAACAAGAAGAAAATTGTTGAAAACATAGGTGTGGAGCACAGCACAGTATGCCTATGAAATACGATCATTAGGAAAAGCAGACAGAAAAGCAGTAGCAGCCTTGTGGGATGCTGTGCTTCAGATGTATGGGGATGATAGCATGGACAGACAAAGTTAATAACAACTAGGCTATAGAAATAGTAGGGGGAACAAGGATATCTGTGGAGGAAAGAATAGGAGAAATAGAAGGGCAGAATACGTTCTAAAGCATTTTTGGGGAATAGTATGGGATATATTACAAGCAGGTAAATATAGACCTAAATCAGATGGTGATAGATGCAGAGTGTGCAAATTTCAGGAAAATGTGTAGGTTAGTTCGGGATAGGAAACCATGATGGTACGCGTCTAACCAGTTCTAGGACTGAAGACCTAATGATGATAATGTGATTTATTTTAACAAACAATTACAAACGAAAATGAATACTTGGAGGTAGTTAATACGCTGACTATATACGATTTGATTTAGAGTAGGCTATGTTCTTTAGTGTTTACTTAACTTTACATATATACGTTTAATTGTATAAGAAATAAGGTCTATCTATGCTTGCTTTGGATGTCTTTACAAGCTTTAGAATTATTTTCGAGCACTTACCCATTGGGGCGTTACGGGCGTCAGAATTTGCGTAAAATTGTGCTTTTGAATATCTATTTGCTCTTATTTAAAAGAGCTTTTAATATTAGCTCGAGAACTTTCTTTAAACACCCTTCGTCGACAAAGTCGTTAAAAAATTCGTTATCTTCAACTAGTCAATTTTGAACATAGAACCGCAGTTATTATATTTCTGAATTTTACAATAAAATTTTCTACAACACACATAAAACAAAGAATTTTGACTCGTACGCCTCCATTAAATTACAAATTAAGAGAGGTAATAACATTTTAGGCCTCGAATAGAAGACTAATATTTATAATCATGTTTACCTATTCAGTAATTCAAATATTTTATGTAACATAAAATCTAAAATTAATAACGAAGTTTGGGTTAAGGTATAATTTGGCCTTTGGCTTTCTATCGGTAAATTTATTTTTTGCCGGCGTATATTTTTGCTTCAATTACTTTATACTGAGATTTTCGTTTGACTTACGTTACGCACATGGCTGAAAGAAAACTTAATTTAATTTTTAAATCACTTTATTTCTCAAGAACTTTTTAAATTATAGTGGCGTTAAGGCTTTCAACCGGTTGGGGGACAATAACGATTGTATTATTAATTATATTCTAACGCATTCTAATGTACGGGGATGGTATTTGCAGTTAAGTGGTATTAAATAGGTACATATATCCCGTTCTGTGTGAATATTAAAATCTGCTGGTCAATTTAAATGAATGCATGTTCCACACTCGACTATAATTATTTAATGTACATTTCAATTTGTAAAATTCATAATTAGAGTTTTCAACAGATTCAAACACACGGGTGCACATCATGCTATATTCCTGTTGTTCTAATGTCGGTAGAAACGGGAACGAAAGGTAATTGTTTTTAAATTAAAAGAGTGTCAGTCGGACCGTGCTGAAGCTTGAAGAAGATACACCTCTACTGCAATAAGTTCGATTTGCTAATACTTGTTTTATTGTGGTAACTCTGAATTGCTAGTCAAACGCTGGCTAAGAGGAACGACAATAATATGTTCCACTGTATCGAGCCTGTTTTGTTGAAAAGTTCCTAGTGCACGCCAGAGCAGAGTAGTAAGAACACGTTCCCAAATGCGGTTTGAGCCGCTGGACAGTTGACTGTTCGGTCAAACTGCTGCGAATCGCTTACGGGAAACTGATTTTATTGGTATTAATAACAAGGTCTATTATATGCTTGACAATGCGTATGTTTTGTGTATACATAAATCAGCGCGTGCAACGATGAGATACAATTTGATGTACTCATTGAATACCAGTCCTGAACGTGATAATCAGAGAAAAATAATTCTTGGCCTGAAAGTAAGCTTATAAACGAATATTTTCAATAGAGATATTAAGTTGTAATTATACTGTTGGGACTTTTAACCCGCTACTGCTCTTATGTTAGATATAGTTTGGCCTAGGCAATTTTTATCGAGGGAAATGTCCAAAAGCTCTTTGTATAGGTACTGCAGACGCGAACGCACTTAAAAGTAAATTACAGATTTGAAATAGCATTTATTCTTTGACGCTTTAGAAATTTACAAGTGTTTTAATAGTCGTTTATAATTAGACTAAAACTTCAATTTTGATTTAAAAGAGTATGTAAATGCAACGTTCTCTACTTGTAAATGTCTTGGTCAAACTGCTGTGCAGTAGCCAGTTAGCATGTATAAGAATTATTTCCTCCCGGCCACCTTAGTTAAATTAATAGATCATGTAAGGGGGTTATCAATTTTTGGGAAGGATTGATTCAATGGTCAAAATTGTACCAGAACTTAATACCAAGTGCTTGGTTATAGTGAAATGAAATTGAAGAAATAAAGGCTATTTCAATTATTTCTCCTGAAGATGCTTATGGTGAAGCTCATTTTATCGATTCCTGTGAGCGCGATAACACAGGTCGATATATAGTTTCTCTATCGTTTAACCCTAGTGTTATATAAGAGATGTAATAATCATCGTATAACATATAAAAGCTACATTTATTTAGAAAGCCGTTTATCATAAGTTCCTGATAGTCAAAGAATTTATTATGGATTCCCTCGTGAATCTCTTACTCTAAGCCATAGGGCCTTAACTGAAAAGACTATTACCTCTGTAACGGGCATTTTAATAGTTTAACCTTTTCCGCTTTACCAAATTTGTAAATACATTTCTGCAACTACTATCTCTTGTTTTATATTTATTAACTCGTGGGTATTACTTTAAAAGTAGATAAGTTGAAGTTTGATTTTCAATAATAAATAAAGTGCAATGAATTGTAAATAGGATTATTCGTACTTATTGAAAATGATAAACCGTTGTAATTAATTAGTAGATATGATTGTTGCATTCACGTTTTGGATGTTCCTTATGTTATTAACGAGTCGAGATAATAAGTCGATACGCGGTTGGAATAACAACGATTGATATATCTACAGACGAACAGTTGTAGTTTGTCCTTTGTTCCTATATGTTAATTACGTTACGTTGGTAGTTTGTTGCTCGTTCCTATAGATTGTTTACGTTGAGAAGACTGTTTGCTGTTTGCTTTGAAACGTATGAAAACAGATGAGGAGTGTTAGTTTCGTGTTTGGTTTTCTACATATTAATTACGTAAAAGGTACTGTTTGCTTTTACTTTTGAAGAGAGTGTGGAAAAACGCGATGTTGTTTGTTGAAGCCAAGCTCGTTTTTCACTAAATAAACTGTGATAAAATACAAAGAACGGTATATAATTTGTTATAAAGTGCTTATAATGTATATTTAAAGTGGTTTTGGGTATTGGTAATATTTACTCGTTCGGGGTACCCAATGTGAAATCTGCAAAATCGCTCTTTTTATTTTTACGAGGTCGTTCTAAATGTCTATGTGGTTGGCGCGGAGTTTGAATTGGTAATCATAACCTATTCAATTATATTCCTAGGTGTTTAATTCTTGTATAATGTTGGACGAAGAACAAAATTCCGTGATCACTGTTGCACCTACAGAGGTAGAAAGAGCTCCCGATCTTATTCGAATTCCGACGCGTGATAATGTCTGCTGCTAACACCAGTGAAATACGTAGGTGTGATTAGGGTAACGTGTGATAAGTTTCATCAACACCCTCCCAGTAAAGGGTGAAGTGCTTCGCTAGTGCAGGACCTCGTGAATCCCACACTTCAAATGCAAGGAAACGTTCCTGAAGGACTTTCTGTAAGTTGAACTATTTCCTACTTGTTTTACTTTAAATACCTGTCCGTTGCTTTGCCACACCTTTGGCGTTCTGAGACTTTTACAATAGACTTGCGTGCGATTAAGAAAAAAAAAGAAAGGAAAAAAATCAATACTACTGAATTACTCATACCAATTGTGTCTTATCCATTTATATTTTGTTAAAATTTTATCTGCTTTATGTCTAATTGGTGTGTGAGGAAACGTTTCTGCTACTCCCCAATATTACCTCACTTTGTACTAAATATTTTTGTATTGGTTTTACCGTTGTTATATTATATAGTTTATCTAAACAGTTTTTATTTTACATTCTACTAAGTACTGAATAACTTAGACTGTGCATTGCTACTATGCTTTTTCTTTATTTCAGGTTTGCAGGACTAATCTTTTTTATTGCAGGTTTGCTATTCTAATTTTTTTTATTGCAAGTACTGTTACTAATTCCTTGCAGCCGCGTACCTTATATGTTGGTAGCATAAATTTGACGAACCAACGTGGCTGCCCCGATAATAACGTCACAGAGATTTTGGCGCCCAACGTGGTTGCCACGAAAAAAAAACGTAACAGAGATTTTGGCGCCCAACGTGGGGCCACGAAAAAAAAACGTAACACCTCATACTGTCATTAATAAACAGACTGGCAGTACTACAAACCCGCGCGTTGTTTTCTACGGTTCCGCTCCTGATTCAACAAGATTTTCGATAAATGAGAGATTATTTACCGGTTCCAAACTACAACGGGAATTGCCAGAAAAAATTATCTCATTTCGATCCCATTCAGTTGCAGTTTGCGCGGACATTCACATGAGGTACCATCAGATTTTAGTTAAAATTCAGGACTGTTAATTTCAACACATAATTTAGCGTCCTCTCAACGAATCTCTTACTTATGGTCTCACTCCTTCTTTTTTTGGTTCAACGAGTACTTAGCAGTTGACTATTAACGATGGCAATGCTAATCCTTTAGCTTTACAAGCTCTCCAAAGTCACACGTCGTTAAACAACTCCAATTTGAATTGATAAAACTACTTTCTTTCGGACAATTCCAATTGAGGAAATAGTCTTAGTAAAAAACAAGTTTTTCAGTTTTATTGTTAAGTTGGTCCTAAGAGTTATACTACAACGAATACACGTGCAGCAAACACGCATCAAAAATGTGCAAATACACAATCATAACCCAAACAATATGTTTCGAATTCACAGTATCACTGGTGATTTCTTTTGCAGTATTAATATTATCTTTATAACCATTAATACGGAACTATCTTAAAAAGAGGATACCTAGTCCAAAACTTTACAACTTTTTGGTATTACTATATTAGTGACAAATAATTTTGTCTAGTATTAAAGAAATAGTTCAAGGGTAGTGAACGGAAATTGAATTGTTGGCTATTTTACAAAAAGAGAAACCAATAATTGGTATCTCTGTGGTTACAGCTCGTCGGACTGGCGCATTTCTTCCTGCAAAATAACCAACAAAGCTCTTGCATTATATGAAAATCGTGGTGTATTAATAAATACAAAACATTTCTCAACCGCCTTTTATACTCAAATGTAAACAATTAAATATCGGTGATTTCTTCAAATCTCCAACATTATAGTAAAGATGGCGTTCCACACAAGGTTTAATTATAACTAGTCTATTACAACTGATTTGAAAATAAAAAAATGACATTTTACTCACTTTAACATTGGCGAACCTTCTAGGAAAATATCACACCTAATGTTCATAAGTTGGTCGACAGAAGCTAATTCGCTTCAAGCTTAATAGTGACAAATAATAGTCGGTAATAGATCATTTGTTTATTTTCACCTTTTGTCATAAACCAATTATTATTAAATTTTGCCTGGTAATGCGATTTTTACTATAATGTCGAAAATTTGAAGAAGCCACCGATAGTTAATTTTTACATTTGAGTATAGAGCGGTTGAGAAATGTTTTGTATTTATTAATACACAACGATTCCCATATAATTCAAGAGCTTTGTTGGTTGTTTTGCAGAAAGAAATTCGCTAGTCTGATGAGTTGCGACTACAAGCGAACCGGTCATTGGCTTTTCTTTTTGTCAAATAATCAGCAATTCAACATTTGTTCACTATGTTTGAACTACTTTTCTAGTACCAGACGAAATTATTTGTCACTATTATGCAAGAAGAAAATTAGCTTCTGTCGACCAAGTTCCCATTATCGTTAGGTGTATTACGTTTTTAGAAAGTCGCTAATGTTATAGTGGGTAATAGGTCATTTGTTTATTTACACATTGCTATATTAGGACTTTGTAAAAGTTTAGATGCTATGCATATTTCGCTTAAAATTTCACACCAAAGCGCAACACTGCAAATGAAATTATATTTAGAAATTATAGTTGCCGTGGATTTGCCTTTTATCATCGTTTCGCTGCTTCTCACTTTGTTCAACGTAATATCTATGAGGGCAGTTGGGTAAGTCGTTTTTTTTATAGGTTTTACGTCACCTGTACGACCTTTCTAACGAACTCTGCTGACACATTTAACAGTTAGAGAAATGGTATGTTGTTTTAACGTTTCCTCTCGGGATGTAGAAAAGAAAAACACCAAAATTTCTTGAAACAATGTAAAAATATGGCACAATTCTCCAGATTTGTTTCACGCATCGTTAACACTAAATTTAGGGTGTGGCGTGAACAAAGAACAAAAAATTCTTTAATGAATGCACGCTTTTCGCGTTGGTCCTATTTTATAATTTTGGCCATGTGTATTTTCTACTTTTAGTTAACATTGTTACATGCCAAAAATCGGTTATGTATCACTTTGGCGTCGCCGTGGATCAATGTAGTAAGCGTAAGACTACGGATTCCAAGGTCCTGGGTTCGAATCTTGACACGGTCGACTGCTTGAAAAATGGCAGATGTGCTTTTTCACAAAAATTACGCCCTCGTTCGGATGACAGGTTAGATGGAGGTCCCGTGTGTGAGTGTTGTCACGCACGTTACCTGCCTGGAACGGCAAAATGGTTCGGCAAAAACCTAAATCTCCAGGCAACAAAAAACTTGCCTCCTGGCCAATGTAGTACCTTCGGGTGGAGAATTGGAAATGAAAATGCAATATGTATCATCTTTAGATTAAGTATAAATATGTGAGTAAATTCCCGCGAATATTTTCAAATAAACTTGTTAATTTCCGTCATTTCGGACAGTCGCGTTTGCGCAGGCGCGGTGATCGCAGTGCGTTGAATACGACGTCATTAGCCACAACACTTCGAAGCCGAGAACAGCTACCAGTGTCGTGTATCCGTCTTTTTTCTTTTTTAGAATGTAGGTTATATTATATCTTTATGTCGAGTACCTTTACCTGTATCCTTCTTGCCTTACCTACGTACGAGCAATAGAGGAGGGACGAATAAGAATTTGGACTCAAAAATGGCGTGATGTAACCCACACCAAAAAACAAGGAATAGGCCATGGAATATAACTGCAAGTCGCGTTTTGGGTGAGTACTTGCTTTATTTATATTATAGATTAAGAATTGTATCACTTTTAAACGTGTTTGGTATTTGATACAATTTGTAGCGTAATCATGTTATATTAAACGATTGCGCAATAGCTTGAAAACGCGGGACACGTATGAGTGGCGTCCTACGTTGGACACACGCAATTGTTTAATATAACATGAATACGGTGCAAATTGTATCAAATACCAAACACCTTTAAAAGTGATACAATTCTTAATCCATAATATAAATAAAGCAATGTACTCACTTAAAACGCGCCTTGCAGATATATCCCAGGGCCATTTCCTTGTTTTTTGGTGTGGGTTACATCACGCCATTGTTGAGTCCAAATTTAGTCGTCCTTCCTCTGTTGCTCGTACGTAGGTAAGGCAAGAAGGTACGTAGTACTCGAAGTATAAGGAACCACATCCTGGAAACGACGATACACGACGCAGGTAGCTGATCGGTTTCGAAGTCTCATGTAATGATGCCGCATACAACGCGCACTTGGCCATTCACCCGCGCTGCGCATTTTGCGCAAACGCAACTGCCGGAATGACGGAACAAGTTATTTGAAAATATTCGCATTTACTCACATATTTATCTAATCTAAAGGCTGATACATAGCCTGCATGTAACAACATTCCTCTAATATGTTTAAACAAGTTCCGTTTATCCAGTCCTTGAAACATCCTGCACTAACAAAAGCCTTAGGAAAATACTTATAGGTATGTAACTACTCATCCTTCTCAGTGGTTACGCATTATAAAATCATACATTACTCAGTTTTACTGACGTGTGGTGTACAATCTAATACTAAAGTAAAAGATTTTGCGTCTTAATTTTAGTAAGTATTATGTTTCGAACGTCATTGGTAGATGGCCGCGCTTAAAGCCAAATGTTAAGCTGGAGCTCCACCCCCTCGTGACGTCGCTTATTTCGCGCTTGCGCGATGTATTATCGACTTTGTAACTGTATTTATCGACGTTTTTTTAACTGTATTTATCGAATTTTTAAATCATAAGAAGGTAAGGCAAGAAGGATACAGGTAAAAGTACTCGAAGATAAAAGGGAACCTACATCCTAAAAAAGAGAAAAGACAGATACACGACGCAGGTAGCTGTTCTTGGTTTCGAAGTCTCGTGGCTAATGATGTCGCATTACACACCGCGCACTTGCGCCATTCACTCCGCGCCTGCGCATTTTCTTGCGCAAACGCAACTGTCCGGAATGACGGAAAAAACAAGTTTATTTAAAAAAATTCCCGAGGATTTACTCACATATTTATACATAATCTAAAGGTGATACATAGCCGATTTTTGGCATGTAACAACATTCCTCTAATATGTTTAAAACAAGTTCCGTTTATCCAGTCCTTGAAAATCCTGCACTAACAAAAGTTAGGAAAATACTCTTTAGGTACGTGTAACTACTCATCCTTCTCAGTGGTTACGATTATAAAATCAAGGAACATTACTCAGTTTTACTGACGTGTGGTGTACAATCTAATACTAAAGTAAAAGATTTTGCGTCTCTAATTTTAGTAAGTATTATGTTTCGAACTTTCTGACCCTTACTTAAATAGCGCAAAATTAATATCTTTTTTTTGTACTCTCTCTCTCTCTCTCTCTTTTTTTATCTCCCTCTCTTTCACTCTCTCCCTCTCCCTGTCTCTCTTTCTCTAACCGATTGTTGTTTTAAATATAATAAACACTTCCAATCTGTTGGATTATTAGATGATGGACATTCAGACTTGGTTGTGTTAGTATAATCTTTTTGTTTAATTTCTACCTCTTTTTCAGCTTCTCGTTCAGGCACCTCATCAGGATTCTCCTCAATTTCTGGTGTGTTACACTAGTTCTTCTGTTTCTTTGCTGGTAGATTCAGCACTTGAAGTGGATGGTAGTACAAGGAACCTTTAATTGATCCGGAGGCTTTCTGCTTTTCATTTTTATTGGTTTGTCTTTTCTGCGATAAGTGCTTCCTGATAACCGTTTTCGCTTCGAATTAGTCATCCTAGAAATGATATGTAATGGTTAAAGGATTATTAATGAAATTATTAAGATAATTCAGTGTGAAAGTATATTCACAGTATTATACGTGCATGAAATTTAGTAAAATGTAAAGACATCTTCTCGACAAATACAAATACACACACTAACTATAACAAAACGTGTACACAAAAGTGTGGATGTCGATGCAAAATGCAAGAGCAATACTGAAAACTGAAATCGATTATTAAGCTACCCATTGAGTGCAATGAACTGTCAAAACATTAGAACACAGTAATTGGTTACACATCTGAGTTTGTAAATTATGAGCAAGGGTCTAACCAAGCTGCGTATTTTAAAATATGAAGACGCAAGAGAACTGCATTCGCCAGCTTTTTGTATATTTACATTGCTCCACACAAGCTTCACAATAAAAGCGCTTGTTATACATAGGTTTTTGTTATATCATTTTAGGTATTTGAGTATTCAAGGATGTCAAAAATTCATTTTAAATTTGTATGGTTCAGTAATCAACACGCTACTTCTTACGCTCTATTATTAAAGCAGATATATAGCAGATTGTTGAGGGTTGTATTCTTTTCGAACTCGGGTCCTGATATCTCACTCATGGTATCGTGCGGTTCTGTAATTAACATAAAATAAATGCATATTGTGCATTGACGAATCACAAATAGCTTGGAATTTTGCTGGTACCCATCATTCAATGTAGTACCTCCGGGTGGAGCATTGGGGACGTGGCCGCAAGTATAGCGGCCCTAATTCAAATTATAATGGTACCCATCATTTATGCGAATTACAACTCGAATTATGTAATAAAAACGTATATTTAGAGAGCGGGACACGCCGTCCCCTAAAACATTCCACCCCGAAGCGGTTGCTACGTCACCTCTATGGTAGCACCGACCCTGAGCGTCTGCTTGGGATAGTTTAATATGGCCGTAGCGGATCTATACATGTGTAATTTGTTGCTCATACAGTCCGGTGGAGCATTTATTCGATCCTCATTAGGTGCGATACAACACACTATCGGTCCGCTCACACTCCGCTCACACTCCGCTCACACTCCGCTCACACTCCGCTCACACTCCGCTCACACTCCGCTCACACTCCGCTCAGGGTCTGCTTATTGTCCGATCATGATCCTAAAGTGTTTGCACTATCGAGTCGCTCACGGTCCGGTTATGCGATTCATTTTCAGTTCGATTCTATATGATCAGTATAGTTTCTACGTTACTTGATTAGCCTTTACTAATTCAATAAGCATTTCATCTAACAATAAACAAAATCGCTAAATTAAAATTTTATCACATTTTTCTATACAGGTTCGTATAAAAATTAAGAGATCGATCAATAAATAGTATTTCATTATAAAGCAGTGTATATTTACGTACCTTTTTCAAATGATCAAGATTTTTCGTTATTCATGTTGTATCACTGCTCCACACTGAGGGATTTTATGAAACGACTATCGAAACCTGCAAAATATTCTTTCGAAGAATCGTTACTGGAGCGAGAGCAGAGCGAGACCGGACCGAAACTGTACATTATAAACTATGATAGAGAGCGGAGCGTGAACGGACCAATAGTGTGCATCGGGCTTTATAGATCTTGTGCGGGGTTGTTCAGAGCGAGTTTTCATCTAGACACAGGCGAATATAGATACGTGTAGAGTGAATTTTAATTTCGTTCGTTAGTTTCGAGAGTTAGCACTAGTGTAAGCAAAGTGTTAAACAATAAACTTGTTATCGGTAATGTGCTAGTGATCAACCAGGATGGGAGATCCTGAAGCACCGAATACTCACAATCAACAACAAATTCAGACAACCCGCGCTACTGTAAAGATATTAGACGGAATTGAAACCGAACATATTAAATACCGTCGAAACCACGACGACATATCGTCGTCTGAAAAAGACACGAAAAAGAAAAGAACAAGCGTAACTCTGCAAATAACACCATCGACGAGCTATGAATGCGCAGCAGCTACCGTAGCAACAGCGACAACAACGAAGGCCATCGATGCAGGTGATAAACGACCAATTGCTGTCAAAGTACCACCCATCCTCGTAGAAGTTTTTCCGAACTTCCTCACGCATGCAAGAGAGATGCAAAGATCCCTTCAGAAAGCATCGAAATTAGAGTATCAGGGTTAGGAGCAAGAATCCTGCCGAAAACACAAATGAGTATCGTTTTGTACAAAACTACCTTAAAGTAAATGGTATAGAATATTATACGTACACCCTGAAAAGCGAGCGAGAACTAAAGGTAGTAGTAAAAAGACTTGCGGCCAACATAACAACAGACGACGTACAGGCTGAGTTGACGCACTTCGACTTCAACATCAAATACGCTACAAAATTACAGAATAAACTGAAGACATTCAGCAACACGATAATGGTTGCACTTGAAAACACACCTACATCGCACAACATCTACAACTACAGCAACCTGTTGTACTGCAGTAGGCTAAAAATAGTAGCGTTCGAGTCAAAAGTTGAAATAGCACAATGCTTTTCCAGCCAGAGTTCGGACACCCGAGCCTCAACTGCGGCTACAAGCCAAGGTGCTTAAAAAGTACCGGAAACCACCTGGCAGCTAGCTGCACAAAAAGCAAAGAAACAGCACCACTTTTCGTCAATTGCGGCAAGGCACACTCTGTCAACTACAGAAACTGCCAGCCTACAAGCAAGAACTACAAAAACGAAAACCAACTTCAGCATCATCATCACAACCAAAAATCATCACTACACACAAACAACCTGAAACCGACTTGGAAGAATTTACATTATCAAAAGATGGACGACACAGACTCCAACCAGCCACTTCAGTCGCCCCTGCAAATTAAATGGTAATTGACAATACTTCCGACAGTGGTAAACACTCGAACTCCGACACAGAAGGCGAGAGACAACAACATAAAGACAAAACACGACGACGACGACGCAAGAACAAAGCTACTACCAAAACGACCGTAACAGAAACGAGAAACGAAAACACGCAAGCCATGACACCACAAATACTCTCCGTAGCCCAGACAAGTACACCACACAACACAGGCACTCTGATACCCACAACGTCCAACGTCGACATAACAACCATAACATACGACACCACCTCCAAATTCAACAAAGTACTGAACAAAATCATCTACTGGGCACGGACACTAATGACCAATTACACGGCAGGGACTTTAGAGGTCACATCGCTACTAACAGCACTATGTGACATTATACAGACAATTAATTGTTAACACGACTAACGCACGGAACTTAGTACTGCTATCCCGGAACGCAAACGGTATAGAAAACGGAATCAAGGAACTCAAACGCTTTTTACAGGAACATGATTTAGACATAGCACTAATATCAGAAACGACGATAAGCACTAGAAAGCCAATAAAACTGGCAAAATACAGTACATACAGGAAGGACCGTGACATACCAACTGGACAACCCCTGAATGGAGGGGTAGCCATACTAATACACAAAAGACGACTACACGAACAATTACAGCTAAAACCCACTACCCTCCACGCTGTAGGTGCACGACTTAAGACAAACGAACACTACATAAACATAATAACTGTTAACAGAATCCCTCACAGACCTGACCTAAGCACGGAAGACATAGACAATTTGCTACAAGACAACAGTCCGACATTAATCAGTGGGATCTAAACGCCAATCACCAAGCATGGGGAGTAAGAACGGGCAACACGAGCGGACGTATACTCCACATGCACTAATTGAACAAACACTTTGACATAATCGCACTTATCGAACCGACAAGAATCCCTCCACCCAACAAGACAATACGAAGCAGATATTTTTGCCGTATCCAAACTACAATACATACCCTATTCAATACAAACAGAACTAATACACGACTAAGTTTGGACCACCTACCGATAATCACAACGATACAAACACAATCACAGACGACGCAGGTACGATTCAGACATAAACACAACTGGAGAAAACTTAACGAAGCACTGCAAAGAATGATCACGGACGGCAACCTGGACATAAATAACGCACAGGTATAGACACCCACGTACAAAACTTACGAGCACAATAAAACAAGCCGTACAATACAGCAAGAAACAATCTCCCCTAAAAACACACGACCGAACCTACCAGAATACATTAAACAAGCCATCAAATACACAAAAACGCTAGTACGACGTTGGCACAACACACGTGACCCAAACATAAAACACGCCCTAAACACTAAACAACAAGCAATCAAAATTATGTTTAAAGAACACTTCAACGAATCATAGACCAAACACATACACGACACACTACAAACTGACGGTAACCTGTACAGACTAAATCGGAAACTACTTTCAAAAAAGAACCCCAAACCCACTCCGCTGCAAAGATGACACGGTATTCTATACACAGCCGAGGACCGAGCGGCACAATTCGCAAACGCAAACGTCTGTTAATCCCACTAAAGACAAAAACTTCTCCCATTTTGTGAACACGACACTAAACCACTTACTACAATTACCAACAATGAGATACAACACGTCACACCACAAGAAATAAGATAAATCATCAACAATCAGAGTAACTAACACAAAGGCACCTAGAAAGGGCACAATACCAAACATCGCATGGAAACACATCAAAAAAAGACGCTCGCACTAATAACAAAAATCTTCAATAGCATCATCAAATATAGACACTTTTCTACAGACTGGAAATCCGCAATAGTAGTGATAATACCGAAACCAAACAAAAACACAAGAGACGCCAACAACTACAAACCCATATCACTTTTAAACTCCATTTCAAAAATTCTCGAAAGACCCCTACTGACGGGACTTAAACCACTATTACAAGACAGACACGAACAATACGGATTCAAAGAACAACATTCCACTACACTACACGCGATCTGAGTGATCAACCACATTGCCCCAAACTACAACAAAGGACTGACCACTGTAGCAGTTGCACTAGACATAGGAAAAGCTTTCGATAAGGTATGGACTAATAGACTACTTTGCAAACTCGCCACCATACACAGAATACTTACGTCATGCATACAACTGCTACATAGCTACTTAACGAACAGGACTTCTGAGGTCAAAGTTGAGGACGCACTTTCACTACTGACGAACATCAACGCAGGTGTCCCACAAGAAGGCTGTTTCTCGTTGACACTATTTAACGCCTACGTACACGATATACCAAACAAACCCAACTCGTTCTACGCCGACGATACACTAATCGTAACAATAGGACGCAACACCCAAAATACCAAAACAGCTCGACGAACTACCAAACTGGTTTGATCAATGTAGGATCAAACTAAACGTACAAAAAACAGAACCAATTAACTTCTCCAAACGAAGAACAACCACACAGAACCCACCACGACTTGAAGGACAACAACTCGCTTGGAACTCCACGATAAAATATTTAGATATACACATTGACAGACAACTCACATTCAACAAACACGTAACAGAAAGATTAACAAAACAAGATGCACAAAAGGCCACCTTCATGGCATACTTACCTACAAAAACGGACTACCATTAGACGTAAGACTAAAGACATACAGAACGTACCTAAGACCAATACTTAGTTACGCGACTGAGGCCTGGTACACATACACTAACCAAACCAACAAACGTAAACTAGAAGCACTACATAACGAGACTATCACAGGAGCACCCTGGTATGTACGCAACGAGACACTAAGACACGACCTACAACTACCAATACTAGAAACCTAGTACACACAATTAGCAACAAACCCCTACAACACAATAGACACCACAGATCTAGCACACCTACGCAACATAGCAACTACATATAACACAAACAAATCCAAAAGAAAAACACATCCCGACACATACTAGATGTGGGATAGTAATAATTAAAGTAAAAGGCACAGTTACAATTATTCATTCATTAGCAAAATAAACATGCAATCAACTACCAGCCAGCAGTCATCAATTAGTCATCATCAAACAACTATCTCCCATCTTTACTAACCATCGAAAAAGTAAGAAGAAACCACCAGACGGGCAAATAACGTCCTAAGAAAAAGGAAAAGAACAAAGGATAGCTACAAGGCAGCCAAAATTTCTAAAATTAATGCTGCATGTGGAAGATTGGCAAAGATAAGCCTAAGATCGTCACGATGGATGTTGTCCGGAGCATTAATGGCCAACTTACCTTTCAGAAACCCATTATATTCACTACAAAGGATTACTTCCATAACACTATCTTTGATTTATGTCTTGAACTATTATTCTGCAAAATATTATATGCTATTACTTAACACAAAACGTTTTACAAAGAAATCGTCAGCCTATATTTTTAAGAATTTGGAGTGCTCTGTTAGTTGCACTAAAAGAATTCTTAAATAGTTCGTAAACTGCGTGTACTAAGCAAACAAATAGTAGGAACCAAAAATAAATAGTTGGAATTTTCTAATAAACTGAAACTTGTATACAATTTACTGTAGAAGTTGTTGTTTACTTCTAGTAATGTTTAAATGTAACAGAACAAAGCAGACGCTGACTACGACTGCCTTTACAAATTTTATTAAATTATTGTGTAACTGTTATCCAATAGGACGTACAAGAATAATTACTAGTGTGAAACTTTGCTTTTTAATACACTTCTATTGCTTTATTTGTTCTTATTTACAAAACTAACCGATTGTAAGCGAGATACTCATTTACCACTTTAAAACAATGATTTTATTTAAAGGAATCGATCTCCCATGGAGAATCAACTCTAATTAATGAGCCTTGTGTATATATTGATATGATAACGCTGCACGCCGATGTAATTATTCAAATAGTCTTCTTCTGACAACCACAGCTCTGTGTATTTTAATCTCCTGAAAATTTAAATCTGCTTCGGCTAGCCCAGTTTAATTCACACAGAGTGCACAACGTTACGATAATCAAATAGTTTACCCCTTTTTCCCTAAAACTTTATCTGATTTGAATGATAAAACGAAGTCGATTAATATTTGTATAATGAGTAAAGTAAAGTGATTTACATTTCACAGCTTAATCTGTTTTACTGTATGATAAAATTAGCCCCTGAAGCAAAAAACAATAAATTTTAAATTGTGTATCTCCAAAAATTAAAGCTCCTTTTTCTTATTTTAAAGTTAGCAAATTGTCGTTTGTTCTCTACTAAAAATTTCTCTAAACGTTCAAGATTTGTGCTTGTTTACGAAATTTTTCACATATCAAAATAAATTTTTGTTGACTCTTTACATAAACTATTGAAGTTTAAAATATGTTCAAAATTACTAAATAGAAAATAATGCCTTAATATGATCAATGTTTAAATATAATAAATAGTAAATAATGTCTTATGCAAGATAGTTCTGACCTGTAGTTTTCCTTGGGCGTCTTTCAGCTGCGTGCCGTGGATCAGTACCCCAATATTGCTTTTAGTTGAGTTGCTTAGTCTCTAACTTTTGCCCCGTTTAATGTGATCTGCCTGAAATTTCATAACGTTGTAATGTCCTTTGAATTTATTTTTAGATTTATTCTTAGAGTATCCTTAGAATTCTTGTACTTAGAGTATTGTACTTAGAGTTTGTACTAAGATTGATTCTTAGAGTTTTCTTAGAATTTCCTTAGAGTATTGTACATAGAGCTTTGGGTTATAAATATTTTAGCTTAATTAATTAATAAATTTTTACTTACGTTTTCTAGCAAACAGCCAAGCTTTGTCTCATATATTTTCACTATAATTAATCAAAATCTTTTATAACATCACTTTTCACAAAATTTTCATTGTTTAATGCGAATATTTATTCGACGCGTAAATTCTTAAGTATCAGTGATGCAGCTTGTACATGGTTTACACTAAGACTGTCCGCTTATCAAACCTGCCACATTAAATAGCCTACGCCCCATTTAAATTAATTGGTTTATCTAAGCTATTGTTCAAAGTGTACGACCAGCTATCGGTTGTTTTGGATATTCTTGGGTTTTACAGATTTATCATTGAAACGACTCGTTTATCACGTACGTGCTCGTATATTTTTGTATTTATTTTATAGCGTCTGTTTTAATGTTGTTACGGGAATTTCTAATTTGCTTTGGCACGTAATTTCACTTATGGCATTGTTTGCCAAGATAATACCTTTGGTATCTGCATTAACTTCATGTAGAAAATCACGTAGACCAAGTGATGTAAATTAACATATTTCTGTTTACATTTTTGCGTTTCCGAAATGTATTAATTTTGAAGAATGTGTTTCTTATCAAGACACTATGCTATCTGCTTTTATTATCGCTTGCTTAACGTGAATTGTATTATGTTTTTCTAGGTTTTTTACTGCATTTCACGCGTATTAATTTTATAATCTATGAATATTTTTGGTTTAGGACAAGTTTGATTGCGTGTAGAGTTATTTCTTTTGCTGAATGTGTGCTAAGAGTTGAATGATATGCTACTCGGCATTAATTAAAGTCACTTGCGATCCTTATAAATGTTTGCTCTTTGCATAATATACAAATTACGTATTTTTAATGCTAAATAAATGCGGTTTTCTAACACTTACTACAATTTACATGTATTGGGTAACCATTATGACTCAATATACCCCTAAATAACCCCCTTATCATAGCATTTTATATAGAACAGGATTTTATAATAGAATTGATTATATGTATAAAACAATAGTTCAAGTCCCCATCGTACGCCTCTATAAAATCGCAAATTAAAACAGAGCAAATTTCTTAAGCTTTGTATAGAAGTAAAATTATTATATCCGTTATTATCTATTCAGCAATTCAAATATTTCGTGTACCATAAAATTTGAAATTAATAAAGAGCCTTGGGTAAGCAAAAATTCTACATTTAACTTTCTGTTCGTTAAATCAGTTTTTTGCCGGTTTACATATTTACTTCAATTACTTTTATCGAGAATTCAATTTTACTTGCGTTATTAAACGTGGTTAAAACAAAAAATAATTTAATTTTTTACTACACTATTTCTCTACATCGAATTAAATTAAACTGACATGAGGTTTTCGTCAAGCAGATCTGTAATGATTATATTGCTAATTTTCATTCCAATACATTTTAATGTATGGGAATGGTATTTGCAATTAGGTGGTATTAAATGGTGTCACATGTCATGCACAGGGTGAAATTAAAATCTACTGGTGAATTTAAATGAACGCATGCTATTTCATGGCCGGCTAGAAGTATTTAATGTACAATTTAATGTGTAAAATTGATAATTACAATTTTCAACAGGTTCATGACACGCGAGAAACATTTGTTATATTCCTATTATTTAAGCTTCGCTAGAAACGAGAACAAACGTATTTTTTTTTAAATGTAAAATATGTCAATCGGACCTCTCTGAAGCTTGAAGATGTTAGGTCATTATTGAAATAAATTTGGTTTGCTCTTACTTGTTTTATTGTTTAATTCTTAATTGTTTGTCGAACGCTGACTAAAAGAAGCGAGAATAATATGCTCCATTATTCGGAGCCTGTTTTTCAAAAGGTTCGTAGTGCGCATCGGAATAGAGTAGCTAAAACATGTGCCCGAATGTTGTTTAAACCGAGTGTCAGTTAGAAGCTATGTCAAGCTGATTCAAATCATTCAGCTGAACCTGACTTGATTGGTATTAATAACAAGCACTATTGTATACTTGACAAAGCTTGTGTTTTGTATACATAAATCATTGCGTAAAACTGTAAGATAAATTCTGATGTACTACTGACTGTGGTGAAATGCTCGCTGAACGTCGTGCTTATGAGAAATGAGTTTTCGACTTCAGAAAAGTAACCAGATACGAGTTTTCAATAGAAATATCGACACATTTCTGGCAAAACATCGTAAGTAACAATTTTGACAAAATAGAGATTTTTGCGGTAACGTAAGCACTACCCTATTCTGCACTTAGCTACCAATTATCGTGAAGAAGGAATAGACCGTTAGAAAAGAAACATTGATGTTGATTTAACATAACCATCATAAAAATGAATACAAATTTGTATTTTCTATAGCCAAACATCGTAAGACCCCTAAAACGTCGTAAGATACAAATCACGCCGCACCTTACGTTGTAAAGTTGTACCTTAAGACGCGTTAGTTGATTGTGAATTGCCAAAGTGAGGAGACGTAAGTATCGACACATTTTTGCAAAACATCGTACGGTGCATGAAGTACATTTTACATCAAGGTGATTTTTTCAGTACCTCATCTATATCACCTCAAAATAAATTGTAAATTGGCAGTAATCAACATGCACTTGATTTATTGAGAAATATATCATTTTTGTATTTAGTTTTATGTAATTTATTTTAAAGTGGACTTGCGATGTTTTGCTTTATATGCCATTGGTTTTGTACTGAAGCAATATCGCAAGGTTAAACCTTACGATAATACTAAATTTGTTTTATGTGGCTAACGATTTGAACAAGAACGCAAGCAATTACCGTCATTTACCATCATGTAAACGACAAATTTCCAGAAATCAGTAGGGTAGCAACAATAAAAAGAGACGGTACTAGGTTTCTAATTTTATATTTGGACATTAGGTAATATTTATCTAAAAATAAAAACTAATATTATAACCAATAATTATAAGCTAATCAAAACTAATATCAATTACAAAAACCATTGTTGTAAAATTAAAAACCGAGTGTAAATTGATGCGTCTAACTAATAGAGTGAACAGAGTTAGTGAAACTTAACTTTCCAATTCATCACTCAGATCTTCATAATCAGTTTCGGGCAACGTATCTGGAACATTAAACTCCTCATTTGTTGATATTCATTATGAAATCTTTGAGGAATAACATTTTCATCACAGAGTTTGTTCAAGTCATTTTTCTTCTGAACTGATATACTTAGCTTTTGAGAATAGAGCCTTTTTGGCGTTTGAGTTTTTATGTCCATCTTAAAGTGTTTTATGCGTGTTCCAGTATAGTCTACCGTTACATTCGGATCATTTTTTAAAAACATAATAATTTTAATTTCACTTACTTTTATATGTTTTTGTTCACTGTCCTTAAATTTGCTTACTTTCAAAATTTGGTCAGATAATTTTTTCCACTGCAAAAACCAGTAAAATTCATTTTGATAGCCGAAATGGTTTAGCGTTAGTATGGGCATTCGTTATAATTGTGTTCCATTCAAAAGGGGCTCTCTTAAGCGCTTTCTAATAAACCGCTCAATTGTCGCGTGTACTAAATCACATGGTTTATATATGTGGCCCGGCAATAAATAACGTAAACGTATGGACGCTATATTTATGGAATTCTTGAGAAATGCCTTATTTTATTTTCCACATAGCAACTATCACAGTTGAGGGATACGTGTTTAATGGTTCCCCTTTGATCGACTTCGTGTAATTATTTAAATATTATTGTGCAAATTTCATTGCATCCGCGGCCACCATCGCCCTCGCCCCATAAATAGCAAAAACTATTTTGACTACCGCTTTCATAAACCATCAAGTTGTAAAAAGCATATTTTGATGAATAGTATAAAAGTAAATTATCACCATGCGGGGTGTTTAATACTTTTTGTAAATCAAAACTTACACAGAGGAAGATGGATCTACCATAGTATTTTTCTGATCAGCCAAAAAGGATTCCTTGCAATCACCTTTGTTTTTTAAATGTTCTATTATTTGTTGTTGGGTTTGTTCTGTATGCTTATAACCTTTATCTTTACTACATTCACAAATTCTGCACTTAACTTTTTTTGGTAGATGGAACCCGATATTAAATTCACTTTCAAAGATTTTTCGCAACACTCGTAGGGAAGCGACACTATCTCTTTTTACGTCCTTTTGGATTAAGCGTTTCTTAAAAATGTTTTATAAAAATGCAACATTGCATAATTCGACCGACAAATATTTCATAATTGTGATATTCCGACAATAGCGTGGTGGAATTGCCGGGGGTTCTGTAATGAATTTTATGACAATTTTATGACGTAAGTATAAGTCGATCTATAATTATTGCAATTCCACTTGGTTTAAATTTATACAAATCTACGACAAGTTCTGAAAATAAGAAACTGGAATTCATCACTTTGCCAACATGCTATAATAATGTCGAATTTTAATTTGTATATGATTAATAATTGCCGGGACTATACAAGTATCAGTTTACAGCGTTGAATTCATTGTCTGTGAGGGTGCAGTTTATGTTTAAATTACCGGTGTAACTTATTTAAGTTCAATTAACTTAATAATTTATCTAACATGACTTGCACTATATTTGTTGTTAGTAGTTGTAATACACTATCGTATTAATAAACGTAATAATTCTTGTTCATGGCATTGTATGGAGGGAAAGAATACTAGTTAGAATTTCACCACTTCTTAAAGCCTATACAGTTTTTTCACAATAGCGAAAATGAAAAAGAATAGCATCTCACTATGTTTATAATTTTAGTCAAGCATTTGCACCTGCAAATATGATTTTGCATGGCAAACGAAACAAAAATTTAATATTACTGTTTAAACAATCATAGCTTCTTCATTCTAAACAACAACCTACTAATTGTGTACGCCTTCTAAAAATAATTCTTTAGTTTAAACTTAATTACCTTTTTTTGTCTTTAAAACTAACAATCGGTATTCTCTTATTCCAGATTATTGCCATGGTCCAATCTTCACGGTCTCGACAAATTGTTGAGCTAGTACTGTCCTCTCAAAACAAGAAAGGACTAAAAACGACAAGTAATGAGGCATTAATAGAACCTGAACCTCTATTTCAATCAATGGCGGTGTAGGGGATTCTTTAGGAACAACTCAAATTCTGAATTTTAAACTGTATCCAACTGCCTATTATTATTCCACTTATAAATTTTGATACAATAGAATGTTCAGGAAACGTTAGTTATTACAAAGATATTAATATTACTACAAACACAATTTTAAAATCAGAACAAACTCTAAATGCATTCGTTGATCAAAATTCATGCAATGTCGAAGGGGGCTACCAGCAATTATGCTGTTTAGAAACGGCGGTAGAAAATATGCAGACTTCAGAAGCAATAGTTAATAGCTTAGACGAATCATTACAATATCACATATCCACAGAAGGAACAGAAATTGTAACTAATTTTGCTTTATCAACTGTTACTGGCATTTCTTCTTGCAATAAAGTTAATTGTAACTTCTCACCTCAAATATTTCTTTTTTTATAGTGATAAAAGGTTTTATATTCGCTGTGTGGAACTCTTCCTTATCGGAGCAAGGACATACCCACTGAAAATCTACTTTGGTGTTGGACTCGAGATCTTTTGTCATAGACTTTATAGGGATATTCCTTTTGGACGTCTGATGGAATCGTCGGAGCATCGCCCTGGGGTGTCTATGTCGTTGCCATAGGACATCGTCATAGTCTCCCAGGGCTCGTATGAGCTGGTTTTCGTGATCTTCTAGAGATCTGTAAAACCTATCTGCCTTTGACCGAATCCATTCTTTGACGGTCTGCAGGTTTGCCTCTCTGTGACGCTGATCGTTTCGAATGAACCAGGGAGCTCCGAAGACTTCCCTCAGGGCCTTGTTCTGCATCACCTGGAGCTTACGCATGAGCGTTTCTGCTTCGTTGTTCCACACCGCTGATGCGTATGCAAATGTCGGTCTGGTTATCGCCCTATAGAGCCTAAGCTTGTGTGAAGCGTTTAGCCTACTTTGGCAATTAGTCAAAGGGTATAGCAGAGCCATAACATCCTTGGCCTTGTTTGCCGCATACTCGATGTGAGCTTTACAAGTGAACTTCGAATCAAGGATCATCCCTAGGTACTTGACGTCTGAACGCCAACGTATCGGTTTGTCGAATGTTCTGACGTCATCTCCAGGTCGGTGATGTCGCTTCTAGAAGAAAACTGCCGTGTTCTTTTCTGGATTGATCTCGACTCGTCAGTCTTAGCCAATCCTCGAGAGCGTTCATCACCGTTTGTAGTCTCTGCATGATGAGGTACGGAGCACAGGACTTGGCTAGAATGACTGTGTCGTCGGCGTATAGTATCATCCTGGTGTCTGCTGTTTTTGATAGGTCGCTCACGAAGATGCTGAAGAGTGCTGGCGAGAGAAGAAAGCCTTGGGGAGACCCCAGCCATGATTCTCCCCCACTCCGTCCAGCCTGAAGCAAAACCATCTATTGCGAAGATAGGATATCGTCAGTTGGACGAGAGAGCGTGGTAACCCCCTCTCCAGCATCTTGTAGAGTAGGCAATAATTCCAAACTTTGTCGAATGCTTTAGACACGTTAAGGAACACTGGGCCCGTTTATTGTCGCCAGTTGAAGCTTTATGCGATGTGCTCCACCACTCGCAGTATCTGGTGAACGGTGGAATATCCATTACGGAACCCAAATCGCTCGTCCTGGATCACGTAGTGTAGCTGCATCGCTGCTTTGAGTCTCCTTAGGAAATCGGATTCCGCTATCTTCCCAACCACCGTCAGCATGCTAATTGGCCGGTAGTTCTGTGAGAATGTCGCAGATTTTACTGCTTTCCAGAGCACTACGACGTCCGCCGTCTTCCACATGGATGGGAAGTGGCGCAGTTTCAACATGACATTGATGATTCCAGTGAACACCCAAAGAGCGTTTTCCAGCAGCGATTTCAGAGCCCAGTTGGAGATTGCGTCTGGTCCAGGAGCCTTTCTGACGCTTAAGGTTTTGATAAAGTCCTTGATTTCTTCAACTGCGGTGAGATCAATTTCCTGAGGGTCGTCGTCCCTAAGCCTCCGTCGATGTCGCGGTGAACCTGTTCGATATGCCGAATGTTTGCGTGAGCATAGTTCGGTTCAAACTGACGCTTCATGCTATCTCTGCAAAGACTTCTGCCTTTCCAGAGACTAAATAGGCTAAGCCTGATTCGCCATGAGTAGGAGGCATTGGGGACTTAGTACTTTTAACATTCTCCACAGAGAGTTGTCTTCGGCTCGGAGGTCCTCCAGTCTGGCTTTTCAGACCCCGTTTTGGTGCGCCGAATCGCTAATCGCATTTCGGCGACCAATCGTTTATACCGGAGTCGTTCCGCAGGATCCCAGGTTTCTTGCCACTGGCGCCTGACACGGTTCCTCTCTCGTATGAGATCACGGATGTACCAATGGAGGATGTCTCTCTTATCCGCTACCGATCTCATAAAAGTGGCTCTACTGATCAAAATTTGTATGCACTCCACGAGACGGTCCACTTCCACCTCTAGAGCGCCAGTGGTCGGGATGTCGTTTGACATCCCTTCGACCGGCATTGCTAGACGGGCGGCAAATGTCGGCCACGAAGCCCTACGGGTTTCGTTGGTGGCAGGCGCTTGTTTCCCTCCATAATTGAGTAGTTCTGGGTTGTGGTCAGAACTGAGGTCGCTGACGGCATGGATCTCCGTATTTAGCGTTCCTTTGTGGAGATTCGTGACGTCTAGTACATCTGGTCTGCCTATATTGCCGTAGTGAGTGGGTTCTGCCGATCCTAAGACTTCGACTTCACGTCTGTTAGCAACCTATCAGAGTATGCGTCCATTGCGATTTGCTACCCGACTGTTTCAAGACAGATGTTAAGGGTTGAGGTCCCCTGCTAGAAGCACGGGTTTTCTCGCATCCAATAACGCGTCCAGGTCCTGCGTGCTAAACGGTTCACCACCTGGCTGGTTATAAACCGAGACCAAGCGTAGAGGGCCGAAATCTTCTAGTACTATGCATACTGCGGGCACTTCAAGTCGTTGTAGGTCTGACTAATCCACCACGTAGTATTCCAGGCTTGTCTTGACTTACGCCGCTATGCCTCCTTTGACGACATCTCGTTTGTTGTCAAACAGTCTGTAGTTGGGAAGCCTAAGCTCGTCTCGTGCGCTGAGGAACGTTTTGATCACTAGGACAACGTCTAGGTCGTGTCTCATCGCTAACTACAGCAACTCAAATCGCTTGCTCATCAGCCCCCGCGCGTTCCAGAACGCTATCTGCAGAGTTCCTGAATTTCCGCAACGTTCGCCGAGATTCTTGTCGGTGGCAATAAAACCCATGACTAAATCGCCGAAGTTTTTGACTTCGGCGATTATAAGCAGCAGTTTTCTGGCAATCGTGGTCAGCTTCTAGAAATCGATTTCAACGAGGAGTCCGATGAGTAAACCCCATTGCGCGTCCTCACTGGACAGTGTTTCTCTGGCTACCGCTCCACTGCTGGGGGTGGGTTGGGCTGCCTAAGCAGGCATCTTGTTACATGCTAAATTGTCATAAAGTTGGAAAGGGGGAGGGCATGAACAAACGAGGTAAGTCTGCTCCTAGGAGTAAACTATACCGCGGCTCGGCTGGCTAGTCGCGATGGGCGTGGGTCGAAGGGGAGGGGATTGGAAATAATATTATATTGCCGTTAGTCTTAGGTCAGGGTAATATGAGGGCACCACCCTTATCTTATTCGAGTTCCGCCTAAAATGGCACGGATTCCTAGTCCTTCAGAGAAGCCTACAAGATGAGGGAAAACTCGACTTCTTCAGACAAGAACCCGGATAAGTCCTACCTGGCCGTGAAAATGTTTAATTCCACAATTGTGCCAAGCTGATTGCCGTTCCCGGCCTTCGTACTTTATATGCACTCTACTTCCGGTTGAAATATCTAAGGTAGTGAGTCGGTCTTACCTATAAATTCCTTAGGTAACTAAGGTTTCCACAAAACTATCTATATAAAAAATAAAGGTAACTGAATTCCTGTTAACAAATAAATATGACTTTGCAAAATTTAGTTTCATGGATTAATTATAACTATACAGAAATTATGCAAAGCACGGTTCTTCTGATTTAAGCACTCACATGCGTTAATTTATTAATAAGTCACTTCTCCTTAAATATCTTATTTATTAAATGACTATCTTGGATTTAATTACGGTCAACAGTATGGATAAATATATATATATATATATATATATATATATATATATATATATATATATATATTGACATCGAGCAAATTCTTAACTTATGCCCTAGAGGATCCTCGTGCTAATCGAATTATACACTACTAACTAGATAATTGAAATTAAATCATGGCGTAACTTTAAAATTTCATTTCATACGCTACAAAAAGTAACGTCGAACAATGTATAAACAGTTTGGTATTTAAAAAAAACAAATTATTCACAGTTTACTGGTATAGCTACCACAGGAATTCAGCCCGCGGTTCCTCTGATGTTTTTGGTTGGTGCGTCGAAGTTCCAGGATAGCGACATCAACAAACGGCTCTTTTTAATTCAGCAATGAAGTCAGTGATATGTGCGGAAAACTAAATTTGAATACGATCACACGAAGAATATGTTCATCCCACTAATAAATTCTAATTGGATGAGTCAGTAATCACGACCACCTTTATAAAACAATCTAAGCTCACTCGAAACTCACTCCTAGCTAAAACATTAAACCTAAACGTAAAACTAATTCCGTATTTAATAAGTCAGTGTTTGTTGGGTCGGGGTTTAAACTATATTACTTCGGCGGCTCTCCACGAACTATCAATTTTCGAAATCTCTAATCCGTCCTATCTAAACTAAAATAGGATCGTTCCGGTTATAACAAAACCTATTTTGTCACGCGCTACAAATCCTTCAAAACTATTGAAGAGTGTTAATTGCGTTCCAAGAAAACTGACCCTCGACACGCATTACTAAGTTAGTCGCGCACGTGACTTAGTTTTCACTTCTTGTCTCTTGAGCAACCACTGAGTCTTCACATCGTATCTCTTTCAGTACCCAACGAACACTGCTCGTCGCATAATTTTATTTCACCATTTTAGATCATCCCTTTACTCTTTTAGTAAATGAACGGGGGTGTAACGGTGTTGCCAACTAACGCTATTGTACATTATCACGCCTGTACCATGAAGCAGGCACGTGATACATGCTTTGTCCCCTGCGGCTAATTCTTGGAAGCACCTAACATCTGCTGTAGCAGGAATGTGAACGTCAAAGCTTGTCTATACAAAACGGGTTGTTAAGGAACGAATATACATGAATAGAACGACTGCTTAAATGTGGATTATTTAAAATGATTCATATACCTGATGGGGTTTCGACAACCGGACTTACTAAGAATACGCTAAACTAATTTAGAACTACCAACCCTTGGTTTGTCCCCTTGAGAATTAGAATGTAATTTCCTTACGTTTCTAAAATATGGGTTCTAAAATGAAAGTATGCGAAATGGTTAATATGTATTTACAAAGCTAAAAACCGCAGGTTACAATCTCCTCAACTTGCGTAAGAGCTGGGTTTTTGGCTGTTGGTGTAGAGACAGTTGTAACCAAGCCAGGCAGCTCTGCGGCGCAGTGCTATGTGTGTGACTACTACGCCTAATGTCCCGGGTTCGAATCCCGACGCGGTCCGCTTGAAAAATGTTAGGCAAGCATTTGTTACAAAAATACACCCTCGTTCGGGGAGAGGTAAAATAGAAGTTCCGTGTGTGAGTTGTTACGCACGTATAAGATCCCTACCTTGCGTAAAACAGCAAGGGTTCGGCAAAATTCTAAATTTTACGGGTAAAAAAAATTCGCTTCCTGGCCAATGTAGTACCTTAGGGTGGAGCATTGGAAAAATTACATGTAAGGTCGTAACCAAGCCGTTGGCGACGATGGCGTAGGAGCGGGTTCTCACAGCAGCGGTTCCCGGTGTCAACTTCGCAGGACGGACTCTGTCCGGTGCTTTATGTGCCGTCCCGTGTTGCTTCTTGGCAACCACCTTTGACATCGGGAATGCTGAGCATCCCTTATAGCTCGCTGAATGCGTACCATCGCAGTTGATGTACACCGCAGGAACTTCCCTGCTTTTGGAGCAGGTGCCGCCAAGATGGTTGCCGGCGCACTTGACACACTTAGACGGGGCCTTGTAGTTCGTCTGCGTGTGCCCGAACCGCTGGCACCGATAGTATTGTCCTTCGGAACGCCGGTGCGGTATCTCCACCTGTACACGTAAGTGCAGCACATGCTGTAGCTGGAAATGACCAAGGGTAACACTCGTCTTGTTTGTTCTTTGTGCATGCGTGCACACGAGAGTACTGGAAGTCCGCGTCCCACGAGTTCTGTTTGGACGTCCATGGCTGTAACATCCTCTGGGATGCCCCTCAAAACCACCTTGAGTGTCCTGTCGTCCTGGAGGCGATAAGTATGATACTCCTCGCCGCGCTTGGACAGAAAAGCCGTGATCCCACGGTTGTCAGCCGGGGTTGCCGGTGTGACACTGATCCCGTCCAGGGTGTTACGCACTCTGATAAACAGTAATCTGCGACGGTTAAGCTCCGCCGCAATCGCCACGAACTTATCCTTCTTGCGAAGAACGAATAGGGGAATTCATTAGTCCGTTCAGCGCTCAAGGTGTCTTAATTCAAGCAATTGAAGCCAACGCCCGCGGGTTAAATTATAGCGGAGATGAAAACTACCTTTAGTAAAAGCGGGCGCCCGTAAGGGAACAACACCCACGCGTTAACAAATATCTCTCACTCCATCTAGAAAAAAATTGGCTGTTTATGTTTCATCTAGTGGCGATGAAATTCCAATATTGAGTACTAACGTTTGCCCTACTGTAGACACAACAATGCGATTTCGTCGTCATTTTTTTGAGTACACATTCAATGATACTGCTTCTAGTCTAAACACTGATAGTTAGTAAGAGCAAATCCTTGTGCAGAAAACTGCCCTAACCAGTGTATCTGAAATACTTAGAGATCAAGTTCATGAATTTTATTGGGGCTTAGGAACCCATAAGAGCCAACGAGATTGGTTACTTTCATGCGTTCAAAATGCAGACACTAAACGTCAAAACCAAATAGCGTCAGAAAGCAGACTACCGATCTTACAAATATTTCATTACCTGGAATGAACAAGAAATATGTCAACTCTTTCTTATAAAAACTTTAGACATATCCCAAATGACTCTAAGGTACACGATAAATAATTGTGTTTCTAGTTCATGTTCAAAAACAGTTCAGAAGGGCAAAAATACTCCTCACAACAAAACTGGAGTGAAGCAGAAACAAGATTTCAAACCTAACATCATAGTAACTACACCAAATAAAAGAGGTGCCGATAGATGTGAAAATTTTTAAACAATAAGCTTGACAGCACACGTCTCAAAAATATTAACTAGAATTGTACAAAGACAAATGGAAAAACGAGATGAAGAAATACTGGGAGAAGATCAATTTGGGTTTAGGCGAAACAGGGGAACACGGGAGGCTATTTTAGCTATGAGGGGATAATGAAGAAAACAATAGAAATGGGGGAAAGCACATATATAAGGTTTGTAGATCTGGAAAAGCATTCGACAATGTAAAATGGAAAAAAATGTTTGAAATACTCAAAAAGATTGGAATGAGTTATAGGTATAGACGAATAGTACATAGCTTACACAAAGAACAAACAGCAGTAATACAATTAGAGCAAGAAAGTAGGGAAGCAAATATTAGGAAAGGGGTTAGACAGGGGTGTGCCTTATCCCCATTAATTTTTAACTTGTACATAGAAATGCAGGAAGACATTTGGAAATAATATGCAGGAACAAAAGATTGATATGCTTAGATTTGCAAATGATATAGCGGTATTAGCATTAGCAAGGAACGGTTAAAAGCTGCTCTTAATGAATTGGAGACAGTTCTAACGGAGGAATATGGTATGAAAATTACCAAAAGTGAAACTGAAGTTCTAGTATGCAAAAGAAGGAATAATAAATCAAAAACAAGAATACACATAGGTTAAGGAAGTCAAATAATGGAAGATGAGAAAAGCACAAAAGATATAAAACAAAGATTAACACAAGGTCGTACTACAATTAACAAGCAAAAGCAACTACTGTGTTCAAAGACCACAAACATAGAAACAAGTAAAAGATTGCTTAAAACATATGTGTGGAGCATAGCACTGTATGGCTGTGAAGTCTGGACAGTATAAAAAGCAGACAAGAAAAAGGCCTTTGAAATGTGGTGCTACAGACGTATGATGAAGATATCATGGACGGACAAAGTTAAGAACAAAGAGGTACTAGAAATGGTAAGGGAAGAAAGAACTATGTAGAAAACAGTAAAAAACATGAGAGATAGGATGATAGGCCACATACTAAGACATGAGGGAATAGTGCGAAATATATTAGAAGCAGAGATAGGAAAAAAGAGAAGTAGAGGTAGACCTAGGTTAGATTACTGCACACAGATTGTGAAAGATGTAGGTTGCGAGAATTTCGGGGAAATGTGTAGGCTAGTTCAGAATAGAAATCAATGGAGGTACGCTTCCAACCAGCCGCAAGATGGAAAAACTAATGACAAAAATAATAACTATACTTAAACATGGTGATTATTATAAACAACTACAGATATTGGTTTTGCAATACTCTCAACTAATGTTAATTGTGCGAAAGGATTTATTTGAAAACTATTAATACGGCAAATATCTAAGTGTTGGGGGAACCTTGACGGCCACAGGCTGCTTAACCTCCTTCACATATCACTGAATTTCGGGAAATAGGGCATATAGCTAGAAAACAATAGAAGGGAATCGAGCTGTATATCGGCTGTGGGCGGCTCCGTAGCGTAGTGGTATGTGTGTGACTACTACGCCCAAGGTCCTGGATTCGAATCCCGACACGGTCCGCTTGAAAAATGTTAGGCGAGCATTTTTCACAAAAATACACCCTCGTTCGGATGAGAGGTAAAATGGAGGTCCCGTGTGTGAGTGTTGTCACGCACGTTAAAGATCCCTACCTTGCTTGGAACAGCAAGGGTTCGGCAAAATTCCAAATTTTCCAGGTGAAAAAAAAAACTCGCTTCCTGGCCAATGTAGTACCTTCGGGTGGAGCATTGGATAATCACATGTAATGTATATCGGCTGTTGTGAGAATTGCAGGGAACAGTGTAGGCTAGCTCAGAAAATAAATAAGCTGAGGTACAAGTCCAAGCAGTTTCAAGATGTAAAACCCAATGACGAAGAGATAGGTGCTCTTAAATCTGATGATTATTATAAACAACTACAGGTGTTGGTTGTGAAATATTTTCAATTAATGTTGATGGTGCGAAAGGATAAATTAGAAAAACTACTAATTCGACAAATGATCAGGTGCTGTGGGAACTTGGCAGCCAAAGACTGCTTACCCCCCTTCATATATCACTGAATATCAAGAAATAGAGTATATAACTGTAAAACATTAGAAGGTGATCAAACTGCACCAAACAAGACAGAATAGCAGCTATGTTGAAAGACACCGAGCATAGATACAAGAAGATAACTGTTCAAATCATAGTGTGGAGCACAGCATAATACATCTATGGAATAGGGACAGTAGAAAAAGCAGACAGAAAGAGATAGATGCCTTCTAGAACGTTGTGTTTTAGATGTATGAAAATGGTAGCATGGACAGAGAAAGTTAATTACAAATAGGTTGTAGAAATGGTAGAGGAATAAAGATATCCGTGGAAAATGAAAAAAGAGGAGAAATAGGACAGGATACGTTCTAAGGCATTTCTGGGGAAGGGTACGGGTTATACTACAAGCAGAGATAGGAAAAGAGAGGTAGAGGTAGACCGAGATCAGACTTTAGCACACAGATGGTGATAGATGAGGACTGTGCAAATTTTAGGGAAATGTGTAGGTTGGTTCAGAATAGGAAACAATGAGGGTACGCGTCCAACCAGTTCTAGGACTGAAGATCTAATGATGATGAATCGCTTCTGTATAATTTGAATTCACCTACTTCCTTGATGAGTGTGGCTAACATCATCTGCTAATTTATAATGACGATCTATTGGTAAATATGTTTTTTATTAGTTCGGTTCAGGGAAGTGTCAAAAATTATCATGACCATGTAATTGTCATAATGAATATTAAACATGACCTGTATGATAAATAATTGAAGTAATTTAGAAAATGCAGGAACTCGTTTTTTAAATTTATTTTGCTGTACGATTTAAAAACATACTAAATTAAAAGGGATAATTTGCAATAATCTAAGATACTATTGCGTTTGAAACAACTCTTTCGTACTGCAAGCCGACGTTCACTTATTGATGTCGCCTTGATCTCGCGTAACCCATTTGTGGTTTGAGTATCCGACTATCTGTTAAATGTATTTCATTTTATCTTGCTTTTATTATTATTTATCGCTCTTCTAACGGTACATGTCTTCTCTTTTTTATGTCATCTGTCCTCTTCGTGTTTAATGCCTGTATCTCAATGATAGTTGCGGTTTTGCACATTGCTCTCATCATTTGTGTCGCGACGTATTGTTCTAATAGATGAATAATATATTATACGTTTAGTCAGTATTTTAATATCTTTTGGTGTTTTTATTGTCTTTGGTCATATCGTCCCTTTGTGATACCGTTCTTGGTCTGCATATCAACGCCTCGCTAACGTACACCAATGTCTAGGGGTTTAGGCATTTTAAATGTTTTGTGTAAGGCACTACGCCTAGACCTACAACCGTTTGTGATTACTAATTAAATATTTTTGGGGTTTTTCCACGCTCAAATAATATATTTTAAAACCAAACTTCCTAAATGAACTTTTTTCTAAGAAAAATATTTTTACTCCTTTTCACCATTGGTTACAAAAGATTGTTTCTTACACGAGTTAGATTTTGGGCCTCTTGGAGCAGTATTTTAAAAATGCTCCCAAAAATTTTTCTAACCATTGTATTAAAACAAAAATTACAATGGAAGTTAACAAGTGGTTGCGATATATTAGGCGGCTCCGTGGCGTAGTGGTATGTGTGTAACTACCACCCCCAAAGGTCCCGGGTTCGAATCCCGACACGGTCGCTTGAAAAATGTTAGGCGAGCATTTTTCACAAAAATACATCCTCATTCGGATGGAGGTCCCGTGTGTGAGTGTTGTCACGCACGTTAAAGATTCCTACTTTGCTTGGAACAGTTAGGGTTCGGCAAAATTCCAAATTTTCTAGGTAATAGAAACTCGCCTCCTGGCCAATGTAGTACCTTCGGGTGGAGCATTGGAAAAATCACATGTAAGGTTGCGTTGTATTCATTAATGTTTAACAATCAAAGTTACTTTTTACTGATTAAATTAATTAAACTAAATTCAGTAGCTTGAAGCTCTAGACTGACTGGCCACTTTGGGCTTCTGAGGGTATTTATGCTATCTCTGCCCCTCTCACTGCTTGTTGGTACTGCAGAGCTCATGTCTGCTATTTTATTTATACAATACAAAGTATTACTTCTTAGTAATCTTAATTCTAACAATAGTTTTTTTACAATCTATTGCGACCTGCACCTGCAATGTCATGTTACGTTTAGAATACAATACATTTGCATCCGTTCTCATGTCTGGTTTATGAATTTCCATTGCCCTTTTGTAATATGTCCTTCAATTATACATTGTTGCATCTAACTTAAGTTTTTAATAATTCTATTTAATTGTACATATATATTGATTTGGGGGATATGTAACTCACGCCTGCTTAAAAAAATAGGAAATTAAAATATTGTTGTTTCTTAATATTAATGTTTTCCAAATTTTTAATATGCAGGTGCGTCCACGTTTATTCTTTCCATCCTAAAATAGTAAAACATCATTACCACCTTCAGTTTAATTAAAGTACCGCGCCAATTACACAAAGCCTAAGAGTAAAAATCGATAAACACCGTTTAAGAAGTTTTACCAATGTAATATATAAAATAAAAAAATGTTTTTATAGCAAAGAGAAAATATGTAACAGAAAAGAACATGTTACCATACTTCATGACCCTATATTTGGTTTTCTAGGCCACACCCAAAGATACTGCATTGGCCAGGATGCGATCTTTTTGTTAAATGCAAATTTTGAGTTTTGCTAAATCTTTGCTATTCCAAGCAAGGTAAATGATCTTTAACGTGCGCAATAACACACACATGGGATTTACACTTTACCTCTCATTCGAACGATGACGTATTTTTGTGGAAAATGCTCGTTTAACAATTTTCAAGCGATTTGTGTCGGGACCCAAACCCGTGACGTTGGACTTAATAGTCACACACTAAAGAACTAAGCCACAAATCCACGCATATTTTATTACCGTTACGCATACAAGATATACATTTTACATCGAGATAAAGAAACAGCCACAAGCTAGCTAATACTTTCTATGGGAAATGTGAAGTTTGAGTTGATGTTTAGCTGCCATGCCAATTAATTTAGCGAAGCAGAAATATTTTACTTTGTGTTTAAAATCATTCTTATATGATACCTATAAACTTGTATCGAGGACTTCTCATCACAACCATTATAAATTACAAATTTTATTTACAAAATCTTTATTAAATACTGCCATTAGACTGTAAGTTTTATAAAGCTTCAGCCTTATCTCGATTAAATTCCCAATTTGGGATGAAGTTTACTATTTTCTAAATCCAATTACAGAGACTCGTAGGCGAAGGGCATATTTTCATCTAATAAATTCACTGTAAAGCTGGGGTAACAATAAACTTATAATAGGGTTCTATTCCGGGACACTTTTTGAGATTATTCAACTCATTTGTATTCATGCAGGTTTGTGTGTACCATTTAACTTGCCCCTGATAATAAACCTTCTATTTGATTTTGACAAAAGGTCATCTGAAATAAAGGAATAATTCAATATTTCAAAACTGTATAATAATTAGTTTATTTGCTATGTATATACAGCTTGTTTGATTAAGCACTAAATATTTTATATTATTGAACTTAGTCCCTCATTGAGGTTCAGTATATTAATGCCTTAACAACCAGATTATGTAGCTCATCGTATGTTTAACGAGGGTTTTTAATAGGTGTTTTTGGGTAGATTTGGTACTACGAAGAATCCTATATTTTATTAACCAAACCGTCGTATAGAATTCAGGATTATGCTTGTTAAACCAACCTAATCTGATATTAGTGAAAGAATGAACTTGCTAACTGGAGTAATATGACCCACTGTAGCTCAATTAAATACTAAAATTAATATTAGCTTTAACTAGGAGTATATTTTAGAAAATCCTATGCGGAGGGCTTGATTTATTAACAGAGCATATACAATGCTTTGCAAAAGCAGCAGAGAAATTCAAAAAATCGTTAAAAAAATGTTCATATATTTGCCAACACATGTTAAGCGTTTTATAGAAATTGTCATTTGTTGATGTTATTTTTATTCTTTTGGTCATATTTGAAAGAGTTAATGGCGCATCAATATTTTTCTTAAATGAGAATCCCCCTCTTTTATTATGGATTTCAAAAGTTTATATTTTTCTAGTTCGGTGAGTGGAATATCAATATGAAATTATACATAAATAACATTATAAGAAAATCGAATTTTAAATATAAACAATAACATTTACTAAAAATGACAAACAAAAACAAAATGTTTACGGAAAGTGTTCGATTTAGGCACGGTTAACAGTGTGTTCTGACAATGAGCAAGACGGTCTATGAACTCTTTTTTCATCATACTTCTCGCAGAATTTGTTGTCCTAACCTGTCCCAATTGACCGGCTGAATAAAGTACACCTTAAGTCACCCCATAAAAATAATTGAGTGGAATCAATTCTAATGAACGAGCTGGCACTAAAGTGTATTCTTCTTTCTATCAATTTGGAAACACTTCATTTAAGGTACACTCGAACAGTAGCTGCATAATGTGGAGGCACTCTATATTTTGTTGAAGGGAGAGGTTAATATTAGTAAAATCAGGTTCGTGTGAACCTGGATACGGCGCACTCAATACCGTTATTAAGTCGTCTTGAATATAAACAATAAGTGTCAGCGGATAGAGTTCGTTTAAAAGACAAAGGCGTGAGTATTGTTGACTATATCGCCATGCCCGAGCTGAACACAGGACAAACTAAAGAATTGCAGTTGACTAAATCCAAGTACACGAGCTGAAAACAGAACAAACTAAGAATCGCGAGAATTTCCAACTAATTTTTGTAGTACGCAAAATCAGCACGCTTATTGGTCAAACAAAATTTGGAGATTCTTTTACACTCGAAAATCGAAACACACAAATCCATTGGTTAAATACATCATAAACTTTTTTAACACAGGAAACATAGGAAATGGAAGTGTATAAAAATAATTGCAAATTTTTGGAAAGACATTCGTTAGTGTTCACCCTAGCCTTAGGAATCATTTTGCAGTGCTCCCCATAACCTGCAAAACCTTCAACGAGCAGTGTTCCCCATAGCCTGCTACACTTTAGCACGCAGTGCTCTGCATAGCCTGCGTATTCTCCAACGGTGACGGTGTCCGCCGCCGTACCTAATGCACGTCACTACTATTCATCCATCAATAGCTAACAAACTACGTGTGGGCATTAAGCTCCGTTCCATACTTCACTGACAATTCATTATTGTGATTGCGTCTGTCAACTCTACCACCGGGACGACACCCCCGTAGAATTCCACGGCGACGCACTCGACGAAGCTTAAACCACCACTACGAAGACGCCTTCCAAAGGGTTCTGAACATCACCGAAGACCTCTGAACCCCGCTAAGCTGTACATACGTCCACACTAATATTCTTCGTACCCTCACGTTGTCTCACAAGAAAAACACGAAACTTTCCGAAGAGATCCGAAGACTACCGAAGACGTCTGGGTTTCTTAAAACTGTAAATATTTTTTAACCATCGCTGTTCAAGTTCCTACTAGGCCTCACAAATAAATTTCGAAGTCTTCCGAAGACCTCTGAACCCTCTATACTTGTATATAGTGTCAATTAGTAGTTTTTAATTTCATATAATAATTCTTTGTAACTAAACGTTGACCCACAAGTAAAACACGAAGCCTTCCGAAGAGATCCAAAGACCGCCGAAAACGTCTGGACCTTTTCAAACTATAAATATTTTCTAACTACCGTAATTCAAGTTGCTACTCGGCCTCACAAGCAAATTCCGAAGCCTTCCAAAGAGTTCCGAGGACTACCGAAGACTTGTACACTCTTCCAAACTGTATATACATTCATTCAATAAGTGTTTAAGTGTAGTTTGGTTTCCCAAGCAACCACGAAGTCATCCGAAGGGTTCCGAAGATTTCCGAAGACTTCAGTACTGCCTCAAACTGTTAAAATCATTTAATTTTAACTATTTCACTTATATTTTTATATATTTATGAAACTTGTAATTATTTTTGCTTATACTTATTAAACAAATAATCTAACCAAGCCTACATGTTTTCAGACGCCGCCCACCCGAACAATTATAGTATTCGTCTGTTCAATGAGCCGCGCCAAACATTCAATTGTACTTAGTATTGATTTAGATATCCATTCTATCATTCAATGAGGATTTTCTGTACCCCAGTAACAGCAGTTTTGTCTATTGACATGTCCACTTAACCTAAAGGTGGCTTCGTCAGTAAAAAGAAGTCGTTTTACAATTTTGTCGTTATTGTTGCATAGTTCTTGCATTTGTTCGCAAAATTGAATTCGATGATCAAAATCACCTTTGGATGATACTTGAGCAAAACACGCATTCTAAGGGCGATACTTTGATATTCTGTCAAATCTGTGCTACTGTTCATTTAATGCAAATCGAGGGTTCTCTTCTACTGTTAGCAAAATTTGATGCTGTACGTCTTGTGAAGGGTCTCGTCGATCAAATTTAGGTAGATCCTTCACACGTCCAAATTCTCTAACTTTTGATTCCGTTGGACTTACTTTACTTTGGCTAATGCCTCAATCTTGATGAGTAGCTTTGACCTACGCTACAACTTATGCATGTGTGAGTGGGCTATTTCCAATGCCAATCAAGCAAATTATTTCAATCCTCCGCTCACTTAATTTTACGGCTGTGCGCAAAAATACAATCAGAGAAGCGAAACTACTAAATAACACAATAATACTGATTTCATATTACATATTCGTCAAATTAATACATTATTAAAGTGAAGTAACGATTGAAATATAGATTATACACAAACTAAGCCTGTTTTCCCTCAAACAGACATAGCAAGCAACGTAAGCTACGATGTATTTAAATACAAAATACATCCTCATTACAAGTCGGCAAAGCAAGTTCGAGTTTTTAACCGAGCTCGTATGGTTAAAAAGACCAGATTTGACAGAAAATATAACGTTTGTTTGTTTCCATTTTTAGTAAATATTTTTGTTTACCCTATAAGTTTGATTGTCTCAAAATGTATACTATATTAATATTTACCTCACTATAAGTAAAATAAAATTGTATTGTCAAATTCATAATAAAAATGGGAGTTGCTTTTAAGAAAATATTTAATCGACACTCCATCGTCGACACTAGTTTTGGAAATTGCCTCAATACGGTTGTCTAATGCAAGTGCTAACCATTTCAATTTATAATCGTTTAAAGGTTTCTGATGCATTTTTGTCCTTGTTCAAAGTATATGACCAGGATATGCAGACTTTAACACATCCATGTCACATAAAACTAAGAATCCGAAGACTTTTCTGGGAAGGCTCTCCAACTGCTGGCAGGGCTGAACATTTACGGCTTAAAAATTACCGTTTGTTTTTCCTTGTGTCGCTGTAAGCTAATAACGTAAAAGCGATACCTCCAGACCCACAGTTTAAGTAATTGCTTCGACGGAGTATGCGACACCGTGGACGTTGTTAGACCACGACATTTGTTAAGGCTTTGAGAGCATTTCTTAGGTATAGAAATATTGCAAGTTTGCATTTAAATTTAGGTACCATTTTATTATATTCAAAACTACTATAAAACTTTGGTTATACTTGTAATGCGAACTAACTTTAACTAATGCTTACTCTAGGGTACCTGATTTATGTTCCTATAGAATGCATACGAAGGTTTCCGAAGACGGCCAAATGACGTTGAGGTTTCAGAGGGGAACTAAATGACGTCATAATCTTTGCTGCTCGTTCAGTACATTTAGCGCCAATGCATGCCCTGGTTCGCATTGTCGATGGTGCGAATGCAGTTAGTAGAAACACCGGAAAACGTCTTCCATGTTATACGGATCGCGTGCATATTATAAATCCAAAAGGGTGGTAGCACACGCTGACAAATTGTGTGCAAGTCGTGCTGTAGAAGATGCAGTGCTACTATAAACAAAAATTTAATAAAAACACTTTAAACCTTTACTAAGGGAATACCAAACTTGTCTACAGAATACTTACTAATAAAGCAATTTAATTTTAAATAACTTCTACGTCATATTTTAGGAAATGGTAGGCTTGAATATTTTCTAAATGAATCACCAAGCGAAAGTATATGCTTAGCGGTATTAAAATTAACCATTAATTTTCCATTTTTACGACCGTGGTTAATTTTAGATTAAAATTTAATTTGTTCACGTTCGAGCTTCGCGTAAACTAAATTTTTTTATAGTAGCAGTGCGCTGTATAATACATGCATATCCCTTCGCCGCGCTACTGCTATTCTTGTAGTTGCTAGAAAAAGTCACTCTCCTTTTTTACTGTTAGGACCGATGCAAAGCACCATTTTATACTTTATTCTTTGTCTGATAATTAAATTTTGTTTACGTAGGCCTTTATACTTTCGCATGTTTAAACATCTAATAGATTGATTAACCACTTTCGATTATTCTAACGGAAGCCACCATACATCCCGCCGCATCGTTCTTTTTTAATCCAACGATCCGATGGGCTTCCACACACTAACACCTAACGTATCTTTAATATTATTTGTTAAACAAAAACTACCGGTATCACCATGCCCGTATGCGGACGTAAGCAGATGTTTGTGGATATGTACGAGAATATGTAGTCATATACATTAATCACTTTAAGCTATTTTATTTATTCCAACAAAACTATTATTTCTCTAAACCACAATTACTAATCGTCTTTATAGGTTTAACATTTCTACCATTTCCCAATGACTGGCGCTACGTACATAGAAACTTTAATTTCTTATTGGAGAGAATGCTTATTCTCCCACGCATTGCTGCGTAGTTGCATGCCCATCCCTTTGGGGATATATGCTCGTTATAGGTTGTAGGACCTTCGGTTTTACATAACTACACTTCGTGAGACCCCTTTAATCTTTTAAATCGTATCTTTCTCGTCTACAATACAGTAGGACTTAGCCCTACTAACAACAAATTCTAATACTGGACCCCTATTAAATTCGTCTTTAAATTTCCCTACAAGTTTTTGTCGACAAGTGTTATATTGTATTTATTATACGCGGGGTAGTCACTCTTTTAAGATAAATATATTTTGCTAGGTATCAACATTAAATTTTTCTAGGGACCCCAAATCTGTAAATAGATTTTAAATAGGACCACCCCATACAAGGTTATGCCTTTTAAAGACCCAAATAACTAATTTTTGCTCATTTTTATTTAACTCCATCTTTAGAACCTTTTTTTTGCTACACAAGACATATGCCTTAGCCAACCATCTCCCGAGAAATCTAAAACCGTTGTGTTTCGCGAAGACCACGTGGAGATAACACGTATACTCTGTCAACCAGGATAGAAGCAGGAAGGATTTGGAAAAAGGAAAGGTGGGAGAAGATCTTAAAAATTATGGAATCTTAAAACTAATATACAGAATAGATTTACAAAATCTATACAAATATAAACAACTACCTTATATCTTTATGCCTCCATGCGTAGATTGTTGTACTATTAGGAATGATGCACCTTTTGTCATCTTCCCTCGATAAACTAATTTTATTAATAAGCTGCGTATACAAATCGTATTTTTTTACTCCGGATACATACGCAGGCAAGTACTCGATACCATCCAAATAAAAAATTGGATGCTTGGTGACTGTTAACATCCGCTTCCCTCGTGTACGCCCAGACACATCCCAGCCCATGAGCACCCCTGCGCATGCACACCCCTGCCCATGCGCACTGCCCATGCGCACCCCTCTCTGTGCAACCGCTATTTCGGAATAACGTCACAGCCTTTTATAAATAAAGAACAATGTTATATACTATTATAAAATGTTTATTCTGACATTATACATAACAAATTTAAAAATATTTAATACCAAGCATGGAGTCATTCAAACTTAATTTTAATACAAAGTTATACACAGAAGACAGTCCTTTCTTTATGTTTGTTTGGAGTGATTTTAATTTTATCTAATTTTATTCGCAGCTTAAAGTTTAAATTGACACCCAAGTCTTCTATCTCTTTTTCTAGCCAATAGTTTGATACATAGAGACCGTCTAGGTTTTCTAGTTTGTCTCTATATTTAAAATCTTTGATTCCACCGACAACCAGATCCATTCCTTCGTGTAATTCTTGCAGCTTGTGACAATCTTTTAATCGCAGCTTTCCCACTATATCCTGCATACGTATCTTGTTAGCTTGATCGACTTCTTCTTGTCGGTATTGGGGGAAATCCTTATTCCCACACACACTGTTGCGTAGTTGCATGTCCACCACTTTTGGGAATATATGGTTGTTATAGGTTGTAAGACCCTCGGTTTTAAATGATTCGAAAGGTTCTTTACTAGGTAAATATACAATGTTTAGCGGAACCCCTTTACGTGTGGTGTACGCCAAGGTTACGAAACCCGCATTCCTTAGTTCATCTTTGTTATCTGCCATTTTGATAAATACGTTTTTAAAATAACCTTTTAAAAAGTATACGGATTTAGTACCATCCCTTTCCGAAAGAACGCCTACATAACTAAAAGTGTCTTTCTTACTAACCGCAAATGCATACAGCTTGTAGAAACCATATGTATCTAAGTCAGTCCATCGACACATAAAATAATCTTTTAATTCTTCCTCATTTTCTCTAATAAGATGTTCTTTGTCTAACACATCTTTGTATTGTTCGCGTATTGTAGCAGCGTATGGTCATGTGGTCATATGGTCATGTGGTCATGTGGTCATATGGTCATGTGGTCATGGGGCAATTTCACCCTATGGGGTAATTTCACCCTATGGGGTAATTTCACCCTAACTTAACTTCCTACATATATCCGGATATATGTCGATGCGCATCCCTGTCGGCTTAGGTCGGATAACAACATATTCGACTATCTTCGGCAATATACGTCCCGACTCTGTCGAATACATAAGAGAACAATTTTTTCGTATTCAATTTAGTATTCGATAGTAGCTAGAACGGTAAACATGAGCGTCTCAAAGGTGATTAACGTTTCTCAACTTCTTGGGAATAAAGTGAAACCGACAAATGAGCGATTTGGCTTATGGCTGTTGACAGAAAATATGTGCAACAATAATCTGGTGACAGATATTGGTAATATTTGTTATGTCGAAGGCGAACAGATGCTGACTGGTGGACTACACACACCAATTACAGAACCATTTTGTGACAATATAATGTTGGTTAAAATTTGCGACTTTTCTGACGCCGAACAAACCTCTGCAAGCAAAAGGATGTTTATCCTAAAAAAAGAAATTTGTGGTGAATTTAACAGCTATCTACGAAGAAAGTTTGAGCGATTTGTTTCCGCTAGGCATGGTGTTAAAGCTAAGCTTCCGTTTTCTCTGGAAAGCACTAACAAGATGGGTCAGAGAGTAAAAGAAATTATCGGAAACGAAGACATCGAATGCATTAATAAAAAATTCCAAAATCCTATATGTGTTCCATACAAAGTGGAACTAGCAGATGTTAAGTTGGAAACTTTATTGGAGGAACTACCAGATATATTAGACGAACTCGAAAAAGATTATTTCTATCTTTTTGACATGGATGTAACCCAAGATTTTGCAGGTATATTTAGCAAGATGGAGATGTGTAATTATTTAACTACAAACCATAACTTTTGCTATAAGGGCGAATACGAAGAAAAGTGTAATATTATAGTTGACAACGATAAAACTGTAGGAATTGATTGTTTAACATGGATAACAACCAATGCAAGAATTAAGATATACAACAAATTTGTGTGTCAGATAACAAGTCCCGGTGTTAATAAACAACTTGGCAGTCATATACTAGATTTTCTACGTTGTCCAGATGTACGTTTAAGAGAAACATTTGCGTCTACTTTGGCTAAAGAACATGGTATTACGCGATTGGAAGCGACAATATACAATTGTGCAATTGGAAGCTATGTCAGTGCGGAACGGGTGTATAATCCCTTAAAAGACTGTTTAACGTTATTGGAAGATAGTAAGTTATACTTCCTAAAGGCGCCAATGTACTCGGTACCACTTGCCAAAATGTGGAGTAAGCTATCGGACAAGCTACAAAATAGTTGCTGTTTAGTGTATAATAACCTACTACAGTACGTGTATTTGGGGAATGTTAATACAAAGAAATTGACGGGCTTGCAAATTAAGTTGTCCGAAAAACCAAAAGAAAGGGAAACATTGATAAAGTATGTACTTTCGGCTTTTAGTTTTAACTATTTACCCGTAAATTATTTGGAGATAGTAGAGGAGTAAGACAGCCAAGATAAAATAAAAATCTTACACAAGTGCTACATTAAAGCAGGTAGTACATATTTTACACAATCTGCAACACCATATTCTACAATTCCAAAAGAAATAGTCATTTCGGAATTGGGATTGATAAATACACCTAACATTCGCCCAGAGGTTGTACGACAACGCGCAAATATTGGTAGTAAACTCTATCCGTTTACGCTAAAGGAAATTACCCCATTATGTATGCCATACGCTGTAAGTGGAAGGAAAAGACAACTGGAATTAGAGGAAATGGATGCAAAAAGGCGAAAATTGGACTACATGGAAAACACTGCGACAATACGCGAACAATACAAAGATGTGTTAGACAAAGAACATCTTATTAGAAAATGAGGAAGAATTAAAAGATTATTTTATGTGTCGATGGACTGACTTAGATACATCCGGGTTGTACAAGCTGTGTGCATTTGCGGTTAGTAAGAAAGACACTTTTAGTTATGTAGGCGTTCTTGCAGAAAAGGATGGTACTAAATCCGTATACTTTTTAAAAGGTTATTCTAAAAACGTATTTATCAAAATGGCAGATAACAAAGACGAACTAAGGAATGCGGGTTTCGTAACCTTGGCGTACACCACACGCAAAGGGGTTCCGCTAAACATTGTATATTTACCTAGTAAAGAACCTTTCGGATCATTTAAAACCGAGGGTTTTACGACCTATAACAACCATATACTCCCAAAAGTGGTGGATATGCAACTACACAACGGTGTGTGGGAGAAAAAGGATTTCCTCCAATACCGACAAGAAGAAGTCAATCAAGCTAACAAGATACGTATGCAGGATATAGTGGGAAAGCTGCGATTAAAAAATTGTCACAAGCTGCAAGAATTACACGAAGGAATGGATCTGGTTGTCGGCGGAATCAAAGACTTTAAATATAGAGGCAAACTTCGGTACATTTTATAATTCGAAAACCTAGACGGTCTTTATGTATCAAACTATTGGTTAGAAAAGAGATAGAAGACTTGGGTGTCGATTTAAATTTTAAGCTGCGAATAAAATTAGATAAAATTAAAACCACTGCAAACAAACATAAAGAAAGGACTGTCTTCTGTGTATAACTTTGTATTAAAATTAAGTTTAAATGACTCCATGCTTGGTATTAAATATTTTTAAATTTGTTATGTATAATGTCAGAATAAACATTTTATAATAGTACATAACATTGTTCTTTATTTATAAAAGGCTGTAACGTTACCCCGAAATAGCAGTCGCACAGAGAAGGGTGCTCATGGACAGCGAGCATGGGCAGGGGTGCGTACGCGCATGGGTGCGCATGGGCAGGGGTGTGCATGCGCAGGGGTGCTCATGGGCTGGGATGTGTCTGGGCGTACACGAGGGAAGCGGATGTTAACAGTCACCAAGCATCCAATTCTTTATTTGGTGTGGAGTACTTGCCTGCGTATGTATCCGGAGTAAAAGAATACGATTTGCATACGCAGCTTATTAATAAAATTAGTTTATCGAGGGAAGATGACAAAAGGTACATCATTCCTAATAGTACAACAATCTACGCATGAGGGCGAAAAGATATAAGATAGTTGTTTATATTTGTATGGATTTGTAAATCTATTGTATATATTAGTTTTAAGATTCCATAATTTTTAAGTTCTTCTCCCACCTTCCAAATCCTTCCGGCTTCTATCCTGGTTGACAGAGTATACGTGTTATCTCCACGTGGTATTTGCGGGACACGGCGGTTTTAGATTTCTCGGGAAACGGTTGGTTAAAGCATATGTCTTGGGTAGCGAAAAAAAAGGGTTTTAAAGATGGGCAAAAATTAGTCTTTAAAAGGCATAACTTTATATGGCGTGGTCCTATTTAAAATTTATTTACAAATTTGGGGTCCCTAGAAAAATTTAATATTAGTTGATGCCTAACAAAATATATTTATCTTAAAAGAGTGACTACCCCGCGTATAATAAATACAATATAACACTTGTCAACAAAAAAGTTGTAGGGAAAATTAAAGACGTATTTAATGGAGGTCCAGTATTAGAATTTGTTGGTAGTAGGGCTAAGTCCTACTGTATTGTAGGCGAGAAAGATACGATTAAAAAAATTAAAGGGGTCTCACGAATTGTAGTTAAGTAAAACCGAGGGTCTTACAACCTATAACGAGCATATACCTTCAAAAGGGGTAGGCATGCAACTACGCAGCAGTGCGCGGGAGAATAAGAATTCTCTCCAATAAGAAATTAAAGTTTCCATGTACGTAGCACCAGTCATTGGGTAACGGTAGAAATGTGGAACCTATAAAGACGATTATTAATTCATCATCATCATTAGGTCTTCAGTCCTAGAACTGGTTAGACGCGTACCATCATTGTTCCCTATTCTGAACTAACCTACAGATTTCCCTGAAATATGCACAGTTTGCATCCATAACTGTCTGATCTAGGTCTACATCTACCTCTTTTTTCCTATCTCTGCTTGTAATATATCACATACTATTCCCCAAAAATGCCTTACAACGTATTCCGCCCTACTATTTCTCTTTTTCCCCAAAGATCCTTGTTCCCCTACTATTTCTGTAACTTAGTTGTTATTATCTTTGTCTGTCCATGCTATCGTCCTCATACATCTGAAGCACAGCATTTCAAAAGGCTGCTACCGTTTTTCTGTCTGCGTTTCAGACTGCCCGTATTTCATAGGCATACTGTGCTGTGCTCCACACATATGCTTTCAACAATTTTCTTCTTATTCTATGTTTGTTGTCTTTCCTCATAGGCGCTGTTCTTTCTTGTTAGATGCAGTTCGATCACTTTCTATTGTTTTACAGTTATATGCCCTATTTCTCCGACCTTCAATGGTTGTGAAGGGCGGTAAGCAGCCTGTAGCTGCCAAGTTCCCCCAACACTTAACCATTTGGCACTTATTTATATTCTGGACTAGCCTACATAGTTCCCCGAAATTCTCACACAGCATGTGTATTCAGCTTGTTCCCTTTCCATTGTTTTCTAATTTTATACCCTATTTTACCGAGATTCAGTGAAGGAGGTTAAGCAACCTGTGGCTACCAAGATCCCCCAACACTTAGACATTTGCCGAAATAATGGTTTTCCAGTAAAATCCTTTCACACACTTAACATTATTCGAGAATATTGCCCATCCAATTCTTGTAGTTACTTATAATAATCATCATGTTTAACCACAGTTATCTTTTCGTCATTAGTTTATCCATCTTGGGATTGGTTGGATGCGTACCTCCATTGATTTCTATTCTGGGCTAGCCTACATCTCCTGAAACCTCTACAGCCTACATCTTTTATTATCTGTGTGCAGTAGTCTAATCTAGGTCTGCCTCTTCTTCTCTTTTTTCCTATCTCTGCTTCTAATATATTCCGCACTATTCCCTCGTGCCGTAGTATGTGGCCTATCATCCTATCTCTCCTATTTTTTACCGTTTTCCACATATTTCTTTTTTCCTCTACCATTTTTAGTACCTCTTCATTCTTAACTTTGTCTGTCCATGATATCTTCATCATACGCCTGTAGCACCACATTTCAAAGGCTTCTACCTTTTTCTTGTCCGCTTTTCCTACTGTCCATGCTTCACAGCCGTACATTGCTGTGCTCCACACATATGTTTTAAGCAATCTTTTCCTTGTTTCTATGTTTGTGGTCTTTGAGCACAGTAGTTGCTTTTTCTTGTTAAATGTAGCACGACATTGTGCTAATCTTTGTTTTATATCTTTGTGCTTTTCCCATCTTGCGTTATTTGGCTTCCTAGGTAGCAGAAATCCTTAACCTCTTGTAAGTTCGTGTTACATACTTGTATTCTTGTTTTTGATTTATTTTCCCCACCTTTGCAAATTAGAACTTTAGTTTTAGTTTTGTTAATTTTCTAACCGTATCTCTCTGTTAGAACCGTTTCCATTTCATTAAGAGCAGCTTCTAACTCTTCCTTGCTAGACGCTAATACCGCTATATCATCTGCAAATCTAAGCATATCAATTTTTGTCCCTGCATAGTAATTCCAAATGTCTTCCTGCATTTGACAGTATTCATTCCTCTTCTATGTACAAGTTAAAATCAATGGGGACAGGACACATCCCTGTCTCACCCCTCTCCTAATGTTTACTTCTCTACGTTCCTGCTCTAATTCTGTTACTGCTGTTTGCTCTTTGTATAAGCTATGTACTATTCGTCTATCCCTATAACTCATTCCAATCTTTTGAGTATTTCAAACATTTTTTCCAATTTACATTGTCGAATGCTTTTCCAGATCTACAAACCCTATGTACATGCTTTCCACTTTTTCTATTGTTTTCCATTATCACTCTCAGAGCTAAAATAGCCTCCCGTGTTCCCCTGTTTCGCCTAAACCCAAATTGGTCTTCTCCTAGTATTTCTTCAGCTCGTTTTTCCATTCGACTTTGCACAATTCTAGTTAATATTTTTGACACGTGTGCTGTCAAACTTATTGTTCGAAAATTTTCACATCTATCTGCGCCTTTCTTTTTGGTATAGTTACTATGATGCTACGTTTGAAATCTTTGGGTATCTCGCCTGTCTCATACATATAGCTTACAAGTTGGAAGAGACGTTCTGTTACTACTTGTCCAGCGGCTTTAGAGTTTCTGCTTGCACCTTATCTGTACCCGGCGCCTTACCATTTTTCAGACTCTTTATTGCTAATTCAAACTCGTCTCGAAGTATAGGATAGCCCAAGTCATCATTTTCAATGTCTGATTCCTGTTCTAATGCAGTTAGTTCCTCTCCTGAATATAAATTCCCTATATATTCTTGCCATCTACTCACTTTCTCTACGTTTTCTATAATGACGTTTCCTTGTGCGTCCCTTATATTTTTGCTATACGGTTCTATATCCCTAAAATTCATTCTAATTAATTTGTATGCTTCGTCTGTCTTTCCTATTTCCATCTTAGTTTGTACCTCTTTGCACTTTTCATCAATCCATTGTTCTTTTACTTTCCTGCATTTTCGAATAATTTAACATTTTATGGCTTTGTATCTCTGTTTTCCTGTTTCGTCTGATTTATTTTTGTATTTTCGTCTTTCTTCTATTAAATTCATGATATCCTTTGTTATCCATGGTTTCTTTTTGTGTATACCCCAGAATATCTCTGGCCGCCATGTCTAGGCTGGATTTAATGTTATTCCATTCTGTTTCTACTTCCTTAGTTTCAGATATTTTCCCGATATCATTCAGCAATTCATTTGACTTTTTCGAATCTTTCTTGAATATCTTTATCATTTAGTTTTCTAAGTCCAAGTGCATTTTTCCGTTTCTTTTTCCACATTCTTAAATTTAAGTGCGACCTTCATAATTACGATGTTGTGGTCAGTATCTATATCTGCTTCTGGGTAGCTTCTACAGTCTTTACTTGATTCCTAAACCGTTGTCTAACAAGAATGTAATAAATTTGCATCGATGGGAAAACAAATAGCTACTTACCTAAATTTACCGGATGCAAATCAGTACACCGAACATAGCTGTCGTAGATCCTCTGCCACTCTGTTAGTTGATGCAGGTGGAGATATTACAGCTCCCAAACGACACGGGGGCTGGAAAGTACGTCTGTAGCTGAAGGCTACGTGAATGATTCCATGACAAATAAACTGAACACTGCGAACAAAATACTACAGTCTGTCGAACAAAATATACAACAAACATCAAATACTAATACCTTAAGTGAAGTCAATTGTGATCAAAACTCAACACCAGCTGTATTAAATATTACCAATTGCAGTAATTTCACCATAAATTTTAATAACAATTAAATTTAAACTAGAACTACTATTCTGAATTGTTACATGTGTTATTTAAGTTATTGTTTTCTTTTGACTAATAAAATATAAGTAATTAAAAGTTGAAGTTAAAAACAAAGATGTTTAATTTCTTGCATAAGTTGTATTATAGTCGTAGAGAAAGTATAGTCTTCTACTCGCGCATAATAGCCATTATTCATTCATTATTCATTCTCGTGAATAATGGCTATCATTATATGCACGTTGAGAATATACTATTCTGCAGCAATTATGCTTTCTGTTACTCTCTGATTCTTTGCTACCGGATCGTTTTTACAAGTAGTAGACGATTTTGTAGGCATCGACAAAAGTACGGTCTGCAGAATTGTTCATAAAGTTAGCAGAGAGATTGCATTAATGCACAGTTTTTATAAAAATGCCTACTAGAAGGGAAGAAATTGCATCTAATAGTGTGGATTTTTACAGCTTGGCACGCTTTCCTAAATGTATCGGGGCAGTGGATTACACCCACATCAAAATCTCGTCACCTGGCAGAAATGAACCAGAAGTATATCTCAATCGAAAAGGCCTTTTTCTTTAAATACACAAGTGGTCTGTGATGCACAGGGTAAAATTCAGAACATCGTATGTAGGTGGCCTGGTTCAACGCACGATTCTACAGTTTTTAATAATTCACAACTTCGAAGATATTAAGAGCATAACAATTATTTATTAGTTTGTGATAGCGGCTACGGAATCAAGCGGTACTTAATCACACCATTAGGTAATTGCATAAAGGAAACAAAGGTTACTATATTATATTTACTTGTAGGAAATGCAGCCACTCCAGGTGAACAATTATTCAATGAATCGCAAATTCGTATACCCGCAATTCTATCGAAAGAACATTTGGAATTTGGAAACGACGATTCTCAATACTTGCATTGGGAATTCGTTTGAAGTTAGAAAAAGTAGAAGCCATTGTGATAGGTATTGCAGTGTTACACAACATTGCCACGATATTACACGAAGAAATGCCACCTGAAGACGCAGATGTGAAACAACAAATTGAATTTGTAAATAATGTTGGTGTTGAAAATATAAGGGATGTTCATGAGGGTATTAATAGTTTCGTGCGTCAACAATTGATAAAACAATATTTTAATAGACTAGTATAAAAGGTTAGGTTATATTAAGTTTAATGTAAAATATTTTGAATTAACTTTTCTTAAATTTTTCAATAAAAATTGTTTCTCTAATTCAATGATGTCCATTCAATGATGTCCATCTTTGCACGATGTTGCTCTTCCATCCATTTAATTTCTAATTTGCCTTTCTGCATTTGTTGCTCATGCTTTACTTTTATGTGTTGCATTTTTAGTTCAAACTCTTCTTTAAGAAAGATTGCTTTGGACTCCTCCAACTTGCTTTTAGCATCTGCCCATTGAGACACTATCTGCTACTGGATGTCAAGAAGTAGCAATACTAATAGGTGTATCTAAAACTTGAAATTAATATTTGATGCTTTTGCATAATTCGTAATTACCCTTAACATGTAGTTTTTTCGATTTCTTAAATCTAAGCATAGAAGGACAATATGTGGACCAGTCATTTTTTAATCCTAAAATACCTTGCATTATTAAACATAATTTTCAGTTAACTACATTACCTTCCTTTCGCTCTTCTACTCCTGCGTCTATAACGAGGCCGCTTGCAGTAGAAGCATTATCATGCTCTACAACAACCTCGAAACCTTTATTTTCTGGTAGAACTAAAAGGGATGTTACGGTCATTGAATTTTTGCATGCAATCTTGCTTCGTTTACATTTATTATTTGTACAGTTTCAACTACAAATTACTTATGTAAAAAATACACCTACTGTAACATTATTTTGTAATGTTAACGAATGAACAGATCGATTAATTAAAATTCAGTAACTCGCATAAAGTATAGACAAAATTCCACAATAAATTACTTCAGATTTTAGTTAGGCTCCTTTATAATAAAAGACCAGCTTTACAGATAGCTTCAGGCTACTAAACTATTAGAAATTCTAGCGGCAGGTCATTATTTAAAGCTCTACCCTGGTAAGTCAAATACAATAAACCTCTTAAAGTTTAGGTCGGTTACAGATTGACGAATCTGATAAAATTAAAATGGAATAGTACCTTTTAGCGTAAATAAAGGAAAGCAATTTTTTGTTTGAAAAACTTAATCTTCTTAATACTTTCGTTGATTGACAGCAGGTTATAGAAAACGAAACATTATAAATAGCGAAAACTATTTCAAATTTGATTTGTTCAAAGATTACAAGTAATTTTAAGTAGTCTGGAGACATCCAGTGTATTTAAAATCCATTTCGGCTCAAGTAGGTTAGCCGGTCTTTGTCAATGGCAGACTACTGCCGCCATAGGTATGGTCCACATTTCAATAATTAAGAAATTCGTAGAAGGTACAAAATAATTTAAACCCTTGGGAAAATAATTGCTTCCGTGACTCTCATGTAAAAAGGGGTTGGATTTGGTTTCTGAAATCTTGTTTTGTGGGAGGTTCTGTTCAGTCATTGGATAACAGAAAATGCCGTACATAATGATTAGGGTAGGAATTAATCTATATAATTTAAGGCTTTAGCCTAAGACTGGGGGTTATTCCAATGGGGCTGTCCGTGGTCAAGAAGTAGAAAGAAACGTAGTTCGCGGGTAGCGTTCTCCGACATCACAGATAGAATATTCCACTTCGTATTACGATAGTAAAAATTGGAAAGGAGTGATAACCCTTCCAATTCGCGAGGGTTATGCCCATATGTTCGCGGATTTATAGTGATACAAGGTAACTATTAAAAAGCTTGTAAGCGTGTGACGCACAAGTTAAGTGATTTTGTCAATAAGATTCTGCCGGGTTCGTGTGCCATTCAAATATTTAAAACAATTACAAACAAGAGCAACAAGCGAGATTCTCTCCCCCTATTTTAAGAGCTGTTCTACTTTGGAAGACAAACCCTCAAACAATGGAGAATTTTTAGTAAGTAAGTTTTTTTTATAGTTAAGTAGTATGACCAATTTTTAGTTAGTTTATTTGTTAGGACGTTTTGGCCATAAACCGTAGGATTAAATTAGTGTACGATTTATAATATAAGTTTCTTTCATATACAAGTGTTTGATAACTACTTATGTACTCAAAATTTTCATAAATTCCATAGTCACCTATTCACTTAAATTGTCCTCATTGGGATGACAAGTCTCTCAAGATTTTGTACGAACATTTGGACATTCTCGACTTGTCTTGCGCCTTTGGCAATTGTCATTAAGCCACAATATTTTATGAAAGGTAAGTGCCAAATCTTTTTGTAGTATACTATAAATTAATTTAACCCTTCTTGCAAAATTTTAACCCTCTATATGATCCACGACCTTCCGCTAGCTTGTGCCGGTGACCCCCCTTTAATTTTTGTTTTACAGGCCGCCTCCATTTTATAATTTTACTGGAAAATACATACGTAGTAGCTTTTCCGCCTGTAACACTACAATAAACCTACTCTCTACATATCCATCGATTTCTGAATGGTTTCCTTCTATTCTATTTCCCAAAATCTGTATTCGTAAATGTAATAACTGTAGAAGGCCCACCGCCTGTTTTATATAATGAACACTTTTCACTGCAAATTTTTCTTTTACTTACTTTTTTAGCGTATCGTAGTTTTTACGTAAGACACTCACTCGTCGATATACTTGACCAGACAGTGCATTGAATGTTTTGTCAATATTCTGCCAGGTCTGAGCTTTTTGGCTATGTGTTTACTATCCGTTAATTTGCATTCTATAATGCTTTTGAACTCCTTCACTAATGTTATTAACAAGGCTTCTTCTGCTGCGCTAAAATTATCAGATCTTTTCTTCAATGCATCCATTTACTGTAAAAGGGGAGAAACAATGAATATAGAAGTTCAATACGGACAAATATACATACCAATAGTAATGACACCACAAAACACGTATGAATGATACCAATAAATGACAATGACATTACAATTACAACTGCTTGTACAAATCAAAGATATACGTTTACTTGAATAAATATCGAAAACGCATGCGTCATTATTACCAACCTAACGTTTTTTTCAATTAAGCAGCAGATATGATAAACACGGTCTATATTAGCTTTGTACAACTCACGCGAAACTTAAGCGCACGTTCAGTTAAGCTTCAGTTTACTTAAGCTCGAGGCTGAATCTCTCTACAATCGGCCCTTAGTTTGTCATTTTTATCGGTCGGATACGCGCGTATACAGGGAGTTTTTTTATTAAAATAATAGTGTTTGATTGTGAAATTTAACAATATGGAGAACTAGAATTGGTTAGTTATCAATATTACACAGACAGTTGAAGTGTGTTTACGCACAAATGTTTCGTTTTTGCGAATTTTTAATTTAAAAGTCGAACTAATAAGCGCGGAGTGTAAGCTGTTTTATAACACATTACACAGGCCAACAATTGTTTTGATGCCGAGGTATTTGGAGGTACTTCAATTTGAATTTATGCACTAAATTTAAAAACCAAATTAGTTTTTACGTAGAAGCTATAAGATTTAACATTTTACTGAAATATTATTTTAAGTTAAATTCATGGATCATATAAAAAACTAAACATAAAATTTTTTATTATTATCCTATACAAATATTCCCACTGTGTAAAAGGACACATTTCAAACTTCATTATCAGTTCTCGGTATAAAAGCGCCGATCTTCTGGAAAATAGTCAGAAAAACACAATTCTCTAGGAATTTTCTAATTTCGTGACAAAATACAAGATGGTCTTCTTAAGAGAAGAAAGGTGCCAACCCTTTCCTCTTGTACAGTAAAACAATTTTGGTTTCTTGCTCCACTAAATTTTTGTACTTCAATCTAGAAACCATTAATTTGGAAGTTTTTTTTGACAGGTTCAGATCTCTAGTGAGGTTGTTTATCAGATCCTAGTTGAAACGTTTAGTAATTGATGACAGGTCCTCATAATCACTATAACATTTACCATTATAAGAAGGGCGATGAGCGGGACAACAGTTATCCATCTGATCCTAGTTAAACTTTGACGAATTGATGACATGTCCTCATAATGATTGTTACCACCAGTATCAGAAAGTGAGTAGAGAGAAAACAATCGTCCTCATAGAGCTCGGGTAGTTGGTAAAACGTAGGGATTGGTACTTTCTCGGAGTGAGGGACCGGTTATCGTGCAGAGACTAAATCAGGATGCAGTTGTTCTGTTTGATTCGAATAATATTTGCTAAACGGGAAAAACTCATCAGAATGGTTTCTTTGGGTTCTCTACAAACCATCGGTATGTCGAATTTCAGACTTTTTCCTTTCCCGGTAGTCTATTGTCGTAAGTGTTCTACACAAGTCATACAGATCTGATTCGGTGCCTAGGGTTTATCCTGATCACTAAGCCAAACACAGAAGTTATCACGATAAGCTCTCTTTATAAAGCCTTTAAGAGTTTTCTGTTTTTTCTTAACGTGTATTCTTTGCATATTTAGCAAAACACATTAGAATGGCTTGCACAACTTTTTCTACTTGACCTTGTTTTATTTGTATTCAGCAACTAAATACAACGATCTATAACAACGTGGCTTATAACAACTTTTTAATAAATATAAATACCACGCAAAGAAAGCTTTGATCCACCGTGCAGGATGACAACTCACAAAATAACCTCCACTTTAGCTGAATCGTTGAAGGCTACTTAAGTTTAAAGATGTTTACTCCACCTAGTAGAATGTACTGGAACTAACTGGACGGCACACTGACAATGTGCTAAATATACAGATACCAATCCTCGTATATGTGATATAAAACTCCACACAATGGCGTAAGAACTGCAGATTTTGTTTAGAACTACACGTTAAAACCCTATCTAAGAAAGTATAGTAGCTAGAGAAAACCCAATTTCATATTAAATTCAACGCCTCCAGTAGAGTCAAAATTCATCCTAAAATCCTAAACGCCAAATAAGAGAATTCTATTGTTAGCCTGTATTGTAGTAACGGATTGGCAAGCGTCTGGATCAAGTTCGCCGCAAATTGTACACAATTTTGGATCTGTTTTGGGCACCATAGTGTCAAAGAGATTTTTATGTTATAAATTCAAAGAAAAGAAGCAAATTATTGAAAAAGGTCAGTCCGCTCCAACTTTGATTACACTAACAAAACAAATCAAACTTGATGTGAGACATTTTTAAAAGAGAATTACAAAAATTATGAATGGTTGACTGGTTGTGATAATAAGTCCATTTTATTTTGCTGACCATGTGTATTATTATCTGAATATAAAAATTTGTGGAATAAAAATGACTTTTCTGATTTAAATAATTTAGGTAAGTTAATAAAAATGTATGGGTAAGGTCTATCGCGCATAAATGCAATAATTAAGAAAAAGGTTGTTGGTAAAATCAAACTCGAACACGCAGTAAAAATCAGTTAAAATTTAATGCAGCAAATCAAAACCAGGAAGTACGAAATAATGGTAAAGTATTTAACAGATGGAGTTTGTTTTTGGCAGAACACGGTCACCGTCACAATCTACGTAAATGTAGTGAATTTACTGGCAAAGACTAACGAAATTTTACAATCCCATTTGTATAATTTTACCATATTTAGAAAGATTTCTAATGAGATACAAAACAATTTGATTGTATGAATAAGAAAAGTGATATCAAAAAAAAGGCGAAGTAGAAGAAACCGTTTATGTTGGTATAATCCTGGACCAAGTTAGAGGTGCTGCAAATATTAGTCAGTTGCCAAAAGTTCTACGTTATATAACAAAAAACGGTAGCTGAAATCAATAGATCCTGCATAAAAGTTCTAAATGTTTCTTTACAAAGAACTTGTCTACTCCACCTGATATTGTTCAAACTATAATGGATGGTTACAAATGTACCTTAAAATTAGTAGTTTAAAGTAATAATGGAGCAGTAGTAATGACCGTTGAATTAGGAGCACAATAAATTAAAATAATAGAAACGTATCCATGTGCACTATTTGTATATTGTATGGCACAACGCCAAAATTTAGTTTTGCAACGGTTCCTTACTATAAAAAAGGGATGCAAGGTTGTTTTCATTATGTTGAGTGGTTTGGCCGCGGTTTTTTTTTTCAAAACTTCAAAGAGAACCAACACTTTAGATTCATAAGTTTATAAAATATTAGCTAAGGTAGCCACCATTCGATGGAGTTACACTGGTAAATTAGTACAAACTGTATTTGAATATCGACAACAGTTTCTTAGATTTTTCAAAATATTATGGATAATCAAAGCAGGATGTGACAATAAAATCGTAGCTTGCTCTACAGAATATCTAAATATGTTGGAAGCTGAAATGAATTAATTCTCCTACTACTTATTCTTCAGAGACATTTCCATTTTGTGATTACCTATTTGCCGTTTTACAAAATAAAACTAACCGCACTAATTTTTGTATAAAAAATTGAGGAATTAAAATTAATAGTTCTGTCTATAAGAAAACAATTCGATAATTTGTGACAAAATTAATATGGAACCAAAAAGGAAAGGAAATCGAATGATATTGCCGAAGAACACAGACCAGAAGTGAAATTTCGATTCCGCTAGCTTTTCTTCAAAATAATGGACAATATCTCCGCGCACTTAATTAACAGGCTTTAGAATTTTGATACCCTTAAGTTCTTGCAATTGGTTAACTTTAGGACCAAAATTACAGTTTCTAAGAAGGCTTTTGGTTCACTTAAACAAAGTTTTTCAGAAAACTTTGACTTTCTGCATTGCGTTTCAAATCCGCGGTGATTTAGTATACCTCAGTGCTGGTTAGCTGTAAAAATCTTTCACAGACTACAGACTAGATTATGTTTGCCCTAAAATTCTTAATATTGTGTGAACTAGTATTAACTCTCTCCGCTACAGTTGCATCTACAAAACGATGTTTTACGGCGCTCAAAAAGATCAAAAATTTTGACAAGAACTCCCCAGGACAAATAGGACTCCCTACGTTGGGATTAATATCAATTAAAAAGAACCAGTACAAGAATATTGTAGTAAAAAAATTTTTTTGATAACGTCATACATGAGTTTACAAAAGAAAATTAGCGCATGATACTTTATTACCATTTATCAAAAATTTTGTATAGTTGCGCATCTGTCAAAAATTTTACTGGCAGCTTGCCCTTTAGACAATTTCTGGACATCACGGGAAAATATACTAGTGCCTGCTAAAATTTGATAGGTTGAGAAAATGTGAAGCCTCTGTAATTTGAAAAATATAATTATCAGAAGCACCCATTATCTAAACTGTAAGTTCATTTATATTTTGTTGTGGAGACATTAACCAGTCAATAATTGTTCACTATTTTAGTAACCCGCACACGTTCATCGCATTTATGTGTCTAAACCCTAAAAGAGGAAATGCTGTTATATATTTTAAATCGAATTATAAGTTAGTTCGGTCTGAACATATCTCTGATAATACGTGAAACAAAATTATAGGAAACCCAATGCTATCATAAAGTTATGATTATAGGGTTCTGCTCTGAAACATTTTTAAGATTTATTCATCGCATTTGTATTCAAGCAGGTTTGTGTGTACAGTTTAACTCGCTCCTGCTCTTAAACGATCCATTTGATTCTAATATAAAATTGGTATATAGTTTGAAATAATTTATTCCAAAGCTCAAAAATTATTTTATTTTGTCGATTAGAAAACGTCTTAAAGTTTTTAGGTTAAGCTCCACCTATAGTTCCCTAAACTCAATCCAACTACTTTAGAAGTTGCTTCTCATATGCTAAGAGCGGCCCCTAGACCATCAACATGTATGTCAATACATTGCACAATAATTGATATTGAATGTGTGTAGATCACATTGTAAGATTGCGCAATATATATGAGTCAATCAGAAAGAGCTTGATTTTTATTGTGCAATATAGTGAATGTTGCTTTGTTTGTGGGGAATATTGCGAAATACTGGTTCAGTTTTGTGTTAACAGTGTTGATGTAAACCCCTACCATGGCTACAAAGGGAATATATAAAGTAAGAAAATTCATTTTAGAATGTATCGAGGTGTATTGGGGCTTACCCTCTCTGTGGGATATCAAGAGTAAAGATTATAGCAACAGATTAAAAAAAATTAACAGTACGAACAGCTTCGTAAATATAGAAAATACTATCTGGATGCTAATATGTCGCAGTTAGTTAAAAAATTTAATTCGAAAAAAGGGTTCTGGGACTGGCGACATAATAGAATCAACAGTATGGTATTTTAATCAAATAAAGTTTTTCGTGGGTCAGGACGAACCAAGTATGTCACAAAATACTATTCAGATTGAGGATGACAACAAGGAAGCTGCAGATGATATGGACGACAGTAATAGAACAATGAATACTTCTACAGTTAGTGTAAGTAAATATAACTTATTCGTTCATATCTACATTTTATACAAATTTATGTTGCCACGAAATCTGCCCTTCACTAACGAGAAAATCGTAATAACTATCTCTGATGGCTTGCGCAATTGAGGGTGAATTTCTAGCATGGGTTGTAGGAAGTAATGTTGGTTGTCCAGTTGTTGTTCAACTTCCTTCAGCAATAATTCCTTACTGAAAATCTTCTACATCTATAAAATTTCTACACATGTATGTCTGAAACTGTTTTTTTCTTAAATAGTTGTGCAAATAGCAACAGGCTTAGACAATTATTTGGGATTTCTCAGGAAATAGCGCAATGGGTCTTTGAAATACATCGAACCTAGAAACTAAAATCCCAAATGCATTTTCTACAATGCAACGTGCACGACTTAGTCGGTAATTGAAAATTCTTTTTCGCAGTTAATCCTATTCGGCTATAAGATTTTATGAAATTTTCCGTCAGTGCAAAAACGTCATCCCCGACAGAGACAAAAAGTAGTATCTTTTCACTATTTGGCAATGGAGGTGATTTATCTGATAATGCATGCTTTTCTAAATGCAGTATGAGCCAAGACACCTTCGCCTGATATTAGCCCATTTATACCAGCATCTACCATAAGAAATTCATAATTGCAATTTACAACTGCCATCAGTACAATACGAAAAAACTTTTTATAATTGTAGTAATAGGAGCTTGTCTGTGTTGGTTTTTTAATTGCCACGTGTACATGTACTGCTTCTAAACAATTGAGAAAATTCCATGATCATTAAATCCATTCGCAATAGCTTTCCATTCAGCTCCTGTTGCAGGCAACTGCAATTACAAAAATGATATTAAAATTATTATTCACAGAAAGGTAATGCGAGATTTATTTAAAATATTTATTAATTTACAGCACAAGAATGCCCCTCAAAAAAAGGGAAAGAAACTTTATGAATCGGGAGATTAATATCGCTAGCACGCAAACACTTTCAACAACCTCAAACTGACTTCGACAAAATTGCTTCAGCTTGGGCAGCAAAATTTAAGGAAATGGCGCCGCTGCAACAAATGCTTGCATAAAAAGCCATTAATGATATATTGCTTCAAGTCCAAATAGCACTCTGCACAAGGACTCTGTATAAATTCATTCTTTTTGTCGCTCATCTACACCATACACCACTATGCAACCAAGTCCCGCCTATTTTGATACCCTACATGCACTACCTCAACTAACTGAACACAGGGAACCATTTTCAGGGTCCTCTAATTCTAATTATAATACTTTGTTGCTACTCAATACTTCTCATACTTTTCAAATTTTCAGTAAAATGTAAATTACTACATATGAAATTTGTTGTATAATTTTTGAAATAATCGTTGTATTTTACTCACTTTTATGTAATCCATCAGGCAGTTTATTATAGCTGTACAAGTTTCTATTACAATTATGCCTAAGGATTGTAGAGATACAGCACATGTAAATTTTAAACCTTCAAAATTATTTCCAGTAGCTAGATAACGTAGTGTTATTGATAAACGCTGACTTAGAGGAATAGCATATCGCAATATAGTATCACTTTTTTTTTTTAAATTTCAGGTGCAACCATTCTTAAGACTTCATCAAATAATATACTACCTAGTCGCAAGAAGTTTTGAAAAGCACTTGGTTCACTAAACAGATTTTCATGAGTGCATTTTTTCTTTCTTTAAACCATTCCTTCATTCACCCGCGCTTCTTTTTCTGCTTTTTTTGCAGTTATAACTAATGGTATGGCCGCACAACTTGCTGCCTTCTTATTATTCCACATGTTGACTGCACAAGTATCGCCCGTAAACTAATTTATTCAGCAAAAATATGGCATCGCATGGGTTGGACAAATAATACTATTGTACAATATATTGTGCAGTATATTGACGTAAATATTGATCATCTAAGGGTCGCCTTGGAGGTACCTTTGCATTCTTAGATAGATTTTTATCGGTTTTAGAGATTACTGTGTACAGTTTTAGCCCAGAACCTCCGTCGGTTAGATATTTCACAGGGAAACTACGTAACACCCAATGCTCAACATTCCTCAATCTCGAAAATTGTTGTTGATCTCGATTGTAAACAACGAGGTAAATGTTGGTCACTAACTCAGAAGGTTGCAAGGTAAGTACTTGCAGTGGGTTGACTAACAACCATCAAGAAATATTTGCTTCAATTAGTAACTTGGTTAGGCCACGCAATTTCAAATAGTTTTTGGACTTTTCGAGAGAATCCCTTACTGAATAATGTAGAGGTTATAAAAATACAAAGTTAGGAAAGGCGATGTGGCAATGATCCACTGGGGTTAAATGTAGGCTCCTATTTAATATACAAGCTCTATCTGTTTCTTCCATAAATAGCAGTCTATAAAATTCAATTTACGGCTTCTGCCTGTAAAATTGCCCCGTCTTATAACTCTAGCCGTATACTTTGAAACGCGAGTTAAGGTTCGGGCCTTTGGAGCGGTGTTTTTAAAAACAATTCCGAAGACTTAACAAATTTATTTTAACTTAAAACAGAAATTACAATGGAATTTTGAATAACTTGTAAAATAACTTTAATTCAAAAACATTTAATTCATTGTAATAAGGTGAGTAGCTTGAACAACGAAGTATGGAGTTCGAAGACTGACTGCCGGGCCTTAAGCTCCCGGGCTTTTTATAAAAACCTGCCCCTCACACGGCTGTGGGAACTTGCAGATCTCATGTCTGCTTTTCTCTTAATTGTACACTTTATTACAATGTAACAATCTTATTTCTAAGTAATTGCGGTATGTTAACCGCCTGTGACTTGCCACCTGCAGTATCACTGCCCTCTTGGATGCAAAGTTGCATGTCCGTTCTCTTGAACTGCCGATAACCTCTCTGGGTTATCTTTGTTTTACATTGTTGCAATGAACTTATACTTTATTTAACAATTTCTAATAATTCCTATTACATTCAATATATTCAATACATATAGATAATTGGGGGATACATAACTCTTCCGTAAATGAAAAATTAGGGTTTTACTTAATTTTTAAATACATAAAATTCATTATTCAATTTTATTTAAAATTCATTGTTTCTAAGGGTATACTTATCGTTTCTTTATTTCTCTTTGTTTCCTTAAATCTAGAACTGTTTCCTTCATTCTTATATCTAAGGTACATTTTGTAAAATACATATATAATTACAAAAATTATTAAAATGATTAACACAATTGTCCAAATGCTTGTATTATTATAATGTAACTTTGGCGTTTTGAGTTCACTTAAATGTTCTTTGTAACTTTCCACTAATTTCATGGCGTGGTTGAGGTTGTCTAAGTCTAGATGCTCTAGCTTCATGGGTTTCTTGACTATTTCTTCGTCTTCTTGTTGTTCTATCTTGAACTGTAGTTCCGGTAGGTTTGCAAGTTTATTTGTTGTTATGGGATCTTGATTAACTCTGATTACTTCGTCTTTCAATTTCACATAACAGTCTTCTTTGAGGGTAATTAATTTGCTTCCGATTGGTTATTTTCATCTTGATTGCGATGGATGGTTGCTACTACTTCTGTTGGGAAAATGGCTATCCATTTGTTTTCGGTAACTCTTTGAATTTTCATGTTAGTTATTTGCACTTGTTTGGCTTCACAGTTTTCGTAATGATTTGAGAATTTTAATAGTTGTACTTCACAAGGGCTGTCTTCTTGAATGGTTGTTATCGTCATTGATTGGCATAAGTATTGGTTTGGTGTTACTTCAGTACATTTTTCGTTTGTATAACCATATCTCAATTCATTTAGGGATAGGAATTTGGTTTTGGGTATGATAACTTGGTATGTGCTAGTAACTTTTGTTGGAAAAGCAAATAAATGATAATAATTATAATTGTTACTTTCTACCATCGGGATTTCTATTAAAAATATTATTTCGTTATTCTTAATGTAGCCTTTGACTATAGCTATCTTTTCAAATATTAGAATGTTTGATTCTGTTACTGCGTTTTCTAACGTTGCTAAAATTTGATGCATTAAAGTAAGGGTGGATATTATTTGACTAAATATTGTATTTTGTATACTGCCTAGTTATTGGTAGTATACCGTGGTTGTTTTTTATACCTTCTATTATTACTTGGTTGTCCGTTCTACCTGGGCGGAGGTTAACGGTAAGGGTGATGATTGTCCATCTGAAATTACAGGTTGTCTTAGGTTTTTCAAATGAATGTACTCTGTTATTTTACCGTTGTCTACCAATGCTATATTTTTATCTGATATTTTCTTAATTTTGAATGGTCCTAAATTTCTGGGTGCCGTTTAATGTCGCTTGCTTTGAAAGTTTTTCTCATACACGGTTTGTCCTATTGAAAATTTATTTGCGTTGGTATTTTTATTTCGGGTTGTGGTGATACGTTCCTTATCGTTCTTTAGTTATTTGAATTTGGTATATTTATTTGTTATCTACTTTTGTATATTTTACGGGATTGGGGTTATTCAAAACTTCGGTAATTATAAATTGGTTGGGTTTCATATCGATTGCTTCGTTTAAAATTTTAATCGCGTTTTTAGGTTCTTCGTTTTGTGTCGAATGTATCGTGTCGATCTCGTCTGGATCTTCCCTTATTTCTGCTTCGTCTACGTTTCCTACAATGGATTCCGTTTCTAATGCATTGAGTTGGATTCTACTTAAAGCGTCTGCGTTGTTGTTATAAATTCCTTTTTTATATATAATTTCGTAATCGTACTCTTCGAGTCTGATTCGCCATTATTGTAATTTTGAATTCGGTTCTTTCAGTTTGCATAGCCATACTAATGGTCTATGATCGGTGTATATGTAAAACTTTCTTCCGTATAAGTAAGGTCTAAAATATTTTGTTGCCCAAATTATGGCTAATAATTCTTTTTCTATGGTACTATATTTCTGTTCGGTTTCGTTTAGGGTTCTGGATGCGTAGCTGATGGGTTTATCGCTACCTACTTTTCCTTGGCTCAATACTGCGCCTAATGCTACATTCGATGCGTTTGTCGTTAGTATAAATGGTTTTTGAAAAGTCTGGGTATTCTAATACAGGGTGATTCGTTAATATGTTTTTAATTTTGTCTACGGCTTTAATGAATTCCGGGGTGTGTTCAATTTTGTTTCCCTTTTTTAAACAATTTGTCAGGGTTATCTGGTTATTTGGTTATCTGAGCGTAACCTTTAATGAATTTGCGGTAGTAACCACTACGTTCTAGAAGTCCTATAATTTCTTTGGTTGTCTTTGGTAATGGGTAATTTAGAACTGCATTTGTTTTGTCGGGATTTGGCATTACTCCTTGGGGTGTTATTACATGTCGTAAAAATGATACTTCTTTTTGTAAAAATTCACTTTTGTCTAATTGTACTTTGAAATGTGCTTGTCTTAGTCTTTCAAATACTTCTTTCAATCTTTCTATGTGTTCTACCAATGATGTGGAATAAACTATGATGTCGTCAAGGTACACAAGGCATTTTTCATTGTGTATTCCTCGTAGTATATTGTCCATGACTCTCTGGAAAGTAGCGGGTGCGTTCTTTAATCTAAATGGCATTCGTTTGTACTCGTAATGTCCTCTAGGTGTGTTGAAGGCTGTTTTTGATATGTCCTTTTCTGCCATCTCTACCTGATGGTATCCTGATGCTAGGTCTAATGTTGAAAAATATTGGCATTTGCCTAATTTGTCTAAAATTTCGGTTATATTTGGTAGTGGATATTTGTCATCTACCGTTTTTTCATTTAACTTTCTATAGTCTATTACCATTCTGTACTTTCTCTTTCCGGTTGCGTCTAATTTCTTAGGTACTATTAATGCGGGGCTGCTCCATGGTGAATTGGAGTGCTGGATTATGTCTTGGTCTAATAAGTCTGCTACTTGTCTGTCAGCTTCTTCTTGGCTTGCATGAGGTAGTCTATATGCTTTTGTAAAGATTGGTTTATTGTCTGTTGGCTCGATATTATGTTTTACTGTGTTGGTGAATGTTAAAGGTATTCCTTCGCAATGGAATATGTCGCGGTATTCAAAACATAAGTTTTTAATTGCTCTTTCTTCTTCTTGATTGATGTCGGTATTAAAGCGGATGTTACTTAAATTTTCTCTTAACATTTTGTCATGTTCTATTGGGTTGTATTCGTTTTCTAAATTTTCGTCTATTTCCATTTTGTTAAAGTTTAATTCTTTTACGTTAATTGGGTCTGTCAATGATAATTCTACGGGATAGTCGTTTGAATTTAGTATCGTTGTGGTTGCATAATTATCTTTTATTTGTACTAAAACAGTTGGGGTTTCTAATCCATGTTGAAATGTCATATGATTTATTATTCCTACTTTTTTGTTAGAATTTACTGGGATTTTTATTTTTCTTTCCGTTCGGGGTTCTATTGTGTATTTTTGTTCGATTTGTGTGTTTTGAAATTTAATGAGGATTTTTCCGTATTTCGTCCTTAATAAACAATTTTTGATGTCAATGTTGGATCCTAATTTTCTTAAAAGGTCCATTTTGATTAATCCGTCGTATTTGTCGTTGAATTCGAATACACAAAATTTATGTTTCATTTTAACATTAAATGTTCTCGGTAATGGTATATTAGCTACGAATTGGTGTAGTGTTGTTTGATGGGCTGCTTTAATTTTAAATGGTTCTTTTTCTACATAATCTAAATAATGTTTTTTTACGGTTCTGGGGCTAATTAATGTTTTTGAGGATCCGGTATCGATTAATAGTTTAAATTCGGCGTGGGGTATTTCTATATATGGTAGTACTAAGTGATTTATGTTATTTAAGTTTATTAAGTTTGGTCGTTTATGAATTGGACCATTTGAAAATTTGAGTTCGAGTTTTCTTCGTCGTACTCCTCGTAAGTTTCGTATTGTTCGTCGCGTTCATAAGTTTCTGCATGGTTTGATTCATCGTTCATACTTATCTGAATGTAATTATTCTGGTCAGTGTCAAATTTTTCTCCTTTTTGGTGAAATAGTTCTTCCGATGTAAAATTACGTTTCTGATGAGGGTTTGGTCGGATATGTGTTATCTTGGTATTTTGTCTGGTGTTACCAGATGAGGTATACATTGGTGTTGGTTTATAATAATTATTAGGGTTGTTATGATTATTATTCATTGGAGTATTTCTATTGGGGTTTGCGTTGAATGCTGGTCTTTGTTGGTTTAGGTTTTGATTAAATCTTGGTTGGAATGTGGGTTTCGTAAAGGTTGGGTTAAAGGTTGGTTATGAAAAATGTTTATATTGATTATTAAAATTCGTATTGTTGAAATTTGGGTTATTAATTCGCGGTTGATTTGTTTGTGCGTTGAAGGGTAAGAATTTTTGTTGAGGGATTGTTTGTCTAGTGGTTTGTATAGTTTTTATTGGTGAATAACTTTTATTTGCGTTGGGGTTGTATAGTCTGTTGCGGTAATACATTACAGTTTCTTCCTCTATTACTAGGTTCATAGCTTCTTCTAGATTTTGGGGTAGTTGGAATCTGATCTTATCCGATAGTCGTTCTGGTAAAGCGTTTATGTATGTGTCCAGTGCCATTTCGTTATACATTTTTGTTTTTAAATGTCAAACGTTTTGATCGGGCTCTTCGATTTTTAATTTTGTTAGAATTAAACTTCTCACGTCTTGGCATTTCATTCCGAATTGATAGGGGGATTGGTTGTGTTCCATTCTGAGGTTTATTAGGTCTCGTACCAGGCATTTTATGTTACGCTGGTCTCCAAAATATGCAATTAGTAGCTGTTTAACTTCCTGCCATTTCTGTAAATCGTTTCTACTGGCGATTAAAGTTAGTGCCCTTCCGGTTAGTTTACTTATTATCAAGCGTATAATCAATGAATTTTGTTCGTTATCTCCGGGTTTGTAGATGGCTTTCAAGAACATTTCGGCTGCTCCAATAAAAATTGCAAGATGCGCTTGCGTGCCATCAAAGATTTGGATTGTTTTCAAATAAAGCTTCATGTCTGCGCTACCCATGTTGGTTAAGGGTTGCTTTCGCTTTTGGGTAATTCTCAAAAAAAATTATTTTTTTTAATTAAGGTTTATTTCGCTATGTATATCGTTATTTTTTGCTCCGGATTTATCAATTTGTCGTTTGGGTTGGGTAATTTCGAATTTTGTAAAAATTGGGGTTGATTTTGTTATTTGTGACGTTAATTATGCTTTGGATGTATTAATTTTCCGTTTAGATTGGGTAGTTTCAAATATTGTAAATTTTTTGTAATTTGGCTATTTGTATCGTTAATTTTGGTTTGGGTTTATTAATTTTTCGTTTAGGTTGGATAAATTCAAATTTTGTAAAAATTGAGATTAATTTTGCTATTTTTATCGTTATTTTGGGTTTGGATTTGTTAATTTTCAGTTTGGACTGCGTCGGGTTACTTTTAGAATCGTAATTGCTGTTATTTGTACTTAATTACACAGTGCGGTAATGAATTTGTGAGATTTATACTTGATAATGTTGATTTAATTACTGTAGCCGTGAATTTGCCTGTTTCTATCTCGCGGATTTAATTTGTTTGAGTTTGCTTGAGTTTCTGCTTTCTGCAGAATCTGTAGTGGCTAGATTTGTTCTCGCGATATTTACTTCGCTTTGTGTTAGTTTAGTTCTCTTAATTTCTAATTATATCCCTTTCCGTTTGTTTTAATTAAGTTGCATAAACGTATAGTTCGCCTGTCTTGTCTCCTTGTATTCTAAATTTAACTTGTAGGCTAATTGCTTACTTGGTAATTTTAATCACTAAAAGATGTAGTTTAGTTTCTTGGTATTTGCGTACGTGCTGAATAGCATACGACTATACCTTACTCACAGGTGTTAATTTCAGTTTATGGAAATTAAATAATTCGCTTCCTTACTCGTTAATTGCTTTGCATAAATGTTACGTCTAATTATTTTTAGATATTTCTGTATTCAATTATAATGCTTGTTTGTAATTGAATCTTTCCGTAATGTACGTTTTCAGGTTGCAATTATGAGCGTTTTAATTATAACTTTTTACGATGACCGTTTAGCTTTACTCAGTATTTGTACTGGAATAATGCAATTTATTTATAAATGATGAGTAGTTTTAATTAAAAACGTTTAGCTTTTATTCCGTGTTTGTACTAAGATAATTAACTCTTCGTAACGCAATTTTATTTATAGATCGCTGTGCTTTTATGGATTAATTACTTAATCTTAATGCAAAAATGCGTTGCTTTATACTATACAGAGGTTCTGAAAGTTATTGTTTTAAGTGTGTAATAAATGATGCTTCCTTCGCGAACTTTGCTTAGGTGCGGATGGCGTTTTAGGTTACAGTGGTTTCAGTTACTGCAGAGTGTTTTGCTGTAGTTTAGGCATATGATAGAGGTTAATGGTTTAAATAATCGTTCCGTAATTGCTTGTTTGAAGAATTACCTTTAGCTTTGGAACTCATTTGCGTTCTGTTTTTTTAGTTTACCGGATTAAACGTGCGTTTTGTATCGCGCTAGGCAATTTTTCGTATTTCGGTATTAATGGACGTGCTTCCGTTATTTTTGGTTTATTTTTGAGTTTGTTCTAATAATTGTGATAAGAATCTCTTTAACATCAAGTCTCTTTTGCTTTTTAAAAGAAAATCTCTTTTGAAACATTCAAGTCTCATAAAATACAGTCTCGTTTTAAAAATAATTTTACTTTGAACTATTTTCAAAAAAATATTGGCATAAAATTCATAACATAATAATAAATGGTAATCAAATAATAAAATAATAAAACTAGCATATATTAATTATAGTTTGTGAGATCAATTGGTATAAATGGAAATGAACTTACATTAATTTCTTCATTTGTTTCTTTTGTGGGCTCGATCGATGCTGTATCTTGTCCACGTTGGTTTGTTTGTTGGATTCGGACGATTTGTGTTCTTCCTCCGACCAGGTTTGGGTTCTGTCAAAATAGCGAATTGAAATTCTTGGTCACCAATCTTCCGATTTTTGGATTTTCACTGCCCTTTTGACATCCGTTACGGCTGCGCCAGTTAAGGTTCGGACCTTTGGAGCGGTGTTTTTAAAAAAATTCCGAAGATTTAACAAATTTATTTTAACTTTGATTTTGAATAACTTGTAAAATAACTTTAATTCAAAAACATTTAATTAATTGTAATAAGGTGAGTAGCTTGAACAACAAGTATGGAGTTCGAAGACTGACTGCCGGGCCTTGAGCTCCCGGGCTTTTTATAATAACCTGCCCCTCACACGGCTGTGGGAACTTGCAGATCTTATGTCTGCTTTTCTCTTAATTGTACACTTTATTACAATGTAACAATCTTATTTCTAAGTAATTGCGGTATGTTAACGGCCTGTGACCTGCCACCTGCAGTATCACTGCCTCTTGAATACAAAGTTGCATGTCCGTTCTCATGAACTGTCGATAACCTCTCTGGGTTATCCTTCTATTACATTGTTGCAATGAACTTATACTTTATTTAACAATTTCTAATAATTCCTATTAGATTCAATATATTCAATACATATAGATAATTGGGGGATACATAACTCGCGTTAAAAGAAAATTTAGATTAGCTTGGCGTAAGTATTTATGGTGAATCCCTTTACCTAAAAATGAAGGCACCACTTTTGATTCACTATACTACATAAGTGTTCTATATTACAATTTCTGATATCCAGAACAGATAACTATTCATACAATAAATCTATTTGCAAATGATTAAAATATACAAATAATTCTCACTGTAGAAACATTTTATCTACCTAACCACACATATTTAAAGTGTGAACAGGACCTCCTTTATCTCAGGTACCTGTCATTGATGGAAAGATGAGTTCTTTAGCAACTCACAAATAAGGTACATAATAACCATTAATCTGCAGGATCATTGTACTTTAATTACAACCGTAACGATTATTACAAGCATAGAACGAACAAACATAGGTTAAATTGAACCTACAAGCGTAATAATACAAATTACAAACACAAACCCGAACAAACACTATGCAAGTACTACCACAAAAAGGGTTGCAATATTATAACTGAACTTAGCGCAACGTTCCAGAATGTTTCAGACAACACATAAAATCAAATTTGAGAATGGTTGGATTATACCTTTAATCGGCGAACGAATTAACCTCTCTTCGTGTAGCACACACTTCTGTCTTCACTTTTAAGATACCGACCTATACTACGGAACTATCACACATGGAAGCCCATTTACTAGTGAACTTCAAAAATGCATGTAAAAGAAACCATCGTACTATGACATTTCTCCTGTCCAAATGGTTACTATGTATACCTTTAGCAGGCTAAGCTATGGTATTTTAATATTTACACTATCATATATCAATTGCATCATGTACATATATAATTATACAAAAATTAACTTTCCTACCTTAATAAGTACTGACTGTCAGGCGCTTCTTTCAATAAGACCAACCCTATTAACTTACAGTTAGTACAAACATAACCAGGCGCGGAACATCCATCTCCCCTCCATTGGATTAAGATGCTGTCAAGATACTAATTCAATTTATCTAGAGAACTGGCGTATGATATTGTTTCTAATCAACAAAATTGTAGACCCCAAGTGATAGCCCCGTGGAGTCTTCCCGAATTTGGTAGGAATTAGGGTTTACAACCCTGAACAACGGTACACGGACCCATAAAAAGTAAAAAAAAATTTATTACCTTGTCTCCGGCAGAAGACTGCTGATGGAAACGCACTAACACTCGATCTCCCTCCACAAGACTGGAATATTTACGCGTCTTTCGATCATGCCTAATCTTTCTCTTTTCAGCCTTTGTCCTCAATTTCTCTCCGACAATAAACACATAATCTTTAATTTCTTCTCCTTATCGGGATATAACTCACCGGTTTTACGAGTTTATTACTTCTCAACTGACAAAGGTGGACCTCATCAGACGTAAACCTTGTGTTTTTATGAATGACTTCATTCGGCTATTTTTCTACCTTGTCTACCATGTTTACTCGCTTAGTGTGTTACTGGTAGCAACATATACTCAGCAGTCGTACTACTTCTTTATGTACCCGCTCAGTAAGGTTTCCTTGCAGGTAGTACGATGACGTGTGTACCACACGATATTATTATCACTCAAGAACTGTCCAACGCAACGACTTGTAAAATATGTAGCGTTATCGCCCAAGATAATTTCAGGTTTTCCTACCCAAGAAAAATTTTTTTGAACTAAACCCCTTAGTATTACCGTGGAAGATGCTTTTTTAATGGGTACAATCTGACAAGCAAGCATTGACCACTGCCAGAAATTGCGCCCCTCCCCCGGTAACGGAATTATTATACCCAGACAGGTCATTAGGTTCCTGCGATAGCAGACTACACATTTCACCGCGACACCCGTCACTCTGTTTGGACTTTTGACATCTCTCACAAGATGACACGATTTCTCGAATTACCTTTCGCATTCTGAATCAAAAGTAATATCTAGCTAAATAACCAAAACATTTTTCCGCCCCGACGTGGCCGTGATTCTGACGTTTTTCTACAATTATCGATATGACCAGACCGTTCGGTACACAAACCCCTAAGTTGTCTCCTTGGTCGCCTACACCACGACGGAACAACACACCCCTGTGAATCAAATACCAATCTGAAACTCGCATTTGTGCATTTCTCTTTTCCAATTCTAATCTAACAAACGTCCAAACAAGATCATTTCTTGATCATCCTGAATGACCCCCATCTCTTTTTTAACAACATTGGACAACCCATCTGATTAAACGGCAAAAACACGGACATCCTTATGATCCAGGACAACACGTGACAACACGTCAGCCACAACATTTTCAGTACCCCTATAATACTCAATCTGAAAGCAGTACTTCTGTAAATACAATACCCAACGATATAAACGGGAATTAAGCACTTGCAAGTCTGCTTAAACGAAAGTGGTTTATGATCAGTTACTATCGCAAGATCCCCACCTAAAACAAATACCTGCCACTGCTTTAATGCAACTGTGATGGTCAACGCCTCCTTTTCGGTCACAATGTAGCTAATTTCAGCACCTTTCAGAGTTCTGCTGTAGAATGCTGTAACACGCTTCTCTTTTGGATCGCCTAGTAACTGGTACAGACATGCGCCCAAACCAAAAGCGGAATTATCCGTACTAATGTAGAAACTTCCCTTAATATTTGAATGCACTCGCAAAACTGTATTTAAAAAAGCCGACTGGATTGTGCCGAAAACCTTCTATTCATTTTAACTTCATACCCATTTTGTCTCTTACTTTCTCAACAAATGGAGCAGCGCTGATACGTCAACTCAGAAAACCTTTCTACAAATCGTCTTTTAAAATTAATGAGCCCGAGAAACGATCTGAATTCTTTGACGTACCGAAGTACCCGCAAATTACTAATCCATTTAATACTTGACTCATCAATCTGCACACACTGTGAACTGAGAACATGTCCTAAAAACGGGATTTCCGCCTGCACAAAGTTACATTTTCGTAATTTAAGGGTCAACCCCGCATGTTAAAATTTTTGAAAAATTGTACTTAAATGGGTTAGGTGATCTCCCGCATTTCTTGGAAATACGACCAAATTCTCAGCGTACATTATAACAAAATCAAACCCTGATGAAGCAACCGACTGACGTTGATAATCCAACAGACAATATGTTATAGACATGCGTGTCGCCTTTGAATGAGGACCCGGTTGATTTTTTACACTCTTTTTTTATAGGCACTTGACAATATGACGACGTTAAGTTCAACGTTAATAAAAATTGCCCAACGCAAAATTGAAATAAAAAATTATTTAGGATAGAAGGGACCACGTGACCCCTCTCCATCTTCGTATTTAGCAAGCGTGCATCTACACGGACTCGAACTAAGGAATCTTTTTTTTAATACCACAAGAGGACCTACATACTTCGTTGGCCTTTTCTCAACTATACCGAAAGTCACCATTTCTCGTATCTGTCGTTTTACCTCTGCTTTATATGCATGAGGTACATGGTCACTTTTGCTAAAACAAAGGAGTCTTATTTTTCATTACGATCTCATGTTCATATCCTCTCATTAATCACGGCTGCTCCGAAAAAACCTCCTTGTAATCCTGTAATAGCTCAAACAGCTTTTGTTTTTCTGCCGTCACAAACTTCTTTGCACTCTGAACTACGCTATAATTTTTTTTCTCCTGGTAATTCTCCGATTTTCCTTCTCCAATTCAATAGAAATATAACACACACACACCACCTTCGTGTTTTTTTGCTCTACTAACACAAATGGGAGCTGTTGCTTTTTCCTGTCGAACGTACTGGATAGCAAACAATTTTCAAAATCGACTACCACAGCAAACCGATTCATCCAGTCGCACTCTAGAATAACATCTTCTACCAAATATGTCACCACTATAAATGGATGATCAAAACGTGTCCTGCCGCTAATAACTACTAAATATGCTTGCTTCTTTACCACTTGGCCCTTACACCTTAACGCTCCGAAAACAGTGCCGCCCGTTGCTGGCAATGTTGGGACCACACACCGAGGTGTTGTTGCGATTTTATCAAGGAATGCCTGACTGACACAGCTTAACATTAACTCCATATCAACTAAAATGTCCGCACCAATACCTTCTACTACAGCTCTAATCAACAAGACTTTAACTGCGGCGCCTTCTTCGAGTTGGTTTTCACGTAAGAAATCCTCAAAATTGTCACTAAACAACGTTGAAACAACACGGTCGTTTCCATTGTCCGCCTTGGCTTCGTGCTGGTTAGCGCGATCCGTTTAATTTCTTTCATTTAATTGGTAAGAGGTCCTATTATTTACATTCTTACTGGGTGCGTTCCGATTACCAAAATTGTAACCCACGCATTACCCTTTTTGTGATATTCGTGTCTCACCGAAGCGCGTCTATCAGAGTAAGAAAACGTTCATTTGCAGCATCGACCCGCCGTAAACACTGCTCAAATTCGTTAATACTTTTAATTCCGGAATTGACAGTCCCCCTTCTTAAATCTGTATCGAAATATTTGGATAAGATACCGAAAATCCCCAGGAGATGGTCATTCTAAGCTGTCGTACTTAAATTCATTGTAAAATTTTCGTTGGGTTTTGTTAGTTCAATACCACCCCAAAAACAGCCTTTTAAAATTTTTAAGTCCCTACACAGTCTACCTTTGATTTCACTTCAGTCAGCTGCCGAATCTCGCAGAGTGCCGACAGGCTAGTGATAACTGTTTTTGTTGTAAAACTTCCGAATTTCCAAATAAAACCTCTAATTTTTTGATAAACGCGACTGGTATTGTTCAATTATCCGGTCTAAAAACGACCGATCTTTCCCCTAATCCCTCCAAACACTCACATATTGAGAACTCTCGCCCCTAAACATTAATGCGTCAAGCGTGGCCGACTCTTTTTTCACTATAACAACTCAACCCGTCCGTTTATAGGAAACACAATTATAAGTTCAAATTTATTAGATGATAATGCTCAATCCAAACAATAAATCCCCGGCAAACGGGTTAAGGTTAGAAAAGCACTTATCCTGGATATATTGTTATGTTGTACTTCTCAGAAAGCGCGGTCCATTCTGCTTGTTCTGTTCTTAAAGTTGTAGTTGTTTCTACCGGTAGGGCTTCTCTGGTGAGACGTTAAGGAAGGTAAGATAGGCGAAGGTGACTACACTTGCGTTAGCATTGCCCGGTACGATGCGGTAGATATATCGGTATAATAGAATCTTCTTGAATAATTGGTGGTCCTTGACTTTTTTCGCTTCTTTCACCAGCCGGATCCACACACTTGAGCTGGTATTCATGGGAAGATGAACTCTTCTCACGCCGGAATCCTGCCTCAGTGCTTACGTTTGCAATGATAAGCCTGGCGCCGAGATTCGTGTGAATGTTGCTATTCCCAAGGTCCTAACACAAGCGGAATTGCACTAATTAAACGGGATTTTTATAAACATCAAAGTAAAGTCATTAACTCTTAAATTACTAAATTTTAATTCCTAAATGCTTTAAAATAAAAAGTTACACGTTTTACTTCGTACCTTCTGTCTTACTTTTTAATAATTTCAAACCGACTGAATGCTTTGTAATACCCCACTAACTTTCTACTATTATCGATTGAATACCTTAAAATTGGAATTTAATGCTTCATTATTAGCTCTAAGATTTGAAGTAATCTGTTTCATATAAGTTGCTAAACATTTCAACAAGTCCTCGCTTCCATCAATCGTTTTTTGCTTGCTCACCGTCGACTTTTTACATATTTGTCCCGACAATTTACAGATACGCTTGATTCTTCAATCTTATGGTTGTCTAACACGCAGTTTACAAGCACTAATAGTCATTAACTCTTATTTTGACGCGCCGCTGTTGGGCGTCAGATGAACAGCACCTCCCTTTATCTCAGGTAGCTGCCGTTGATGGAAAGATGGGTTCTTTAGCGTGTCACAAATAAGATACATGATAACCATTAATCCACAAGATCATTATACTATAATTGCAACGGAAACTATTATTATAAAAGTAGAACGAATAAACATTATTGAACTAAACCTACAAGCGTAATCATATAAGATACAAATACTAACCCGAGCAAACGCTTTAAAGTATTGCTACAAAAAGGGTACAGCGTTATAACTGGACTTAGCACCACGTGCCAGAAAGTTTCAGACAACACATAAAATCAAATTTGAGAATGGTTGGATTAAGCCTTTAATCAGCGAACGAATTAATCTCTCTTCGTGTAGCACACACTTCTGGCTTCACAATTAAGATAAGTTGACAAATACCAAGCAACTATCACACATAAAAGTCCATTTACTAGTGAACTTCAAAATTTATGTAAAAGAACCATCGTAGTATGATATTTCTTCTGGCCAAACGACAACTATGGATACCCTTAATGGGCTAAGCTATGGTATCTTAATATTTACACTATGATATATCAATTGTATACATCATGTACATATATAATTATACAAAAATTAACTTTCCTACCTATAAGTAGTGACAATGAGGCGCTTCTTACAAAATCACCAACCCTATTAACTTATTGTTAGTATATACATAACCAGGCGCGGTACAAGTGAAAGAAATACATTTTTAAACTTATACATTACCGTGCTAGTACATTTAAATATAACAATGATTCAAAGTCCACTCTCTGGCTTTAACGATATGAACTTAAATCCCTTTTAGTTATTGCGTACCCTTGAACAACCCTAAAAAACTATTTTTCTTATGGCGTTTTACCTACACGTAGTTTTAAGCGATGTTTTCAATTGTGTATACTTGTACAAAATGACCAAGGTTAATTACATCGCTTCTGAAAAACAAAACGATAAATCCAAATGGAAGAAAACTAAAATGAGCCTATTAATCCACATTTTCATAATTCGGTAATCTATAGCAGTTTGCAAGATACTACAGATCTAATTTAATTTATGTGCCGTACAAAAATTTAATATATATCACCAGTAAATGAATGTGGGAAAATTCCTTGTGCCAAATTAGGAGTTGAGCTTTATATTGCAAAGAACGCCAAGGATAGACACTAATTTAACAAGAAATAATTAATTATTGAAATACTAGTCCTAAAACACTACGTTAAGTTTCTTTTACAAGTAGATTTAAAGATAAAAATATAACCCTAAAGGAATATTCATAAAATGAGTTTAAAGCAATGGTTTTATTGAATTGATCTTATATACAAGATCCAATTTAACACAGAAACATTTTTATGATAAGTTAAGAAATGTTTTTGCTGGTGTTATCCGAGCAGTTTTATATTATTTCATATATTTTAAGTGGTCTCTAATTTTATAATTACAATACCCTTTTGCTTTGTGGAGATCGCTTTTCGACAGGGTGCAAAATTCATTGCCTCTTGGAGAGGTTTACTGCAACTAATGCGACGAAGATAAAATCTTCAGAAAGGTTTCTGAAGAACATTTTTTTTTAATTGCTTTTAGATAACTTTGCTACTGATGATGATCACCTAGTGGTCAAAATACGTATTTAGTTTTCTTAAATTGTTGTTTCGATAAGCAGATTCCATTAAAGTATATCCTTTTTCTTTTACCAGAGAACCAAGTTTAACCTAATAAAGATGACTCAATACTGGACCTAAAAATTGTACTTTACTCTGGCTGGCCGCCACCAATATTCAAATCTTAAAAAGGTCATGAAAAAAATAAAAAATTTTCAAAAGACAGCAGGCGCTACTAATCTGACACATACACATTTGAAGTAGTGGTAATGAAGATTGAGTTTGTGAAGTTAGAATTGTCTCGGTTACAACTAAATTTGACAGTGCCAGTAAAGTCGCATGACCAAGGAAAGACGACTTCTGGTAAGAAACACATAGAGTACTTCATCAATGTTAATATAGTGGCCATGTAGTTGTGGGCTTTATCGTATATGAGAAAACGGCAAAACCAGTGAGAGGTGTTGAACGGGTCTGATGGGATAATAGCAATCAAGATTAGTGGTAATTCAATGAACACATAGTTTATGCTTCTATCAGACAATAAAGATGAATAAATTAAAAAGAAAATATATTTCCAAATTCTAAAAATTCATTCGGCGCGTTAGAAAAAGAAAAGCATTGCTAGTTTTAGAAAATCTTAGTGGTATTGTAGGTCAATATAAAGGAAATGAGTTGTATGCCGAATGGAGTAAAATTTAGCCAGAAGCAATAACAGAAGTAAAAGACGAATTGAGTCAAATAGATCGCAGCTAACACGGTGCTTAAAAATTATTAAAATATGCTGTATACATGTAATCTATTTCGTAATATTGGTAAGTATATCATCTTAAAAATAAGACCGCGTGCTACAGAGCTAGAGGTGGATTTACACGTATGTGGTTATCTCACAAAAATGTGAAAACTAAAGGAGGAGTATCTAAAGTTATTGACAATATAGACGAAAACTAACTACGTAAAACGTAGTGTAACAGGAGGACACACTATATATTAGAAACTGTAAGATGTGCTGTTAGGAAAAAAAGGATAAACATAAATACTGTTCAATAAATAAAAGAAGTAATATAGAAATATGACAACACAGCAAAGTAGTTAGGAAAGAAGGAACTGAAAAATTACAAGTCGGTAATTAGAGTGTGTATATGGTGCTAAACGTGAGTCGTAAAGAGTGATTGCGATGAAATACAATTGGCGCTAATAAATGGTAATTTAGAACTAGTAAAATTAGGAACTTCTGCAAGGGGGTTAATAATAGAAGCGACCAGTAAATAATAAAGAAGCTTAGCATAGGTGGAACCAGAAATCAAAGTGGCCAGCGAAAAAATTTATATAAACCCTTCATTTTCGTGATTAAAGTCTAGCTACCTTGAGCGAGCTAGGTAGGCAGAGAACTAGGCACAGGCTACATAATATACTAATCTGGATTTCAAAAAGACAAGGTTACTAAAGTTGCCTGTAAAGTCTATTAGATATGGCACTGAGATAGTACAAAACAAAATCTATAGTTTAAAAGTAAGATTTCTGATTGTGAATTTCTCTCAAACTTTACATAAAGTGAATTATTGGTGCATCAACAAAACGCTGAATTAGAGGATTGAAAAAGATTTTAGTACTATTGGATTGCTAAGCCATTATTGAAAAATATTAACGAAAATAATATATAACTGAATATATCATACAATACAGAAGATTACTAGTAGGAATAATCCTTATACTAAAAATAATGATGGAGAAAAAGTAAAAGTCAAAAAGCCTACAGTAATTGACTTTGTGGCTTATGAGGTTTTTGAGAACGTAGACTCGAAGTATAGTGTATTTTTTAGATATTTACAAAAAGCCCATTACATTACAAAGACAGACAGAAAAATAAGTTTTAAATACGAAACTATCGGTGGTAACTGGCACATAATAAAGTTAGAAAAACTAAGAAACAAAGGGTGTAAAATAAGAAAAAGCATTGTCGACAAATAAAATTAATTTATATGCAGCAATAGTAGAGGAATATGTTCGTTCTGGTGCAATCCACCTTATGGAATCCACCTATAGAATCCTCCGAATCCACTTTATACATGTAAATACCCACTATAAAGTTTTATTTTAAGGGATTTCCACCTTGCACCCTCCTTACTGCCTCTTTGTGGACCTCCTTGTGGGATTTTTAGCCACATTTTAAGAATTTTTACCGGTAACATTCTGAACCAACTAGTTTATCTTCGACTAACCATTTCATCTTTTGAGATAAATATATCTTGTTTGGTGTCAATTAATATTAGACTTTTCTCAGCTACCTGAATTTCTAGGAACTTTTCAGATTACACCATCCCTCAGGGAGCTACTCTCATTTTAAGATTTTTACCTGCAGCGATATCTGACCGTCCTTATAAATTTTTTTTAGCCATACGATACATCAAATTAGACTAAAATTTTACGCAGAATCAGAATCCGTAAACAGATTTAACGTAGGGCCACCCCTTACCGTTTTACACACATACCGTTCGCAAAATAAATCTTTCTCCACATTTCCACCCACGAGTTAAATAGGTCTTGTTTAGCTCATCTTTTGAGATAAATCTATCTTGTTTGGTGTCAATTAATATTAGATTTTTCTCAGCTACCCGAATTTTTAAGAATCTTTTTAATAGCATCATCCTCCAGGGAGTTACCCTCATTTTAATATTTTTCACAGCAGCGATTTCTGACTGTCTTTATAATTTTTGTAGTCAAGCAACACATCAAATTAGTCTAGAATTTTATGCAGAATCCGAATCTGTAACTAGATTTAAAATCTGGCCACCCCTGACAAAGCTACACCCTGTTAAAGCCTCGTACTTTTAAATTTTTCGTTTATTTAATTTTAACCCGTTTTTGTTTTTTTAATTTTAACTCGATCTTTAATTCCTTTTTGGTCACCCGAGATATACGCTTTAACGCGGAATTTCTCGACAATCCCCACCTCAACACATACCCTCCATACAAATTTTTAGCAAATGTATTTATAGAAATGTTATAACGTGATCTAAAATTTACAGCAGTATGCAAATCATATAGGTGAAATCACCACAACGCTATGCTATCGGTTACTTAGTTTCGGCTACTTTTCCTAGGTCGTGGTGACGTCATAACCTTTTATAAATAAAGAACAATGTAATACTATTCTAAAATTTTTAATGTTAATTTTAATGTTAAGCATAGAGCCATTTAAACTTAATTTTAATAAAAAGTTATACACAGACAACAGTCTTTTCTTTATGTTTGTTTGGAGTGGTTTTAATTTTATCTGCAGGTTAAAATTTAAATATATGGTTGTTATAGGTTGTAAGACCCTCGGTTTTAAATGATCGGAAAGGTTCTTTACTAGGCAAATATACAATGTTTAGCGGAACCCCTTTGCGTGTGGTGTACGCCAAGGTTACGAATTCCGCATTCCTTAGTTCGTCTTTGTTATCTGCCATTTCGATAAATACGTTTTTAGAATAATCTTTTAAAAAGTATACGGATTTAGTACCATCTTCTTCCGCAAGGACGCCTACATAACTAAAAGAGCCTTTCTTACTAACCACAAATGCATACAGCTTGTAGAAACCGGATGTATCTAAGTCAGTCCATCGGCACGTAAAATAATCTTTTAATTTTTCCTCATTTTCTTTAATAAGTTGTTCTTTGTCTAACACATTTTTGTTTTGTTTGCGTATTGTCGCAGTGTTTTCCATTTACTCCAACTTTCGCCTTTTTGCGTCCTTTTCCTCTAATTACAACTGTCTTTTTCTTCCACTTACAGCGTATGGCGTGCATAATGAGGCAATTTCTTTAACGTAAATGGATAGAGTTTACTACCAATATTTACGCGTTGTCGTACAACCTCTGGACGAATGTGAGGCGTATCTATCAACCCCAATTCCGAAATGATTATTTCTTTTGGAATTGTAGAATGTGGTGTTGCAGATTGTGTAAAATATGTACTACCTGCTTTAATGTAGCACTTGTGTTAGATTTTTATTTTATCTTGTCTGTCTTGTTCCTCTACTATCTCCAAATAAACTACAGATAAATTGTTAAAACTAAAAGCCAAAAGCACATGCTTTATCAATTTTTTCCTTTCCTCTGTTTTTTCGGACAACTTAATTTGCAAGCCTGTCAATTTCTTTGTATTGCTATTCCCCCAATACACATACTGTGGTAGGTTATTATACACTAAACAGCAGCTATTTTGTAGATTGTCCGATAGCTTACTCCACATTTTGGCAGGTGGTACCGAGTACATTGGCGCCTTTAGGAAGTATAACTTACTATCTTCCAATTAGGTTAAACAGTCTTTTACGGGGTTATACACGTGTTCCGCCCTGACATAGTTTCCAATTGTACATTTGTATATTGTCGCTTCCAATTGCGTAATACCATGTTCTTTGGGCACAGTAGACGCGAATGTTTCCCTTAAACGTGCATCTGGACAACGTAAAAAATCTAGTATATGATTGCCAAGTTGTTTATTAACGCCAGGACTTGTTATCTGACACACAAATTTGATGTACATTTTAATTCTTGCATTGGTTGTTAGCCATGTTAAACAAATGATTCCCACAGTTTTATCATTGTCAACTATAATATTGCAGTTTTCTTCGTATTCGCCTTTGTAGCAAAAGTCATGATTTGTAGTTAAATAATTACACATCTCCATCTTGCTAAATACGCCAGGAAGATCTTGGGTTACATCCATGTCAAAAAGGTAGTAATAATCTTTCTCGAGTCTGTCTAATATATCTGGTAGTTCTTCTAATAAAGTTTCCAACTTAACATCTGCTAGTTCCACTTTGTACGGAACTCTTGTAGGATTTTGGAATTTTTTATTAATGCTTTCGAGGCCTTCTTTTCCGATAATCTCTTTTACTCCCTGGCCCATTTTGTAAGTGCTTTCCAGAGAAAACGGAAGCTTAGCTTTAATACCATGTCTAGCGGAAACAAATCGGTCGAACTTTCCTCGTAGATAGCTGTTTTAGTGCCCCACAAATTTCTTCCTTATTGGAAGATAGTAAGTTATACTTCCTAAAGGCGCCAATGTACTCGGTACCACTTGCCAAAATGTGGAGTAGGCTATTGGACAATTTACAAAAAGCTGTTGTTTAGTGTATAACAACCTACTACAGTACGTGTGTTGGGGGAATAGCAATACAAAGAAATTGACTGGCTTGCAAATTAAGTTGTCCGAAAAAACAGAGGAAAGGGAAAATTTATAAAGTTTGTGCTTTGGGCTTTTAGTTTTAACTATTTATCTGTAAATTATTTCGAGATAGTAGAGGAAGAAGACAGCCAAGGTAAAATAAAAATCATACACAAGTGTTACATTAAAGCAGGTAGTACATAATTTACACAATCTGCAACACCATATTCTATAATTCCAAAAGTAATTATCATTTCGGATTTAGAGTTAATAAATACGCCTAACGTTTGTCCAGAGGTTATACGACAACGCGTAAATATTGGTAGTAAACTCTAACTGTTTACGCTAAAGGAAATTGCCCCATTATGCTCACCATACGCTGTAAGTGGAAGAATAAGACAGTTGGAATTAGAGGAAATGGACGCAAAAAGGCAAAAGTTGGACTCCATAGAAAACAATGCGACAATACGCGATCAATACAAAGATGTGTTAGACAAAGAAAAACTTATTAGAGAAAATGCGGAAAAGTTAAAAGATTATTTTATGTGCCGATGGACTGACTTAGATACATCCGGTTTCTACAAGCTATATACATTTGTGGTTAGTAAGAAAGACTCTTTTAGTTATGTAGGCGTCCTTGCAGAAAAGGATGGTACTAAATACGTATACTTTATATAAGGTTATTCTAAAAACGTATTTATCGAAATGGCAGATAACATAGACGAACTAAGGAATGCGGGTTTCGTAACCTTGGCGTACACCACACGCATAGGAGTTCCGCTAAACATTGTATATTTGCCTAGTAAAGAACCTTTCGGATCATTTAAAACCGAGGGTCTTACAACCTATAACAACCATATATTCCCAAATGTGGTGTACATGCAAATACGCAACAGTGAGTGAGAGAATAAGGATTCCTTCCAAAATCGACAAGAACAAGTCGATCAAGCTAACGAGACACGTATGCAGGATATAGTGGGAGAGCCGCGATTAAACGGTTGTCACAGGTTGCAAAAACGACACGAAGGAATGGATATGGTTGTCGGTGGAATCAATGACTTTATATATAGAGGCAAACGTCGGTACATTTTACAATTCGAAAACCTAAACGGTCTCAATTTATCAAACTATTGGCTAGAAAAGGAGATAGAGGACTTGGGTGTCGATTTAAATTTCAACCTGCAAATAAAATTAAAACCACTCCAAACAAACATGAAGAAAGGACTGTTGTCTGTGTATAACTTTTTATTAAAATTAAGTTTAAATGGCTCTATGTTTGGCATTAAATATTTTTAAATTTTGTTATGTGCAATGTCAGAATAAAAATTTTAGAATAGTATTACATTATTCTTTATTTATAAAAGGTTATGACGTCACCACGACCTTGGAAGAGTAGACGAAACTAGGTGGCCGTTAGCATAGCGTTGTGGTGATTTCACCTAAATGATTTGCATATTACTGTAAATTTTAGATCACTATATAACATTTCTATAAATACATTAGCTAAAAATTTGTATGGAGGGTATGTGTTAAGGTGGGGATTGTCGAGAAATTCCGCGTTAAAGCATATATCTCGGGTGAGCAAAAAGGATTTAAAGATCGAGTTAAAATTAAAAAAACAAAAACGGATTAAAATTAAATAAACGAAAAATTTAAAGGTACGAGGCTTTAACAGGGTGTAACTATGTCAGGGATGGTCATATTTTAAATCTAGCTACAGATTCGGATTCTGCGCAAAATTCTAGACTAATTTGATGTGCTGCATGACTAAAAAATTTATAAGGACGGTTAGAAATTGCTTCTGGTAAAAAAATATTAAAATGAGGGTAGCTCCCGGGAGGATAATGCTATCTAAAAAATTCCTAGAAATTCGGGTAGCTGAGAAAAATCTAATATTAGTTAACTCCAAACAAGATAGATTTATTTCGAAAGACGAAATGGTTAGTCGAAGAAAGGAATTTGGTTCAGAATGTTACCGGTAAAAATTCTTAAAATGTGGGTAAAAATCCCACAAGGAGGTCCATAAAAAGGGAGCAAGATGGAAATTCCTTAAAATAAGACTTTAAAGTGGGTTTTTACATGTAAAAAGTGGATTCGGTGGATTCTATAGGTGGATTCCATAAGGTGGATTGCACCAGAACGAACATATTTCTCTACTAGCAATCAATAAAATGAGACAAAACAGGAACTGTAGGTGTAGTGGTGTCACCTTAACGAAAGTTGTGGAATTTTTTTAATTTAAACCCTCAACGTACTCTGAAATTTAAACTAAATGAACTTTATCGTCGCGTGCGTCTCAGCTTGCCAAGACCGCAAAGATATCGAACTTCAAATAATAATATAAAACTGTATATCCTCCAGGAGCTTGTGTAACTATTCATAATCTGCTTGTTGCCACTATGTTGTTTTTACCTACATTACATTAAACATGTGGTCTACGATTATACATTGTACTTTATGAAGTAACAACTATCTCAGAAGTCTGAGAGGACTTCCTTGTTTGCTATTACAAAAAGCAAATGCTACTTTTGAAGTTTTATTTTGATACCGCAGCAGTTTGCTTTAGTAAACCATAAAATTTATTAATGCGGTATATTAGGATCCAAAAAACCTTATTTTAGTAACTGAACTAAAACTCGTCTGTGCCTAGGAGATTCTGTTGTAGTTATTTAATTGCCTGCTATGATTCGCCTTCGAAAGCAAAGCTTTATCATATGAAAGTGTTTAAATTGTTATTGATTTGATTCCAGCTTATTAGTTTAGTTTCCCAGTAGACTTTGATATGTGTGCATGCTGTTACGTTTGTTGCTGTAGGGTTGTTCCGATTAAAATCTAATTTATCACACTTAACTCTAGTTTAATGTTGCTCGTTTTACCAATTTAGTTCAGGAATATTGTGGTTTATCAGAATATGAGATACATTTAAGTTGGTACCAATACAATTACAATAAGCCAGCATAGCAGTTGTTGATGCTTTAATACGATGCAGTAAATTTCTTGCTCGCTGAGAATATTCAGAATCTGCAACGCCAGATTCTATGTATAACGAAGGAGTGATACGCATTGAAACCAATCGCTTAAATTTATCTAAACGGGAATTATAAGACACTATCTTCTTATTATCTGGATATCAGGGCTGTCGTGATCATGTCATCATGTCATCAATTCTGCATTTGCCATAAAAATCATCCCCTAAGTATAATAGAAGAAAACACAATAAATACATTGAGCCATGTAAAATTCAACATCTTCTGTTCAGAACTTTAGAAACTTCTCACTTTTCCATAGCCTTTCTCAACACTTTGTCTTAAATCTGATCTTTCGATTTATTTAGTGAGCACGATATGCTACTGTTAAACGTATTTCAAAATTTTCAGACCTTTTCTTTTCTGTGCTATAAACCAATTATGTATAGCTGTGTAAAGCTACACTGCCAGTGAATCCTTTAACAGCCATTTTAATGCTTGTTAGAATTTGATGTAAGTAATGCCTTTTTGTGTTTGTGGATTTTTTGCCAGTGATAATCTAGTTTTTTACAATATTGAGACTACAAAATTTGTTATTTATTTCCCAAAAAATCGGAATCTTTTCGAATTTTATTTGGTATCGACCCCTATAACTTAACAGGATACTTTTTACTAGTTTAGTTTATTCCTTATTCGATCGGCATGTTAAACCAATTACGTATAAATCGTTAACTACATGCAACTACCTACAAAATCGGCAGAAGATGTTTCACGTATTAGTCAAAGAGAGATATTGCTAGAAAAGTGCGTTAACAGATTCTCTCTTTCTTTTCTATTTACTTTTACCTAAAACAGCTCGTACCAACTTTCTCCGTCTGGCATCATCCAATTACACTTCTGAGACTTAAAATAAATACGACTCAAGGGTTATATACCCCGTGAGGCTAAAGTTCTTACCCTATTATGGCAAGCCGCCCTCTTGATTTCCATCCTAGAGAAATACAGGAGCTCACTAAATAAAACAAAAGGTGAGAAGACATTTTCAAAAAGAAAAACGAGTACTATATTAGGAGTTTGCAAGCAGTAAAGAAGTTCAGAAGTTGACGTTAGATTTTGTAAGTGTTGGTGAAGTTAAATAATCAACAGAAAATGACTTAGGTTTAGGAAAATAACGTGGTATTCACGCGTATTCAGACATTTTCACGAATGTGGACGTAATAAATGAAACAACGGCTAAACAAGTAAGACGTAGTTTAACGGGTTGGTGATGGAAAATAGCGATGTGGTTGAGTGTTTTGTCTACAAATACGGTGCTTGGGCTAGTTATCCACATCAGACTATTACGATGAGGAAGTTAGAAATGTACTATCAAATTCAGTAGGTTATTCGAGTCATTAGAAAATGAAAGGCGCTGCTAGTTGTAGGAAACCTTAAAGAAGTAATAGACCTATGTAGAAAGAGAGATACAGTGGTTGAACTGTAACTTAAGAGAAAGCGATGACAGATAAGTGAAAGAATAATTGAGTATATTCGTATATAGCTTGATTACAGCTTACGGTGTTTAATAATCATATAAATAGAGAGAATACGTTGGAGCTGCCTCTTAGTAATGGCAAGTTTTATCACATTCTACAGATTAGTTAAAAATGGATTCAAAAATCAGTTAAAAGGTTTAAAGTTGTCGATATTAGGGAAAAATATAACAAAAGAGTAGGAGGTAAAGTATGTAGCAGTACATAAAAAAGAGATCTTAAAAAGTAAACAATATTAGAAACTAATAAATATGCAGCTGGGAAGAATGGATACAATTATATATCTTATGTTTCATAAATGTAAAAGTTAAATATATTAAAAAGGGGAGAGGGAGAAAACTGGAGTACAGATGGTTTTTATATACACTTTAATACAAGACTCAAGTTTAAACAAAACAATTAGTGAGGTGAGAAACTATGCTAATTGAGAAAATGCTTTATCTTCGAGTGAATATTACTTTGTAGATCAATTATTATACTTGTCCAGAAGGTGTTTGACTTTTAATTTAGAAATAAAATTTGTAGCAGTCACATATAAAATTAAATGAGGGTGAAACATATAAAAAAGGTCGTCCAAATATGCTTTTTAAGATTAATGAATATTATTATACAATGCAATATTTGTTTGTACCAATCAAAAGGCCATGTAAATGTAGGGAAGACTAAGCTAAGGTGGTTTTGAATGTCCAATTGTGATTTAAAAATTATTGATTTATACAAAAGTAAAATTGTAGGTAAGGTGTTGCTTGCTAGGTTACGCAAGATGTTATGGTTGTTGATTCTTCTTTGATTTATACGATTGTTGTAATATATTTTTGGATGATTATAAACTGTTAAATACAATAGTACTTGTATTGGAGAGCTGTGGTTTTATTCCTAAAATAAAATTATTAATAAAGTGATTAAAGGTCGAGTGTTAAAAAAAGCTTAGAGTACATATACTATTTCAAAGTAAATATAAAGGTGTCCAACAAAAATTTGAAGATACTACAAGCAAGCCGTTTTGGTGTAAAAGTTAGCAGAGCCACAAGGCATAGAGAGGATACACGTAGAGCTAGAAGAAAACACTGCTGGTATCATTTGTATTGGTCCAAGTCTGGAAGGTGAAGCAGCATACCGTACAAGTATTCTTTAGTATCGATTTAAATAATTAATTCATTCCTAAGACCATCTAAAAATTAACCAAATATTAAAACAAACAATATTGTTATTAGGTAACTGCCCTGAGATCCTGTAGGTGCACTTTCACTAAAATTTATTTGACAATGGTAACACAGCTTAGTGGTATCTGCATTACCATTTACAGTTGTCTTACATTTGTAAACTATTAGATTGGGCCAACAGAGAAAGAGGGTGCCAGGTGTTGGTTTCATATATATTTATTTGTATGCGAGCTTATTTGAATATATTTACAACCAAGTTCAAATAAGTTCTATTCAAAACAAAACAAAGATTAACCCTGAGATTAAGAGATATCAGTTCTGTAGCCGAGGTATATTAGGTATTAATTAGCAACATCTTTGTATAAAGCTGCACACAACCAATATCTGAAGTGTTTTTTTAAAAAATTGCTTAACAATAAAGTTTCTTTTTATAAAACGAGATTAACGTTCTAATAAATAAAAGTGACACCCAATAGTGGGGCTGGAAGTGCGCAATAATATAGATACAGAACAGAGCAAACTAGACAAAAATGTAAGAAACTGAAGAAAGGAAAATTGATAGGTTAGGTCAGCGTCGCGGCGCTGACTTAACCTATCTATTTTTCCTGCTATCTAACCTAAGTTTACACAAGTCTGACAAACCTAACCTAACTCCAGATAACACTAGCTAACCTAACTCCTGACAAGTCCGACTAACCTAATCTATCAACTTTTCGTGCTATCTAACTTAACCTAAGTAGTAGATTTTAACCTAACGTAACCCAACCCAACCTCAAAGTTGGGTCATTTATAAATTAGCTCTCGAAAAGGAAACATGTATGTTTTGGATATCCAGGACTTCCAGTACAAGTCAAGCGAATTTTTTGTGAAAGAAATAGCTGTACTGAATGGTAGAACGGACGAGTTATGGCACAAAATTCTGAATATGCCGTTTAGAAGTGAAAACTTGGGAGAGGATTTTCGAAGACATCGATGTAAGTAAAAATCACTTACACGGGTTAGAATGGGACATCTCCGCGACCAATGAATTATCAGCTCAACATTTAAGTTTATTTTTGCAAAAAATAGTAGCAGCATATGGAAGCGTTTATGTAAAAGAGTTGTTGAAGAAAAACATTCCGCTACCTTCCAGCTAACGAAGTTGTAAATCGTGAACAGTTTGGTATTGAAAATTTGAAGCAGTTATGAAAACATAGTCAATCTAGGCATTGTTTATTGCATTCGAAAAATATTATGAACTGCGCCAAGCAGAACGCTCGTGTTTTAAAGAACAATATTTTTGAATTTTATATAAATTTGATTCTTTAATTAAAATGATTTCATAGTTTTTTAAATAAATTTTATATTGATCTAATTCCTTTGATTAAATGGTAGGCTAAAGTGGTTTTGAATGGTGGTGACTCGGAACATAATTTTAGAACTATTGTCAAAGATTTTGATATTGATAAAGGACGGTATAAGAAGAATATCAACGAGTATATAAATATTTGAGATGACATAAATGGTCAAAAGTTTACAATCTATGTTGCTTTAATTATATTATAAGTTTTGATGTTCTAACTACATAGTTTGATGGATGAGCCGGCGGGCGATCGCGCAGGTGAGTGGGAGGGTAGGTGGTCTGGGTGGGTTTGGGCGGGCGGATGGGCAGGCGGACGGTCGGACGGGCGGCGGGTGGGCGGGCGGGCGGCTGTGTTACAAAAATACCACTTTTAAAAATTCAAACGGGGATAGATCGGCCGTAAATTAGGATTCAGGTCCAATTAACATATCACCCAGTATAAAAGCGATTGGGATGGTGCTTGTGACGTAGTCAGTGTGTATGTTGGGTTTAGGTGCCGAGAGGCGCTGTCCGTGCATTGTGGGTTGCCCTACCTAAGTTACATGTGTATTGTGGGTTGTCTAACCTAGGTTAGATGGCGGTGGCGATAATGACAGATGTGACTTAAGGAAAAATGATAACATCGTTAATGAGTTTTCCCATTGAAAGACGATTAGTGCTAATGGGGTTTTAATAAGGAAACCCATTAAAAAATGATTAAAGGAGAGAGGAGGAGAGCCTCGGATGCACCAATGTTACTTACGCCGACAAAATAAGAATGGATGCAAAGTTATTGCGATAAAATGAAATTGGCACTAAATAATAGTGGATAATTCGCACTCTATTGAAGAAGATTACTGAAAAATGGAAAAGGTTTAACTTTACTAAAACAAAAAAACAAAGCGGATAGGCGAATAAAGTTTATAGAAATCATTTCTTTCATCGATTACAGTTTAACTAGTAGTGAAACTGAGTGGTTGCAAAGTATATGATCGGAATTTTGAAAAATGTAAATGCATCTCAAGTTGTTAGTAGAATTAATAACATACACTAATGAGACAGTACATGGCTCAATATTTAGATTAATAGGTAAAATATATAAATGAAAACTACCCTCAAACTTGGCAAGTAGTAGACTTGCAATATATTTACAAAGAACAAGGTTAAACGATTTTAAAATTCGAAGCAATATTAGAGAGTTAAGCTATTTTAAAACTGTTTATGCAAATAATATATAATTGATCATGCTATAAAATATAGGAGAAAGTAGTAGAAATCAGTACGAACTAAGAAACCACACTCACCACCCCTGAGAGTAAAAGTTATTACAATAGAAAAAATACAGCTGTGAAAGTCTACACTGTCGTTCTACGAAATACCCCCGTACCTTCAGAGAAAATAATTTTTAGAAAAACGCCAGTTACATATCCCCCAAATTAGAATATATATGTAATTAATGGAATCATTAAGAATTAAGAATTATTAAAACCTAAGTTAATGCGACATAGTAAAATTGAAGAGCATGATAAAAAGGTTAATGAAAGTTCAACAAGCCAGACAGTGAGAACGGAAACAGACATTGTATTCCAAACGTTACGTGATACTGCAGGTGCAGGTCACAGTAGGTTATAAGACAGCAATTATTAGAATTAAGATTGTTACATTGTATTAAATACAGAAATAAGCAAACATGAGCTCTGCAGTTCCCACAAGCAATGTGAGGGGCAGGGATGGCATAAATACCCACGAGAACCCAAGATGGCCAGTCAGTCTAGAACTTCTCAACTTAAACATTGTTGTCAGTTCAGCTACTCGCCAGAATTTAGTTTATTTAATTACAAAGTGAATTTCAACTTAGAATTATTTTTATCTCCAACGTTAATGAACATAACATACTTGTAAATTAAAACTAAATGTAATTTCAGTATAAAATAAATTCGTTAGAAAAAGAATTTTTTTGGAAAAACTTTTTAAAAAGTCGTTCCAAGAGACCCGACACCTAACTCGTGCTGAATATAATTAGTTTCGCCCTACAGCTAGAATTTATTTTACAGTCATAAACTTAACTACAAATAGGATATTATAGTGTCCCGATATATATTATGTAAAAACTATCATAAATTAACTATTAATACCAGAAAATGAGATTACGAGGTTTAAAATTTGCGTAAGCGAGCAACATTACTAAGTAAAAACACCGTAAATTGTAAAACTTGTTTATCCGTAGTTTTTACTATGTGGAATAAGCACATAATAATACGTATTATTTTGTTTTGGAAAAATAAAGTGCAGTTGATAATATAGTGTAGTAGTTGCAGTAAGTTTATTTTAAAGAAAATGTACATAAAATAAATTATTTAATTCTGATTTGACTTTAAATAAAGATTCTGCCGGAAGTGTTGGCGATTTTCAGGTATAATATCGCTTAAGTTTCTTTAACATAGTTTTCCTTTTAGTTTTTGGTATTTCACATACAGCGCTCATAAGAGCGGGTGTAGTTGTACAACGACGAAAACTTTTAAATTACTTTTATTTGCAAAAAGTTCCAATCTTCTATCTCCTCTTTATGATTAGTTTGCACTTTTGATGTAAGATCCTTCTTCAGCAATTATTTTTAGTATTTGAGAAATCGGGCATCATTATTTCTTTAAGATGTACGTTTCGGAATTACATTTTTTTTATAGCTACAGTGAAATCGCAACAATCATACACTTTTCTCATTCTCTTTATAAACAGTTCTACTTGGTGATGCAAACTATTCTCTGACATGAAAGAATGTTCAGATTCAAAGTAATTGATGACAATATCTTTTGCGGATAACTTGTTAGAGTTTATTACGTACCCCAAGAAAGATAAAAAGGACCAGTTTTTGTTCTGCGAAGTACAATTATCCAACCAAAATATAATGTGCTCGGCAACCCGGTTGTGTAGAAGAAAGGCATATAATGTGTGGTGATTATGTCATCTTTCGATCATTCAGATAAAGCTTCGTTCCACCAGGTTGCATATGGGGTCCTAGTTCTATATTTACCCTAAGACATAAAACTTTCGTTGTATACAACTCTTTGTGCGAATATAACTTTAATTTTGTTTTAAATACGCAACTACTTTTTCACCGAGATATTTACTTTATGTAATAATTAAACCTTAGATCCTTCAGGAACTTGTGTAGCTATGCATACAAGGTTTTACTATTACGTAATGTAAATATCTTGGTGGTGTTGTCAAGTTTTGACATGCTAAGCAACAATTATTATTAGTGTTATTTATTATTTTATTATTATTTGTTTTTCTTCTCAGATAGTTTTATCTGGTTTTAGAAGTTCAGCTCGTGGACTGTCGTCAAATGTTCGTTCTCTTTATCTATAAGTTATATTATGCAATTAGAAATTTTCTAGTAGTTGTACAGGTGTCGAGTATGACTGATTTTTGTAGATGTGTGAATGTGTTTGGATGTAGTTGTAGTTTTTGGATTTATTGGTGTAGATTGTTTGGTATCATTGCTGTACTTGATAATATGACCGGTATTATATCTACTTTATTTTGGTGCCACATTGAAACGTATTATATTTTCTTGATCGCTAACCCCAAACGGTCACATTCTTTCCTAAATTGAGCTTAACTAATGCTCTCTTCTTAATACATACATCTGACTCTAGAAGTTGGGGTCAGCAAAACAAAGTCTTCCGACGTAACTAGGGTCTATTCCTTGGGTAGAGCTATGAGCAATGGGGGTAAGTCGAAATCTATGGAGGGTTACACTTAACAAAAAACAAACAGGCGCCACCAAGTCCAAATTGATTTATTTTAGGGGCATAGCTATTTTTTAAGGGCGGACTTGGAGACCCAAAAAAGAGATCGCCTTCGTTGATACACAAACTTGTCTTAACAGAATAAGACGCTGTTCCTGTAAGAAAGAATGATAATTAAGTCACATAAAAATGGGAACACTATTTGCGTCCCTCAAGTATACCTAAAAGTATAGAGAATATTTTCTGCATAATGGGATCATAAAATTTTAGTTCTTATTGCTTTTTGTTTACCAAGTCTGATCAGACTAGATCAGAATAAAAAACTTTAAATGAAGAATATTAATTTACTAATAAGAATTTTCTTGGTTTCAGTAAATAAAGTATCATTGTAATTAAATAAAAATAAAAATTTGAAGTACTTGCAAAACTGGTAGTAAAGGTTATCAACTAATCCTTACTCAAATATTTTATAATTCTATGTAACTAAAAATGCTAGGGTTTCTTTATAACCCAATCAGATCTGTGTGAGTCATTTACAAATGAATATACGAAATTTTCTCTTTAGGTTAACAAACTTAAATTTAGTTTGAAGTCAAAATAATCACCAAGATATTCTCTAATGTTATCAATAATGGTTGTACTAAAATGCTAAACATGTGTTAGCCATTGGGCAATTGTTGACAATAGTGAACAAACAAACAGGTGATGTAATAGCAGCTGTTAAATTACGTTGAAGCCACGTGTGATCACGTATTTACGAAGCTAAGTGAAAGCAAATTTAATACTGGGAAAACCAGCTTATTTACAGGTAAACTGAATAACAAATTTTGTACGTCTAACAAACAAAATGAAATAATGTACTTTCAGAAGGAAAGTAATCAGGAAATCTTAATTCTATTACGAACCCAAGAGCAGCAGTTGTCCCTTGATGTAATGGAAATTACTTCGCAGCGCGGGAACAGCAACTAATTATACTTGCTTTCCATGCTTTAACACAGGTGTAGGAGCAAAGCGGGTTCCTTACTTGGATCACGGCAGCATTACTTTGTAACGTAATCTTCCGTTGTCTAAATTTATTTACTAAAATAATTTTTCATTGCGTAGCCAACAAATTAAGCTTTCTAAATTGTAACTTCAAAGGGATCATGTTGTCTCAAATTTTACAGTTGCGATTTTCGACGTGGTGTGCGATATATACGTTATCCATGCAGTTTTCTAATTTCTCGTTGGAATTTCAAATGTGTCGTTGCGAGTTCAAATGGGTCGTTGCGAGTTCAAATGGGTCGTTGCGCTAAATAAATTTTGTAAATTAGCTAATATGACAACGAATATACAAAATGTGGATTAGGTACTAACCGTTACTCAGGAAGTGTTTCACAAACATAGAGCGACTCGGAGGTCACTCGCCATTCTCTTAGAATGCATCTTGACGCTACTTTTAACTATCGACGAGTGCGCTCGCTGCTTTCTTGTATGGTGGGAGGTTCCGGATTTTAGTTCTCGAACCTCTCACGCGCGCGCCAGTGGCTGTGAAATTACACCGAACTCGGAAACAACTCGACTAATAATCCTTGATATTATAATACTACAAAAGTTTGATTGTTACTTGAATATTTATTTTAATTAATAAAGGTATTTTACTATTCATTGTACGTTTAATGAATGGATTCTCCTACTGCAAAAATAAAATTGTTACAACATCTCTTTGATTTCTTCAACTATTGTGTATGTATTTTTATATTTTGTCCTATTCTGTACATTGATTTGTGCTTGGGACAGATATATCTATTAGTTTTGTGATTTCTGTTTTGTTTGTGGGTGAGTGTTGCGTCTGGTTTGTAGTGTGGTTTTGTTTTGTTGGTTATTATGCTTTTGTTCCAATATAGTTTGTGTTTTCGAGTATGTTTTGAGGTGTGTATTTGTATTTTGGTGCATGTTCGTTTTGTGAGTTTGTTTTGTACGGCAGGTTGTCTTTGTATTATCTTTGTGGAGTTGTCATGTCGTTTGTTGTATTTTGTGTTGGGCATGCGCTTGTGTTGTCTTCTATTGTTTCTATTTGTTGTTTACATAGTCTACTATCTGTTGTTGTGTTGGGGTCTTTAATGATGTGCTTATTGTAATAATATGTGTTGACTTTTTGGTCTTGTATCGCTATCATGAATCCCTTTGTTTCACTGAATATGTTGCTATTCTTGACGCATGTGTTTGATGCTTCTTGGTCGATATGTGGTTGTGGAAGGTTGTGTGGATGTTCCCCGTGTAGCGTTTTGTTCTTCCAGTTCCCTTTTGTGTGTGTGTGTGTGTGTGTGTGTGTGTGTTGTGCTGATTTTTTCTATGGGGTTGAGCGTACTGTTGTTAAGTTGTAGTGGCATGGATGATGTGTTTGCGTTTATGATCGCTTTGTGTGTGTTACTTGTTTCTGTTATTTTATGAAGTTGTTTCTTAGATTATCTATTTGTTTGAAGCATATGTTTCTTATATCGACGAATCCCCTTCCTCCAATTTTTCTACTGAACGTAAATCTTTCTGTTGCTGAGTGGATGTGGTGTACTATGTATTTATGACAATGCGATTGTGCGCGTGCGTTAGTGCTTCTAGGTCAATACAGATTCATCTTATTATGCCGAAGGAGTAGGTTCGTATGGATATTGCATATGTGTTTATTGCTATTGTCTTGTTTCTTACTGTGAGTTCTGTTTTGAGTATTTTAACCAGTCGTTGTTTGTATTTCTGCTTCAGTTCCTCTTTCACTAGCTTTTGTTCGTACCTTGCGTCTGTAATGTCAATTGCTTACATGTGTACGCTGTTGGTGTATATCGTGTAGTTTACTTTTTTTGTTAGTTTAAACTGTTTTTCTTACATTTGTCTATTTCAAAGGTCATGTTTATGTTGTTGCGGCACGTTTCTGTTATTTTAGGTAAGTGACTGAGTTGTGAGTTTGTTTGTGCTATTAGTTTGAAGTGCTTTTTTTAACTGGAGGCCAAATGGGTTCTTCCTTTCTGCTTTTGTGCGTAGGTCGTTGCTGTAGTTACGATGCCAGGGTGAATGGATCCTGAATACCGCGGTGTTTTTGTGTTGACTCACCCCCGACGATTTTCAAGCTAAGTATCCGGACACCTACAGGTATGCAACTCGTTTTCTTTTGTGTGTGTCAATGGGATATTCCGTCTCAACATTTGGTGTAGTTATGTGACAAGAAACGTCACATTGTAGAACTATTGTTCGTTGCTGCTAATCGATATTGTCGCTCTACATGTGTGATGTACCTGTGTTAAAAGTATTGGACAGACACACGCTTATTCCTTTGTACTGATTAGTTTATTTTACAAGCGGTATTATGTACGATTTAAAAGATATCTGACAAAAGCTCCCACACGTTAATTCTTTCCTACTAATTAGTTATTTTTCAAAAAGTATTAGATGAAACTTTAAAAATGCTTGACAAAAGCTCTCACAGGTTTATTTACTACTGATTAATTTATTTTGTGTAAATACATAATGCGCACTTCGTATCTAATGTACTAAATTGTTCATATCACTTAACTGTTTGCTTTCAAATAATAACGCTTAATTTATTGCTCTTGCTTGTTTGTACAGAATCCGTTATTTATTTTTATTTGTTAATAGATCATCGTGGGCGATATGTTTTTTGTTTCTTTTTGGTATGTAGGCGAATGCCCTCACTCTCCGCCTTTAATAGTTAGCCTGGTACTTACTTTTTTTCCGGCTACGTCTAGGTACGTAACAGAATCAAAAATCAAATGATATACTACGATATGTTCCACAAGTATCTTGATTGAAATTCAAAATCATTATACTCTTAAATTAAACAAAAAAGTGATAGTTACTTGTTACTACAATTTTCATTTCGGGCCGGGCCTCGGACCGGGCCGGTTACCTTTCTGCGTCGGGCCGGGCCGGGCTTAGTAAGAGCCCGGCCCGGCCCGAGTCCATCCCTAATAGTATTTTAAGGTGTTTTTGCGTGCCCCGCCGTACATAGCACTACAATAGTATAATCTGCTTAAAATAAGAGTTCTTACGATATTTAGCAACATTTGAAATGCATCTGATTAAATTTAATACTTTTTTACACCTTAGTGCGAGGTCCTTGACATGGTTTTTGAACAATAATTTTCTATCAAGTATTACTCCTAATGTTTTGATTAGGTTTACGCACGGGATTGCTCTGTTATTAATTTCTAGGGCAAGGTCTTTGTGTCCATGACAAAGTCTGCAAAAATGCATAAACTTACTCTTGTCACTGGAAAACTAAAAACCGTGATTTCCTGCATTGACTATTTTGACGTTTAGCGCTGTTTGCATAACAGATTCGATCTGTAGCATAACGTAGTCCGAATAAATAATCACTAGGTCATCCACGTAAGTGAATCGACCTACTTGCGTGGGCATAGTTTTAATTATGATATTATAATATTAGCAAATAAGATGTACCTCTAAGGTATACAGTTCTCTAACGTCAGCGGCGGTGATAGGTAATCGCCTATTCTCACCGGAAACTCTCTTTTAGACAATATGTTTCGAATGAAAGTTGCTAGACGACCCAGAAGACCCTTTTCATGTAATTTCATTAATATGCCGTTCCTCCAAGTTTCATCATAGGCTTTGAAAATGTCAAAAAGTGCGGCGACTGTATGTATGCGATATTACATTCTAAACAATGTTTTTAAAGGCTGCTGGTTGATCGATCGTGGACCGATGTTTTCGACATCCTGCTTGCAAGTCTGATAAAAGTTTGCAACGTTCTAAATACCACACTAGCATGTAGTAAATGATTTTTTTCAAATACTTTACACATGTATTTTGTAAGCGACATGGTCTATAGGTCGTAGATAGGTGGGCATTTTTGCTTTGTTTTAGGAATGGTATTATTATGGCTTGACTCTACGAGGCAGGGAAGGAACCTTCCCTCGACATTTTGTTATAAAGTTCAAGGATGGTGGTTTTGCCTTTAAGTGGGAGTTTAAAAAGCATCCCATACGTTGCGCTCTCTGCACCAGGAGCGCAGTTATTGGGTTGTGTTAGCGCGTTGTCGAGTTTTTGAGAAGTTATTTCGTTGTTGTATAACAATACAGTATCTGCATAAACATCTATATTGACTTCCAGAGAACATTTTTGTTTAAAAAGGTGTTGTTGAATTCGTTAGTGTTGTTGGAGTTGTAAAAATACTGAGCGAAGGTTTCGACAATGTCATCAGTACTGGTGATTTGATGGTTATTAACAATTAGCATTCGTGGACGAGAATGAAACTTTTTACCTGCTATAATTCTAATTTTCAGTCATATTTCTCTAGCAGGTATTTATTTTGTCATTAATAATACAAAAGTTTTCCATATATATCTCTCTTGTTTGCTAGTCCCCTGCGTCGAGTAATTGCTTTTTGACGTTTAAAGGTGATGAGCGTTGGTTGAGTTGCATTGTGCATAAAGGTTTTTAGAGCATCTTTTACTTTGAAATAGCTTCAGACACACTGTTGTTCCACCATGGTACTGAAGTTTTGCCACGCGGCGGTTTGGAAATGGAAATGCAGCTATAAGCAGCGTTCATTATAAATTCTATATAACCATAGTGATACAGTTATCAATGTTTTCTCCAAGTTGGAGGTCTGGGATGTTTTTCTTTAACTTAGACCAATCGGCTTTGTTGTACAGAAGTTTTCTGCATGTTTGCGTCTGCGTGATGTATGACATTTCGATAATTATTATTGGTAGATGCTCAGAATACAAGTGATCTTGTAATATTTTCCAATCTAATAGATGGACAATGATAAGAGCTGAGAAAGCTAAATCTATGGGCGAAAAGCTATACGACCGAGAGTTGAGGTAAGTGCCACTGCCTTTATTCAACAAGACTAGATTGTTATTACTAACGATCTTCTGGATATTTCCTGCTGCGTTGATGTGTGACAAACCCCCTCCCAGAAGCAAGTAAGGTATAGGTAATTCTGCTCTTGGATGTTCCTTGGCGATCAACTACGATGGGGTAAGAATAAAATGCAAACTGTCAGCATTATCTTATAAAATCAATAGACTGCAACTGCTTGTAGATTTGCTTTTAAGGTAAGTAAGATGTTGGTGTACTTTCTTTTATAGATATCGCGACCCCGTCCTTGGTCGTATGTTCCGTAATAGTATCTTTTCTGTAAACTGTAAAATCTTTTAGTAAAAATTTACAGTTAGGCCTGAAATGCGTCTCTTGGGGACAAACGCAAATTAGGACTTTTCTGTTAAGTTTATTTTTAGACCTTGCAAATGAAAAATCCATCCAATACAATTCCACTGTAAGATGCAAGTCATTATGAAATTAATTTATAAAATGTGTTGTAACGGGCATTTTTGGTAGTTTAACATTTTACGCTCCCTTTCTGTTAGCGTACTTAAAAATACATCGTTTCTTTGGGATCGCTGTTTGTATAAAGGAAATACTTCAGAATAATTCAGATTTGTATGCAATTTAACTCGTGGGTATTACTTTAAAAGTAGATAATTTGAAGATTGATTTTCATAACTAAATAAATTGCAAGGAATAAATTGTAAATTGGATTATTCGTAAATTACTTTCCAACTTATCGGAAATGATAATCCGCTGTAATTAATTATTATATATGATTGCGGCATTCACGTTTTGGATGTTCCTTATGTTATTAGCGAAGGAGATAATAGTCGACAAGAGTTTATGGTAACAACGAGTTTATATAAACAGATTAGAGTGCAGTGTAGTTCTGATTACTTTTGAAGGAAGTATGCTTGATATGTAACGTGTTTGACGTGCTTGTTTACGGAACACGGACGAATTTAGTGATACGCGTTGCTTTGCTAGTTGTTTTTGTTGATTTTCTGTTAGAAAAAAAAGTGATAGAACTTGTTGACTCGACCGCACGTGCTTGTTCTACGGAACATTATTTTAGTGATACGCGTTGCTTTACTAATTGTGTTTTTTGTGGAGTTGTCTTTTTTTTACTTGAACTGGGTGTGCGATCTAGTTTCGCGGTCTTTTTCTTTTTATCAGAGTAGTTCATACTTTGGATTATCCAAGTACAGTTGATACTGTAGTTTCTGAATTTTCTAACCCCAAAGAATCTACAACAGATCTTTGCTTGCGCAAATTTCGTTATTTGCGAAATATAACAGATTACCGGTTTACAAAGGTATTGGTTGAAGTTTCTCACTGCTTTTTGGGATGTTTATGAAAATAATATACCTTTGGTCCCAGTTGAAATTAAACTAGTGCTACAGAATATTTCCTAGTTATTGTCTTAGGAAATAGAATGACCAAGAAATTTATCAAGGCTACATAGTTCCGACGTGTGATAATGTCTGCTGCTAACACCAGTGAAATACGTAGGTGTGATTAGTGTAACGTGTGATAAGTTCCATCAACACCCTCACAGTCAAGGGTGAAGTGCTTCGTTAGTGCAGGACATCGTTGAATCCCACACTTCAGTTGCAAGGAAGCGTTGCTGAAGGACTTTTGTAAGTTGAACTATTTCCTACTGGTTATTACTTTAAATATCTATCCGTATATCTATCCATATCTTTGTCGTTCTGATACCTTTTACAATAGACTTGCATGCTATTTTTCAAACAGAGAAAAAAAAAGAGAGAAAGAAAAATCAATACTACTGAATTACTCATACCAATTGTGTCTTATCAATTTATCTTTTGTCAACATTTTATCTGATTTATGTTTAATTGGTGTGTGAGGAAACGTTTCTGCTACTCCTCAATATTACCTCACTGTGTACTAAACATTTTTCTGTATTGCTTTTACCGTTGTTATATTATATAGATTATCCAAACAGTTTCTTTTTTTTACATTCTACAAAGTACTGAATAATTTAGACTTTTCATTGCTGCTATGCTTATTCTTTTTTTTTCATGTTTGCTTAACTAATTTTCTTGCAGGTATTGTTACTAACTCCTTACCGCCGCATACATTATATGTCAGTCTGCTTTCTACAACCCCCCTACTCTCAGATTGAGCCCGGTCATTTCTTTGATCTTCTTTGTGATACACGTGGCCACGATTAACGTAACATAAATTTGGCGCCCAAAGTGGCTGCCACGATTACCGTGACATAAATTTGGCGCCCAACGTGGGGCTCGATTTTTTTTATTTGGGGGCCTGATTTTTTTTTTGCTCTTGATGCTTTTTTTAAATTTTTTTTATGACCTTGATGTTTTGTAGGCTTATTGGTCTTGTGTTTTCTCTGATAAGCTTGTGTCCGAAAACACTGGCGCCCATTTCGTATTCCTATTTATATTTTGTAGCTAGCCCATCCCGTGACTTTTTCTTTTGGCTAGTTCTACCATTCGTTCACTATTTGACTATTATAGTCGCTTTCTACATCCATTCCTTGAGGTAGGCTTCAGATCTATTTTCTTTTCCTTTAGGGATTTCGACTTGGTCGCTTCTGTAGGTCTGTTAGCCATACTCTGTTTGAGTAATCGTTTCATACGAATCTGTGTTACCTCAGTTGGAAGTATTCTAGATGGTGTACTAGCTTGCCTTTGTCCTTTACTTTGTCTTGGTTCTTTCTTTGCTGCACACTTAAGGTTGACAGTTTTGCTACGAGTTTTCTTCCTCGTTTTTTTTCTTTTCTCTTGGTTTCTCTGCGGGAAGCCAAAACTTTTCTTTGAGGTGGAGAACAGAAATGTCTCTTTTGGAGACATCCGTCTTTTGACGATTTTGAAAGTAGCTAAGACCTTTAATCCTCATTGGATGATTACTTAATGTTTTCTTTACCTATTCTGTCGTTGTTGGCTACGATAGATGACTTTGTCTTCTTTTGAAAAAAAAATGTTCTTTTTCTTATACGGGTGTTGGTCCTTCGAACCGGATAAAAATAATTTTTTTGTTTGGTTAGTTGTCTGTCGTTTTTCTTTTTTTTCTCACCCGGACGTCTTTATTTTGCTAGAGGGGAATTTGTAACGGGCATTTTTGGTAGTTTAGCATTTTACGCTCCCTTTCTGTTAGCGTACTTAAAAATACATTGTTTCTTTGGGATCGCTGTTTGTATAAAGGAAATAATTCAGATTTGTATGCAATTTAACTCGTGGGTATTACTTTAAAGGTAGATAATTTGAAGATTGATTTTCATTACTAAATAAATTGCAAGGAATAAATTGTAAATTGGATTATTCGTAAATTACTTTCCAACTTATCTGAAATAATAATCCGCTGTAATTAATTATTATATATGATTGCGGCATTCACGTTTTGGATGTTCCTTATGTTATTAGCGAAGGAGATAATAGTCGACAAGAGTTCATGGTAACAACGAATTTATATAAACAGATTAGACTGCAGTGTAGTTCTGATTACTTTTGAAGGAAGTATGCTTGATATGTAACGTGTTTGACGTGCTTGTTTACGGAACACGGACGGTTTTAGTGATACGCGTTGCTTTACTATTTGTTTTTGTTGATTTTCTGTTGAAAAAAAAAGTGATAGAACTTGTTGACTCGACCGCACGTGCTTGTTTTACGGAACATTATTTTAGTGATACGCGTTGCTTTGCTAATTGTGTTTTTTGTGGAGTTGTCTTTTTTATACTTGAACTGGGTGTGCGATCTAGTTTCGCGGTCCTTTTCTTTTTATCAGAGTAGTTCATACTTTGGATTATCCAAGTACAGTTGATATTGTAGTTTCTAAATTTTCTAACCCCAAAGAATCTACAACAGATCTTTGCTTGCGCAAATTTCGTTATTTGCGAAATATAACAGATTACCGGTTTACAAAGGTGTTGGTTGAAGTTTCTCACTGCTTCTTGGGATGCTTATGAAAATAATATACTTTTGGTCCCAGTTGAAATTAAACTAGTGCTACAGAATATTTCGAAATTATTGTCTTAGGAAATAGAATTACCAAGAAATTTATCAAGGCTACATAGTTCCGACGCGTGATAATGTCTGCTGCTAACACCAGTGAAATACGTAGGTGTGATTAGTGTAACGTGTGATAAGTTCCATCAACGCCCTCACAGTCAAGGGTGAAGTGCTTCGTTAGTGCAGGACATCGTTGAATCCCACACTTCAGTTGCAAGGAAGCGTTGCTGAAGGACTTTTGTAAGTTGAACTATTTCCCACTGGTTATTACTTTAAATATCTATCCGTTGCTTTACCATATCTTTGTCGTTCTGATACCTTTTACAATAGACTTGCATGCTATTTTTAAAACATAGAGAAAAAAAAAGAGAGAAAGAAAAATCAATACTACTGAATTACTCATACCAATTGTGTCTTATCTATTTATCTTTTGTCAACATTTTATCTGATTTATGTTTAATTGGTGTGTGAGGAAACGTTTCTGCTACTCCCCAATATTACCTCACTGTGTACTAAACATTTTTCTGTATTGCTTTTACCGTTGTTATATTATATAGATTATCCAAACAGTTTCTTTTTTTTACATTCTACAAAGTACTGAATAATTTAGACTTTTCATTGCTGCTATGCTTATTCTTTTTTTTTCATGTTTGCTTAACTAATTTTCTTGCAGGTATTGTTACTAACTCCTTACCGCCGCATACATTATATGTCAGTCTGCTTTCTACAACCCCCCTACTCTCCGATTGAGCCCGGTCATTTCTTTGATCTTCTTTGTGTTACACGTGGCCACGATTAACGTAATATAAATTTGGCGCCCAACGTGGCTGCCACGATTACCGTGACAGTGTAAGTAATAAGAAAGTAGAAATGCGAAAAGTCAGCAAGAGTAAAAGAATTATAGCCTTTCTTTGTTAGAGTATCAATTACGATCAATTCTACGTGCGTGTCCACTTTACGTGAATTGCCTTTTTTCCAACCGGTTATTTTTCTTCAATCGTTTAATTGGTGGTAAAGGTGTCTTAGTGGTGTTTATAATGTTTTGAACTGCTTTCAGATCTGGTGTTGATATAATTGATATTGATACAAAAAATTCTCCCGTGGGAGTTGTGGTGCTCGAATTAGAAGAAACTTCTTCAAACGCTCTTTTCGAAGAGCCTTGAGAAAGGGTGTTTTGAAACTTTGATTTTGTATCTTTTTTATTAATTTAAGCGATGATCTGTATCGATTAGTTTATCTTCTTTGATAGGTTCCGTAGTGATTCCAACTTGATCCGTTTGTCTAGTAAATGTTGATATGCGTGTTTGCGTGAAGGAAACTAGTTGTTCCTTGATCGTTACTGTGCAGGCTTTATTTGTCTCCGGCAGAATTGCTTTCAGAGCTTGGTTGACATCTTGAATAGTAGCCTTTGCAATTATCGATCCGACTGCTTCGGCGTAGGTAGTTGATGTTGACCGTACAATGGTGCTTTAAACTTTATTTTGCGCCTCAGCGTATCAGATTTTTCCAATATCCTTAGTTTCTGGATTACTACTTCGTCTTAGTACTTAGAACACTTCAAAGACTGTGCAGAGTGCTACCTCTTACAGTCGATGCACATAGGTGGTTCTGTACACGATCCTTTATGCGTAGAAGTGCCGCATGAACATGTTTCAGGACCATTACAACGGCTAGAGTTATGCCAAACCGTTGGCAACGGAAACATGGCATTGGTGAGGATATGTATACTCTCACAAGTACCACCGTACGAATTCCTGCTTTTATTCTTTCAGATAAGCGTGTGTTGTTGAAGGTAAGTACAAGCGAGGAAGTGTTCTGTGTTATGCTTCCTTTATGGACGCTGATGCTCCTTGCTCAGACAAGTTCTCTTTTATTTCGTCTATAGAGCAATTGAGAAGGTCTGGATAAGACACCCCTCCCTTGCAATAATTGAGGGTGTTATGCACTTACCTTAAAGTCTGAGAAGTTTTTCATTAGACGTAATTTTCCCGATTGCTGCTTGACAGAATATTCCACTAACAGACCTATGCGTTTTTCGCACACACTTTAGCTCTCCAATTGCGTTTGTTACAACTTCCTCATTTAAAAATGGACGACTTTACTAAAATTCTCTTCGTTTTCTCGTTTTATTACGAAAAAGCGTGGTTTTGTACCTCTACTTTCTGAAACTAACAAATTTCTGTATCTCACACGGCAACTTCCACTTTTTCTACAAAGGGTTGCGGTTTTAAGCTGGATAATTCACAGGGTTGGCGTAAAAAGAAACCGTTCATCCGAAGCTATAACTAAACAAAACTGCTTTAAGTATTTTTTGGAGAATTCAGAGGGTGAAAGTCAAAACGTTTTTAGGATATTTTTCCTTGCCACTTTGGGTTATAAAAAACATAATGACTGGCCTATTAATAGTTTTGAAAAACACAATAGTTTTAAGAAACGACAGACAGCACCAAAAAAAGAGAAACGTGGAAGAAATCTATCGCACACTAGGATTGCTACAGACGACATTGAACATCACATTCAACTATTTAATCCAACGATATTACATTATGGAAGGAAACATGCCCTAAACTGACTTTCCTGCCAAGTGATCTAACTGTAATTACAATGCATAAGGACTACATTGAAAAACATGCAAAAAAAAGTACTCTTATGAAGTTTATACTAAAGTGGTTAAATGCAGAAAAATTTCTTTCTCAAACCTGGAGACTTTTGAGGGATATCAGTTGCATGATTCAAATTATTCTATAGATAATTTAAATGCAACTTGCGAAATTTGCCAAAATTGGCACAACCACATGAGAATTACACCGAAAAGACGCAGAGGCAAAACCCAGCCCTAATATGACAAAAGTATTTCTAGAAAAAGTAATTGCGTATTTAAAAGAGTTATATTCACACAAAGAGTTGTATACAACGAAAGTTTTATGTCCTTAGGTAAATATAGATCTAGGACCCCCATATGCAGCCTTGTGGCATAAAGCTTTATCTGAATGACCGAAAGATGACTTAATCAGCACATTATATGCCTTTCTTCTACACAACCGGGATACCGAGCACTTTATTTTTTGGTTTACATTTACCTCTCTATTCTTATATCTGCTTGTAATGTAGCCCTCGCTATTCCCCAAAAATGTCTTAAAACATATCCGACCCTTCTATATCTCCTATTTTTATTTTTGTTTCAGACAGATATCTTTATTCCCCTACTATTTCTATAACCTCTTGTTACTAACTTTATCTGTACATGTTGAAGCATAACATTTCAAAACGCTTCTTTTTTTCTTACTGCTTCTCCTATTGTCCCTATTTTATAGGCGTACAGTGCTGTGTTCCACACATATGCTTCCAACACTTTTGTCATTGTTTCTATGTTTGTTGTCTTCGGACATAGCCGCTACTCTTTCTTATTAGATATAGTTCGGTTCTCCTTCTATTGCAACTAATTGAACGAACTTCATTTATTAACCGTAATTTCATAGGTAAAGTAGCCTGCCCATCTGCAAATATCATAACTTGTTAAATACGTAAATTCCTTGAACTAGTTACTTGTTTGTGAAAATGCGTACTTTAAATCGTAAAACTGCAAAAATCATAAATTGTTAGCTCAACTGTGGGTCTCATTACTCGAATAAATTGTAGAGGTAGCAAGATTTGCATTGTAGCAGTCGTGCTACGTATAACAAATCTTTGGAAATACAAATATAGGATTACTTACCATTGTAATCATTTCTAAATTACTCAAACATTTATTAGGAGGGAAGAGCCCTAATTAAATACTAACTATTCTTCCCAAGTTATTCTTAATAGCCAGGACCAAACTACACTGTGCATCGTGAGCGAAACCACAGGTAACGCGTGCTAGTAAACTGGTCTCCAAAGTCAAGAATGATCTTTTTTAACCACTACACGAATCTAAATCGTGATGACAGCAGAGGGCGCTACCTAGTGTTGCTAAACACTAAGGTATAATATAAAAATGCGTTCAACTATAACCAACGGTTTCCTAAACAGAGTAAAACACTTAATAATTTTAACCAAGGAGGAATAAATCGATACAGTAGAAAGTCCTACATTTTAACCTACCCCATCCTATCGTTTCAAATATGTGCAACCGTGGATGCGTATGCGTGTTGTGGTGTGCGTATTTCTGTGCTTGCAAGTACTTGTGCATTCGTGTGTATGTGCCTCACGAGCGCGTGTACGATATGTGTGAATGAGTGTGTGCGCAAGTGCTGTAGTGCATGCTTTCGTGCTTGTGTGTTTTCAACATTGCTCAGGCGCATGCTTGCATGCACGCGCTTGTTTGTACGCGTTGTTTCTTGCGGACTTGAATTGGTCTGTTTGATGCAGCAATAACTGCAGAAAACCGTTGTGTGTTGAACTTAAAAATGATTTATAAACTTTGAAATCTCTATTTGCACAGAGCCAGAATCCCATTTGTGTAATTCTTAAGGTATGCTTTTTAATTTTCCTTAATTAGATAAAAGCTATACTCCAGAAAGATTAATAACTTCAACATTTGTACAATGCTTTGACGTATTTAAAATGGCAGCTTTTAATTGCTACATTATGCTACTGTTATAGACACATACAGTCACCTGTATTAAAAATTTAAAAGCATTCCGGCATTACTAAATTTAAAACTATTCTTTTTTTATTTCGGATCAAAGATAATAAAATTTTAGATTTCGTATACACCTGATATTTTTACATGTTTTCAGAAAAAGCGTTTCTTTTAAAGGAAGTGTGGTTGCTTGAAAACCTCCCTGCAGAGGGAAATAAGAATGCGGCGCTGTATTGAATACAAAAACCTACGACGCTCTCCAATCGAATGTTTTCTAGAATAACAGAGTGAATCATATCGTAACATAAAAATTCACATAATGAACAAGATGTGCGGCAAAATATCCAAAGGAAAATAGAGTTCAAATCAAAATGATGTCAATTGAGACAGAAAGATCTTTAACAGCTTTTTAGAGAAAAGGACAGTTGATTAACTTTGAGGTTTAATAATCCAACACATAGCTCTTTAAATAGTAGCTTCTTGACTAACACAAATTAAAATCTAAATTTTAATACTTAGAGTTAATACTATTGTGCTACAGCTTAATGAAGCGTAATTAAACATTTGCACTATAAAACTAATTAAAGTATTCCTAGCGTATTTAGTTCAGCTGCAAGTTTTAAACATGCATTAAGTAAAGTAGCACTCCATAATTTTATTACTGCTTTAAAATTTAACGTGCTTAGTAACAGACCTTCTTGATATTGATTGCATCAGGAGCGTGTACCTCCAATATTATAATGCATTCAAAAATTTATCTTGATCAAAGGTGGCCATGTATTTTGAAATATATATATTTTAGTGTAGATGTTGAGACCATTTTTGTTTGCAAAATATTAATGACGGATGGTGTCGTTTCTATTATTACTTTCTTACAAGATTTGTCCCAAGGCGTCCAACGCTAATACAGACACTTGGGGTTCCTAACAATCAGAGATGAGCCTAAGTACGAAAAGTTAAAAGGTTGCTTCAAAATTATAGGAATACTAATTACTTGCGGGCCAAGAATTACCTTAAGCGGAGAGACGTGAGCTAGGGTCATAGGCGATTTTGTTGACCAAAAGGCGCCACTGCGTTTATGAAAATACACACAAAGGAGAAACCACAATGGAAACGCAGAAACCTTCTGGTATGAACAAAAAAATATTAATTACTAAATCGCCTTATCAATGGACCTACAGCTAGCGTGTATCAAAAAACATATTTAAACCTGAAAAATAAACAACATAATAAAATTATCAAAGAGAGAACACTTTTTGCGTTCTGAAAATAAATATTTTCTTTCAGAAATCATTCGTACTCAGAAATAAAAATTAGATATTTAAAGCGGAAAGTGTTTACTAAAATATTTCTATTATAAGCATTTCTAATTTTAAAAATAAGTTTAAGAATCAAAAGTCATTCAATTTTTAAAATATGCTAAAACAATTAAATTATTTACAACAAATGTTACTCTTATTAGACAAGCCTTGCATGATTGGATCACAAACACAAAAGTCACAAGGACATCACAAGCTGTTTGTTACATGATAAAATTTAACATCTGGAGAACATATAGAAAGTTTTTCTTGTAAACTTTTATAAAAATAAAGCATACTTAATTTTGTAAATCTAAAGTTCTGCTTAAAGCAGCTGCAAAACCTCCAATTTTAAAACTCATTTCACTTGACCGAACAAAATGCAAATTCATTCATAACAAGTAATAAACTTAAAACTTTTATACAGTCTAGTCTCTCCTTCTAACAAACATTTGGATATCAAGGTGGCAAACCAAGGCAAACAACTCTTGATAGTCTATAAAACTAGCTGCAACATAATTTAATGTCGTTAATCCTAAAACAACAGTGGAAAATTTTGCACATCCAAATAAAACAATACGCTTGTAAAAGCAAGTTGTTTGCTAAATATCTGAAAAAGCGTATACATACCACAACGACAATACATTCTTATATATGCATACACTGCAATTGCGAACATTTGCCATGCAGGTAATACGGTTGGATTTTCATTTAGGTAGATCAATGCATATTATTTAAAAGTAGAGTAGATCCACTGAAAACACACCACAATAAAAGGAATGGAATCGCTTCATCTTTTAAGAAACCCGTTTTAAAAACCAATGCATTAGTTCTGCACTCACATTTAATACCATTATCACTCTCTAAACTCTCTAAAGTTAATAAGCGAATTTATCATTTCTATGAACCAATCCTTCCTTTTAAAGGAAAGGTTCCGTTCTAATACTTTAATTTGCACCACGCCAGTATGTATAAATATCAAAATTAAAACCATAATAAATAGCCACATTCTGCTGTGTTTAATATACACTTTTAAATACACCTGACTTGAGAAGCAATAAAAATAAGAACCAATAGCGAAACACCAACACCTAATGACAAAATACACAATAAGGAAAGATACCACAATGATATTAGAATTTATATTAACTGTTTAATACTTAGAACGAACTGTATAACCATATCAGCATAATTTAATGTAGCGACAGCGCATGCCCCAAGATTTTAACATGTTACAACCTAAGGCTTTAACCTTCATAAAAGCCATGTTGCTCTGACCATTGTGGTCCAGATACTCTACCTCCAGCCAATTTTTGGATGTGGTTCATTGGGCCTGGCGGGTCTTGTTTGCTTTCATAAGCTTAAGGTGATTATAATTTGTGAGAGTATGTGACTTAAATGTTTAGAATAGTGGTTAGATAGAAAAGAACCTCAAAAAATGTGGTTTATTGTTTGTTTTGAGAATAGTGTATCGATATGTAAAGACACCACAATCTAATACATTTAAAATCAATCAAAGCTCTTCTCGGACACGTAAATACGAAATAACAAATAAATTTACTACATTATTTGATCCAGATTCCCTTTCACAATATTTTTCTTGTCATATAAATTGCCTAACAACTACGTTAGTCCGTCGAAAATCAGAAAAAAATACATACATACAAAAAAGAGATGCAAGATTCCGTTCAAGCTAGGACACCTATTTACAACGAACAAAGTCAATCCCGACGAAGTAAAATGTCAAGTATCAAACTGTGTGTGCATATTATTCGCAAAAATTACAAAAAAGGAAGATAATAAATTATTTAAATTATCAGAATTAAATACAGTTAAAAATATGTTTAAAACACACAGACTGAAACAAGAAACTTCTGACTTAAAAGATTTACTTGCACAAGTAATAGAAATCATAAAGCTTGTTATTCGGATTATGTACGAAAACAAAAGATTAAGTACAAATCTGGGCGTCTTTCAATTAAAATTCCTGAACAGCTACTCCTATAAGTGCATTTAATCAGCTCATAGTTGAAAAAGAGAAGGATTTTAAAAGTAGTGTTTTAAATTGTCACATCCTTCTCATAAAGTATATCTTCTTACTGGAGTAGACGATGTTGTAGTAAAGAATAGAGTTTTTAAGTAAATGCTTATAAATAAATATGGAAAAAAGCTTTGTTTACTCACCCTGCTTAACAGATCTAAATCTTCACTAGTTTTATTATCTGACCCATCTTTAAATGAAGCAGTAGAGCACATTTGGAAACTAGGTTCTGCAGATTCAATGTTGAGAAAATGCGCAGAAATGTTGAGAGATGAAATTCTAACGTTATAGTTATTAAATGATAACCACTTAATGATGAAAACTGTGTTCATATTGCATTGAAGACAATGATATTATCACAGATCTGGAACCTATTTTTTCGAGATCTTTTTTCTGGTAAGTGCATAGAACAAAAAACTTCGGCACGGTAAATCATTTTTTAGTGACATATATCATTCGATAACGAAAAAAGTAAGACTAAAACATATCTCTTTTACGTAATCTATCGTAGAAGTAAGCTTATCATAATGATATTAAATAGATTAGGCCATTATATTAGTTATCAGAGAATGAAAAATATTGTCAATCACTTTTATTTATCAATACAGCTTCATGGTAAACATAGATTTCTTTTGTAAACTAATCGTTTCACCCTGTTTCTACACGGAGCAATATAGATAATAGCAATTTTAATGAGTAACCTCTTAGTGGCAAAAGTACAGTACATATTAGAACTATGGTTTTGTATCAGAAAAACAGTAACTTTTATGAACTTTCAATTCTAAGAGTAAAACCCGCAAAGGACATATCGAAAACGCTCTATCGAATACTTTCAACATCTCATTTGTTTAAATGACAAATCGTTGACAGGGCCTTATTTAAAAAACTTTTTTAAATTTGATTTAAAAGACATCTTCGTAACCGTCTTTTGATTTGACTTGCTGTTTTTGTGTGTAATTACTAGTATGCAAAAAAAGCAAAAAATAGACAGTGAATGCAAAACATTCAAAGATCAATGGAAGTTTCAATATTTCGTAATTGAGTCCAGTAAGAATGCACTGTGGTTGATTTGCAATGAAACCATAGCCGTTGTCAAAGAATATAACATTAAACGTCATTAAGAAACGAAAAATTGTCAAAATTACTCAAATTATACAGGAAATTTGCGGACAGAAGGGTTTGAAGCTTTGAAGAGCGGATTGCAATCGCAGCAATCTTTGCTTGCGAAACTCAATACTGATCAAAAGACTGTAACTCGTGACAGCTTCTGTGTGGTTCTTGAAATCGCAAAACGTGGAAAAATATGCACCGATGGAAAAATGATCAACAAATGTGTAATTGTAGTAGCCCAAGGAATGTGCTCCGAAAATGTAAATTTATTTAAAACTGTCAGTTTGTCAGCAAACATCATAACTCGAAAGGTAGAAAACATCGCAGAAAATGTATCATCTCAACTGTCTGAGCAAAATGGACATCTTGAGTGGTTTTCTCTGGCCATGGATGAGTCTGTTTACGTGTCAGATGCTTCCTGGTGTTTATTTCTATTCGAGAAGTAGATAAAAGGTATGGGGTGTATGAAGAACTTTTTGACAACAATAGTATTTACGGCACGACTATGGGGAAGATATTTTTAAGGGGGTTGAAAATGCTATTAATATAAAAAAAACCTTCGATAGAGAAACTTGAAATCTATTACGACTGATGGAGGCAAAAATATGTGTGATAAAAATAAAAGGGTTGATGCTGTTATGTTATAGGTTGTAGAAAATGATAGTGGTTCAAAACCATAAATCTTACATTGTATTATTCATCAACAGAGAAATGTTTGGATATGTCTGAAGTTCTAAAATCGGCCATATCGGTTGTTAATTTCATCAAATCCACTAGGCTGAATCACCTACAATTTCGCAAGTTTATTTATAAGAATGAAGAAAATGACTTACCATATCCGAAACCTGAAACGCAACCTTCCAATCCAGCTGCACGACACCATCCTAACTCCTGACGACTACAGAACACTGCCTAAGTCCAACATTAAAACCCGCATTCGTTCCTCGTTAAATCATTCCTGGCAACAACTCTGGTCCACATCCCCATCCGGCAGATACACATACGACATGTTTCTCGAACTACTAGAAATTCCACAACACGTATTCCACTCCAGCCCACAAACGATACAATTCCTAACCTCTCACGGCAAATTTCGATCCAAGCTTCACTCCTTCAACATCGCCCCATCCCCATTTTGTCTTTGCGACAACTCCACACCTGAGACTCCTTACCACCTATTCTACACATTACACATGATCACCGCTATCCACCTCTTGCTCAAACTTTAAATCCGCACTAAACCTACATCCCTACACTCCACTACCTAGCACAACACACCTCATCACGCACTACCCTGAGCTACTAAACAAATTCCTCACCGACATCCTAAACACAAAACCCCCAATAAACTCATAAACACTCTAATACATAACCTACCCCACATCCCACACTCCACATAGAGCACAACACCATCGCTTACATTAGCATCAAGGCATTGCAACGAAAGGGGACTTGCCTCACCGAAAACCAGTCACAACAGCAGACCTCCACACACCATGATTAACCATCACCTTTAAAGAAGAACTCTCATTTTAAAATTATCACTGATTATTTGCTTACATGTATTTTATTTAAATTGTACATATTTTACTTACCAGTATGGTCCAGGAATTGTTATAAATACATGTTTATTATTATTATTATTATTACTATATCATACTGCCGTACGTTGGCTTAGTTGCGGAAAAGTCTTTCAGCACAAGATACACTTACAAATCCTAGAACTGCCCGATATACCTATTTATGCAAGATATTCTAAACTGCAACACCGCAACTACTTTACCGTAAGCAAGCGCTGATACCCACATTCTACACTATATTTGATTTTCAAATTGCTTCACTCGACGGTACTACATTGGCCAGGAAGCAAGTGTTTTTTACCTAGAGATGTTGAATTTTGCCGCACCCTTGTTGTTCCAAGCAAGATGGGGATCGTTAACGCGCGTGACAACATTCACACCCTACATTTTACCTTTCATCCGAACGAGAGCGTATTTTTGTGAAAAATGCTCGCTTAACATTTTTCAAGCGCAATGTGTCGGGGTTTGAACCCGAGACCTTGAGCATAGTAGTCGCACGCATACCAACTGCGCCACGGAACTGCCAACCGCATGCGACAACGTGTCCTCTAGTGGCGAACAGGTGGAGTATCTTGAATATCTGAAACCTTACATGGCACCCACATTTGCCAATGATACCAGTAGGAGATATGCCTTACGGTCTGAATTTGTAAATACTGTGCCGTCATATTTTCGTGCAGCAACTCAAGATATAGTCGAATACATGAATACACACTTTATCAAAACAAGATAGTAAAAGACAATGGTAAGTTAACTCCACAGGTACTAAAACATAAAAATTGCGAATCTTGACTATGGATTTTCTGGCAGCAAGCTCATCAAAATTTTCTGTCAACGACATTTAAGTTATGCACTAAATAAAAAGAGTTTTGTATGATCATAGAAGCTATGTAGTTAAACTCATTATGTTCTATTCACAAAGAATTTGGAAACCGTACGTATAATATTATCATAACTTTTAAAAAACATATCAGATATTATTGGTTTTATTGGTCCAGTACTCGTACTTAAACTAAAGCGTTACTACACTTAGGTGAAGCATAATAACACTGCCACTTCTTTAACAAGAAATTAGCTTGATTTGTACTGAAAGTACTGTATATCTCGGATGTGAACCATACTTTCTCTTCGAGCTCTGATTAATAAATATCCAAACTTGGAGAAAGCCCATACATACTAAAGCAAATCTGTTTCCTTAATTCTGCTTCATCCACCATGCAACCAGTAGTTTCTGTCCATGGCACCGTTTTCATGTAAATTATAAATTATAGCATGCGGTTGCTGCTTCTGTAGTCTTAATTAATAACACATTTGTTACATACAGTAAAAATAAATTGCTAATTATTACTATATCTAAATGTACACCCCATACGTTTGACGTGTTGCCTATAATTTGTATACGTTCTCCATATTTATATGGCATTGCTGCCAACATTTAATTTTTGCTGGATAGCTAGCAAACCATATAACGCTAGTTGTTGTTACCAACTTATAATTTTGACAGGGTGTATACGTAGTAGTAAAATTTAACCCTATACAAGAAGTCTAGCTTGCCTGCAATATACACGAATATATTATACAATTTTATCAATAATTCTTTAATAGAGATGCAATGTTAGAGACTGATCTGCAACATAGTAGAAAAAGTTCTGAGTTCATTTCTAGTCTTTGAGTAACGTACACTTTAACTAAACTAGATCTAAAGGTAGTACCTGATCGAGTACCCGGACAGCTGATAAAATTCATTATATGGTTCCATATTGGTTTGCTATTGCCTGGGCTGGTTATTTGGAAGATTAATTTGTATCTTAGCAGAAATTGGAATTTACCCATGTTAAACAGTCCTTCTCGGCTCTTTTATCATTATCTAAAATCACATTGTTGTGTTCCGTGTATTTTCATTGGTAGACAAAGTTAAAATTAATTGTTAAATATTTAATCATTTCCGCAGATCCAGCAGATATCCTCCTTTTCGAGATGATCCAATATATCTGACATTTCCTCCAACGAAATCTCCAGCTAGACATCTGCCAGTTCCACCTTATAGTGAATACATATAGGAATTATATACTTTTTGTTAATACTTTCCAGACCTTGTTTACCAATAATCTGTTTTACTACTTGAACGTCTATTTTTGTATGGTAGTTGGAAAAGAGGGTGGGGGAGGAGGAACTTGACTAGGAAAAAAGTAGAAGGTGGTGATGGAGGAAGGAAGAGGGAGGGAGGAGGTGGTTATGGAGGAGTGATGTTAGGGTTAATGGGTGGGGGATGTGGAGGTAAAGGGAGCAGGAGGCGGGTCTGGAGGTGATGTACGGTGATGGAGGTGGTGAGAGAAGGAGGTGGAGGGAAGAGGCAGTAGATCGGACGGAGGTGGAGGTCGTGGGAGAATGAGGAGGTGAAGGTAGCGGGAGAACGAGAGGGATCAGAAGATAGAGGTGGAGGAGGAGGTGGTGATGAAAGAGCAAAGATGTTGCTCTGTCCTACAATTCCTCTATGTACGATATTACTAACCCACGATTAACACAGAATTCTGAAAATCTTTACTAATTTCATTTATCTATAATTGATTGAAATGCTATACAGCGCAATAAACGCATCTTCTGATTCTCATTGTTTCAAACGGCTACCAACATAATTGCGTTTAAACGCCAATCAGGAATCTAGTAATTATCCAATAAAAAAATCATTAACAATGATGTTACACTGACTAGCGCATAGACGCAGTAAATACAAACTTGCTTAACATTATAATCATGTCTATTTTAATTATGCTTTAATTTCAAACGATGTTATAAAGTAAATACGGTTTTAATCCGTGCGCTTTGCAACCACCGATCACACTTATATAGTGTTCTTGTTTCCCAACGTATTTGTTATAAATCTTTTGTGTGCTGTTACGAAGACTTAATTATAAAATATAATGCATTGTAATATGAGGGAGATAAACAAAGATTATACCACTTCTCAACTACTTGCAATGTGTTTGTTTAACATTTTATACATGTGTTCTTGTTTCCCTGTGTATCTTGGATAAAACCGTTGAATATGGCAAGGGCCACACACATCTGCTAATATTATGATTTTCGAATTTTCGAATTGGTACATACGCGTTAGCGCTTAGTGCGTGTTGTTTGTGTTAAGGTACTTTCTGAAGTAAATAAATTACAGTGAAGGAGAATCTGACATTGATAAACACGTGCTATTAACAAGGTTATTACGCAAATGCACATGCAGTGTTTATAACTTTTTTATTTGAAGAGCATTTCTTTTCAAATTTGGTATGGACATATGGTTAGACCATTCTGAACGGACCTGCACCTTGAAGAAGTTCTAAAATACTGGAACGGTCCCTGTATGTTTGTTGTGGTTTGTTTAGCATTGTTCTTAATTTTCTTTGGGAATTAAACCACTCATAGATTTTAAAATCAACTTTATTTACGTTTCGATCCATGACCTAAGATCGTTGTCAAAATAATAAAAACTTCAAGGATATGAAAATAAAAACTTTTTTTTTATTTTGACAACAATCCTAGGTCATGGATCGAAACGTAAATAAAGATGATTTTAAAAACTATGAGTGGTTTAATTCCCAAAGAAGATTAAGAAGAATACTGGAACGGGTAGAATGGCTTGCGCGTTTCAGTGAGCTAAAGAGCTGAACTATAGGTTTAACAAAATTAGTGGGGTCTTTAGTGAGGAATCAGACTAAGACAGGTCCCCGAAAGAGGGCAACAGCTTTTTGGTACTTAGAGTGGCAGAAGCCGTAGGGATCGGTATGGCATTCTAAGATACACTGCTGCGATGTGGAACGCATCGGGAAACCACCACATTACCTTCCAAGTACGCAGCGTACTTAAATTGTTATTAAAGATGATGGCATCCTCTGGGATAAAATTTTTGGAGGTAATATAGTCCCCCATTCGGATCCTGGGAGGGGACTACTTCGAGGGATGTGATCCGAAAGTTAAAAAAAGAGTCGTGAACATTCTGCGAGTCGGTGCGTGAAATGTCAGAAGTATGAAGCAAGTAGGTAAGCTAGAGAACTTGAAAATTGAAATGGATAGGTTAGCACTAGACATAGTAGGGATCAGCGAAGTTCGGTGGCTAGAGGCGGAAGATTTTATAAGTGAAGTTTTAAGGTAATTTATACAGGATCGAAGGAAGGAAATTTGGGTGTGGGGATAGTTATGCGAAAAGGATAGGACAACGTGTAGAAAACTACTTACAAAAGAACGAAAGAATACTCATTGTTAGATTAGATACTAAACCGGTAAAGACAGTAATAATACAACTATACATGCCCACCTCGAGCCACAATGAGGGAGAGGCAGGGACGATCTACAAAGATATCGAAGACATATTAGGATGCGTACGAGGATATGAAAATTTAATAATTACGAGTGATTTTAATGCAGTGATAGGTTAGATTATGAAAGGAGGGGTAGTACGTTTATGTGGTTTAGGCACGAGATATGACAGGGGCAATAGGCTTGTAGAATTTTGCGACAAGAACAATTTAACCATCACCATTACAAGCACATTATTTCAACATCATGCGAGCAGATGATACACGTGAAAGATGCTAGAACATATAGGATGATATCAAATAGATTACATTCTTGATAGACAACGGTCTAGGAATCAAGTAAAAGACTGTAGAAGTTACCCAGAAGTAGATATAGAAACTGACCACAACATCGTAATTACGAAGGCCGCCCTTAAATTTAAAAATTTAAAAATGTTCGAAATATTCAAAAAGATTGGAATTCGTTTTAGGGACAGACGGATAGTACATAGCTTATACAACGAGCAGACAGCGTTAATAGAATTAGAACAGGAAAATAAAGAAGTGAATATTAGGAAAGGTTTGAGACAGGGATGTGCCTTATCCCCATTAATTTTTAACTTATATATTGAAGAGGCAATGAATAATGTCAAATGCAGGAAGACATTTGGAATTACTAGACAGGGGCAAATGATTGATATGCATAGATTTGCAGATGATATAACGGTATTAACATCTAGCAAAGAAGAGTTAGAAGCAGCTGTTAATGAAATGGAAACAGTTCTAACAGAGAGATACGGTATGAAAATTAACAAAAATAAAACAAAAATTCTAGTATGCAAAAGAGGGGAAAATAAATCAAAAACAAGGATACAAATAGGTAACGAGAACTTACAAGAGGTTAAAGATTTCTGCTACCTAGGAAGCCAAATAACACAAGATGGGAAGGGCGCAATAAATACAAAACAAAGATTAGCACACGGTCGTGCTACATTTAACAAGATAAAGCAACCACTGTGTTGAAGGACAACCAACATAGAAACAGATTGTTTAAAATATATGTGTGGAGCATAGCACTGTATGGCTGTGAAGCTTGGACAGTAGGAGAAGCGGACAGGAAAATCGTAGAAGCCTTTGAAATGTGGTGCTACAGACGTATGGTGAAGAAACCACAAATGGACGAAGTTAAGAACAAACACCTACTGGAAATGGTTGGGGAAGAAAGAAGTATGTGGAAAACAGTACAAAAATGGGAGAGATAGGATAAAAGGTACATATTATGACATGATGGGACAGTGCAGAATATATTAGAAGCAGAGGTAGAAAAAATGAGAAGTAGAGGTAAACCTAGGTTAGACTATTGCACACAGATAGTGAGAGATGTAGGATGTCTGAATTTCAGGGAATGCTTAGGCATTCTCAGAATTGAAATCAATGGAGGTAGGCATCCAACCAGTCCCAAGATGGAAAAATTAATGACAAAAAAATAGCTGTACTTAAATATGATGATTATTATAAACAACTACAGGTATTGGTCTTGAAATATTCTCAACTAGTGTTAATTGTACGAAAGGATTTACTGGATAACTATTAACACGGCAAATGTCTAAGTGTTTGGGGATCTTGGGCAGCCGCAGGCTGCTTAACCCCCTTCACACACCTTACATTTGATTTTTTCCCATGCTCTACCAAAAGGTACTACATTGGTAAAAAGCGAGTTTTTTTTACTTGGCAATATTGAATTTTACCGAACTCTTACTGTTGCAAGCCAGGTAGGAATCTTTAACGTGCATGAAAACACACACACGGACTTCCATTTTACCTCTCATCCGAACGAAGGCGTATTTTTGTGAAAAATGCTCGCCTAAAATTTTTCAAGCGGACCGTGTCGGGATTCGAACCCGGGACCGAGGGCCCACTTCACATACCTTACATGTGATTTTCCAATGCTCCACCCGAAGGTACTACATTGGCCAGAAAGCGAGTTTTTTTTATCTGGAAAATTTGAAATTTTGCCGAACCCTTGCTGTTCCAAGCAAGGTAGGGATCTTTAACATGCGTGACAATACTCACACACGGGACTTCCATTTTACCTCTCATCCGCACGAGGGTGTATTTTTGTGAAAAATGCTCGCCTAACATTTTTCAAGCGGACCGTGTCGGGATTCGAACCCGGGACCTTGGGCGTAGTAGTCACACACATACCAATTACGCCACGGAGCCGCCTCCACTTCACATACCACTGAATATCGGGGAAATAGGGCATATAACTGAAAACAATAGAAGGTGACCGAACTGCATCAAACAAGAAAACAGTAGCTGTGTTCAAATTCAACAAACATAGAAACAAAAAGGAAATTGTTCAAAGCATATGTGTGGAGCACAGCACAGTACGACTATGAAATAGGGGCAGTAGCAAAAGCAGACAAAAAGTGATAGAAGTGTTGGAATGTTGTGCTTCAGACGTATGAGGATGGTAGCATGGACAGACAAAGTTAATAACAAATAGGTTATAGAAATAGTAGAGAAATAAAGATATCTGTGGAAAAACAAAAAAAGATATAGAAGGGCAGGTAGTACGGGATATATTACAAGCAGAGATAGGAAAAAGAGGTAGAGGTAGACCGAGTTCAGACGTTCGCATACAGATAGTGATAGATGCACATTATGCAAATTTCAGGGAGATGTGTGGGTTAGGTTAGAATAGGAAACAATGAAGGCACACGTCTAACCAGTTCCAGAACTGAAGACCTAATGATGATGATATGATTAGAATTAGGGAATTTATTTATGACATTCAATTTTGTGTCACTTCATATTTAACCAGAAACACCTATCTTTTTTTTAAATGGAACACTCATAATGTTTGGAAGCAAAAAAGATTACCTGTACAAATATTAACATATTTTTTCATTTTTAAGAACCCATTACAACAATGGTAAAAACTACCGATAACGTAAAATAAAGATGTTCTTGAGAACAGACGATTTTAGTGTAACCTGCAGGATAGTAATTGTTTCACAAATTATTGTTGCCACTGTCGTTGTAATTGTTTTATTAAACACTTTGAAAATGGCAATAAGATTAACAGAATCTGAGCAAATTAACATTTTGACGATGCGAGGGGATGGTGCTCATCAGCGTTCTTTTGAAGAGGTTCGCACTTTATTTAATAGTATTCATCCGGATCACTAAATTAGTAAAAGCAGCCACATTTTACGCACAATGTTCTTGATTATTTAAACCAAATATTTTCTGCACGCTGTATTAGGCGCAGAGGATCAATTGAATGGCCAATTTGTTCTTCAGATTTATCTCCACTCGATTTTTCCTTGTGGGTCCACTTGAAATGCAAAGTGTATAAAAATCAACCAATTAATCTAAAAGAATTAGAACAACGAATAGTCGAATAATTTAATCGTATCACGCCACAAGTGATACAGAATTCACTAAGACACTTCATTGATCGATTACATCATTGTCAAGTCGTAAACGTAGCACAATTTGAACATTTTTTGTACTGTCAATAAAATTTCAAATAGTTTTCAAACATCTTGATTTTGCGTTATCGACAGTTTTAATTCTTTTTTATAATACGTTCTTAAGAATGAAAAAGTATGTAAATATTTCTTAAGGTAAACTTAGTCGGCATCCGAAAATGTAGCAATATAAGGAGCGTCTCATTTAAAAAAAGTGATCCACATTTCCGGTTAAACAGGAAGTGACAAAAAATTGAAAATTACTTAAATAGATTCATTAATTTAACCACACTTAGAGCTCCATAAGAAAAATATGCGAAAATCGGTTATTTATTCGGTACGAAAGTAGCTTATCTATTTCTGGCATATGGGGTCGCCAAAGATCCTTGCCGGACCACCATCAATCCATAGCAAAGTAAAAGCATCTAGAGGGCATCTAAAACAGCTCACACTCGCATTCATAACTGATCCCCCTTAATAAATTGGGGTATCAAGAACATTCGCAAAGTATTTTACGTACACAGATCTTGTATTTATCTTATTTAGTTAATAAAGGAAAGGCTGCTCACACAAGAATGAAGTAATTAAAGTACAAGTGGTAAGAGCCAAATCTTCTTTGGGAAACTGATACAAAATAAGGAAACCTCAGCGAAAAAATGGAGTTCAAGTTGCTATGTTAAAGTTGTAAGGTGTTTAATAAAATTAGTTTCTGTTAGGTGCTGTTTGTAATGAACAAGTCTTTCAAGATTACGTAAGTAGCGTGTTATAAAAACTTAATGAAAACAAAAATGGGGAAGGAATGCTATGTGTCATTACGATTCTATCAAATAAGCTCAAGAATGCCTGTAATTTTGGTTGCAGTAACTACGGGAGATTTTTCTGTGTCTGACATAATATGTAACTGCCATGTGAGGAAGGACTAAGGTCAAACTAAAATGTGAATTTGAAAAATTATTAAGTATTTCATATTTATTTTACAGTATTCTCAGATGGCACCACTTTGTAGGCGTTTTTGTAAATATTTAGATCACCTTGAAAGCAAAATTTTTATTGATGGGAAATATAAAGGAGAGATAAGCAAGCATTTTAACAATTTTAATAGGTAGTCATCAACTCAAGTTTTTATAGTATAGTACGATTAGACATTTCATTTCGAAATTATAGCATAAGATAAGAATCAATACAGTTTAACGAATTATTAAACTCGTTTTAATTATGTTTTATTTCATCTTGAAGGTTTAATCTGATTTCCAAGATATAGCACGACGCTACAAGATTAGAGTTTTTACTACCAGGTACTATAATTGAATTCTAAAAATCATCAACGTCATAGCATGAGAAAATTTATTAAATTTGATCTAGATCTTTAATGCTACTACAAAGAATATATTAGTTGCAGATTGACATTTTCCTAATAAAGTACTTTCTTCTAGACCATTACCTAATGTTACAATGTCTCACTGCTGCATGACAGGAAACAGAATAATAAATAAAACTGTTCATATAGGAACTTTGAAATCCCTTAAATTATGCATAGGAGTAGTACATTATGGGCGTAATCACCCCCTCATTTCCTCCAGAATCCCTCATTTCCTCACACATCTGGACCAAATTTACATGTAAATTCGCACTATAAAGTCTTATTTAGATGAATCTCCACAAGGAGGAGATGAATCTCCTCCTTGTGGACCGCCTTATGGAATTTTTTACCCCAACCATTTTGATTACGTCGCATCCGCATTTTTTCCACCTGCGAGATAAATCTTTCTCCACATTTCCACCCACGAGATAAACCTATCTTGTTTGGTATCAATTAATATTAGAATTTTCTCAGCTACCCGAATCTTTAGGAATTTTTTAGATTGCACCATCCCCAAGGGAGCTACCCCCATTTTAAGATTTCTTACCTGTAGCGACTTTTGAGCGTTCTTATAAATTTTTTTATACATGCGATACATCTTGCTAGTCTAGAATTTTACGCAGAATTCGAATCTGTTTACAGATTCGAAATCGACCACGCCCTGAAAAGTTACACATATACCCTCTGCGAGATAAATCTTTCTCCACATTTCCACCCACGAGATAAACCTACCTTGTTTGGTATCAATCAATATTAGAATTTTCTCAGCTACACAAATCTCTTTAAATTTTTCACATAGCACCATCCCCCCGAGAGCTACCCTGATTTTAAGTTTTCTTACCTGTAGCGTCCTTATAAATTTTTTTATACATGTAGCACATCTTGTTAGTCTAGAATTTTATGTAGAATCCGAATCTGCAAACAGATTTAAAACAGGGACCACCCCTTACCATTTTACACACACCCTTTAAATTATAAATTTCCTGCAACTCACACCTAAAAGAAAATCTAAAAACAATTCTTAAAACTTTTTATTACAAACAATTTTTACTAATACAGTTTAAATTTGTAAACAACATTTCTAAATACATATTTACAATTTTTAATTTTTAACCTAGAACTCATATCGGGCTATACTTATTAATATTTATTTCTAAATAGAGCACCTTTTCCAAAGACCATCCGGACCCGCATGTTTCAAATTCCTCTGATTTTGTTCTTATGGTTTCGCTTAAGACCTCGTACATATTTTCCAGATTACTAGAAGACGTTATAACCACATTTTTTGTGTTAAAGAATTTCACATCGGACTTCTCTTCCTCCATTTTGGTATAAACGCCGTAGAGTTCGCAATAGACTTTTATTGCTGTATGTTGTATTCTTTTTTCATTTATTAATCGAATAAATCGCTCTTTCTGCTTCCAAAGAAACTCGGGCACTCCATCGTCGACACTGGCGTTCTTTATGCGATAGCTAGCCATGCGGTTGTTAAACGCAGTGCTAACCATTTCTACGCCATCGTCGTTAGTAGTGATAACTGTTGCATTTTTATGTTTGTTGCTCCGTAGATGACTGGGGTATGCAGACTTTAACACATCCATGTCGCATACTTTACACATAATTCGTGGTTGTTTCGTACAAGGTCCTTTAACAGCTGGCGGAGCTGAACGTTAGGTCAGCGCCGCGGCGCTGACCTAACCTATTAATTTTTCCTTTTATCTAACCTAGGTCCACACTTGTTTTTTAATGGAAAAAACTCATTAAAATGCAATTAGTGCTAATGGGTTTGTAATGAGAAAACTCATTAAAAAGCAATTAGGTCATATGGTCATGTGGTCATATGGTTATGTGGTCATGTGGTCATATGGCCATGTGGTCATATGGTCATGTGGTCATATGGTCATGTGGTCATGTGGTCATATGGCCATGTGGTCATATGGTCATGTGGTCATATGGCCATGTGGTCATGTGGGGGTAATTTCACCCTATGGGGCAATTTCACCCTAACTTAACATCCTACATATATCCGGATATATGTCGATGCGCATCCCTGTCGGCTTAGGTTGGATAACAACATATTCGACTATCTTCGGCAATATACGTCCTCACTCTGTAGAATACGTAAGAGAACAATTTTTTCGTATTCAATTTAGTATTCGATAGTAGCTAGAACGGTAAACATGAGCGTCTCCAAGGTGATTAACGTGTCTCAACTTCTTGGGAATAAAGTGAAACCGACAAATGAGCGATTTGGATTATGGCTGTTGGCAGATTATATGTGCAACAATAATCTGGTGACAGATATTGGTAATATTTGTTATGTCGAAGGCGAAAAGATGCTGACTGGTGGACTACACACCAATTGCAGAACCATTTTGTGACAATATAATGTTGGTTAAAATTTGCGACCTTTCTGACACCGAACAAGCATCTGCAAACAAAAGGATGTTTATCCTAAAAAAAGAAATTTGTGGTGCATTTAACAGCTATCTACGAAGAAAGTTCAACCGATTTGTTTCCGCTAGGCATGGTGTTAAAGCTAAGCTTCCGTTTTCTCTGGAAAGCACTAACAAGATGGGCCAGAGAGTAAAAGAAATTATCGGAAAAGAAGAACTCGAATGCATTAATAAAAATTCCAAAATCCTATATGTGTTCGATACAAAGTGGAACTAGCAGATGTTAAGTTGGAAACTTTATTGGAGGAACTACCAGATATATTAGACGAAGTCGAAAAGATTATTTCTATCTTTTGACATGGATGTAACCCAAGATTTTGCGGGCATATTTAGCAAGATGGAGGTGTGTAATTATTTAACTACAAAGCATAACTTTTGCTATAAGGGAGAATACGAAGAAAAGTGTAATATTATAGTTGACAACGATAAAACTGCATGGATTGGTTGTTTAACATGGCTAACAACCAATGCAAGAATTAAGATATACAACAAATTTGTGTGTCAGATTACAAGTCCTGGTGTTAATAAACAACTTGGCAATCATATACTAGATTTTTACGTTGTCCAGATGTACGTTTAAGGGAAACATTTGCGTCTACTTTGGCCAAAGAACATGGTATTACGCGATTGGAAGCGAGAATATACAACTGTGCAATTGGAAGCTATGTCAGTGCGGAACGAGTGTATAAACCCTTAAAAGATTGTTTAACCTTATTGGAAGATAGTAAGTTATACTTCCTAAAGGCGCCAATGTACTCGGTATCACTTGCCAAAATGTGGAGTACGCTATCGGACAAGCTACAAAATAGCTGTTGTTTAGTCTATAATAACCTGCTACAGTACGTGTATTGGGGGAATGGCAATACAAAGAAATTGACGGGCTTGCAAATTAAGTTGTCCGAAAAACTAGAGGAAAGGGAAAAATTGATAAAGTATGTGCTTTCGGCTTTTAGTTTTAACTATTTACCTATAAATTATTTGGAGATAGTAGAGGAAGATAGCCAAGATAAAATAAAAATCTTACGCAAGTGCTACATTAAGCAGGTAGTACATATTTTACACAATCTGCAACACCATATTCTACAATTCCAAAAGAAATAGTAATTTCGGAATTGTGATTGATAGATACGCCTAACATTCGTCCAGAGGTTGTACGACAACGCGTAAATATTGGTAGTAAACTCTATCCGTTTACGCTAAAGGAAATTGCCCCATTATGTATACCATACGCTGTAAGTGGAAGGAAAAGACAACTGGAATTAGAGGAAATGGATGCAAAAAGGCGAAAATTGGACTACATGGAGAACACTGCGACAATACGCGATCAATACAAAGATGTGTTAGACAAAGAACATCTTATTAGAGAAAATGAGGAAGAATTAAAAGATTATTTTATGTACCGATGGACTGACTTAGATACATCTGGGTTGTACAAGCTGTATGCATTTGCGGTTAGTAAGAAAGACTCTTTTAGTTATGTAGGCGTTCTTGCAGAAAAGGATGGTACTAAATCCGTATACTTTTTAAAAGGTTATTCTAAAACGTATTTATCAAAATGACAGATAACAAAGACGAACTAAGGAATGCGGGTTTCGTAACCTTGGCGTACACCACACGCAAAGGGGTTCCGCTAAACATTGTATATTTACCTAGTAAAAAACCTTTCGGATCATTTAAAACCGAGGGTCTTACAACCTATAACAACCATATATTCCCAAAAGTGGTGGACATGCAACTACACAACAGTCTGTGGGAGAATAAGGATTTCCTCCAATACCGACAAGAAGAAGTCAATCAAGCTAACAAGATACGTATGCAGGATATAGTGGGAAAGCTGCGATTAAAAGATTGTCACAAGCTGCAAGAATTACACGAAGGAATGGATCTGGTTGTCGATTGAATCAAAGACTTTAAATATAGAGACAAGCTTCGGTACATTTTACAATTCGAAAACCTAGACGGTCTTTATGTATCAAACTATTGGCTAGAAAAGGAGATAGAGGACTTGGGTATCGATTTAAATTTTAAGCTGCGAATAAAATTAGATAAAATTAAAGCCACTCCAAACAAACATAAAGAAAGGACTGTCTTCTGTGTATAACTTTGTATTAAAATTAAGTTTAAATGACCCCATGCTTGGCATTAAATATTTTAAATTTGTTATGTATAATGTCAGAATAAACATTTTATAATAGTATATAACATTGTTCTTTATTTATAAAAGGCTGTGACGTTACCCCGAAATAGCAGTCGCACAGAGAGGGGCGCATGGGCAGGGGTGCACACGGGCTGGGATGTGTTTTGGCGTACACGAGGGAAGCGGATGTTAACAGTCACCAAGCATCCAATTCTTTATTTGGATGGTATCGAGTACTTGCCTGCGTATGTATCCGGAGTAAAGAATACGATTTGCATACGCAGCTTATTAATAAAATTAGTTTATCGAGGGAAGATGACAAAGGTACATCATTCCTAATAGTACAACAATCTACGCATGGGGACGTAAAGATATAAGATAGTTGTTTATATTTGTATATATTAGTTTTAAATTCCATAATTTTAAGTTCTTCGCCCACCTTCCAAATCTTTCCTGCTTCTATCCTGGTTGACAGAGTATACGTGTTATCTCCACGTGGTATTCGCGGGACACGGAGGTTTTAGATTTCTCGGGAGATGGGTGGCTAAAGCATATGTCTCGCGTAGCAAAAAAGGGTTTTAAAGATGGAGTTAAATAAAGATGGGCAAAAATTAGTCTTTAGAAGGCATAACTTTGTATGGGGTGGAGCTATTTAAAATCTGTTTACAGATTTTGGGTCCCTAGAAAAATTTAATATTAGTTGATACCTAGCAAAATATATTTATCTTAAAAGAGTGACTACCCCGCGTATAATAAATACAATATAACACTTGTCGATAAAAAGTTGTAGGGAAAATTAAAGACGTATTTAATGGGGTCTAGTATTAGAATTTGTTGGTAGTAATGTTAAGTCCTACTGTATTGTAGGCGAGAAAGATACGATTAAAAAGATTAAAGGGGTCTCACGAAGTGTAGTTAAGTAAAACCGAGGGTCTTACAACCTATAACGAGCATATACCTCCAAAAGGGGTAGGCATGCAACTACGCAGCAGTGCGCGGAGAATAAGAATTCTCTAATAAGAAATTAAAGTTTCCATGTACGTAGCACCAGTCATTGGGAAATGGTAGAAATGTTAAACCTATAAAGGCGATTATTAGTTGTGGATTAGAAAAATAGTAGTTTTCGCGGACTAAATAAAATAGCTTAGACTAATTAATGTATATGGTTACATACTCGTACACATCCACAAACATCTGTTTACGTCCACAATGGCGATACCGGTAGTTTTTGTTTAACAAATAGTAGGAAAAATACGTTAGGTGTTAGTGCGTGGAAGCCCATAGGATCGTTGGATTCAAAAAGAACGATGCGGTGGGATGTATGGTTGTCTCCGTTAGAATAATCGAAAGTGGTTAATTGATTGTATTAGATGTTTAAATAAGCGAAAGTGTAAAGGTCTACATAAACAAAAATTTAATTAACCGACAAAAAAAGTGTGCGATGTCCTACACTTATAAATAAAGTATGGAATGGTGCTTTTTAGCGACCCTAGCAGTAAAAAGGGCGACTGACTTTTCCAAGCAACTACAAGAATAGCAGTAGCGCAGAGAAGGGGTATGCATGTATTATACAGTTGCTGCAAAATATGTTAGTTTACGCGTAGCTCGGATGTGTAATTGATCACGACTTAAAGATCCCTCGGAGGTTTAAAAATTCTCAACCCATTGTCGTTCGAAAAATGTTTGGAAATTATCAAAACGGTAGCGGGTGGAAGTTTAATGGGTGATTGACCGAGTTTTTCTACCTTTACGAGGGAATTGGAAGTTGACAAACATCGAGCATCTAATTCTCTATTTGGAGGATATCGAGTACTTACCGGTTCTAGAAATCAATACGTGCGGCCGACCGCTATGCGAAAGTGTAAAAGCCTACAGAAGCAAAATTTAATTATCAGACGAAAAGTGTGCGATGTGCTATAGAAAGTATAAAAATGGTGCTTTGCATCGCTCCTAACAGTAAAAAGGAGAGTGACTTTTCTAGCAATTACAAGAATAGCAGTAGCGCGGCGAAGGGTATGCATGTATTATACAGCGCATTGTTGCTCTAAAATATGTTAGTTTACGAGAAGCTCGAACGTGCACAAATTAAATTTCAATCTATAATTAACCACGGTCGTAAAAATAGGAAATTAATGGGTAATTCTAATACCGTTAAGCATATACTTTCGCTTGGTGATTCATTTGGAAAATATTCAAGCCCCCATTTCCTAAAAATGACGTAGAAGTTATTTAAAATTAAATTGTTGTAAGTATCCTGTAGACAACAAGTTGGTATTTTCTTAGTAATGGTTTAAAGTGTTTTTGGTTATAGTAGCATTGCATCTTCTACAGCACGACTTGCACACAATTTGTGTGCGTGTGCTACCACCCTTTTGGATTTTTAATATGCACGCGATCCGTATAACATGGAAGACGTTTTCCGGTGTTTCTACTAACGGCATTCACACCATCGACGAAGCGAAGCAGGTGCATGCATTAGCGCTAAATGTATTGGACGAGCAGCAAGAAATATGACGTCATTTAGTTCCCCGCTGAATCCTCAACTTCGTTCGGGTATCTTCGGAAACCTTCGGTTTGCATTCTATAGGGTACATAAAGCAGGTGCGCAAGAGTAAACTCTTTAGTTAGTTCGCTTACACAAGTCTTATAGTGTGGATTTTGTTTTGTACTAAAATGGTACCTGCAAACGTTTTTAAATGCGAGCCCTGTGACGTCTACTTTACCAGGAGGGATGCTCTCAAACGACACCAGAACAAATGTCGTGGTGTAACATCGTCCGGCGTTGCTTATACATCCGTCAGCAGCAAAGTTCTTTAACTGTGGGTCTTGCGGTATCGCTTTTACGAGAATGGGCAACTTACAGCGACACAAGGAAAAACAGCACGGTATGTCATTAAGCCGTAAACGTTCAGCTCCGCCAGCTGTTAAAGGACCTTGTACGAAACAACCACGAATTATGTGTAAAGTATGCGACATGGATGTGTTAAAGTCTGCATACCCCAGTCATCTACGGAGCAACAAACATAAAAATGCAACAGTTATCACTACTAACGACGATGGCGTAGAAATGGTTAGCACTGCGTTTAACAACCGCATGGCTAGCTATCGCATAAAGAACGCCAGTGTCGACGATGGAGTGCTCGAGTTTCTTTGGAAGCAGAAAGAGCGATTTATTCGATTAATAAATGAAAAAAGAATACAACATACAGCAATAAAAGTCTATTGCGAACTCTACGGCGTTTATACCAAAATGGAGGAAGAGAAGTCCGATGTGAAATTCTTTAACACAAAAATGTGGTTATAACGTCTTCTAGTAATCTGGAAAATATGTACGAGGTCTTAAGCGAAACCATAAGAACAAAATCAGAGGAATTTGAAACATGCGGGTCCGGATGGTCTTTGGAAAAGGTGCTCTATTTAGAAATAAATATTAATAAGTATAGCCCGATATGAGTTCTAGGTTAAAAATAAAAAATTGTAAATATGTATTTAGAAATGTTGTTTACAAATTTAAACTGTATTAGTAAAAATTGTTTGTAATAAAAAGTTTTAAGAATTGTTTTTAGATTTTCTTTTAGGTGTGAGTTGCAGGAAATTTATAATTTAAAGGGTGTGTGTAAAATGGTAAGGGGTGGTCCCTGTTTTAAATCTGTTTGCAGATTCGGATTCTACATAAAATTCTAGACTAACAAGATGTGCTACATGTATAAAAAAATTTATAAGGACGCTACAGGTAAGAAAACTTAAAATTGGGGTAGCTCCCTGGGGGGTGGTGCAATCTAAAAAATTCCTAAAGATTCGGGTAGCTGAGAAAATTCTAACATTAATTGATACCAAACAAGATAGGTTTATCTCGAAAGATGCAATGGCTAGTCGAAGAAAACTATTTGGTTCAGATGTGGGAGCAAAGAGCAAAATTTAGAAGATCAGGACTTTAAAGGGGTATAACTTTGCAGGGCGTGGTCCTATTTTAAATCTGTTTGCAGATTCAAATTCTGCGTAAAATTCTAAGCTAACAAGATGTATCGCATGACTAAGAAAATTTATAAGAACGCTCAAAAGTCGCTACAGGTAAGAAATCTTAAAATGGGGGTAGCTCCCTTGGGGATGGTGCAATCTAAAAAATTCCTAAAGATTCGGGTAGCTGAGAAAATTCTAATATTAATTGATACCAAACAAGATAGGTTTATCTCGTGGGTGGAAATGTGGAGAAAGATTTATCTCGCAGGTGGAAAAAATGCGGATGCGACGTAATCAAAATGGTTGGGGTAAAAAATTCCATAAGGCGGTCCACAAGGAGGAGATTCATCTCCTCCTTGTGGAGATTCATCTAAATAAGACTTTATAGTGCGAATTTACATGTAAATTTGGTCCAGATGTGTGAGGAAATGAGGGATTCTGGAGGAAATGAGGGGGTGATTACGCCCATAATGTACTACTCATAGGCACATTAATTCTATTGCATATTGGTAGTTCTTCAAAAAAATTTAAAAGTTATTAACCGGAATATGGTAGCCAATATTTAAGCAGTTCGCCTACTTAATATTTTCATACAATAATTGCATTTCTTTACCTGCAAGAAAGTTGATGCTGTAAATTTTATTGAAGTCGAGTATTGCAGAAATAAATGTTATGTATATTGTCCGATGTTAAAGGCGTACTATTCTATTTTAGGAAATTTATAGTTATTCATTTACCGAGGATGAAAGGGTACACTTTTTTGACCGCTTCAGAGTTTGATGATCGAGGCGTGGCCGAGGCCATCAAACTGGTAAGGTCAAACTTGGTACCTTTACCAGCAAATATTAAGTTTTTCCATAGACAAAGAAGCAAATCTAACATCTGCAACAGAATATTCAATTAAATAATTATAAAAATAAGATTTATTGAAAAACAATTAATTCGACAAATGTCTAAGTGTCGGAATCTTGGTAGCCGGAGGTTGTCTAACCCTTTTCCCAAACCACTGAATATTGGTGAGATAGGGTATAAATTTATAAAACGATAGAAGGGAAACAGAGTTGTATTTAGGCTCTCGAAATTGCATGGAAATGTGTAGGTTAAACTCAGAATAGAAAACAATAGAGATGCGCCTCTAATTACTTTCTGGACTGAAGACCTAATGATGATAAAAATAATTTGTAAGGGAAAGCAGGATGAAGTAGAATAGTAGGGTGAAGTAAAATGCTTGAATAAAATTGTAGTAACTTGGGATAACACATTTTTTTACGTTAGCTGATGTCTAGACACTATCTGAAAATGTAAAGACAGTTGTGTGGAGATGCCGCAATTGATTGGAGTTTTATTCTAAGAAAAAATGAATTTACTGTTATTTGATGTAATAATTATCGTGTATGTATAGTGTTTTGTACAAATATGTGCATGATTTAATAAATTATTGTAATTGGGTATACATCTATAAACATAGTGTTGCAGTTCTACCAGCTATACACAGCTGTATGATGCGAAAAGAACATTTTGGGAGGTATGATTTATTTTATTGACTTCTGGGGTAAAATGAAATTATGCTATGGGGAGCAATGTGAAATAGCATTCCAGTTTGCTCCTATACAACTAACTGTGTTAGTATTACTTAAATATATCCCTACCTCGTCATCATCAGTCCTAGAACTGGTTGGACGCGTACCATCATTGTTTCCTACCCTAAACCAACCTACACATTTCCCAGAAATTTGCACAGTCTGCATCTATCACTATCTGTGTGCTAAAGTCTGATTTCGGTCTACCTCTACCTCTCTTTTCCTATCTCTGCTTGTAGTATATCCCGTACTATTCCCCAGAAATGTCTTAGAACGTATCCTGTCCTTCTATTTCTCCTATTTTTTTCATTCTTCACAGATATCTTTATTCCTCTACTATTTCTACAACCTATTTGTTATTAACTTTGTCTGTCCATGCTATCATCCCCATACATCTGAAGTACAACATTCCAGAAGGCTTCTATTTCTTTCTGTGTGCTTTTCCTACTGCCCCTATTTCATACACGTACTGTGCTGTGCTCCACACTATGCTTTGAACAGTTTTCTTCTTGTATAGATGTTCGTTGTCTTTGAACATAACTGCTGTTCTTTCTTGTTTGATGCAGTTCGGTCACCTTCTATTGTTTTACAGTTATATACCCTATTTCCCCGATATTCAGGGAAGTAAGCAGCCATTGGCTGCCAAGTTCCCTCAGCACCTGAACCTTGTCGAATTAATAGTTTTTCCAATTTATCCTTTCACACGATCAACATTATTTGAAAATATTTCACAACCAACACCTGTTGTTGTTTACAATAATCATCAAATCTAGAAGCACTTATTTTTTCGTCATTGGGTTTTATATCTTGAAACCGGTTGGACTTGTACCTCAGCTTATATATTTTCTGAACTAGCCTACACTGTTCCTGCAATTCCCACAACAGCCGATATACATTATATGTGATTTTCCAATGCTCCACCCGAAGGTACTACATTGGCCAGAAAGCGAGTTTTTTTTACCTGGAGAATTTTGAATTTTGCCGAACCCTTGCTGTTCCAAGCAAGGTAGGGATCTTTAACGTGCGTGACAACACTCACACACGGGACCTCCATTTTACCTCTCATCCGAACGAGGGTGTATTTTTGTGAAAAATGCTCGCCTAACATTTTTCAAGCGGACCGTGTCAGGATTCGAACCCGGGACCTTGGGCGTAGTAGTCACACACATACCAATACGCCACGGAGCCTCCCACAGCCGATATACAGCTCGATTTCCTTCTATTGTTTTCTAATTATATGCCCTATTTCACCGAGATTCAGTGGTATGTGAAGGGGGTTAAGCAGCCTGTAGCTGCCAAGGTTCCCCCAACACTTAGACATTTGCCGTATTAATAATTTTTAAATAAATCCTTTCGCACAATTAACATTAGTTGAGAGTATTGCAAAACCAATATCTGTAGTTGTTTATAAAATCACCATGTTTAAGTACAGTTATTATTTTTGTCACTCGTTTATCCATCTTGCAGCTGGTTGGAAGCGTACCTCCATTGATTTCTATTCTAAGCTAGCCTTCACATTTCCCTGAAATTCTCACAACCTACTACTTTCACTATTTGTGTGCAGTAGTCTAACCTAGGTTAACCTCTTTGTTTTGCTATCTCTGCTTCTAATATATTCCGCACTATTCCCTCACTAGAACACTAGTTTTATTTTTGTTAATTTTCATACCATATCCCTCCGCTAGAACTCTTCCCATTTCATTAAGAGCAGCTTCTAACTTTTTTTTGCTAGATGCTAATACCGTTATATCATCTGCAAATCTAAGCATATCAATCTTTTGTTCCTGCATATTAATTCCAAATGTCTTCCTGCATTTGACAATATTCATTACCTCTTCTATGTACAAGTTAAAAATTAATGGGGATAAGGCACATCCCTGTCTCACCCCATTCCTAATATTTACTTCTCTACTTTCTTGCTCTAATTCTATTACTGCTGTTTGTTTTTTGTATAAGCTATGTACTATTCGTCTATCCCTATAACGAATTCCAACCTTTTTGAGTGTTTCGAACATTTTTTTCCATTTTACATGATCAAATGCTTTTCCCAGATCTACAAATCCTATATATATATATATATATATATATATATATATATATATATCATATATACATATATATACTCTTTCCCCCTTCTTTATTGTTTTTTTCATTATCACCATCAGAGCTAAAATAGCCTCCCGTGTTCCCATGTTTCGCCTAAACCCAAATTGATCTTCTCGCAGTACTTTTCAGCTCGCTTGTTACAGGCGGAAGAGCTACTACGTGATGTATTTTCCAGTAAAATTATAAAATGGGGGCGGCCTGTAAAACAAAAATTAAAGGGGCGTCACCGGCACTTGCTAGCGGAAGGACGTGGATCATATAGTTATCCATGGTTTCTTATTTTCTTTTTGTGAATATCCCAGAATATCTCTGGCCGTCATGTCTAAGCTGGATTTAATATTATTCCATTTTGTTTCAACTTCCTTAGAATCAGAAATTTTTCCGATATCTTTCAGCAATTTATTTGACTTTTTTTAAATCTTTCGTGAATATCTCTATCTTTTAGCCTCTTAAAGTTAAAGTGCCTTTTTCCGTTCCTCTTTTTCAGATTTATAAATTTAACTGTGGCCTTCATAATTACGATGTTGTGGTCAGTGTCTATATCTACTTCCGAGTAGCTTCTACAGTCTTTTACTTGATTTCTAAACCGTTGTCTAACAATAATGTAATCTATTTGATATCTTCCTATATCTCCTGGCATCTTCCACGTGTATCGTCTTCTAGCATGATGTATTTGTGTTGGTTAAGTTGTTCTTGTCGCAAAATTCTATTTCCCCTGTCATTTCTCGTGCCTAAACCAAATAAACTTACTATCGCTGCTTCCTTACCCTCACCCACCACTGCATTAAAATCCCCCTTAATTATTAAATTTTCATGTACTTTTAGGTATTTTAGTATGTCTTCGATATCTTTGTAGATCGGCTATACCTCATCCTCAATATAGCTTGAGGTGGGCATGTATACTTGTATTATTACTGTATCTACTGGTTTACATTCAAATCTAACCATGAGTACTTTTTCGTTCTTTTGTAGGTAGTTTTCTACACGTTGACCTATCTTTTTTCGGATAACTATCCTCACACCCGAATTTCCTTCCTCTGATCCTGTATGGATTACCCTGAAGTCTGCACTCGAAAAATCACCCGCCTCTGGCCAGCGGACTTCGCTAATTCCTATATGTCTAGTGCTAAATTATCCATTTAGAGTTTCAGGTTCCTAGCTTAACTACTTGTTTCATACTTTGGACATTCCACGCTCCGACTCGCAGAATGTTCACGGATCTTTTTCTATTCTTTCGGATCACATCCCTCGAAGTACTCCCATCCCGGAGATCCAAATGGGGGACTATTTTACCTCCTAAATTTTTTACCCCATAGGATGCCATCATCATTAATAACAATTTGAGTACGCTGTGTACTTGGGAGATAACGTGGTGGTTTCCCGTTACCTTCCACATCGCAGTAGTCTGTCTTAGAATGTCATACCTATCCCTTTGGTCTCTACCAGTCTAAATAGCGAAAAAGCTGCTCCCCTCTTTCGGGGACCTGCCTTTGTCTGGTTTCTCACTAAAGACCCCACTAATTTGGTTAAACCTATAGTTCAGCTCTTTAGCTCATTGAAACGCGCAAGTCATTCTACCTGTTCTAGTATTTTAGAACGTCGTCAAGGTGCAGGTCCGTTCAGAATGGATATACCTACCTACACTTTCATTATTGTTTTAGGTTGAATATGTATGGATATAAACAAAAGACTAACCAGCAATCCTAGTCAGAATAAAATATGAAAAGTGCTATTATTGCAATAAGGTCAAAATAAGGCTGCTAAGTAGTTTGAAATTTTAGTTGCATCTTTAAATAGACGAATTAATTCAGGAAAAACTACAAGAGAAGCGTCTCAGAAGAAACTGGGCAGATTTTCAACTGCTTTCACCAGTAATCAAGAAAATTCTTTGGTTGCACATATTTTAGAAGTGGACCAACTATTTTTTGGATTATCTTGTAAACAGGTTCGTGCTTTGGATTTCTAATATGCAGAATTGAATCAAGTTCCGCACAATTTCAATAAAGAAATTGGTATAGCAAGCAGACTGTTTGCACTACTTTTTAAAAGATATTCACAAAAAATACTTCTGCAGCTAGGTCTTCTGGTTTTAACAAAGTATCGGTAAATGCTCTCTTTAAGCTTTTGGGTTTATTGTATGACAAGCATTCATTTCCCCCTAGCATAATTTACAACTGCAATGAGACTGGAAACACAACAGTACCCAATCAGAATTATATCCTTAAGGGGAAAGAAACAAGTTGGCACTTTCAGTTCTGCTGAAAGAGGAATGTTGACGACAGCTGAAATATGTTTTAGCACAACAGGTCATTATATTCCCCCTCTTCTTATAATATCACGTGTATGAAGAAATTCGTTTTATAAAATTGGGTTTCCTCCAGAAAGCATACACACTAGCTTTTCATAAGTCGGGTTGGATGCAGTCTAATATTTTTTGTGATATTTGGTTTTCAAACATTTTAAAACACGCACATCCAACTAAAAAGGTCCCATATTATTGATTTTAGATTGATATGCAATTCATGTAAAAAATTTGGAACTAGTTTTCAAAGTTGGACAGAGTTACATGCATAATCCGCTACATACGTTGCATTAATTACAGCCCCTAGATATGGCTTTTATATTTCCCTCAAGCAGCTTTTACACACAAGAGTTGAACAATTTTCAGCGAAACAAACCCAATAGGACCATTGAGCTTTCAGATGTTGGACAAATATTTGGTAAAGCATATGCAAGAGCTGCAGCACTAACAAATGCTAAAAACGGTTTCAGAAGTAGTGGAATTTATCCATTAGACTAATTTAGATGTACAGACTAGATTTTGCTCCTGCATCCCTAACTGAACGCAAAAGTCATACCGTGGACACAGTTTCAGTGCTAGATCAGGCAGGAGGATCATAAGGATATGTTAATGTTGCAACCCCTATAATGAAACAAACACTTCCATGCGCTATAATTGTATCCCCAGAAGATATGCCATTGCCAAAAGTGGTTCCAAAGTAGGCAAACAGAGGATATCATCAACGTAGTAAAACTGCAATAATTACTTCATCGCCATATTTGGACGAACTTAAGCAGAGCAAATCGACATCTTCTACAGATGTGCAGAAAGTAAAACGAAAATTGTGTGATGAACGTGCAACTTGTTCTACTAAAAATATTAAAAACAGTAGCTCATCAGAATCAGAGGAATATGATTTGAATGACATTTGCGAGGAGTATTCTGACAATTATGACTATGTTAATGAACACGATGAGTTCACTTCCTCTCAGAAACCAGACGAAATGCTTACAATAGTCCAAAGGAATATCTGTGGGGATAATTTTATTTGTGTTGCGTGGATGGATAAAAAACGAAAGTACAAAAGCATTTTATAGCTAAAGTAATCAGGTGCGTTGCAAATCAAAATATGTATGAAGTTAAATTTATGAGAAATTACGATCACATTCCAATATATTCATTTTTCATGAAATTGATAGTGTTAGTATAGTTTATAAAACAGAAATCATTGGTAGCTGAAGTTATATTGCACCGCTATGGGAAAATTTAATTTCACTAACAACTATTCGAATAATGTTAATTGTGTGAAAGAATTTTCTGGAAAACTATTAATCCGGCAAATGTCTAAGTGTTGGGGATCGTCGAAGCTACAGGCTGCTTAACCTCCTTCACTGAATCTCGGTGAAATAGGGCACAAAATTAGAACACAATAGAAGGGGAACCGAGCTGTATACAGACTGTGTGAGAATTTCAGGGAATTGTGTAGGCTAGTTCAGAATATAAATAAGTGCAGGTCCAAGCAGTTTTGAGATGGAAAACCTAATGACGAAAAAATAAGCGCAGATACATCTGATAATTATTATAAACAACTACAGGTGTTGGTTGTGAAACATCTGCAATTAATGTTGACTGTGCGAAAAAATATATTGCAAAAAAAAATTAAATCGGTAAATGTTCAAGTGCTGAAGGAAATTGGCAGCTACAGGATGCTTACCCATTTTCACAACCTTACATGTGATTTTCAAATGCTCCACCAGAAGGTTCTACATTGGCCAGGAAGCGAGTTTTTTTTACCTGGAAAATTTGGAATTTTGCCGAACCCTTGCTGTTCCAAGCAAGGTAGGGATCTTTAACGTGCGTGACAACACTCACACACGCAACCTCCATTTTACCTCTCATCCGAACGAGGGTGTATTTTTGTGAAGAATGCTCGCCTAACATTTTTCAAGCGGACCGTGTCGGGATACGAACCCCGGACCTTGGGCGTAGTAGTCACACACATACCAACTACGGCCCCCTTCACAACCACTGAATGTCGGAGAAATAGGGTATATAATTGTAAAGCATTGGAAGGGACCAACCTGCATCTAACAAGAAAGAACGGCGCCTATGATGAAAAACAACAAACATAGAAACAAGAAGAAAATTGTTGAAAGCATATGCGTGGAGCACAGCACAGTATTCCTATGAACAGACAGAAAAACGATAGCAGTCTTTTGGAATGCTGTGCTTCAGATGTATGAGGATGATAGCATGGACAGTCAAAGTTAATAACAAATAGGTTATAGAAATAATATGAGAACAAGGATATCTGTGGAACAAAATAGGAGAAATAGAAGGGCAGAATACGTTCTAAAGCATTTTTGGGGAATAGTATGTGATATATTACAAGCAGAGATAGGAAAAAGGAGGTAGATGTAGACCTAGATCAGATAGTGATAGATGCAGACTGTGTTTATTTCAAGAAAATATGTAGGTTAGTTCAGAATAGGAAACAATAATGGTACGCGTCTAACCAGTTCCAGGACTGAAGACCTAATGATGATGAACAACTTTTCCTAATAAATTGTTGAACAATTAATCTAAAGTGTTTTTTATTTCCTATTTTCAAACCTACTCAGTATTTCATATTGCCCCATACACCATTTCATCTGTGGTAAAGTGGAATAAAACCAGATTTTCACGTTTGCTTATATAACTCAAATTTGGAATGCATTTTTTTTTGTCTTGTAGGTATATTATCAATAACACATTTGATGATATTCTCAACATATAGCTTAGATGTATTAAAATTTATGTGTTAATAAAGAATTCTGCCTTATTCATTTCACTTTGCTTTGCTTTCATCTACATGTTAATAATAATTATAAATATGAATTGATCAAAAACTACTTACAAAAGAACGAAAGAATACTCGTGGTTAGATTAGAATCTAAACCGATAAATACATTAATATTACAAGTATAAATGCTCACCACTAGCTACAGTGAGGAAGAATTAGAAGCGATCCACAAAGATCGAAGACATACTAAGATGCGTAAAAGGACATAATAACTTAATAGTTTAAGCACGAGAGTAGTAGGTAAGTAAGGCCGGTCTGACTTTAAAACGGTGCACGCGTATGTTCTTCAATGTAACATACGCGTGCACCGTTTTGAAGCCAGATCGGCCTTATATTACTTTCAATGTAACATACGTGTGTGACTTCAAAACACGCGTATGCTACGTTGAAAAACGTAGGTGCGTGCAGAGAAAATGTGGAGCTGTTTTGAATTCGGTTCTCTAGCGAGAAGTTATAAGGTAGGTCAGATGCAAAATATTGCATCTAAGTCAATTGTATTTAATTAAAGTGGATTCTGATTTATGTTTTTTACTTTTGCTTAGAGACTGCAAATACACATAGGCCGGTTTTACAACATTTAGCAAATTGTACAGATATTTCAAAATTTGCCAAAGACAGACAGACTAATTGCATCAATTTCTCATTCTCGCTTTTAAAAAATAACAAGTCGTAGTTATTAAATTGCGAACACAGTTATCTGCAAAATATATACTGATTTGTCAAAGACAGGCAGACTGATTGCATCAATTTTTCATTCTTGCTTTAAAGAATAACAAGTCGTAGTTATTAAATCGCAAACTCAGTTATCTTCAAGAAATATAAACGAGGAAATTTATGAAATGCTCCAACTTCAAAAACCAGAAATAAATCTATTGAAATATATGCTATGAGGTATTTACTGGTTACTGGTTTCTCAATGTACAGATATCTCAAAATTTGCCAAAGACAGACAGACTGATTGCATCAATTTTCCATTCTCGCTTTTAAATAATAACAAGTCGTAGTTATTAAATTGGAAGTAATGTGAAGTGAAAAACACAATGTGTTTTTCTTTATTGTAATTTATAAAACACACACACACACACACACATATATATATATATATATATATATATATATGTATATATATATATATATATATATATATATATATATATTGAGAGAGAGAGAGAGAGTAAACATACTATAATTTACCTAAGTTGTTTATATCATCGTTTTTCCAAATGAGCAAGTATCCCAAATATAAAGAACAGTTCTAACTCACTCCAACTCTGAACGGTAAAATATTACCTTATTGGTTCTATGAGGACTGTCTTCTTCATCTTTGACGCGTGATCGTTTCTGGTTGTTTTTCTTGTTGTTCACTAAAAAAATTCAGATGAAGATTAGATTAAGAAAATTAAATCTATATTAAGCCAACGAATACATACTGTGTATTGGTATCATCAGGTCGTACGTTGCAATTGGTGGATCTGCTCACGGAGCCAACGATTTTCCAGCACTTCATTTGGATTGAGTATAAACTACTAAAGAATTTTAATCCAACCACTATCATTATTCTTTCCTGACAAGGGCAATTTTAAAAAAAGTTTCCATTTTTGATTTGTTTTACAGAATACAACTACAATTTGACAATAAAGATTGGGCGATTATCACACACATATTTTGAGTATATAAAGATGTTAAACAACAAGAACAGCAGAAAATTCAACCCATGTCAGCAAGAATTTAATGCTAAGGTGTTGTGTAGATAGCAATTGTAGAAATATGAAATCTGCAGCAAAATTTAATAAACCCAGTCATGTATAAATTTAATGCTGACGTCCGCAGAAAAATAAAATAAATGTATTTAGCAAGAAATGCTGACATCATTATAATTTGAATTAGGGCCGCTATACTTGCGGCCACGTCCCCAATGCTCCACCCGGAGGTACTACATTGGGTTTAAACGCGAAAAATAGTCGTGCTCCTAATTTATTCTTACTTCATAGTTGATTCACCTAAATAAAAACTAAATAAAATCTAACAAACCTAAAAATCTAACAAACCTAACAAACTCTAACAATCTAATAAACCTAAAAATCTGACAAAAACTGGAACAAAACAAAACAAAACTAAAAACAGGGTTGTAAATAATGGTATCCCTAGCGCTGACTTTCGAGTGTACCCGATCAACAAGCAAAATGAGAGGGAGGGATCCGTAATACCGGATAGCAGACGCCGGTTCTGCTTACCAGTGCGACCTGAAGGGTCGTCTTAAAACTATCCAAATCTAGCTAACCAATTTAAATCCATCCCTAGCTTTCCTATCGTTCCTAACTGATTTACATTATGATTACAATCTTCGCAATTCTGCTCGTCCTTCCCAAATATATACTGCAACCAAAATGGCGACAGAACGTCAAACAAAACAAATAAGCCACATAATACATGCTATATATAAATAAATATAAAGTGTAAATATAAAATATAAATAAATATAATTATGTAAATATATAAATAAATGTTTAATAAGCGTTAAGCATATAGCAGTGCACAAAATAGCGAAAGCATCACCCTATTTATCAGGTGCACTCGCACAAGCATTATGTCGGCTAGCGCCTTTACACACCAAACGTGCTTCTTAAATTATTTCAAAACTACTAATTAATGTAAATCAATGCTTGTGCGAGTACAGCCGCCACATTTTAAGTCTTACCTCGATAATAAAATTCTCCAGCATCCGAAGATCTGGTCGTCTGTAACTTACTTCTAAAGGTGGGACGGGTGCACTGCTAAAGTCCTGGTGGGTATGCACTAAATGTTTTTGGGGATCACAATCACTATCACTATCACTTCACTTTCAAGTCCTGGGGATGCGCGGTTGCACTCTGTTTTATTATCCTTGTTTACTTTATTGATTTAATTTAATGAGGGTTTATGATTTATTTGTTATTGTTTATTTGGTATTATTTATTCCCGATTTTCCGCACATAATTATGAAGATAGGCAGTGATTGTATTAATGGAGTGGGGTTTCTAGTGCATATTGGACATTTTGGTATAATTATCTTTTTTTTTTTTTTTTTTTATATCAGGTTTTGGTTATGCTCGTATCCTTACTCACGCCAAGTCAATCTAAAATTTTCAATCCTCCCACCAACCCCACCGAATTTTTACACGCGGTCGTCATTGATTGTCTAATCTCGCGACCCTTCCCGCGAATTCTTTTAAGGCTGTCCAGAACGCCTTCTGGTTAACCACTTCCCCGACTTCCTCTAGGCTCTTTGGCCATGCCAGACCTAGGATAGCTAGTTTGCTATCAGCCAACCCTCGATTTCCCGCCTCAAGCGGGCAGTCGAAGAGCACGTGCTCTGCGCCTTCCGCGCCCTCACCGCATTCGCAGCGGTCGCTATTGGTTAGACCGAAAATGCTGACATCAGCAGAATTATAAATAAATCCACTCAGTCTGCATTAATGGGACTCTAAAAACTTTTTTTTTTTTTTGTCAACAAAAGTCTAGTCCATTGACTTCAGCATTCAAATTTCTATAGTTACGTACTGAAGCCATCTGACCGAATTCAAAACAGCTCCACATTTTTTCTGCACGCACTTACATTTTTTCAACGTAGCATACGTGTGGACACGTTTTGAAGTCAAACCGGCCTATGTGTATTTGCAGCCTCTAAACAAAAGTAAAAAATAAATCAGAACCCACTTTAATTAAATACAATTGACTTAGATGCGATATTTTGCATCTAACCTACCTTATAACTTCTCGCTAGAGAACCAAATTCAAAACAGCTCCACATTTTGTCTGCACGCACCTACATTTTTCAACGTAGCATACGCGTGTTTTGAAGTCACACACGTATGTTACATTGAAAGTAAAATATGGCCGGTCTGGTTTCAAAACGGTGCATGCGTATGTTGCATTGAAAAACATACGCGTGCGCCGTTTTGAAGTCAGACCGGATAACTTACCTACTCACGAGAAACAACAGGGGAAATAGGCCGGTAGAATTTTGCGACAAAAACAATTTAATCATCACAAGCACATTATATCAATATCGTGCTAGAAGGCGATACACGTGAAAGATGCTAGAAGACATTAAGAAATATCATATATTACATTCTTTTTAGACAACGGTTTAGGCATCAAGTAAAAGATTGTAGAAGCTACTCAGAAGCACATATAAACACTGAACACAGCATCGTAGCTATGAAACCAAACATTCGGTTAAGCAGTCTAGTATTGCAAATGGTTGTAATAGTAGTGTTAAGTTACCAAAAATTAGTGTTCCTCTTTATACAGGAAGTATAAAAGATTGGAGTAGCTTTAGAGCCGTGTTTGATAACATTGTAATATTTTTATTGTCCGTAAGCATAAAAGTTTGTAAATAGATTATGTTTCAAGTTGTTTTATTTGCGACATACCCTGTATTATATTTTGTTACTTCCTTTTTAGTCGAATATATAGAATAATGCCCATTGCAGAACAAATGATAGCTTTCGTAACTGAGGCTGTTGAAAGCAATGTACAAAAATTTTAACCTTGAAGCGAAACCCTGCATTTCTAGCTATATTTAACCGTTGTTTGTTTCATTATACAGTGATAGAGCTGGATGAGTAACATTTTGCTAATGTTCTTCTCTGTCAGCTTTGCTTTGCGCTCTCTGATTATAAAGTTCGCTTAGGCAGTTGTTCGTCGCCCTTAATCTAAGCAACATGGAAATAAAATTGGCCGCAAGCGACTGGCGTCTCGCGCAACAGCATTTCTGTATGAGTGTCTGAATAAACGGGCACGGCGAATTAGAGTTTTAATTCAAAATGGTTAGTAATTTCAATTTAATTTAAATACATCTAACCTTTTTCCTTTTATTGCGCAACAAATTCTTTTAAACTAATTTAAACAAAATTTAAATTAACTTTTAAGAGTAATGGTAGAAAACTACGATTAATTATTATGTTCAACTTTTAATTATGTATGGTTTTTATTTTTAACATCTGTTGATAGAACATAAGAAACCGTTTGCAGAAATTTCCTATCAAGTTTGAGATGTGCTGGTTCCCTTAATGACAAACTGTAGTTCGTTGTAAGTGACTCGAAGAAATCTTATTGTCGATTCGATTATGAAAACTGAATAATATTTTCTAACCGACATTTGCAAAGGCGAGGCCGATTCAAAGAATAAGACGTTCATTTAAGTTGGTAAGCATTTTCAAACTACACTACACTTACTGTTTGCGAATGATATAATTTTTTTGTCTACAGATTTTCTTTCCTGTTTTCGTTTCTTCCAAGAATCTAAGGTTATAAAAACTAGTTTAAACTAAATAAACAACTTGGCGTTTTAAGCACGTAAAAAATATAAATTATGTCGCGATAAAAAGCTCTAGTTTTGTCTTATATGATAACAAAGGTGGTTAATGTAAAAGATTATATATATTTTGAATACTAAACAATATTCTTATTAAAAGCTCATTCTAATTATTTTAAACAGCTAACGTACTTTGTAATGCTATAAGTTCAGATCTGAAAGATAAGCAAAATTTTTGCCAACAACAGGTGTAAGAATTTCAACCACTCAGTTATTTTAATTAAATAACAAATACAATAACTTAATTTTCTTTAGGAAAAAAGTACTTGATATATTTATGTAAATATTCCCAAAAGGATGTCGTTTTCATCATTTAAAAGAAGCAATAGAATTGTGTTTTCGTTGTCTGGTCTAGCGATTTCAGTAAGCAACAATGCTAAAAGTGCGATGAACATCTGTCCATAAATTTCCTATCAAACGTGTCAGGTTAATGATAAAAAGTTAGTACTAAAAGTGATAAGTGATCTTCCCTATAATAGGTACAGTGTTCATGTTGGTGTGAGTGCAAGCTTACATGCTTAGTACAGACGTTTTATATTAATTTCGTTTTATACTGATATCTTGTTACTCGATGTCGATAAGGTTCATAAGCCTGTAAATATTTTATTACAGGTTGCACCACAAAAATATTGTAACATAAGCATTTATGTTTAGATCCGCTATGTAACGTTTAGTTCCTACACTTTCTGGACAGTATTCTTGGTAAACACTTGTTAAATGTAGTTGCGCTTGAGAGCAATCCGTAACGAACACCCCTGTTCGTTACGTGCTACGTCAAACTTCTCTAAAATTAGTGTTCACAGTTAGTCTGGAAGTCTCCTTATAGTTTCTTATTACGGATTCAAATGTAATCTTTTTTGGATTATGACTATAGGAGAGGGTACGTTTGCTAACTCAAAATCTTTTAATGTAAACGTATCAATGCATTCTTTCGAGAAAGAAAATTTTTTTACACTGACCACAAAATCGTAATTATGAAGGCCGCGTTTAAGTAGAAAAATTTGAAAAATAGGAACGGAAAATGCACTTTTCCGTTGAGAAACTAAAAGATTAAAATATCCACAAAAGATAAAAAGTTAAATGAATTGCTGAAAGATATCGGGAAAATTTCTGATGCTAAAGAAGCAAAAACAGAATTCAATAACATTAAATCCCGCTTAGACATGGCGGCCAGAAATATCTTGGGGTATACACAAAAAAAAGAAATTATGGATTACAAAGGTTATCCTAAATTTAATAGAAGAGAGATGAAAATACAAAAACAGACCAGGCGAAGGAAGAAAACCGAAATACAAAGCCATGGAATGGAAAGTTATTCGCAAATGCAGGGAAGCTAAAGAACAACGGATTAATGAAATGTGCAAAAAGGTACAAACTAAGATGGAAATAGGAAGGACATACGAAACGTACAAGCTCATTGGAACGAATTTTAGGGATATTAAACGGTACCGCAAAGGGGCATGGAAAGAGACACCGTCACAGAAGATGTAAAGAAAGTGGTTAGATGGCAAGAATATAAAGGGAATTTATATGCAAGAGAGGAACTAACAGCACTAGAACAGAAATCAGACATTGAAAATGATGACTTGGGATATTTTATGCTTAGATATAAGTTTGAGTTTGCATTAAAAGACATGATAAATGGTATGATCCCGAGCCTAAAATCTACTGGAAAAGCAGTAAGAGAATGTCTCCTCAAACTTGTAAGCTATATGTATGAGACAAGTAAGATACCTCAAGATTTCAAACGTAACATCATAGTCACTATAACAGAAAAGAGAGGCACGGATAGATGTGAAAATTCTCGAACAATAAGCTTGACAACACACGTGTCGAAAATATTACCAAGAATTGTACAAAGACGGATGACAAAACGGGCTGAAGAAGTACTAGGAGAATCAATTTGGGTTTAGGCGAAACAGGGGAACACGGTGGGCCATTTTAGCTCTGAGGATGATAATGGAGAAGATTATAGAAAAAGAAGAAAGCGTGTATCTAGGGTTTGTAAACTTGGAAAACGCATTCGACAATGTAAAATGGAAAAAAAATGTTGGAATTACTCTATAAGATTGGAACGAGCTTTATGGATAGACGTATAGAGATAGTACATAGCTTATACGAATAGCAAACTGCGGTAACAGAATTAGAGCAAGAACGTACAGAAGTAAATATTAGGAAAAGGATGAGAGAGGGATCTGCGCTGTGTCCGTTAGTTTTTAACTTGTACATTAAATATGCAATGTATTCTGTCAAATGCAAGAAGACATTTGAAATTATTATGCGGGAACTAAAGATTGATATGCTTGGATTTGCAGATGATGTAGTGGTATCAGCATTTAGCTGATTGGAAAACTATAATTTGGCAAATGTCTAAGGTTGGAAATATTAGTAGCCACAGGTTGCTGAACCCCCTTCACGCACCACTGAATATTGGTGACATATTTAGAACAATAGAAGGGGAATCGAGATGTATCTGGACTGTAAGAATTTCAGAGAAATGTGTAGGCTAGTTCAGAATAGAAATCAATGGAGGTACGCATCCAACCAGTTCCAAAATGGAAAACCTAATGACGAAAAAATAATTGCACTTAAACGTGATAAACAATTACAGCTGTTGGTTTTGCAATATTTTTAACTAATGTGGATTGTGTGAAAGGAATTATTAGAAAACTATTAATTGGGCAAATATTCAAGTGTTAGAGATCTTGGTAGCCGCTGGTTGTTTAACCTCTTTCACATACCAATGAAATATCGTTGAAATAAAGTATGTATTTAGAAAACGATAGAAAGGGAACCGAGCTGAATCTAACATGAACAAAGAGCGTTAATGTTCGAAGACAACAAACATAGAAACAAAGTGTAATTGTTGAAAGCATATGTGTGGAGCACAGCACTGTACTGCTATGTAATAGGGTAGAGTAGGAGAAGCAGGCAGCAAAAAGGTAGTAGTCTTTTGGAATGTTTGTGCTTCAGATGCATGATGATGATAGCATGGGCAGACAAAGTTAATAACAAAGTGGTTTTAGAAATAGTAGGGGAAGAAAGATATCTGTTGAAAATATAAAAAATAGAAGAAATAGAAGTGCAGAACACGTTCTAAAGCATTTGGGGATATTGCGGAATATATTTCAAACAGAGATAGGGAAAAAGAAAAGAGAGGTAGAGGTAGACCTAGATTAAATTGTTGCACACAGTTTGGGTTTTATATTATTATTCAGTAAGTTATGATCCACGGGTTGGGCATTACTTGTACTTGTCCTAGTGAAAATACTATTCGAAATGTTAATTTTGCTTCTAATGACATTTTCAGCATAGCCCTCGGCTACTGAAGAAGACTTTCATCATCCGTGCCTTTTAAATGTTAATATATCTGCAACCGTTTGTGCAAGTAAAGACGCAGATATGCGTCTATAACATTGTCGAGTGTAATTCAAATCATTGGGTAGGTTGAGGAACTTGGCATTTTTAACATCAATGATATGAACACCTACTGCGAGTTAACGAAAAAAATGTTGTGATCACAATGCAGAGAACGCAAAGCACGATATTTATTAAATAACTTGAATATTTTCACGACTTCTATAATTTGATTGGTGGTAAGAAAGGTTCGCTTCTTTCCGTTTTTTGAATCAGAAATCGTAACAATAATTCATGTTTTCTTTATCCGTAAAGTCGTTTAATTTGAGCTATAAATTTAACTAATCTTCCGCACGAGGTACATTTGGTTTGGTGCATCAGTTGAAAACTTTACAACTTCTTCTCGGCTTAGCACTTTACATTTTTTTTAGGTTGAAACTTACACCTTGTAATAGTTTTAAATAACGGGGGTAATTAAAACTTTTGTAAGTTTATTACCCTTTATCCTCGTTACTATCAGCTATATACTAAAACTCTCTATTTTTAATCTGATGTCACTAGGTCGAGATTTTCTTCTTTAGACTCCAAGCCCAGGGTAATGTCAGATGGAAAACGGCTTTAGACAAAGAAAACTCTTAGGGGTTAAACGGCTAGTAGAGTGTTAGCTCTGGGTAGATCATGAGCATGGGTCATGGGTGGATAATCGACCAAAAATATTTTTAATAGGCGCCACCGTATTTTTAATACAAGTGCCAACAAAATTTAACTGTGTTTGTATAAGGGAATGCGGAAACCTTATCTTAACACCACTATCATAGCCATAAAATTTGAATTTCACTCTTTATCACACACTTACCAAAACCTCAACCACCAGATGTGAAACAGTTGTCTCAGCTTTACCTGTGAACAAACAAAAACACCACATGGACACTATTTGTGTCTTCAAAAGCATATGCCAAAAATAGAATAAATGAATTTAAACATCTGTGAAATACTAAAGGATTCATTTTCATTATTCTGTCTTTTACTTAATGAGGGTTTGCTCTAATTTTCTTTTTCTTAATTTAAATGTAGAATAATAAAACTTCATTCAAATGAAACAAAATGAATTCTATTCATATGTAGAAATCGGATATATATATATACATGTGACTGCAATATATATGCTTACTATCTTGTCATTAATTTTTTTTATAAAAAGAATTTTAGTGAAGTTTAACCTTCTAAATAAATATTTATAAATTAATCATTTCTATAAAATTTTAGTTTAAGCAAACATATCATAATTTATTTGTTCATATCACAAGATTTTATTTTTACTATAATCATTGAAGCGCTTCCTTGACCATTTACAACAAAGATTGATCATCAGAAAAATAACGATCATAAAATGCAACTATTCAAATTTAACTGTTGTCTACACAAAGAAATATACACGAATATCAGCACCAATAAAAGCTTTTACATGACCTTAATTGTTTTAAGCAAAATGTGAAAATTAAATCAAAACTGCATTTGGCGTCTAGATTAGGAAACAGAATCTATACTATTTTTTATCTGACACAAGTTGTCATTCTAAATATCTTGACACACATTGAATGCGTGTACAAATAACTGACAAACTAAATATTTATTCGGTGTGTTATTAACTTTAAAAAACTACTTTAAATTTGTGTTATTCTAATAATCAACGTAGGAGATCTTATAATAATTTATAATACTTTCAAAGTTACGGAAAGTTTCAAACACTCACGTGTATCCAAATAAATTGCAGGTGCAAAATCATGACGTCAGCTGTTGTATTTTTCCAGCGTATTAATCATCTGTAAGTTTGAAGTACCAAGATTCTTTGTATAATAAACCATTTCTATACGGCGTATTAAATAGATAGAACGAAACCATAACTGCCTGCTTTAAATTACTGCGACGAAAATTTATTATAATTTAACATTGAAAATTGTTGTTGTAAATATGTCCATAAGATATTGCACTAAAGTGAAAGTATTAGTTTAATTTATTGTATTAATCTATACCAACTGTCTTAAATGATGTATATTATCGTTCCATGTTCTCAACCCAAGTTCTTCTTCTTGACTCTATTAGACGCCTCGTGTTTTAGTCGGGACATCTTGACTTTTATCTCTAGTCTACAAAAAGCGACTTCACTCTTCGACGTTTGAAACAAAAGTGCTGATAATTAACTGGACAACGCTTGGTAACAAGCCTCAGAATATATATCTTCTAGAATCTATGTGTTATTATGAACATTATACTTTAATTTTTATTGGCTGAATATTTACGAATTAAATGCTTTAAAATTTATCTGTTTTATTATTAATTTATTAGGCTTGGTGTAACAAGAAAAAAAATACGTTACAACCTTTTCTTCTGGAAAATCCGCTTTCAAATTTTCATATTTTTGATATGCCAGTGTTGTTTTTAACTGACTAGGTTGCTTTCAACGTTGAATACTTAGTTCAAAGGATTGATGATTTAATTGTTTGGGATTTGTAAGTCATATATGCGAGCAATACATTCTCAGTATAATTGTTCACTTTCTTTGTACGGCACCACCGCTTAAATGCATCATATTGTTACTCGTATATGCAGGTGCGTAAAGTTAGCCGCGACTTTGTTAGCACTCATGTTCTTATAGGTGTCGAAAGTTAGTGCTTCGGTAGTGTTCTTTAATGCTTTATAAAAGAAAATCGCCGAATAAACGTCTATCCGAAAATGGCAATTCATAATTTTTCGGCGAAACTTCGCACTTCAATTAAAAAACATTTGCAGCCGAAAGTTAGTACATGGTTACCGCTCTTTACTGCTTTCTATTTCAGTGGTGTACCGCTGCAAATAAAAAAGGCACGATCACTTAAATTTTTGCAGCTATTCTCGGTTTATTTCAGTTTCAGAAATTTGGTACCGCCGTGAGATAGCGTTTCATTAATGCTGTTTAGTGCTTCATATCTCAGTGGCGTACCGCTACTAACAAATCAGATGCGCTACTCACAGCTAGCTGCGGTTTGTTTGAACTACAAAGATTTTTTTACAGCCGAAAAATAGTGTTTTGTACTCTGGAGTGCTCTATATTAAAGTGGCTTGCACATATAGATACCAGAAAAATGGGAAAATTTTGAGGCTACAAATTAATTTGTTTAATTTTATATGGAAATGATGCCCCTAAACTTCAGACGAATGCTATTTACTGAGTTATAATTGGAACAGAATATCGTGATTGTATTTTTCTATACGCTCTTATACAGTTGCGATAAATAAAAGAATTTTGATTCAGCTTATAATTTACTTATTTGGCAACTTCTTAATGTAATTGTATGAATAATATTTTTCACGGATAACAAACAATGTTTTTCGAAAACGTTCGCTTGATTATAACAAATTATTAATAATTTGAAAATTATTGCCTTATATAACTTTAGGAAGCGATACTTTAACATCGAAATTCCATTTCTCGCAGCGTCGCAGCTGTATAAGAGCGTCTAGAAAAATACAATCACGATACTTTGTTTCAATTCTAACTCAGTAAATAGCATTTGCTTGAAGTTTAGGGGCACTATTTTCGTATAAAATAATCAAATTAATGTGTATCCTCAAAATTTTCCCATTTCCTTGGTATCTATTTTTGCAAGTCATTTAAATATAGAGTACCCGTTCATACAAAACACCATCTATCGACTGTAAATGAATCTTTGTAGTTGAAACAAACCGCGGCCAGCTGTAAGTGGCGCATCTGATTTGTTAGTACTCGTACGCCACTGAGATACGAAGCACTAAAAAGATACGAAGCATTAATGAAACGCTATCTTACGGCGGTACCAAATTTTTTAAACTGAAACAAACCGGGGCAGCTGTAAAAATATAAGTGGTAGTAACTATCTGATTTGCAGCTGTACACCACTAAAATATGTAGCATTAAAGAGCACTAACTTTTGGCTGCAAAAGGTTTTTGAGATTGAAAGAAACTGCGGTTTGAATTAAAAATATAGGTAGCAATAACTCTTTTATTAGAAGTCATACGCTGCTGAGATATAAAAAACTAAGGAGCGCTAACGAAGCACTAACTTTCGACTGAAACAAATTTTTGAATTATAAACAAACCCCAGCCAGTTGTGACGTTAGCCGCAAAAATGTAAGTGGCTGCAACTTTTTTATTAGTAGTCGAACATCGCTAAGATATGAAACACAAGAAAGCACTAACAAAGCACTAACTTTTGGCTGAAACAAATTTTCGAATTTGAAACAAAACCCAGTCAGTTGTGAAGTTAGCCGCAATAAAGTAAGTGACTACAACTCTTTTATTATTCGCCCTACGCCTCTGAGATATGTAGCACTAAACAGCACTAACGAAACAATAACTCTCGGTTGCAAACGTTTTTTGAAATTAAAACATGCCGCACCTAGAATTAAAAATATAAGTTGTCATAACTTTTTTATTAGAAGGCGTACTCGCCAGAAATATGAAGCACTAAAGAGCATTAACCAAGTACTAGCTTTCGGCTGCAAAAGTTTTTGAAATTGAAACAAACCGCGGCTAGAAATATAAATATAAGTGGCCATAAATTTTCTATTAGAAGTCGTACGTCGCTGAGATATGAAGCACTAAAAAGCACTAACAAAGCACTCACTTTCGGTTGAAACGAATTTTTGAATTTAAAAGAAATTTCGGCTAGTTGTGAAATTAGCCGTAAATATGTAAGTACCTACAATTTTTTTCTTAGTAGTCGTACGTCGCTGAGATTTGCATCACTAAAGAACACTAAGGAAGCACTAGCTTTCGGCTGGAATTTTTTAATTTGAAGCAAACCGCGGCTAGTTGTGAAGTTAGTCGCAAGTGACCACAATTTTTTTATTATTCATCCTACGCCTCTGAGATATGAAGCACTAAAAAGCACTAACGAATCGCTACTTGTTAGTTGGTAAAGTTTTTTGAAATTAAAACAAACCGCGGCTAGAATTAAAAATATAATTGGTCATAACTTTTTTATTGGAAGTCGTTAGCCACAGAAATATAGAGCACTAAGGAGCACTAACAAAGCACTAACTTTCGGCTTCAAAAGTGTTTTGAAATTGAAGCAAACCGTGGCTAGAATTAAAAATATAATTGGCCATAACTTTTTTAGTAGAATTCGTACGCCGCTGAGATAGGAAGCACTAAAAAGCACTAGCAAAGCACTAACTTCCTTGCCGAAACGAATATTTGAATTTGAAACAAACCCCGCAAAAATGTAACATGCCACAACTTTTTTATTAGTAGTCGTACGTCGCTGAGATATGAAGCACTAAAAAGCACTAACGAAACACTAACTTTCGGCTAAAACAAATTTTTGAATTTGAATCAAACCGCGGCCAGTTGTGAAGTTGACCGCAATAAAGTATGTGGCCACAACTTTTTTATTATTCGTCCTACGTCGCTGAGATATGAAGCACTAAAGAAACATTAACTTTCGGCTGCAAAAGTTTTTTGAAATTGAAACAAACCGCGGCTAGAATTAAAAATATAAGTGGCCATCAGTAGGAGAATAGGGGCATTCTGGTGCAGCGCCGCCGCCGCCGCCGCCGCCGCCGCTATCTAACCTAGGTTTTACATGTAAATTCCCATAAGGAGGAAATGAGGGAGATGAATCTTCGCCTTGCTCCGCCTTGCTCTCTCCTTGCTCTCCTCCTTGCTCAGACACCCCACCCCAACCATTTTGATTACGTCACACCCGCATTCTTTCCACCCGCGAGATAAATGTACATTGTTTGGTATCAATTAATATTAGATTTTTCTCAGCTACCCAAATCTCTAGGAATTTTTCAGATATCATCATCCCCAAGGGAGCTACCCCCATTTTAAGATTTCTTACCTGTAGCGACTTTTGAGCGTTCTTATAAATTTTTTAGTCATGCGATACATCTTGTAAGTCTAGAATTTTACACAGAATTCAAATCTGTAAACAGATTTAAAATAGGACCACGCCCTGCAAAGTTATACCCCTTTAAAGTCCTGAACTTCTAAATTTTGCTCTTTGCTCTATAAGCATCCCTAACAAATAGTTTTATTCGTCTATCCATTGCATCTTTCGAGATAAACCTATCTTGTTTGGTATCAATTAATATTAGAATTTTCTCAGCTACCCGAATTTCTAGGAATTTTTTAGATTGCACCATCCCCAAGGGAGCTACCCTAATTTCAAGATTTCTTACCTGTAGCGACTTTTGAGCGTTCTTATAAATTTTTTATACATGCAATACATCTTGTTAGTCTAGAATTTTATGTAGAATCCGAATCTGTAAACAGATTTAAAATCGGACCACCCCTTACCATTTTACACACACCCTCTAAATTATAAATTTTCTGCGGCTCATACATAAAAGAAAATCTAAAAACAATTCTTAAACTTTTTATTACAAACAATTTTTACTAATACAGTTTAAATTTGTAAACCACATTTCTAAATACATATTTACAATTTTTTATTCTTAACCTAGAGCTCATATCGGCTTATACTTATTAATATTTATTTCTAAATAGAGCACCTTTTCCAAAGACCAACCGGACCCGCATGTTTCAAATTCCTCTGATTTTGTTCTTATGGTTTCGCTTAAGACCTCGTACATATTTTCCAGATTACTAGAAGACGTTATAACCACATTTTTTGTGTTAAAGGATTTCACATCGGTAGTCTCTTCCCCATTTTGGTGTAAACGCCGTAGAGTTCGCAATAGACTTTTATTGCTGTATGTTGTATTCTTTTTTCATTTATTAATCGAATAAATCGCTCTTTCTGCTTCCAAAGAAACTCGGACACTCCATCGTCGACACTGGCGTTCTTTATGCGATAGCTAGCCATACGGTTGTTGAACGCTGTACTAACCATTTCTACACCATCGTCGTTAGTAGCGGTAACTGATGCATTTTTATGTTTGTTGCTCCTTAAGTGTGCGGCATACGTAGTTTTTTCCATTTCGAAATCGCATACTTTACACATAATTCGTGCTTGTTTCGTACAAGACCCTTTAACAGCTGGCGGAGCTGAACGTTTACTGCTTAATAACATACCATGCTGTTTTTCCTTGTGTCGCTGTAAGTTGCCCATTCTCGTAAAAGCGATACCGCAAGTCCCACAGTTTAAGTACTTTGCTGCAGACGGATGTATAAGCTTAACCTTGGACGATGTTACACCACGACATTTGTTCTGGTGCCGTTTGAGAGCATTTATCCAGGTATAGGAAGCACCGCAAGAGTTGCACTTAAAAACGTTTGCAGATACCATTTTAGTACAAAACAAAATCCGCACTATAGCACTTGACTTGTAAGCGAACTAACTTATAACTAAAAAGTTTACTCTTGCGCATCTGCTTTATGTGCCCTATAGAATGCAAACCGAAGGTTTCCGAAGATACCCGAACGAAGTTGAGGATTCAGCGGGGAACTAAATGACGTCATAATCCTTGCTGCTCATCCAATACATTTAGCGCTAATGCATGCACCCGGTTCGCATCGTCGATGGTGCGAATGCCGTTAGTAGAAACATCGGAAACGTCTTCCATGTTATACGGATCGCGTGCATATTAAAAATCCAAAGGGTGATAGCACACGCACACAAATTGTGTGCAAGTCGTGCTGTAGAAGATGCAGTGCTACTATAACCAAAACACTTTAAACCATTACTAAGAAAATACCAACTTGCTGTCTACAGAATACTTGCTAATAAAGCAATTTAATTTTAAATAACTTCTACGTCATATTTTAGGAAATGGTGGGCTTGAATATTTTCTAAATGAATCACCGAGCGAAAGTATATGCTTAGTAGTATTAAAATTAACCATTAATTTCCCATTTTTACGACCGTGGTTAATTATAGATTAAAATTTAATTTGTGCACGTTCGAGCTTCTCGTAAACTAACATATTTTATAGCAACAATGCGCTGTATAATACATGCATACCCCTTCGCCGCACTACTGCTATTCTTGTAATTGCTAGAAAAAGTCACTCTCCTTTTTACTGTTAGGACCGATGCAAAGCACCATTTTTATTTATACGTTCTATAGCACATCGCGCACTTTTTCGTATGATGATTAAATTTTGCTTCTGTAGGCTTTTACACTTTCGCATAGCGGTCGGCCACACGTAATGATTTCTAGAACCGGTAAGTACTCGATATCGCCCAAATAGAGAATTAGATGCTCGATGTCTGTCAACTTCCAATTCCCTCGTAAAAGGTAGAAAAACTCTGTCAATCATCCATCTAACTTAAAACTTCAACCCGCTCTTGTTCTGATAATTTACAAACATTTTTCAAACGACAATGGGCCGAGAATTTTTAAACCTCCGGGGGATCTTTAAGTCGTGATCAATTACACATCCGAGCTACGCATAAACTAACATATTTTGCAGCAACTGTATAATACATGCATACCCCTTCGCCGCACTACTGCTATTCTTGTAATTGCTAGAAAAAGTTACTCTCCTTTTTACTGTTAGGACCGATGCAAAGCACCATTTTTTTTATACGTTCTATAGCACATCGCGCACTTTTACGTATGATGATTAAATTTTTGTTTATGTAGGCCTTTACACTTTCGCTTATTTAAACATCTAATACAATTGATTAACCACTTTCGATTATTCTAACGGAGACCACCATACATCCCGCCGCACCGTTCTTTTTGAATCCAACGATCCTATGGGCTTCCACGCACTAACACCTGACGTATCTGTCCTACTATTTGTTAAACAAAAACTACCGGCATCGCTATTGTGGACGTAAGCAGATGTTTGTGGATGTGTACGAGAGTATGTAACCATATACATTAACCAGTCTAAGCTATTGTATTTAGTCCACGAAAACTACTATTTTTCTAAACCATAATTAATAATCGTCTTTATAGGTTCCACATTTCTACCGTTACCCAATGACTGGTGCTACGTACATGGAAACTTTAATTTCTTATTAGAGAAATTCTTATTCTCCCGCGCACTGCGGCGTAGTTGCATGTCCATTTCTTTTGGAGGTATATGCTCGTTATAGGTTGTAAGACCCTCGGTTTTACTTAACTACAATTCGTGAGATCCCTTTAATCTTTTTAATCGTATCTTTCTCGCCTACAATACAGTAGGACTTAACATTACTACCAACAAATTCTAATACTGGACCCCCATTAAATACGTCTTTAATTTTCCCTACAACTTTTTTGTCGACAAGTGTTATATTGTATTTGTTATACGCGGGGTAGTCACTCTTTTAAGATAAATTATATTTTGCTAGGTATCAACTAATATTAAATTTTCCTAGGGACTCCAAATCTGTAAATAGATTTTAAATAGGACCACCCCAAATCACTAATTTTTGCTCATCTTTATTTAACACCATTTTAAAACCTTTTCGCTACCCAAGACATATGCCTTAGCCAACCATCTCCCGAGAAATCTAAAACCGCCGTGTCCTGCGAAAACCACGTGGAGATAACACGTATACTCTGTCAACCAGGACAGAAGCAGGAAGGATTTGAAAGGTGGTAGAAGAACTTAAAAATTATGGAATCTTAAAACTAATATATACAATAGATTTACAAAATCCATACAAATATAAACAACTATCTTATATCTTTACACCCCCATGCGTAGATTGTTGTACTATTAGGAATGATGTACCTTTTGTCATCTTCCCTCGATAAACTAATTTTATTAATAAGCTACGTGTACAAATCGTATTTTTTACTTCGGATACATACGCAGGCAAGTACTCGATACCATCCAAATAAAGAATTGGATGCTTGGTCACTGTTAACATCCGCTTCCCTCGTGTACGCCCAGACACATCCAAGCCCATGAGCACCCCTGCGCATGCACACCCCTGCCCATGGGCACCCCTGCGCGTACGCACCCCTGCCCATGCTCGCTGCCCTTGCGCACCCCTCTCTGTGCGAGTGCTATTTCGGTGTAACGTCACAGCCTTTTATAAATAAAGAACAATGTTATATACTATTATAAAATGTTTATTCTGACATTATACATAACAAATTTAAAAATATTTAATGCCAAGCATGGAGTCATTTAAACTTAATTTTGATACAAAGTTATACACAGAAGACAGTCCTTTCTTTATGTTTGTTTGCAGTGGTTTTAATTTTATCTAATTTTATTCGCAGCTTAAAATTTAAATCGACACCCAAGTCTTCTATCTCCTTTTCTAACCAATAGTTTGATACATAAAGACCGTCTAGGTTTTCGAATTGTAAAATGTACCTAAGTTTGCCTCTATATTTAAAGTCTTTGATTCCGCCGACAACCAGATCCATTCCTTCGTGTAATTCTTGCAGCTTGTGACAATCTTTTAATCGCAGCTTTCCCACTATATCCTGCATACGTATCTTGTTAGCTTGATCGACTTCTTCTTGTCGGTATTGGAGGAAATCCTTTTTCTCCCACACACCGTTGTGTAGTTGCATGTCCACCACTTTTGGGAATATATGGTTGTTATGGGTTGTAAGACCCTCGGTTTTAAATGATCCGAAAGGTTCTTTACTAGGTAAATATACAATGTTTAGCGGAACCCCTTTGCGTGTGGTGTACGCCAAGATTACGAAACCCGCATTCCTTAGTTCGTCTTTGTTATCTGCCATTTTGATAAATACGTTTTTAGAATAACCTTTTAAAAAGTATACGGATTTAGTACCATCCTTTTCTGCAAGAACGCCTACATAACTAAAAGAGTCTTTCTTACTAACCGCAAATGCATACAGCTTGTACAACCCGGATGTATCTAAGTCAGTCCATCGACACATAAAATAATCTTTTAATTCTTCCTCATTTTCTCTAATAAGATGTTCTTTGTCTAACACATCTTTGTATTGTTCGCGTATTGTCGCAGTGTTTTCCATGTAGTCCAATTTTCGCCTTTTTGCATCCATTTCCTCTAATTCCAGTTGTCTTCTCCTTCCACGCCGCGGCGCTGACCTAACCTATTAATTTTTCCTTTTATCTAACCTAGGTCCACACTTGGTTGTTAATGGAAAAACTCATTAAAAAGCAATTAGTACTAATGGGTGTTTAATGAGAAAACTCATTAAAAAGCAATTAGGTCATATGGTTATGTGGTCATGTGGTTATATGGTCATGTGGTCATATGGTCATGTGGTCATGTGGTCATATGGTCTTGTGAGGGTGAAATTGCCCCTATGGGGCAATTTCACCCTAACTTAACATCCTACATATATCCGGATATATGTCGATGCGCATCCCTGTCGGCTTAGGTCGGATAACAACATATTCGACTATCTTCGGCAATATACATCTCCACTCTGCAGAATACATAAGAGAACAATTTTTTCGTATTCAATTTAGTATTCGATAGTAGCTAGAACGGTAAACATGAGCGTCTCCAAGGTGATTAACGTTTCTCAACTTCTTGGGAATAAAGTGAAACCGACAAATGAGCGATTTGGATTATGGCTGTTGACAGAAAATATGTGCAACAATAATCTGGTAACAGATATTGGTAATATTTGTTATGTCGAAGGCGAACAGATGCTGACTGGTGGACTACACACACCAATTACAGATCCATTTTGTGACAATATAATGTTGGTTAAAATTTGCGACTTTTCTGACGCCGAACAAACCTCTGCAAGCAAAAGGATGTTTATCCTAAAAAAAGAAATTTGTGGTGCATTTAACAGCTATCTACGAAGAAAGTTTGCCCGATTTGTTTCCGCTAGGCATGGTGTTAAAGCTAAGCTTCCGTTTTCTCTGGAAAGCACTAACAAGATGGGCCAGAGAGTAAAAGAAATTATCGGAAAAGAAGATCTCGAATGCATTAATAAAAAATTCCAAAATCCTATATGTGTTCCATACAAAGTGGAACTAGCAGATGTTAAGTTGGAAACTTTACTGGAGGAACTACCAGATATATTAGACGAACTCGAAAAAGATAATTTCTATCTTTTTGACATGGATGTAACCCAAGATTTTGCGGGTATATTTAGCAAGATGGAGATGTGTAATTATTTAACTACAAACCATAACTTTTGCTATAAGGGCGAATACGAACAAAAGTGTAATATTATAGTTGACAACGATAAAACTGTAGGAATTGATTGTTTAACATGGCTAACAACCAATGCAAGAATTAAGATATACAACAAATTTGTGTGTCAGATAACAAGTCCTGGTGTTAATAAACAACTTGGCAATCATATACTAGATTTTTTACGTTGTCCAGATGTACGTTTAAGAGAAACATTTGCGTCTACTTTGGCTAAAGAACATGGTATTACGCGATTGGAAGCGACAATATACAATTGTGCAATTGGAAGCTATGTCAGTGCGGAACGGGTGTATAATCCCTTAAAAGACTGTTTAACGTTATTGGAAGATAGTAAGTTATACTTCCTAAAGGCGCCAATGTACTCGGTACTACTTGCCAAAATGTGGAGTAAGCTATCGGACAGGCTACAAAATAGCTGCTGTTTAGTGTATAATAACCTGCTACAGTACGTGTATTGGGGTAATGGTAATACAAAGAAATTAACGGGCTTGCAAATTAAGTTGTCCGAAAAACCAAAAGAAAGGGAAACATTGATAAAGTATGTGCTTTCGGCTTTTAGTTTTAACTATTTACCCGTAAATTATTTGGAGATAGTAGAGGAGGAAGACAGCCAAGATAAAATAAAAATCTTAAACAAGTGCTACATTAAAGCAGGTAGTACATATTTTACACAATCTGCAACACCATATTCTACAATTCTAAAAGAAATAGCCATTTCGGAATTGGGATTGATAAATACACCTAACATTCGCCCAGAGCCTGTACGAGAACGCGCAAATAGTGGTAGTAAACTCTATCCGTTTACGCTAAAGGAAATTGTCCCATTATGCATGCCATACGCTGTAAGTGGAAGGAGAAGACAACTGGAATTAGAGGAAATGGATGCAAAAAGGCGAAAATTGGACTACATGGAAAACACTGCGACAATACGCGAACAATACAAAGATGTGTTAGACAAAGAACATCTTATTAGAGAAAATGAGGAAGAATTAAAAGATTATTTTATGTGTCGATGGACTGACTTAGATACATCCGGGTTGTACAAGCTGTATGCATTTGCGGTTAGTAAGAAAGACTCTTTTAGTTATGTAGGCGTTCTTGCAGAAAAGGATGGTACTAAATCCGTATACTATTTAAAAGGTTATTCTAAAAACGTATTTATCAAAATGGCAGATAACAAAGACGAACTAAGGAATGCGGGTTTCGTAACCTTGGCGTACACCACACGTAAAGGGGTTCCGCTAAACCTTGTATATTTACCTAGTAAAGAACCTTTCGGATCATTTAAAACCGAGGGTCTTACAACCTATAACAACCACATATTCCCAAAAGTGGTGGACATGCAACTACACAACGGTGTGTGGGAGAAAAAGGATTTCCTCCAATACCGACAAGAAGAAGTCGATCAAGCTAACAAGATACGTATGCAGGATATAGTGGGAAAGCTGCGATTAAAAGATTGTCACAAGCTGCAAGAATTATACGAAGGAATGGATCTGGTTGTCGGTGGAATCAAAGACTTTAAATATAGAGGCAAACTTCGGTACATTTTACAGTTCGAAAACCTAGACGATCTCTATGTATCAAACTATTGGTTAGAAAAAGAGATAGAAGACTTGGGTGTCGATTTAAATTTTAAGCTGCGAATAAAATTAGATAAAATTAAAACCACTGCAAACAAACATAAAGAAAGGACTGTCTTCTGTGTATAACTTTGTATTAAAATTAAGTTTAAATGACTCCATGCTTGGCATTAAATATTTTTAAATTTGTTATGTATAATGTCAGAATAAACATTTTATAATAGTATATAACATTGTTCTTTATTTATAAAAGGCTGTGACGTTACACCGAAATAGCACTCGCACAGAGAGGGGTGCGCATGGGCAGCGAGCATGGGCAGGGGTGCGTACGCGCAGGGGTGCGCATGGGCAGGGGTGTGCATGCGCAGGGGTGCTCATGGGCTTGGATGTGTCTGGGCGTACACGAGGGAAGCGGATGTTAACAGTGACCAAGCATCCAATTCTTTATTTGGATGGTATCGAGTACTTGCCTGCGTATGTATCCGAAGTAAAAAATACGATTTGTACACGTAGCTTATTAATAAAATTAGTTTATCGAGGGAAGATGACAAAAGGTACATCTTTCCTAATAGTACAACAATCTACGCATGGGGGTGTAAAGATATAAGATAGTTGTTTATATTTGTATGGATTTTGTAAATCTATTGTATATATTAGTTTTAAGATTCCATAATTTTTAAGTTCTTCTACCACCTTTCAAATCCTTCCTGCTTCTGTCCTGGTTGACAGAGTATACGTGTTATCTCCACGTGGTTTTCGCAGGACACGGCGGTTTTAGATTTCTCGGGAGATGGTTGGCTAAGGCATATGTCTTGGGTAGCGAAAAAGGTTTTAAAAATGGTGTTAAATAAAGATGAGCAAAAATTAGTGATATGGGGTGGTCCTATTTAAAATCTATTTACAGATTTGGGGTCCCTAGAAAAATTTAATATTAGTTGATACCTAGCAAAATATAATTTATCTTAAAAGAGTGACTACCCCGCATATAACAAATACAATATAACACTTGTCGACAAACAAGTTGTAGGGAAAATTAAAGACGTATTTAATGGGGGTCCAGTATTAGAATTTGTTGGTAGTAATGTTAAGTCCTACTGTATTGTAGGCGAGAAAGATACGATTAAAAAGATTAAAGGGGTCTCACGAATTGTAGTTAAGTAAAACCGAGGGTCTTACAACCTATAACGAGCATATACCTCCAAAAGAAATGGACATGCAACTACGCCGCAGTGCGCGGGAGAATAAGAATTCTCTCTAATAAGAAATTAAAGTTTCCATGTACGTAGCACCAGTCATTGGGTAACGGTAGAAATGTGGAACCTATAAAGACGATTATTAATTATGGTTTAGAAAAATAGTAGTTTTCGTGGACTAAATAAAATAGCTTAGACTGGTTAATGTATATGGTTACATACTCTCGTACACATCCACAAACATCTGCTTACGTCCACAATAGCGATGCCGGTAGTTTTTGTTTAACAAATAGTAGGAGAGATACGTCAGGTGTTAGTGCGTGGAAGCCCATAGGATCGTTGGATTCAAAAAGAACGGTGCGGCGGGATGTATGGTGGTCTCCGTTAGAATAATCGAAAGTGGTTAATCAATTGTATTAGATGTTTAAATAAGCAAAAGTGTAAAGGCCTACATAAACAAAAATTTAATCATCATACGAAAAAGTGCGCGATGTGCTATAGAACGTATAAAAAAAATGGTGCTTTGCATCGGTCCTAACAGTAAAAAGGAGAGTGACTTTTTCTAGCAATTACAAGAATAGCAGTAGTGCGGCGAAGGGGTATGCATGTATTATACAGCGCATTGTTGCTATAAAATATGTTAGTTTACGAGAAGCTCGAACGTGCACAAATTAAATTTTAATCTATAATTAACCACGGTCGTAAAAATGGGAAATTAATGGTTAATTTTAATACTACTAAGCATATACTTTCGCTCGGTGATTCATTTAGAAAATATTCAAGTCCACCATTTCCTAAAATATGACGTAGAAGTTATTTAAAATTAAATTGCTTTATTAGCAAGTATTCTGTAGACAGCAAGTTGGTATTTTCTTAGTAATGGTTTAAAGTGTTTTTGGTTATAGTAGCACTGCATCTTCTACAGCACGACTTGCACACAATTTGTGTGCGTGTGCTATCACCCTTTTGGATTTTTAATATGCACGCGATCCGTATAACATGGAAGACGTTTCCGATGTTTCTACTAACGGCATTCGCACCATCGACGATGCGAACCGGGTGCATGCATTAGCGCTAAATGTATTGGATGAGCAGCAAGGATTATGACGTCATTTAGTTCCCCGCTGAATCCTCAACTTCGTTCGGGTGTCTTCGGAAACCTTCGGTTTGCATTCTATAGGGCACATAAAGCAGATGCGCAAGAGTAAACTCTTTAGTTATAAGTTAGTTCGCTTACAAGTCAAGTGCTATAGTGCGGATTTTGTTTTGTACTAAAATGGTATCTGCAAACGTTTTTAAGTGCAACTCTTGCGGTGCTTCCTATACCTGGAAAAATGCTCTCAAACGGCACCAAAACAAATGTCGTGGTGTAACATCGTCCAAGGTTAAGCTTATACATCCGTCTGCAGCAAAGTACTTAAACTGTGGGACTTGCGGTATCGCTTTTACGAGAATGGGCAACTTACAGCGACACAAGGAAAAACAGCATGGTATGTTATTAAGCAGTAAACGTTCAGCTCCGCCAGCTGTTAAAGAGTCTTGTACGAAACAACCACGAATTATGTGTAAAGTATGCGATTTCGAAATGGAAAAAACTACGTATGCCGCACACTTAAGGAGCAACAAACATAAAAATGCATCAGTTACCGCTACTAACGACGATGGTGTAGAAATGGTTAGTACAGCGTTCAACAACCGTATGGCTAGCTATCGCATAAAGAACGCCAGTGTCGACGATGGAGTGTCCGAGTTTCTTTGGAAGCAGAAAGAGCGATTTATTCGATTAATAAATGAAAAAAGAATACAACATACAGCAATAAAAGTCTATTGCGAACTCTACGGCGTATACACCAAAATGGGGGAAGAAACTACCGATGTGAAATCCTTTAACACAAAAAATGTGGTTATAACGTCTTCTAGTAATCTAGAAAATATGTACGAGGTCTTAAGCGAAACCATAAGAACAAAATCAGAGGAATTTGAAACATGCGGGTCCGGTTGGTCTTTGGAAAAGGTGCTCTATTTAGAAATAAATATTAATAAGTATAAGCCGATATGAGCTCTAGGTTAAGAATAAAAAATTGTAAATATGTATTTAGAAATGTGGTTTACAAATTTAAACTGTATTAGTAAAAATTGTTTGTAATAAAAAGTTTAAGAATTGTTTTTAGACTTTCTTTTATGTATGAGCCGCAGAAAATTTATAATTTAGAGGGTGTGTGTAAAATGGTAAGGGGTGGCCCTATTTTAAATCTGTTTACAGATTCGGATTCTACATAAAATTCTAGACTAACAAGATGTATTGCATGTATAAGAACGCTCAAAAGTCGCTACAGGTAAGAAATCTTAAAATGGGGGTAGCTCTCTGGGAGGATGGTGCTATGTGAAAAATTTAAAGAGATTTGGGTAGCTGAGATAATTCTAATATTAATTGATACCAAACAAAGTACATTTATCTCGTGGGTGGAAATGTGGAGAAAGATTTATCTCGCAGGGGGTATATGTGTAACTTTGCAGGACGTGGTCCGATTTCAAATCTGTTTACAGATTTGAATTCTGTGTAAAGTTCTAGACTAACAAGATGTATCGCATGACTAAAAAATTTATGAGAACGTTCAAAAGTCGCTACAGGTAAGAAATCTTAAAATGGGGGTAGCTCCCTTGGGGATGGTGCAATCTAAAAAATTCCTAGAAATTCGGGTAGCTGAGAAAATTCTAATATTAATTGATACCAAACAAGATAGGTTTATCTCGAAAGATGCAATGGATAGACGAATAAAACTATTTGTTAGGGATGCTTATAGAGCAAAGAGCAAAATTTAGAAGATCAGGACTTTAAAGGGGTATAACTTTGCAGGGCGTGGTCCGATTTTAAATCTGTTTACAGATTTGAATTCTGTGTAAAGTTCTAGACTAACAAGATGTATCGCATGACTAAAAAATTTATGAGAACGTTCAAAAGTCGCTACAGGTAAGAAATCTTAAAATGGGGGTAGCTCCCTTGGGGATGATGATATCTGAAAAATTCCTAGAGATTTGGGTAGCTGAGAAAAATCTAATATTAATTGATACCAAACAATGTACAGTTATCTCGCGGGTGGAAAGAATGCGGGTGTGACGTAATCAAAATGGTTGGGGTGGGGTGTCTGAGCAAGGAGGAGAGCAAGGAGAGAGCAAGGCGGAGCAAGGCGGAACAAGGCGAAGATTCATCTCCCTCATTTCCTCCTTATGGGAATTTACATGTAAAACCTAGGTTAGATAGCGGCGGCGGCGGCGGCGGCGGCGGCGCTGCACCAGAATGCCCCTATTCTCCTACTGCCATAACTTTTTTTATTAGTAGCCGTATGCCATTGAAATTTGAAACACTAAAGTGCACTAACAAAGCACTAACTATCGGCTGAAATGAATTTTTGAATATAAACAAACCGCGGCCAGTTGCAAAGTTAGCGGTAATAAAGTAAGTGGCTACAACATTTTTATTATTCGTCCTACGCCTCTGAAATATGAAGCACTAATGAGCACTAACAAAGCACTAACTTTTATCTGTAAGAAGTTTTTTAATTGAAAAACTCCGGTTAAATGTGAAGTTTCGCTGAAAAATTATTACTTGCCATTTTCGGAAAGACGTTTATTCGGCGATCTTCTTTTATAAAGCACTAACGAGACACCAGCATTCGGCACCTACAAGAAGATTAGTGCTTATAAAGTCGCGTCTAACTTTACGCACCTTATGTATGCTTCGAATTGGTGGATAACAAGTCCAACGAAGCTGTTTTCTCCTCTTCAAGTACATCGGGAGGTGTACAACTTACATCGCTGTCCGATTCCATTGAGGTAATTTTCATAAAACGTTGTTTTCAAATATAACAATTGAACACATACAGACAATTCTGCTAATTTTGGCTGGAATAATTCGAATTTGTCAATTTGGTTTTTGCAGAACACTAGCTAATTAATATATTTACAACTCTCACAATAACAAACATGAGACTCGGAATGTCTGCGAGTTAAAAAGCGTCATCGACAAATGTGGTGTCAAGGAACGGATAGGGTTGAAGTACATTGCATGACATCTACGATGTTTTTTTCATAACTACTATCTTGCACCATTATTTGTTTACTTTTGAATTCGGATGTACTCTAAAACTAGCAGAGTCATCAAATCACGTCCCTCCAAGTCCCCTTTGTGCTTCTGTTGACAATATATGCTTTCAAAACGCAGTTACGTCTGAAATTTTGACAATGCTCGTCGTGGTTATGTCTGACATTGACATTACATTACGCGAAGTATTTGCGGTCATGAAGAATTTGAGTACGTGAGAACTAGCAATCAAAAAGTATCATCATTTGTACTAAATTTAGTACAATAAGTTGCATTTGAAGTTACGGTCCTCAGAAAAATATTTTTCTATAGGGTAACACAGTTTCTGTCGTTTATTAGTTCCTTTTAATTTATCTTTTTATTTTCTTTTAATGTTGTCATAGAGGTATTCTTGGAAAAATAAAAAAATTGTCGATCACTCTTTAAAGAAAGTGGTTCAGGAGAGACACTAGATTAAAAAAATTCAACAACTAAACCTTCCTTTAAGAAGTATTTATTTAGCTAGTGGTAGTTGACTATGAGTTTTGGGCGAATTGAAAACAGTATAGGTTCCACCCAGCCCAGAAGTAGTCCATAAACACGCAAACCAAATTATTAAACGGTGCTATGTGGTACTTCTTCTCTAACACCTTCAACAGTAACTATAGTTCAAACAGAAATGTAGAGTACTTCGATACAAAGAAAATTGAACAGTACATGCTTCTTCTTACACATATACAATTAAATCCCCCACAAAAAAATTACTTTATTACGGAAATATCTCACGAAGGAATGCTCACAGTGAAGTGTATTTAAAATACTGCACTGTTTTACACCATATAGCTAAATAAATAAAATATTATTGAGTCAACATTTCACTATACGCAATCTTTATTACATAAATTTAGTCGTTGTGCTGTCTACATTCCAGGACTAATGAACTTTGCATTATGTACTTCCAGGTGTCAGTCTATATAACGCCATGCTAATGAGCATTCTGTTTAATCGAATGATGCAAGAGACAAGTTATTATAGCAGGTTAAAGCAAGACTTGATAAAAGGCGTTTATCAACCATGGTCGTATAGTATCGGAATTGAGAATTGACATACTTTAAATGCAATGAACACAGATAGGTTAAGTCAATACATAGATAAACAAAATATTCAAAAAGAAAACTTTTACAAAAGTTTACCTAAATAATAAATTTTACCATTTAATCGGGAAAAGAATAATTATTAAGCCTGAAAGTCTTAAATGATTCGAAATCACTGCTGGCTATGTATTTCAAAGGCTCATTAATAAGTTCAAATATTATGCTACGAAAATTTACATAAACGATAAATACACTTTAATATAAAAAAGAAAAATTGTTTTGGCAAAGACAGACTGAAGATGAGTGCAAGTTATTTATTGAAAAATGTTAGAATAAAAACCGTGGTATTTCAAAATATGTTTACCTTTACATGACCTTACAAAAATAAATTATTTATACGTAATGAGTAAAATATGAGATGTAAAGGCATTATTAGTTACAAAATTTTAAAGTTTTGCAATCGAATCATAAACGTAAATTACGTTAAATTATTCGCAAAAGCACAATCTTATCTCATTAACTTTATTAAGGCTTAAACATCAATTGCTACTTTTAAAACCCGTCTTAGATACAAAGTAGTTTACATATAGTGTATTATTTTAAAGTATTACGCAATGGCTACGCGGTCTAATACAAAAGCAAATCAACTAGCAGTCACGCGCAATGCATTTTAAAGTATTACAACCTACACAAGCTTTACAATAATAAACGAAATTCTTATTAAACCTATTTTCCTGACAAAATTCAAAAAACACTAAGCAGCTCTCTACTTTCATTTTAATATTTAAGTGAATTATTGATTTACAAAATTAAAAAAAAAAAGTAGTTCAGTTCCAATAGAAATGCGCATCATACATTTATTTTTTTGTCGTATTTATGAAGATAACGTCTAAATTCAACAAACACAAAGAACAATTTTATATTCAATTTATTATAGCTTTCTACGGGTAGTTTACAATGCAATCAGTAAACTTTTGTTCATAATTTAAAGAAAGATAGAAACCAATCATCAACATCTTGTAATAACAAACAATATTGTTTTATAGAAAACGCCCCATGTGTTAGGCGTCATTGCCGCAATCGTTAAAATAGCTACAATCCTCCAAACGCTTGGTAAATTTTATAGTTTAAGCATGCAAATTTGTAATTGAGGAGAGCTATAACAGATTATCACTTACAATTATATCCTCTTGCAGCGAGGCCGATTTTTCAGGTTTCTGTTGTTAATTTGTGAACAGATTTATGACGGGGTGCTTGCAGGTAGTACGTGAGCGTCGTAAGTTGTTGGTAAGATAGGTTGGAGAGATAAATCAGCACTACATTTCAACACACGCTATAACACACCGCAAAAAAGCAATTTGTTACGGTATTCCGCGCAAACACAAAAGAAAACAGTAAAAGTAAGTATAGAAATCGTTTACGCCGAACACCGTAACAAAACGGGGATAGAAAGGTAGAATTTGGGCTAGCTCAAAAACGTCGGAGAGGGGCGTGGGTAAAAATAGAAAAACACGTTGGAAACCTCTGTGAAACTATATTGATAACATCGAATCTTGGAAGACTATTTACAAAACAATAAAATAAATAAGTTGCGTAATCGTGATCGTAAACAAAGCGTCATAACATATAAAAATTGGTAAGCAAATATAACATCTTATAATCTAAATACTTACTTAGTGGTTCGCCTTAAATACATATAAAAGAAAATAAAACAAACTATACAGTAAATCTAGAAAAAGAAATATACCTAAATTATATGTACATGCTGCTTTGTGAAGTGCACCTCCTCAGAAATAATATAACTTTAAAATTAGACACTCTAACTTGAATTAATCATGTGTCAACTAGTTTTAAATTTACAAGTAAATGGTTTACGTTAAAAAGACAAAAGAAACAGTAAAGAAGGATTCTAACATAAACATTGATTAATTAATTTTTAATTTATAGAATAATAACCTAGTTGTTCGTGCATTGTGCATGCAAGTTTTGTAACGGGGTGGTGCCAATTTATCGGATAATTATAAGCAATAGCAGCAAATGAAAAGTATATTCTTCACAGCAGCATAAGAGAATTATGGAAATAGAAAACTGTAGCTTGCACAATCAGCTTCGTGCTGGTCTCATCTTAAGGCTGGAAAAATGCGGCTGCATAACTCTATGGGCTGGCTGTATGCTGGAACCACCAACTTCACTTATACAAGCACAGAAAGCATTTCTAATAGCGCGATTTTACAACAGCTATCTCCGGTAAGAAGATGTTGTCTTTAATCTTTAATAATCATCTCTTTCAAAGCACGGTCTCTATTTTATAGGGCCAGAATCATGTATGGGGTAGGGTATTTGACTTTCAAAGGTATCGCCAAAGAACCAAGTGTGCAGAATTTCCAAACAATAGCTGCCGAAATACAAACTGTAGCAGCTTGCCAACAAGCAGATAACGCAATTATCAAAGAGTTTTAAACAAAGGAAAACAATTTTGTTACTTTGTAACATCTTAACAGCGGCAGAATACTAGATAACAAGTCCATTGTAAGCAGATGTAGGCAGGTGGTAAGTGGTCTTATCTTTTAGAAGAAAGCTGCACATTTACATGCAGCTTTTACTTAAAATGTACTCACTGCAGCTGTTTCGAGCAAACTTTAATACGGAGTAATTACTTGAGAAAGTTTGTTAAATAATACTAATTCAAATGGAGGGAAATCGAGCTTGTTGAGGATTATAGGGCATTTCAAAAATAAATACAGGAAAAATTGTTTGCAGGGTTTTGAACGTAACAAATTCCCCCCTAGCAAAACTAAAAGGTCGGGGTAGGAAGCAGAAGCAACGGAGCAGGCAGTGTACTAATAAAACAAAGTAAAAGAAAATTCGTTACAGGAAAAGTTACATACCGATGAAAGAATTTTTTTCTGGCTTGAAGGACCAGTACACACTAATATGATAAATAAATAAAAAATCTTACTACAAGAAAAACTAGTACACACTAATAGGATAAAATTAAAAAAGAATCTTACAACCTACAAGAAAAACTCAAGAACTAACACACAAGAATTTTTATCCGGCTTGAAGGACCAGTACACCGGACCGAGTCAAGAAGTGTAAAGGATATAAGCAAAGGAAAGGTATAAGTTATCAATCATCGAGGACAAAGATGGAATGGCCTAACACTGCAAAAAGTCATCGAAGAACGGATATCTCTAGTAAAGAAACAGTAACGTTTTCCACCTCAAGAAAAAGAAATAGGTTTCTCGCGAAAAACCCAAAGTAAGAAAAGGAACAAGGAGGAAAACCTACAGTACAAGCCAATATGAGACAATAAATGTCAAGCCTCAAAGTATGCAAGGGAACAATGAGAATGCTAGATCGAAAAGTTGAGATACTTTAATCTGTGGTAACAAAGAATCGTATTGAACGAACAACTGAAGAAAAGAATACCTAACTAGGCCTAAAAGTCGACTAAGTCGTGGTTTCCGAAGAAAAGAAAAGATCTACAAAGCATCTACCACAGGAAGCAGATCGAAAAAATTTAACTAAGTTCGTAAGAGAACTAGCAGTAAGAAAACCAGCAGAGGGAACGGGAAAGGAAAGTGGACCAAAAGGAATGGAGAAGTAACTAAAAATAAAAAACTAACCTAAAAATAAAACTAGAAGTAAGTAGTACAAAAACTAAGGAAACAAAAAAGAACAACCTAAAATATATATGTGTGTGAGGGAGAGCGTGTGTGTGTGTGTGTGTGTATGTGTGTGTGTGTGTGTGCGTGTGTGTGTGTTAGACCGTTGTAGTCGCCTCTTACAACAGGCAGGTCGTACCGTGAGAATATTCTAATCCCGTACCCACACGGGGTTGGGTAAGTACAAGGAGAAAAAACAAAAGAAGAGAAATAAAACCAATCAGAACAATAAAATTATTAGAAAACAAGAAATCCTAAAGTCCAAAAATCAAGTTCTAAAGAAAGGTGGAGTCAGCATAAAAATTGGGGATGTAGAGGACTAGTAATGGGGCTTAAGACGTTTGCGTCGCCAGAAGTAAAACGAAGCAAAATCAAGGACATTGGGGTTTTGCCAATCTACATCTTCAGATTCGAAATTAATACAGAATATTTTTTCCTCTTATTTCTTTTGTTAACCGGTTTCGTTGGTTGAGATACCGGAGCAACAAGTAGTATTGGTTGGGCGGCTTTTCGCAAAACAGGATTAACAGGGGTGTAGCAGTTGTAGCACGAGGTTGAGTAAGTGGTGGCAAGGTTGGAGGTAGTAGTGGTTTACGAAAGTCACTAGGCGTCATGGAAAGAACCATTTTGTTTTCAATATCGGTTATAGATTAGTGAACGATAGAAAAAGGAACAGCATTGACTGTCAGAGTATCGACGTTAGATAAAGGAATAGCAGTATTACCGTTAGGAAAGAATACAGCATTGGCTGTAGGAGTGTTAATCTTAGGAAAAGGAGCAGAAACCGATTACACTTCAGCAACGTTACATAAAGGAACAGAATCAAGTAGCACTTCGTCAACGTTAGATAACAGTTCAGAATCAAGTAGAACTTCATCAACGTTAGATAAAGGAATAGAAACAGGCAGAACTTCAGCCACAATAGGAACTGCTTCTTCGACAACAGCAGATAAAGAAACAGAATTAGGAAAAACCTTGACAACAACAGCCACAGACATCATAGATAAGGTTCACTAATTACGACAGGACCTTCTCTGTCAGTATTCGAAGTTATCGTCACTTCAGCCACCTCTGTTATAGAAGGCATGACATTAATTTCTTTTGTAGAATCATTTAAGAAAGCATGAACAAACTCTTGAGTTGCTACCTGTAACTCACTATGTTGAAGTATGGGCTCAATTCGTGAAGGAGGTACAGAAAAGAACGTAGAACTAGAAACAGAAGAAATTTGGTTCTTATTTGAAGTAGGATGACAGTTCGAACAAATGCGTCAAGTAACTCCTTTATGTCCGCAACCATAGCAATGAAGTACTTGAGGACGAGTACAACGTGTTGACACATGACCAGATTGATCGCAATTAAAGCATGTGACCTGACGAGTAGAAGTAAGCATAGGAATAGGAACAGCAGAAATCACAGAAGAAGTATTTGGTCTACTCGTAGGCGTAGGAGGAATTTTAACCGTTTGGTCATGTGAAGTAAAAGTACTTTTCTTAAAAGTATCGGACTTGCAAGTAACATTTGGTTCTACGTATGTGTGTTTGACTCCGTCCAAAAGTGTTTCGTCATAGTTAGTAGGTTGAAATTCTTCGCGTAGTAACTGAACAACATCGGACCATTTGGTTATCGAATTTTTATAAGCCCTATATAGGATTAGAGCGCTATCGGATAGTAAATCGCACGCAGAAGCACATAACTGAGAAGGAGAAACATCGTGCGTGAAACATAATTTGTCAACGCGTAACAGGAATGCGTCCAAAGACATCTGGCCATCGCCGGAAAATTTTAAATCCTAGTCGCACACTAGCTGACCATAACTTGGAACAGAGTTAGAAATAGGAGTAAGCATTGTTATAGGTAACACGTTAGAAGGTTCTGTAGCAGGAGGGTGTTTCTCTACAGCGGTCGAAAGGATAGAAGGAGTAGTACAAGTCATTGGTACAGACAAACTTGTAGAATTATTGAACTGATCATGTAATTTGTCACAATTATTGCGTAACTCAATAATAGTTACCAACAACTGTCGCTGTTTGTACTCTTCCGCGTCAGAAGCAACATTCAATCGGTTAATTCTACTTTCCAGATGTACAGTGAGTGAAATAATACGTTTACCGTCGATTGTAGAAAAATTTCCATCAAAAGTTTCGCATTTAGCGGTCAACTTAGCTAAACCTTCAGTCACTGCGTCGTAATCTATTTGAAAATCGAGTTCAGATATAATTGGGTCTGTACTTTCGGAAGATTCTGATTTTAAAATTTTCCTTACAGTTTTCCTAAGTTCGTTTACAGATAACTCAGCATCGAACCCACGGGAGCTACTCTCATAATTTCAAAAAAGTACTAGCCATTTTTTTTCAGAAATATTTACTGTGAACAAAAGTAGATTATAATATAACGCGGCATTCTAAACGGGGTAGTATAGAAACGTCTCACAACAAGGTATCCAAAAATACCAGTAAATAGAAGGTGGTATTAAGAATAGAAACAGGGCGCCAGAGTTTTCACCAAAGAACTTGAGTCGCCAGCGAAAACACAATTCTGGTAACTCGCAAACCGAAAATCTAAAGTAATTTCAATAGTAACAATCTTTCCAAGGAAGATATGTTAGCTTTCATCACATGCAAGCATTCGTGATTATTAATTTGTATATGTGCTTAGAGACAGCTGTGAAAAAGAAATTTAATCACGTCGAATAAGCAAAAGGTAATTACTCAGATCCTTTTAGAAGTGTAACGCTCTTGTTAAATAGTAATTACAAAGTATCATTATGTTACACCTTCAGCAAGCATTATGTCGGTAAACTTGAAGTATCATTTTAAAGTGTTGGATTACGGTTAACGCTTAAATACATGAACGTCCGGTTGAGCTTGGTATATTTTTAGTTGAAAGTTCAACGTACAAAATTTTTATTTACAGAAAAGACTACGGATAAAATCACGCTTAACAAACAATAGTTAGTCAAATGGATTTTTAGAAATGCACACGTTTGTAATACACACCGGTGTTTTAAGTTCTTTTTTCAAAGAGCTTTATTTTGCATCTTTCGAAAGCTTTATGTATAACTCGGATTACGTAAGATAGCAACCTAAAGTATTGAATAACAGTTGGACGGGTTAAACTGAACGTGTTTTGTATATATTTTTAGATGAAAGTGTGGTGCAAATAAATCGCGATGGTGTTTTTAGTGCGGTTTAAATTTCAGCAATAAAAGAAATGCTGTAATTAATTGTAGTGTAGTTAGAAACTTGGTCAAAAATCTCGCTAGTCAACGTATCATCTGTTTAGAAGGAATACAAAATATTGCAGTAAGTGTTTTAAATATTTAGTTACAAATTACTTGCTTATATATCAAGGAGGTTTATAATTATTATTGAAAGATAACCAGCATATTTGACGTTATCAATTGCATAAACCCCTAGTAATTCAAGTGTATGTAAAAAATTCGAGACGAAACGTAGAATAGGAAAAAGGTTTCCAAAAAGCTGAGACAAATTTTTAAGTAAAGGAGAACGGTTTCAGAAATTAGCAAATTTTAAGTAAATAAAGAAAGGTTTCGAAATCCAGCCTCACGTTGGGTTTGCCAAAAATATATGTTACAGTATTCTGCGCAAACACAAAAGAAAACAGTAAAAGTAAGTATAGAAATTGTTTACGCCGAACACCGTAACAAAACGGGGATAGAATGGTAGAATTTGGGCTAGCTCAAAAACGTCGGAGAGAGGCGTGGGTGAAAATAGAAAAACACGTTGGAAACCTCTGTGAAACTATATTGATAACATCAAATCTTGGAAGACTATTTACAAAGCAATAAAATAAATAAGTTGCGTAATCGTGATCGTAAACAAAGCGTTATAACATATAAAAATTGGTAAGCAAATATAACATCTTATAATCTAAATACCTACTTAATGGTTCACCTTAAATACACATAAAAGAAAATAAAACAAACTATACAGTAAATCTAGAAAAAGAAATATACCTAAATTATATGTACATGCTGCTTTGTGAAGTGCACCTCCTCAGAAATAATATAACATTAAAATTAGACACTCTAACTTAAATTAATCATGTGTTAACTAGTTTTAAATTTATAAGTAAATGGTTTACGTTAAAAAGACAAAAGAAACAGTAAAGAAGTATTCCAACATAAACATTAATTAATTAATTTTTAATTTATAGTATAATCACATAGTTGTTCGTGCATCGTGCATGTAAGTTTTATAACGGGTGGTGCCAATTTATCAGATAATTATAAGCAATAGCAGCAAATGAAAAGTATATTCTTCACAGCAGCATAAAAGAATTATGGAAATAGAAAACTGTACCTTGCACAATCAGCTTCGTGCTGGTCTTATCTTAAGGCTGGAAAAATGCGGCTGCATTTCTCTATGGGCTGGCTGCATGCTGGAACCACCAACTTCACTTATACAAGCACAGAAAGCATTTCTAATAGCGCAATTTTACAACAGCTATCTCCGGTAAGAAGATGTTGCCTTTAATCTTTAATCTTTAATAATCATCTCTTTCAAAGCACGGTCTCTATTTTATAGGGCCAGAATCATGTATGGGATAAGGTATTTGACTTTCAAAGGTATCGCCAAAGAACCAAGTGCGCAGAATTTCCAGACAACAGCTGCCGAAATACACACTTTAGCAGCTTGCCAACAAGCAGATAACGCAATTATCAAAGAGTTTTAAACAAAGGAGAACAATTTTGTTACTTTGTAACATCTTAACAGCTGCAGAATACCAGATAACAAGTCCATTGTAAGCAGATGTAGGCAGGTGGTAAGTGGTCTTATCTTTTAGAAGAAAGCTGCACATTTACATGCAGCTTTTACTTAAAATGTAATCACTGCAGGTGCTAGAATTTATTACAACTACTTTGTAACGTAATGTTTCCTAAGCAGCTGTTTAAAGCAAATTTTAACCCGGAGTAATTAGTTGAGAAATTTTATTAAATAATACTAATTCAAATGGCGGGAAATCGAGCTTGTTGAGGATTTTAGGGCATTTCAAAACTAAATGCAGGAAAAATTGTTTGAAGGGTTTTGAACGTAACAAATTGATTTTCCGAATTCCGGTACTGAAGTGATTAATATAAGTTCATATAAATTAACACCATCATTTCAACGCTCATTCGTCACTCCCCGGAATAGGCTTATTAAAATTGGTTAATGTACTACAACCAATTGGAAAATAGAACTTCGACCCTTCAATAATGTGTGTTCACAATACATTTCCCGAGAGCGATAAAAAATCGCGTGAGTAGCCTAACATATTTATACATATTAAAATTATTTAATTCTTACAATTTCTACAACAAACAGGGTCGTAAGAAGGATAAAAAGGGAATTGATGTACCTTTATACAAAAATAATAAATTTTTTAAGTTTAAGAAATGGTTATCTAATCATTAAAAGATGCACGATACGGGTTACTTCACGTGACACATTGATGATATCAAAAATGTATAAAAACAAAAAACTATCGAATACTGCTTAAGTTCGAAATATAGCTGACTATTGAAGGTTTATATTTTACATACAATTTAAAAATTGTATAACTCTATATGACGTTCCAGTTTAAAAAACGACACCAATTGTGACTTCCATTATAACCAGAAGTGCTAGAGCATTAAAAACTATTTTAGTATTGTAGAGCATTATTATAACTACCACTGCAAATTTTCAAAATCATTTTAACAGTACTGTTTCATATACAGATTGCATTGTGCTTGAAAAGCTCGTTATTTTCTAAACATCCCACCTTTGTTGAACACCATTTGATAAAGACGACTCTAATAGAATACGTAGAGTTTTATTGAAAGTAAAATATCATGTTTCTAACATCAGTAGAATAGAGAAGATCAACCTTTACTACTGAAAATTTTTTTTGGTTGTGTTTACACGGTGATTATTTAGTCTGTTGCTTACCTGTATTTCTTCTATCGTGACGAGTACGGCTATAAATTTCATCTACCAAATAAATTCGTTTCCTAGGACGATGATATTGTTTGCTACTTGACAGGAGAAAATTAAAACGTGTACCGTGGGCCTTAAATTACTTTAATGGCTCTTGTACCTAAAAATGAGATTAGATAAGGATATAGGATAGCTGGGAACTATTAGTTTACTGCGCTAGAAACAATTACTTATATTAGGATTAGATTTATAAGCTCAATAGGCAGTGTTAATTAACAGGCGCTAAACCGATGTAGTTATTGAAGGTAAATCAGCTATAGTTTAACTACAAATTTAAAGAACCACAAATAAAGAAATACGCTATAATTTATTTACTTGTGTGAGGTAAGTTTTAAAATAAATACAGGTCCAATTATTTAATCTTAAATGAAAGCTTAAAGAGCGCTTTTGCACAAGAAGTGCTAAAAAAGAACAGTCATAATACGAGTAAAATGAATAATAAGTTTGATCGCACGGGTTTATCTGTTGAGTTTGATTGAAAGAAACAAGTGAGAATGAGAAAGTTAGTAAAAGGTAGCAGTTTGTATACTAGCGTTCTGCAGTTAAAATAGTAAATTCAAGAGTAGGATAATAGAGGTAAGTGAACTCACATAGCGTTTTATCCCTACAAAAAAATTATTTGATTACAATATTGGTGTAGGAATAAACAACCACCATAGCCCTAAGTAACCGACCAATAAATGTGCAATATGCCTATAAGTAGTATGCACGCATAATGCACTCAATAAATAATGGACCCGTCATAACTTCTAGAAATACCAATAGAACCGCTCGAATAAACAATATAAACAAACCTGGGTATAAAAGCAGCTCCAAACGTTAGAACAAATTACTTTTATTGTTCTCTTTTTAGGAAAGTCGCCAAATTCCTTTAAAATATTTTAAGATGAAAGTCATCAGCGCCTCACGCACTAAGGGTATTCCTCCACACTACCCCATTGTGACCACAAAATCTAATGAAATAAAATGAAGTAAACCCCAACAATACTATGGACACCATCCCACCATAACTTGGACCGATCCATCTTTGAAGCCATCCGAACCACTTACTAGAGCACATGACGCTAATGAGCACGTCAAGATTAAGAATATTCCGCCATAAACTCGCTTCGATTTCTACCAACCAAGGTCACCGCCGAACGCCAGCGCCTCTACCCATCAGCCACAAGGACCTAAGCTATGGAAGTTCGAGTACAATCACCGATACGAGGGACCGCACGGACCTCATCATCTACACGACAGAACACTGGTCGTCGGCATAAACCCCAACATTTTACTTTTTAACATAGAAACACGTTCCGCAACTTTACAAACTAAAGTACGTATAGTCCTAGTGTAAAAACGTTTGTAATTTAATTACGCACACAAAGACTTGTAAACATTTTTTTTGAGCGTTCATATATTTAATGTTTTGTGTATACTAAGTTTATATCAATATTTTAACTTGTAAATAAATATTATCTTTCTTGCTACAAATGTGATTTTATCCAAAAGGTTCGTGCGACAAAGTTAACAAGGGTTAATTTTAGTACATAAAGTCGTTTCAAACCGTTTAAAATGACCAAGCAAGTAAACAAAATTTCCGCGCGAATTCCACCTTTATGACCAACGGATCCAGACTTAGGATTCCCCAAGTAGAACACAGCTTTGAAATTAGTTGTATTACACAAAATGCTATTAAATACGCGAACATATTATCCAACCTCAAAGCTAGTTTTGCAGAAGAGGTCCGGGACGTGATAATTAAACCGTCCGAGAACAACAAATATGCAATAATCTAAGCCGAATTAATTAAACGGCTAAGCTCATCAAAAGAACAACGACTTGAAAACTGTTGGAACACGAAACATTAGGCGACAGGAAACCCTCACAGCTCATGAGGGACCTACAACAACTGAATGGGACAATTGTTCCAGATGCAGTGTTAAAATCTATCTTGTCAGGCTGCTTGCCAATACAAATGCAAGCAACACCTGCTACTTATAGTACGGGAGGCAGCGTTACATTTTTGATGGTCATTTCATCCCGCATAATTTTTTGTGTAATTGATAGTTGAGATACAGCTAATAATCAAAACAAGCGTTAGTCGCCGGAATTGTGGTGGGGCAGACCGTGAGAAAATGTACATCTTCTAAAAAAACAATTTTTCAAAAGTAATTTCAAGCCACTTGAGAATTTGCACAACTATTGTTTAAGTGATGGTAATAACAATAATAATAGTCAGCTGCGTGCGTAGTGGTGGGTTAGTCGTCAGTCGTTTGTGTAAACCTATCATAAAACAAAATATGTAAAGTCATTTCAAATCCAATGAAACTCAGACATCGAATTTAGTATACAATTAGAATAATAAAAACATAAATCAGCTGTTTATATAATGGTGGTAAAACCGTCAGCTGAGGGACTGTAAGTGCTAAGTCGGTATTTGGCTAAGTATTTTATAATGTTATCAATGATGCAACTGACGATCTTTACCCCGTTATGCAGGCAGCTGACTATCATTTTTATTCAATACAATATGTGAACTACTCATTATACAAATTTCATGTGGTTTGAAATCTGTCCAGCTATAATTTCGTTGAATAATTTTTTTTTCTCGACAAGTTGGAGCCTGTTCAATTGTCATGAATTTCCTGTCACTGCTTGTATTTTATTTTTCAGTTGAGTGTTTGCTTTTGGTGAGTACTTCTGTACTAACAAAATGTCCAAAGATTTTAAACCCTTATGTGTATTCTGTTTAAAGAAAAATGAAACTTTGATTACTTTTTGTGATGACATTTTAATGAAGTGCAATAATATTCTATTACTTCGAAAAGACAATAATTTATCTATGAATGATGCTAAAGTTCCAACGAAAATAAATGATTTTCAAAAGTATCATTCAAAGTGTTTTCGAACATTTTCAGCGTTACCGAAAAAATATAGACCGTATCTTAAATCTGAAACTACATCAGTATTAAGGTAAGCTGTAATTGTTTTATAATTACTATAACAAGCAATTTATTATTATGATTATGATGAGTAAGATACAAATTTAAAAAATAAGGTGATTATAATAAATCTATTTAATCAATTGAAGTACTACCATATTCCAAAAGCTTCAATCATGTACATAACTTTTCCGTATTCAAAATAGACATGATGAATTTATTTTTAAAGTTTAGTTTTTCCCATATGTTTGTATTATTATTTTTGATAGTTCTACTTTCTTACTTGATATGAAATAATAATACATAATAGTATATTAAACAACCGAGTTTATAAGCCATGTATTACAGCACGCGATTACCCCCAATTACCTATATATATTGATGTATTGAATCTAATATGAATTATTAGAAATTATTAAGTAAAAGTATAAGTTCAATGCAACATTGTAACACAAGGATAACCCAGAGAGGTTATCGACAGTTCATGAGAACGGAATGCAGCTTTGCATCCGTGAGGGCAGTGATACTGCAGGTGGCAGGTCACAGGCGGTCAACATACCGCAGTTACTTAGAATTAAGTTGTTACATTGTAATATAGTGTACAATTAAAGAGAAACGCAGACATGAGATCTGCAAGTTCTCACAGCCGTGTGAGGGCAGGTTATTATAAAGGCCCGGGAGCTCAATGCCCGGCAGTCAGTCTTCGAACTCCATACTTCGTTGTTCAAGCTACTCAACCGAGTCAGTCTTCAAACTCCATACTTCGTTGTTTGAGCTACTCATCAGTACAATTAAATTATTTTTATTAATGTTATTATGAACCAGCTATTCCAAATTTCAATGTAATTTCTGTTTAACTTAGTAATAAAAATGTGTTAAAGTTTCAAAGTGTTTTTAAAAAACCAGCTCCAAAGGCCCGAACTTTAACTGGCGCAGTCGTAACGGATGTCAAAAGGGCACTGAAAATCCAAAAATCGGAAGATTGGTGACCAAGAATTTTTATTCGAAATTTTGTCAGAACCCAAACCAAGTTGGAGGAAGAACAAGCATAGTCTGAATCCAGCAACAAACCAAGTTGGACAAGGAACAAGAATCGTCTAAGGCCAACAAACAAACCAAGGTGGACAAGATACAGAATCGATCGAACCCACCAAAGAAACAGATGATTAATGTAAGTTCATTTCCATAATTTTATTTCAAACCAAAAACTATAATTGATATATGCTAGTATTATAACTATTGAGTACCATTTATTATTACTGTTTATGAATTGTATTTTTATGAATATTTTTGAAAATAGTTCAAAGTGAATTATTTTCAAAACGAGAAAGTATTAACCTATGAGACGAATGTTAAAGAGATATTTTTTCTTTTAAAAAGCAAATGAGACTTGAATTTTTAAAAAAAAAAAAGAGATTTTCTTAAAAAAGCAATAAGAGACTTGATTATTTACAAAGAGATTTTCTTAAAACAAATAAGAATTGAAATTAAAAGAAATTCTTACCACAATTATTAAAAACAAACTCAAAATAATCCAAAAATAAACGGGCGCACATTCACTAACACCAAAATAAGAAGCGCGATTCAAACCCACGTTTATAAACCGGTAAACTAACGCGAAATTAATTTCAAAGCTAAAGCTAATTCGAACAAACTGTACAGAACGATTAACTAAACCATTGACCTCTATAATACTGAATAAATCACAGCAAGAACTCTGCATTAACTAAAGACTACGGTAACCTAAAACCACTGTAATCTAAAACCTCACATAAGATAAACGAAGTCTGCGAACGCAATATCATTATTACCTAAAGAAATAGCTTTCAGGAACTTTCAGTACTAAAGCAATTCGCATCATAAGTATTAATCTATCACGGAATTATAGAAGCGCATGAAAATTACACCACAACACTCTATAAATAATTTGCAGTACAAACACGGTATAAACTCTAAACGTTTTTCAACTAATTAATCAGCATTATAAAGTGCAGTAAAACGGTCATCATAAGAAGCTTTAATTAAAACGCTGAAAACCTACATTACGGAGAGATTCAATTACCAACAAGCATTATAATACCAAGAGATCTAAAAATAAATAGACGTAACACTTTATACAAAGTACGGAAAGTAATTCCTATAATTTCTATTAACATCTGTAAGTGCAATTAACTCAACGTACGTGACAAAGTAACGAAGATTACATCCTTTAGTATTCAATTTCAACAGTAAAATACAAAAGTAAGTAACCTCAGGTCATAACTACGCAACTCAGTAAAACCCACGGAAGAGTATTAATTACGAGTTAACCGAACTGAAATAAAACAACGCTAAACGAGAATAAATCCATCCATTTAAGATTCCTTAAGAAGCAAAAACTCAAGATAAATTAAAAGTTGCATAAAAACAATTAATCCAAGACTACGGTAATAAATTCAACGTTATTGAAGATAAATCTCACAATTACATCACCACACTGTGTAATTAAAATAAATAACAGCAACTACGATTAAAAATAACCAGACCAGTCTGAACTTAAAATTAATAAATCAAAACCGAAAATTAACAAAGCCTAACTAAAAATAACGCCGAAAAATAACGAAATAAACCTCAACCTTTACCAAATTTTATCCACCCAATCCAAACTGAAAATTAACAAACCAAAACCAAAGTTAACGTCACAAAAGCAAAACCAACCCCAATTTTACAAAATTCGAAATTATTTCATCCAAAAGAAAAACTAATACATCCAAAGCATAATTAACGTTACAAATAGAAAATCAACCCCAATTTTACAAAATTGAAATTTCACAACCCAAACGGAAAATTAATAAATCCGAAGCAAAAGTAACAATACAAATAGCGAAATAAAACTTAATTCAAAAAAAAATTTTTAAATTTTCCAAAATCGAAAACAACCCTTAACCAACATGAGTAACACAGACTTACGTCTCTATTTAGAGACAATTCAGACGTTTGATGGCACGCAGGCCCATCTCTCGAATTTCATTGGAGCATGTGAAATGTTCCTAAAACCTTTACAAACCCGGAGATGACGCAAGAAATTCATTGCTTATACGCTTAGTAATAAGTAAACTAGCCGGAAGGGCACTAACCTTAATCGCCAGTAGGGACGACTTATCGGAATGGGACCAGTTTAAACAGCTACTAATTGCATATTTTGGAGACCAACGTAATATAAAATGCCTGGTACGAGACCTAATAAACCTTAGAATGGAACACAATCAATCCCCTACCAATTCGGAATGAAATGCCAAGACGTGAGAAGTTTAATTTTAACAAAATTAAAAATTGAAGAACCCGATCAAAACGTTAGACATTTAAAAGCAAAAATGTATGACGAAATGGCACTAGACACATATATAAACGCTTTACCAGAACGACTATCGGATAAAATCAGATTCCAACGACCCCAAAATCTAGAAGAAGCTATGAGCCTAGTAATAGAAGAAGAAAATGTAATGTATTACCGCAACAGACTATACAACCCCAACGCGAATAAAAGTTATTCACCAACAAAACTATACAAGCTACAAGACAAACAATCCCTCAACAAAATTCACACCCTTTAACCCACAAACAAATCAACCACGAAGTAACAACCCAAGTTTTAACAATACCAATTTTAATAATCAATATAAACATTTTTCAAGACCAACATTCAACCCAACTTTTACGAAACCCGCATTCCAACCGAGATTCAATCAAAACCTAAACCAACAAAGACCAGCATTCAATGCAAACCCTAATAGAAATACACCAATGACTAATACTCATAACAACCCTAACAATTATTACAAACCAACACCAATGGACACCTCATCTGGTAACACCAGACAAAACACAAAAATAACACATATCCGACCAAACCCTCATCAGAAACGTAATTTTACATCAGAGGAATTATTTCATCAAGAAATAGAAAAATTTGACACTGACCAGAATAATTACATTGAGACACCTACGAACAATGAATCAAATCATGCAGAAACTTATGAACGTGACGAACAATACGAAACTTACGAGGAGTACGACGAAGAAAACTCGAACTCAAATTTTCAAATGGACCAATTCATAACCGACCAAACTTAATAAACTTAAATAATATAAATCACTTAGTATTACCATACATAGAAATACCCCACGCCGAATTCAAACTATTAATCGACACCGGATCCTCTAAAACATTAATTAGCCCCAGAACCGTACAAAAACATTATTTAGATTATGTAGAAAGAGAACCATTTAAAATTAAAACAGCTCATCAAACGACACTACACCAATTCGTAGCAAATATACCCTTACCGAGAACATTTAATGTTAAAATGAAACATAAATTTTGTGTATTCGAATTTAACGACAAATATGACGGATTAATCGGAATGGACCTTCTAAGAAAATTAGGAGCCAACATTGACATTAAAAATCGCTTATTAAGGACAAAATACGAAAAAATCCCAATTAAATTTCAAAACACACAAGTTGCACAAAAATACACTATAGAACCCCGAACGGAAAGAAAAATAAAAATCCCAGTAAAATCTAACAAAAATTTAGGAATAATAAATCATATGACATTTCAGCAAGGAGTAGAAACCCCAACCGCCTTAGTACAAATAAAAGACAACTTTGCAACCACAACAATATTAAATTCAAACGACTATCCCGTAGAATTATCATTGACAGACCCAATTAACGTAGAAGAACTAAATTTTAACGAAATGGAAATAGACGAAAATTTAGAAAATAATTACAACCCAATAGAACATGACGAAATGTTAAGAGAAAATTTAACTAACATCCGCTTTAACACCGATATCAATCAAGAAGAAGAAAGAGCAATTAAGAACTTATGTTTCGAATACCGCGACATATTCCATTGCGAAGGAATACCATTAACATTCACCAACACAGTAAAACATAATATCGAGTTAACAGACAATAAACCAATCTTTACAAAAGCATATAGACTACCTCATTCAAGCCAAGAAGAAGCTGACAGACAAGTAGCAGACCTAATAGACCAAGACATAATCCAGCACTCCAATTCACCATGGAGCAGCCCCGTGTTAATAGTACCTAAGAAATTAGACGCAACCGGAAAGAGAAAGTACAGAATGGTAATAGATTATAGAAAGTTAAACGAAGAAACGGTAGATGACAAATACCCACTACCAAATATAACCGAAATTTTAGACAAATTAGGCAAATGCCAATATTTTACAACATTAGACCTAGCATCAGGGTACCATCAGGTAGAGATGGAAGAAAAAGACATATCAAAAACAGCCTTCAGCACACCTAGAGGACATTACGAATACAAACGAATGCCATTTGGATTAAAGAACGCACCCGCTACTTTCCAGAGAGTCATGGACAATATACTACGAGGAATACACAATGAAAAATGCCTTGTATACCTTGACGACATCATAGTTTATTCCACATCATTGGTAGAACACATAGAAAGATTGACAGAAGTATTCGAAAGACTTAGACAAGCACATTTCAAAGTACAATTAGACAAAAGTGAATTTTTACAAAAAGAAGTATCATTTTTGGACATGTAATAACACCCCAAGGAGTAATGCCAAATCCAGACAAAACAAATGCAGTTCTAAACTACCCATTGCCAAAAACAAACAAAGAAATTAAAGGATTTCTAGGACTTAGTGGTTACTACAGCAAATTCATTAAAGGTTACGCTCAAATAACCAAACCTCTGACAAATTGTTTAAAAAAGGGAAACAAAATTGAACACACCCCAGCATTTATTAAAGCTGTAGACAAAATTAAAAACATATTAACAAATCACCCTGTATTAGAATACCCAGACTTTACAAAACCATTTATACTGACGACAGACGCATCGAATGTAGCATTAGGCGCAGTATTGAGCCAAGGAAAAGTAGGTAGCGATAAACCTATCAGCTACGCATCCAGAACCCTAAATGAAACCGAACAAAAATATAGCACTATAGAAAAAGAGTTATTAGCCATAATTTGGGCAACAAAATATTTTAGACCTTACCTATACGGAAGAAAATTTTACATATATACCGACCATAGACCACTAGTATGGTTATGCAAACTGAAAGAACCGAATTCAAAATTACAAAGATGGAGAATCAGACTCGAAGGGTATGATTACGAAATTATATATAAAAAGGGAATTTATAACAACAACGCAGACGCTTTAAGCCGAATCCAACTCAATGCATTAGAAACAGAATCCATTATAGGAAACGTAGACGAAGCAGAAATAAGGGAAGATCCAGACGAGATCGACACAATACATTCGACACAAAACGAAGAACCAAAAAACGCGATTAAAATTTTAAACGAAGCAATCGATATGAAACCTAACCAATTTATAATAACAGAAGTTTTAAATAACCCCAATCCAGTAAAATATACAAAAGTAGATAACAAAAAAATATATCAAATTCAAATAACTAAAGATGACAACGAGGAACAAATAATTAAAATTTTAAAAGAATACACCCCCGATAAAAAACGATTTTATTTTTATTTCAATACCGAACATTTATACCAAAGATTTTCAGAATTATACATTAAACTATTGAACAACTCTGGACCTGAACTCATCAGATGTACTAGAAAACTAATAACACTAGACGACCCTGACGAAATAAACGATGTAATTAGAAATCAACACGAAGGAAAAACCAACCATCGTGGAATTAACGAAACAATAAAACAACTCATAAGACGTTATTATTTTAAAGACATGAAGGACTTGACCACAGATTTCATTAACCAATGAGAATTATGTGACAAAGCGAAATACGATAGGAAACCCCCAAAGATACCCTTAATGTTAACCAAAACACCCGACAAACCATTTCAAAAACTACATGCCGATACTCTAGTAGTAGAAGCGCAAAACTATCTAACAATTATAGACGCATTTACAAAAATAGGACAAGCAATACCAATCACATCCAAAAATAGCATTGACGTGACCCAAGGATTTTTACAATATTTCACATTTTACGGAACACCCGAATCAATCACTTTAGACAATGGTAGCGAATTTAAAAACGAGACAATACAAAACACTTTAGAACTTCACAAAATAAAAATTCATTTCATAACGGAAAACCACCCCGAATCAAACGGACTAATTGAACGATTACATTTAACCCTGTTAGAACAAATTCGATTATTAAGAATAAATTATAAAAAGGAACATATAACCAATTTAATGTCATACGCACTAATCGCCTATAATAACACTATTCACTCATCAACAAATTTTACACCCTTAGAATTAACCTTAGGACATTCAGATTCACGAAATCCCTATGACATACACTACAATAAAGAAGTATATCAACAATATGCAAAAGACCACAAAGAAAAATTAAAAATAACTTATGACAAGGTAAAAGATAAATTAGAAAACGATAAAGAACGTATCACCACAACCCGAAACAAAAATACCGACTCAAATAAATTTTCAATAGGACAAACCGTATATGAGAAAAACTTTCAGAGCAAGCGACATAAAACAGCACCCAGAAATTTAGGACCATTTAAAATTAAGAAAATATCAGATAAAAACATAGCAGTAGTAGACAACGGTAAAATAACGAAATACATTCATTTAAAAAACCTAAGACACCCTGTAATTTCAGATGGACAATCATCACCCTTACCGTCAACCTCCACCCAGGTAGAACGGACAACCAAGTAACAACATAAGATATAAATAACAACCCCGGTATACTACCAATTAAATTAGGAAGTATACAAAATACAATATTTACTCAATAATATCCAACCTTACTTTAACGCAACAACTTTTAGCAACATTAAGAAAAACGAAATAATATTTTTAATAGAAATCCCGATAGTAGAAAGTAACAATTATCAATATTATCATTTATTTGCTTTTCCAACAAAGGTTACTAGCACATACCAAGTAATCATACCCAAAACCAAATTCCTATCCCTAAATGAACTGAGATATGGTTATACAAACGAAAAATGTACTGAAGTAACACCAAACCAATATTTATGTCAATCGATGACGACAACAACCATTCAAGAAGACAGCCCTTGTGAAGTACAACTATTAAAATTCTCAAATCATTACGAAAACTGTGAAACCAAACAAGTGCAAATAACTAATATGAAAATTCAAAAAGTTACAGATAACAAATGGATAGCAATTTTCCCAACAGAAGTAATAGCAACCATCCACTGCAACCAAGATGAAAATAACCAAGCATTAATCGGAAGCAAACTAATTACCCTCAAAGAAGATTGTTATGTGAAATTGAAAGATGAAGTAATCAGAGTTTATCAAGATCCCATAGCAACAAAGAAACTTGCAAACCTACCGGAACTACAGTTCAAAATACAACAAGAAGACGAAGAAATAATAAAGAAACCTATGAAGCTAGAGCATCTAGACTTAGACGATCTCAACCACGCCGTGAAATTAGTGGAAAGTTATAAAGAACAATTAAATGAACTCAAAACGCCAAAGTTACATTATAATAATATAAGTGTTTGGACAATTGTATTGATCATTTTAGTAACTTTTGTAATCATGTATGTATTGTACAAAATGTACCTTAGATATAAGAATGAAGGAAACAGTTCTAGATTTAAGGAAACAAAGAGAAAAAAGGAAACAATAAGCATACCATTAGAAACAATGAATTTTAAATGAATTTAAATAATGAATTTTATGTATTTAAAAATTAAGAAAAACCTTAATTTTTCATTTACGGTGGGAGGAGTTATGTATCCCCCAATTACCTATATATATTGATGTATTGAATCTAATATGAATTATTAGAAATTATTAAGTAAAGGTATAAGTTCAATGCAACATTGTAACACAAGGATAACCCAGAGAGGTTATCGACAGTTCATGAGAACGGAATGCAGCTTTGCATCCGTGAGGGCAGTGATATTGCAGGTGGCAGGTCACAGGCGGTCAACATACCGCAGTTACTTAGAATTAAGTTGTTACATTGTAATAAAGTGCACAATAAAGAGAAACGCAGACATGAGATCTGCAAGTTCTCACAGCCGTGTGAGGGGCAGGTTATTATAAAAGGCCCGGGAGCTCAATGCCCGGCAGTCAGTCTTCGAACTCCATACTTCGTTGTTCAAGCTACTCAACCGAGTCAGTCTTCAAACTCCATACTTCGTTGTTTGAGCTACTCATCAGTACAATTAAATTATTTTTATTAATGTTATTATGAACCAGCTATTCCAAATTTCAATGTAATTTCTGTTTAACTTAGTAATAAAAATGTGTTAAAGTTTCAAAGTGTTTTTAAAAAACCAGCTCCAAAGGCCCGAACTTTAAGTTCCAAGTTTAAAACACGACCCGCGTATCGGTGACTGTTTTAATGGACAAGTGATTCAAATCTTAACTTATGAACGAGTTGTTTATACTATTTTTTACATTTCGCGACGTTAATAACAAATTAATTAATTTTAATAAATAATTTTTTATTAAAATATTGATTTTTTTTAGTTGGCAGAACTAATTTGACATTTAATTTTGAAGTTTGAATTTCATTAATGTACTCGGTTTGATATTATTTGAATATAGCATTGCAATAACTACAAAAAATAAAAAAGGCGTGTTATAAAGAGGTGTATTACAGCACCTATTTGGGTACTGTAATAGCTTTGTTACAAATGCGAAATGTAAAAATTGTTTTATTTTATATTTTACAATTGTCAATAAAGAATATTATAAAATTTTCATCCTACAAAAAAGTATTCCAGAGTACTTTGTAATTTTTCCAGTTTGCAAGAGAGTCCAGGAACCAGCGACCACGGTGTTTTCAATGCAAGCACATGCGGTCAAAGATATGACAAAGCAAATACAAGCTACTCAGGTGTTGAAGAAAAATCAATTGAAATTGTTGTGGGAGCAAGTGGGCAATCCAATATTATGGATACTTCAATAGAAGATGTGCAACATCTGGATACAAAAGAAACATTAGAAAACAGCACTAGCGAACAAATAGATTTGGTTTGTATATTTTGCACTAAAAAGCGAAAGAAAATTCAGGGTCATGAACAACGACTACAAATTTGTTTATTGGAACATGGTATCGATAGAATAAAAAGCGAAGCTATTGAACTGAGCGATCAAAATTTATTAAGCAGAATAATCGAAAAATGTGAAATGAATTCCAGTATTTGTTACCATAAATCCTGCAGATTAAATTATCAGAATTCTGCACAGTCACATATGACTACTGCAAAACCGAGAAAACTGATTGGCACAAATCTCGCGACATTCATAAAAAGCCTTTCGAGATATATGTCGCTTTGTGTCCAAAAATATTGTAGAACAAAAGAAAAGTTATTATCTCACATTTTGAGATCATTATTCATAGATTTTTAAAAAACAAAACAATGCTAAACCCGTAAACCTTGAGCCACATAATTTAGAATCGAGATTGCTTGAAATATTCTCAAACAAAATAAATATCGTTAAAGCGAAAGGTAAAAAAGTTGTTAAACCTTATCATGGACATTTAGTAGAAAATGAATTGCATAAGCTAGAAGAGCAAGATATTTTAGATAAAGCTATACTGATTTTGAGGTCAAAAATTAGACAGATTCAGCGAAAACCGTTGCCAAACCAACCGACAGCTAATGATTTAATAAACGGAGAATGTGCCATTCCACCAGGACTCGTAGATTTTTATTCAAAATTGATATGCTCTAGTTTTCGGCGCAATAATAATGTAAATGTTGAACGAATTGCTCAATCATGTTCTGCAGATGTAATTTATGCTGTAACCAATGCTAAGACAAAGCCAGCCAAACACATATCTTTAGGAATGGCACTCAAAGGTTTAACTAACAGTAAAAAGATTATTAATATCATCAATAAGTACGGACACTGTTGTAGTTATACAGTGTTAGAAGAGCTAGAAACAGAAGCTACATTTGCTTCAGCACAACAAAATGATATTTGTCCAGAGGGTATCGTCTGCTCAGAAAAACTATGCACAGGACTAGCGTACAATAATTTTGATAGATTTGTAGATACTTCGAGCGGAATAGACACTTTACACGATACTGTAGGTATAATATTTCAAAACATCAGCCAACCTGATGAAAATACATCCCAAGATTCAATTGACACTTCCCAAAATTCTACTGAAACTCCTCAAGAATTAACTGATGATAAGCCTCGTGAGAAAGAACCTTCAACAAGCAGACCAAAAAGACGACGAACTTTCGATTCTATAACTGTTGAAATAGAATCATACAATAAAAGACCAAAATTACGCGAAACATCGAAAACATCAACAAGTTTGTTACCATTACAAACCCCAAATAACATTATAACGTTTGAACGTATCGATCTTGCTTGGATGGTTTCTCAATTTATCCAAATACATCGTATACCGTCTTGGGTAGGATTTAACAGCTTATTTTATGACGACAGAAGCTGTAAGCAAAAAATTGCATATTTAACCACAATAAATTCTTCTGCTACAAATGCTTCTGTGGTTATGGAAACCATGAAACAAGCGCAAAAAATTGCATTAGAATGCAACGAGCCATATATGGAAATAACTTATGATTTAGCAATTGCAAAAGTTGCTTTGCAAATCAGAAGTACAGAAAAACCACGCTTCGATAATTTATTTATTCATTTGGGATCTTTTCATATTATGATGGCATATTTCAAAGCGGTTGGAAAATTTGTGGAAAATTGTGAAATCACAGATATGATGGTTAACTCAGAATTACTTGCAAGCGGTTCGGTAAATAGTTTTATAACTGGCAAGCACTTCAATCGTTGTAAAAGATTACATCCAATGTTGTCACTTGCTCTTCAGATTTTACATTTTGAAAGATTCCTGAATGACAGTAAAATCACAATAACAGACGAAATCAAACAATCATTATTAGATTTTATAAAACAAAATTCTGAAAATCCCACAATAACAGATGAAAAATTAAGAACGTTATTGGACGCATACAAGACATATCAACAGACAACACTGGATGGCAAGCATGGCAAAACTGCCCAATTTTATATGATTTATATTAAATTAATAAACTACTATTTTTTACTGAGTCGGAGTATCAGACAATCAAATCTTGAATTGTTCAAATTTGTATTGCCCAAAATTGCGAATATTTTCTTTACGTTTAATCAACACAATTATTCTCGTTACATGGTATTATATCATGAAAATTTGATGAAAGTAAGTACAACTCATCCGGGATTAGAACTGCAATTTCGTAAAGGATCCTATGGCATCAAAAGAACTGATAAACCGTTTTCACGTCAGCCAGTGGACTTAACTTTGGAGCAAACAATAAATGCCGATGCTTCAAATAGATTAACAGGAATAGTTCATTCCACCAATTCGATTTCTGCTCGTCAACGTTGGTGTACGAGCCATAGTCTTCGTACAGCAATCATCAGCAAAGTAATGGAAGAAACAGGTTTGAAACAAAGTTAAGATATTACAGCTGAATTTGATAAGAATAGGATTAAAAAACATTCCATACAGAGGCAAAATATGGTTGAACACATTAGACAGAACAATCCATTTACAGAAGATATGGATGAAAGGTTTGTATTTAATATATCTACAGGTCAAGCTGCACCAGATGAAATTGCCAATTTTTTACTTAATGTAGAGAAATCAGGTAATGAACAGCGTGAAACATTTATTAATGAATGTAGCATTGACTTAGACAGATTTCAGAAAGCAATTAAAAAGAACAAGGTATTGACATTCGCAAATATGATAAAAAAAGAAAACAATGTCAGTTGCGGGAAAAATCGTGGAAGCTTGCATGCAGCGCGACTTGTTTGGGCATTTGTTATTATTATCTCTACAAAAAACTTTAAATGTCGATGCAGTTTTTACATATCCGCTAACACAAGTTACATTGGCTATGTGCCACTTAGACGGGATGATTTGTAAAACTGATAAATCTAAATTGCTGAAATGTTTGGAAGCAAATATAGAATCAAATGCACCAACAACGTGTGATGTAATGATTTATGATGGATTTTTTATTCTACATTCCATGACAGACGTTCCACTTACGTTTGGGAATATTTCACGCAAATTGCTTACTATGTTTACTGCCACTAATGCTCGTTCTATTATAATAACGTTTGACCGTTATATTTGTCCATCAATAAAAGATCATGAACATTCACTGAGAGGTACAATATCAGGTGAACATTTTAACATAAAAAGTCCAGATCAAATACGGCCAGCGAATTTCATTATTGAATTAAAAAACATACATTTTAAGGATGCATTAGTCAAGTTTTTCTGTGAGGACTGGCAAAATAATCATATGGCTCCCTTCATCGGTAAAAAAACTATTTACATAAATTACGAATCTTGTTATAAATACCAAGTAGAAAATGAGAAAATAGTGAAAAGTACAGTCTCAGAGTTAGACTGCAAAGCTCACGAAGAAGCCGATACGAAAATCGTCTTTCATGTTTGTCACATAGATTTTGATGCGCACGTGACTATAAGATGCTCGGACACGGATATTCTGATTATACTGTTGGGCAACATGCTGCATATTCAACAAAATTTACAAATTAGCGTTTTATTTGGAACAGGGAATACCAAAAGATATATAGATGTAAATAAAATATACGAAACTCTCGGACCAGATTTGTGCGCATCTTTACCAGGGTTTCATGCCTTCACCGGATGCGACTTTAATCCAGCATTGTATAGACGAGGCAAAAGAATACCTTATAAGATATTAAAAAATGCAACCTCTTATGTAAAAGCCTTTACAGACATTGCAAACGTGAATAATTGTCATGAAAACCAAGAACTCCAAAAAACTATAGATGAATTCGTCTGCAGAATGTATGGCTTTAAAGGTATTGGTGACGTAAATGTAGCAAGAGTTGCTACATTTACGAAAGCATATAAAATGAACTTTAAAACAGATGTTTTTACCTTCAAAAAAACTATTGATGGTGCGATATTTCCGCCCTGTAAATCCGAGTTATATCAACAAGTTTTACGCACTGCGTATATAGCCCATCTCTGGAGTCATGCTCATCTGCCAGTTCCAACTGAATTTTCACCAGGAGATTATGGATGGGAAGAAAGAAATGATAAATATCATTTTAAATGGTTCGATGGTGACCAGCTCCCACCGAGTATTACCAGCGTCACAGGTGTTATCACCCCTACAGGTATTTATTAATTAACATAATTTTTAGCAAAATTATGCGTACCGTAATGAAATAAAAGTAATTACAAGAATCGAATTTGGTTTTGTTTCCAGAAAACACCGAAATGGACGAAGAACCCATGATACTGGAGAATCCGGAAGGAGTAGGAGTTAATTCCGCTGAGTTTCATTGGATTTGAAATGACTTTACATATTTTGTTTTATGATAGGTTTACACAACGACTGACGACTAACCCACCACTACGCATGCAGCTGACTATTATTATTGTTATTACCATCACTTAAACAATAGTTGTGCAAATTCTCAAGTGGCTTGAAATTACTTTTGAAAAATTGTTTTTTTACAAGATGTACATTTTCTCACGGTCTGCCCCACCACAATTCCGGCGACTGACGCTTGTTTTGATTATTAGCTGTATCTCAACTATCAATTACACAAAAAATTAAGCGGGATGAAATGACCATCAAAAATGTAACGCTGCCTCCCGTACTATTAATCACAAGCATCCCTCGAGGACACATTTAGCAGATTTATGCAACAACCCAAAGATTTACGCAACTTCAAAGCCACAGCATATAGCCGCACAGAGCCTTGTAATTTCACCGCCCAGGGAAACATCGCAGGCATGAATTAGAGACGAATATTTCCCTGCATACCATTTCACGCCGCTTGCACATCTGTGGAATTTTTAATGGACAATGTGTATACCCAAAAAGCAAGGTCCGTGGAATACTCCAACCCTCGAAATATCAATTGTTCGCAGTATATGAGACGATCATAAACACATACGACACTATCACAATAACGTTAGATTTGGGACTTTGGTGACCATTCAATTGGCAATTCGTCATCGCTGACATCAAGAAACCTCATTAATGGCATGGATTTCCTCGCACACCTTAAATTACCGTTTGAATTTTCAACCATTGGTCAGCCCACCAGTAATTAACGTAGTGAGATATCAACTACCGTATCTAGTTCGAAATACCACAAAATCCTAACCAAATATCCGGACATCACCCGTGCGAAGGACCTTCCCTTGCTAATATAACAGAGTACCGTTCATTCTAACGATTTGAGATTCCCCAGTATGTAAACGTACACGCAGATTGACGCCTCACTAACTAAAAATCGCCAAAGACTAATTCACTACAATGGTCCAGTTAGAAATAGCAAGGCCATCCAAGTAACCATGGTCTTTGCCTCTACATTTAGTGGCCATAGACAACAAAGGGCGGCGACTTTGTGGAAACTACAAGGCTTTAAACGCTCGTACAATTTGTGGTAGGTACACTATTTCGCTTGTGTAAGATTTTGCACAAAGGGTACGATGCAGAAAAAATTTTCAACAATCAACCTTGCCAACGCCTATAACCAAATCTCCGCAGCTGCAAAGCTATATAAAGGACGACTATAACAACGCCTTCTGGTTTATTCGAATTTCTATATTTAACAATGATTCATGGACAAATTTTAAGCCTGCAAGAATTCTGTTACAGCTACATAGAGCACATTCTGGTAGCATTTCAGTCTAAGGAACACTGTGATCATATAGAAATTATCTTCAACAGATTAAAATATTACGGCGTGGTCGTAAACCCTGTTAACTTCATCCTTGGGCCAGATAAAGTTAAACTTTTTAGCTACCACATCACAAAGGATAGCACCAAGCCACAACCAGAGAAGATCTGCATTATACATAATTTCACAAAACCTGAGACAATCAAAAAACTCGAGCGATTTTTTAGGGATGTTGAGTTATTAGCAACGGTTCATACCACGAGCAGCTGACACACAAACTACGCTCAACGATCTAGTAGAAGGTAAAATAAAATGCAATGCGCCTATCAGTTGAAGAAAAGAAGCAAAAATAGCTTTTGGGAAGTACAAAAAACAGCTAGCGCAAGCCGTGCTACTCACACACCCACTCCCAAATACAAAACTATCAACAGCACTGACGCTTCAGACTTTTCGGTCGGTAGGGTAATGCAACAATGGAGCAATCAACAATGGCAACCTCTAACTTTTTATTCCAAAAAACTAAATAATGTCCAAACAAAATATTCACCATACAACCGAAAACTTCTCGCAATTTACTTAACTGTCAAATAGTATATACACATGCTAGATGTAGGTATTTCACGATCTACACAGACCACCAGCATCTATTCTTCGCTTTCCAACAGAAATTGGAAAAATTTACGCCCATGCAATTTAGATATCTATATTACATAACCCAGTATTATACACACATCAAACACATATCGGGGGAAAAACATTGTCTCAAACATACTCTCGGGAATGGATAGCAGCTGCTTCAAACAGCTATACAATTCACAGCAAAAATCTCAGCGGAAACAACAACTCAAATTAGACCTACAGACCATGAACAAAGGCAACAACAAAGCTGCTAACCAAAAAACTTGCTTGGCCTGACATCAAGTCAGGCTACCACATCTGGACACGAAGCTGTATCCAATGTAAAACTGCCACAACTACAAGACTGTGATCACAGAAACACTAATTTCAAACCTCCGTCTTAAAGATGTTGTCGGACTTTACGCATACCAGAAGGGCACCCGTCCATTTTACCATGCATTGACCGCTTTACAAGATGGCCAAATGCAGTATCTCTGTAAAAAAATTTAAACCGGAACGGTAGTCAAAGCATTTGTGGAACACTGTATCGCATGCTTTGGAGTACAATTCAGAATTCCAGCAGATTAAAGCCGCCAGTTTTAATCGCAGCTATTCAGATAATTAGAAACCTTGATTGGATTTGCGAGAATCCGTACGAGAGTATATTGCCCGCAGTCCAATGGCATGCTTGAACAATTTCACAGACAAGTGAAAATTGCATTGATCTGCCAGGACTCAAAGAAATGAACAGAAGCACTGAATCCTTCTCTGAGTCAGAAGTGCTTATAAGGAAGAACTAAACGCTACAGTTGCAGAGGTTGCATTTTGCGAAACGCTACGCTTACAAGGGAATTCCTCACAATTCGGAACAAGTCAACAGAACAAATACATGCTGAGGTACTTGAAAATCACGTTCAACGACTACAAACAGTCCATGACACCAAATATAGCAACAAATAGACGTTCATTTTCAAACAATTAAAGAACTTAAACAACATTCCTCTACACTGCAGAGGGAACTACAATGCTTTACACAGTACATACGAAGGACACTACACACTGACGACACAATGGTCACCATCGATAAACAGGGCAAGAAAACGATGTTTCAATCGACAGGGTCAAATCAGCATACATGGAGCACGAACCCTCAAAAATAGTTAATCCGAGTCCAAAGGAACCAAGCTGTACTCCTCCAACAACAGTTATGGGAATCAATAGCAGAGTACACTTCCTAAAGAAATGGAACACCATTTATTGTGGCTAATACAGTCACTAGAACGAGGGTATGTCGGAGTATTCAACCTAACATACTCCTAACTGACAAATAAGTAACATGCACGCATAAAATACTCTTAAATCAATAATGAACTCGTCCGACACCCCTCAAAATACAAATAGAACCGTGTGAATGTACAATACAAACAAGCTTGGGTATAAAACACTTCTTATTGTTTTCTTTCTAGAGAAGCCACTAAACTTCTTGGAGTGAACTTAAGAATAGTTCAAGACGAAAGTCACCAGAACCTTATGCACTAAATGTTTGCTTTCAGATTATCCTATGGTGACCAACAAATGTAACAAGATAAACTAAAGCTAACCCTAACAACGCCATAGACAGAATCCCACTATAACTTGTACCAATCCATCTCCGAAGCCATCAGAAGCACCTACTAGAGCAGGTGACGCAAATAAGCACAATAAGCACCATCAGCTTTCTTCAACTACTATCAATCAAAGACACCGTTGTACACAAATGCGTCCGCCCACATGCTGCAATGAGCGAAGTTATGAAAACTCGAGTACAGTTACCGCTGCGGGGGACCGCAAAGACATCATCACCTACACGGTGCAACACAGGTCGCCGTCATGAAACCGCTACATTCAATTCTTCAACACAGAAACAAATTCCACAACCATATAAACTAAAGTAACGCCAGTTTGTTACGTTCTGTCTTTGGTTCATACTTAATTTAGAATTTCATATTCAGTACTGTTTCCACGATTATTTTCCATGTTTATTAGCAAGTCCCACTCCCTTTCAATTTAAATAATTGCCTATCTAACATCATGTGGAATTTTATTAAATATTCAGTTATAAAAATGAATATTTTAAATCTATTCCATTTTGATAACGTGAAAACCTAAGATTTTATTATTAATAAAGTACGGAAATCTATTTTATATAGTCTTAAATCTGGTATTTATTTATCAAATTATCTCCTTTGGAAATATTTTAATAAGTTTAAAACGTGATATTAGATTATTTATAACAACTGTTTTCGGTAATTTTACATTAATTATGTTTCAGATAACACTACTTAAAAATAAATTGAAAATCGAGCAAAATTTAGCTTCGTTCAGATGTAGAGAGTAACAACAGCGTAATTGTAGAAATATGTGAATAAGCAGTAAATAGTCGCTCAGATTATAAATAAATGAATTAAAACATCACAATCACGAAGGAATATAAAAATAGAGAAGATAGTAAAATAGCACAATCTGGTAAAGTAAAAACTGCTGGTTTCTTGAGGTAGTAGTGTAAAAGAAGCACAGATTACATCATTAGAGGCTAAGAAGTTTATTGCAGAAAGTAGCAAATGCAACAAGTTAAACAAATAATACAAGAAAGAAGGAAACCTGTTACAACTGGGAAACTATGCAAATTAAAGCAAACTTTGAATTGAGATTAATATATTGTGTTGGCAGGCTAAACAACAACAACAGAGCAACTGTAATGAAACCAAATAACACTAAATAATGGTAGAGCATACCGAGCTCGTCAAAGCTTAGAAACTTTTGCAAGAGAGTTCGTAATAGAAATAGATAAAGAAGATGAAGCAAGCAGAACATACGCAATTTACAGAGGAAAAATTCAGACCTACTTCACTGAACTAAATGTATCTAGTGCATATGACGTAGGAGAAGAAAAGGATCAGAAAGCAGGAGAATTTTAAAAAGCACTAAAGCAGTTAAACCTATGGAAAGTCATATAAATATAAATAAAACAGTCGCCACCAGTGTCAATTAGAAGAGAGATGAGAATTAACTTCAGATGTTGTCACGAATAGAATACTCACGTTTCAAAACAAAGCAGTATCAAAAGATGATAGAAGGTTTGTGATAGTTAATGTGATGAATCGTTGTTCAAAAATATTAAATGAAATAATGTATGACACGAGATAGAAGAAATAAATTAGGAATTAGCAGAAAATTTGTACTTTTAAAAAGAACAGCTATGCAATAAACACTAGCTTTAGAACAAAACATCAAAATACTAAAATCTACATAATAAACTTTTACAATGTAGATTGGAATGCATTATCCAGGATTTTAATGGAAGGCGCAATAGATTACAAAGACGTGCACTTTTTAATTCATGTACAAAGACGGAAAGACCATAGGAATCGGTATGGCACCCTAAGATACACCACTTCCACATGGAAGGCAACGGGAAACCACCATATTACCTTTCAGGTATACGGCATACCAAAAGCGTTTTAAAAAATGATGGTATTTCCGAAGTTAAAATAGTTCCCCATTCGGTTCTCCGGGAGGGGACTTTAGGAAGATGTAATCAACAATAAGATTAATCGGTAATATCTTGCGAGTCGGGGAGTGAAGTGTTGCAAACTAGAAACGACATACGATATAGGCTGGTAGCATTTTGTGACAAAAATAATTCTACCATCAGATACACATTATTTCAACATTATGCCAAAAGACGATACACTTGAACCATGCCAGGAGATATAGTGGCATATCAAATAGACTGCATTCTTGTTAGACGATTTAGGAACAAGGTAAAAGGCTGAAGAAACTACACAGAAGCTTGTATACATACTGACCACAACATAGTAGTTATGAAAGCCGCCCTTGGGTTTGAATATTTGAAAAAAAAGAACGACAAGCTAAAAGATAAAGATACACATAAAATAATTGAGAAAAAGCCGAATGAATTGTTGAAAGCCATCGGAAAATTTTCTGATACCAAGGAAGTAGGATCAAAATGGAAAAACATGAATTCTGGTTTAGAAAACAATAGAAGAGAAAAGGGGAAAACGATATAAAAAAAGATTAGCAAAAGACCGTGCTGTGCCCAAGAAGAAAAGCAGCTGCCATGTTCGAAGTTAACAAACATAGACTCAAGGAAAAGGTTACTGAAAGTATACACGTGGAGCACAGCACTATACGGCTGTGAAGCGTGAAGACCAGGAGAAGTAGACAGGAAATAGATAGAAGCATTTGAAATGTGGTGTTATAGACGTATGCTAAAGATACGGACAAAGTTAAGAACAAAGAGATACTGGAAATGGTAGAAAAAGAAGGAGAGAAATGTGTAGAAAGGAGAAAAAATAGGAGAACTAGAATTAATAATAGAACACATACTACGGTATTAGAAAATAGCGCGGCATATATTAAAAGTATACAAGGAAACTGAAGAGATAGAGCAAGATTAGGGTGTTGCAATTGATCACGTACTACGACATCATTTTTGAGTTCGCCCATAACGTACTATGGCATCAGTGTGGGGCCATCGCTTTTGTCACGGCAAGCAACCAGCTGGAACGTGGGTTCAACCAACCTATGAGTAGCAGCCAGCGGTCAGAGGTTAAGGATGGATGAGTTATTTTTGTCCGATCCTGAAACTGATTTTTTATTTCATAACCTCCTTTATCGCAAACGGCTAAGATTAGAGCCGCAAATACCTGCATCGTTCCAGTCTGTGAGACCCGGCATCCAACTGAATCTATATATTTTTTGTTGGTGATTTAATATATTTTACTTTTAATATATATTTTCTTGAAAGTAGTATCTACTCTAACTTTGTTATATTTGAAATTCTCACCAATAACTATTTTAAGATAACCTAAATTGCAGTTTTTGATTAAACTTGCACGTGATTATCAGATCTGATGCTATTCTAAACGCTAATTAACGAAATTTTGTTTAACTAATAAGTTTAAATAATAATTTTTTATATGACTAATTATTTATTTATTTCTTTTTATAATTATTATTGGATACAAATTATTTATTGTAATGTAGAAACCTTCTCATTTTAGTATGTTCCATTTTCTAAAAGGGTTAATTTAAAATTTTTTAAATTATCCACTCCGATAGGGTTTCTGTGTTTACCCTAAAATTATATTTTTTCAATACCTGCTAGATACAATGGCGTCTAACTTCACTCTATTTTGTTTTCCTTTTAACAAAGAATATCTCAACCCCGCCATTCTCATGATCTCTCATGAGGTTATGGCCAAGTTAGCCGTTGGCACAACAGTTTTTTATCATTCATCTTAAACGCGTAAAAATTTCTACGTCCCTTCGAAGTTCCGAATTACCGTTTTTAGTTTTAAATATCCAGCGCTACTGCTCTATCTCACAACATTTTGACTTTTAAAGATTCAAAAAGGAATTACTCCGTACTAGTTAGGTGCACCAAGAGAATACGCAGAACACAAGTACACACTAAAGTTGTTCGTGAACGTCAATGGGACTGTTGGCATATGGATAGTTATTTCGTAAACTAACGGTTAGGTTAGTGATTTTTTATTATTGAGAAGAAGGCCCGACTCTCATGCGAGAAATCGCTTTTATGCAGGCTAATAGAAGTTGTCGCGTAAGAGGACCATATTTATATTAAGAAAGGTGTAAGAGTATAAGGCTATTATTTCACTGCATGCTGCTTAATCTATGATTTTTTTTAATAAATTGTATTTCTTATTAGTCTGTTACCTAAAAAATTAAAACAGACCTGACCCGTTCTCTGACTAATCGGTTGTTGAAAGTTAAAATGAAAATTTATTGTTGTTCAGTTGTTCGAAATCACGCTGGTTTTTGTGCGCGCGTGTGTGTGCGCGCACGCTAGTACGGAATTGTGTGTATGTGTGTCTGTCTTTAGTGGTGTCATGGGGCTGCTTTCCCAACAGTTCTAGACTGTCGGTAGCCGCAAATCAGAAACCAAGGAGTCCGCATTCCTGCACGTGTCCTGGCCATCGGCAGCCAAAAACCAGAAGGGTGACGTACAGTCCCAGTGTGTTTGCGTGTTAGTATATTTGTATTTGTGCTGGTGATGTTTGTGTGCGAGTGCGTGTGCATGTCGAGTAGAATATCATTAGTTTCTATGAGAAAATTTTGTTTTTTGAATATACTTTGGCAACATTCAAGACGAGAAAGGTCAGAGCCTTTGAAGTAGGTGGCGAAACTATATAACCACTAGAACTGCCATATGCAGCATGTTTCATAACTTGTACAATTTAAGTTAAACCTTCAATTTTTTTTACAAACTGCTAGAATATTTTAGAAAAACATCAATAGCTATCTCTGCAAGGCGATTTACAATTTCATCAAAAATATTTTAACTGTTGCTTAGGAATGGGTCATAAATTGGTATTTTCGCAAAGAAAAACTTATTTTTTAAAAAACTTAAATTAAACCGAATGGGTTCAAGGTACGAATGTATAAAAATAATGAGACGACTAACCACGCGTTCTAATTGAAACTCCTTCGTGAGTGACCTGCGGTATAATGTTTATGCTACATGACAAGTCTATCGCAAAATTTTATAATATCGTTTGGGGTTTAAAGTTAACAAAATAACAAATTAACGTGTTTTATTATTAGCGGTGCCAATGTCACCGACACACTTTTGTTTTTACTTAGTAATGAATTGCATGTTTTGAGTGGTAATACAATCTGCGTATGGAACTTGTAAAATGCTACCTTCAAATGCAGTCTTTGATGTTATCTGCGAAATTAAAATTCACAAAAAGTAAAAGTACGAAAGCTGGAATTAAATATAGATTAGAATACGAATTGTAAAGTGTACCAACAAATGCTTACTGTTCTTTGGTCATTCTTTTTAAATTTATTACTGCGGTTTTTGGAAATTTTTAATACTGTTATCAAAAAGTAATTGCAAATGCCAATCATGTGCAACTAGCTTGTAAAGTAGCGTTTTGCAAGTTTGCTACTTGCAAAGTAGAACACTCATTGTTTGTATTGAAACTCAAAAAAGCAGTTTACTAATGAGTAACAAATAAATATTATGTGAAACGCTTGTCGGTGTCGTTGGCACCGCTAATTATAAAGCACATCAATTTGTGGTTTTGTAAATTTTAAACCCCAAATCATACCATAAAATTTGGCGATAGACTTCTCATGCAGCATAAACATTATACTGGAGGTCACTCAGCAAGAAATTGCAATCAGAACGTGTGGTTGGTCGTGTCACTATTTTTCTCATATCCATAAATTATTCGTTTAAATATCAGTTTTTAAAAAATAATTTTTTACTAAAATATCAATCTATGACCCACTCTTACGCATCAGTTGAAATATTTCTATGAAGTTGTGAATAACCCTGTATATAAGTCGGTAGATAGGAGATACGAATTTTATAAACCGCGTATGTGTGTACGTTGTTCAAATTGAACGTAACTCGCAGTCGGTCTGAAAGTGACTTACCTTAAGTCGTGTGATGCGATAAGAATATTTACACATAATCGTAATTAATCCTACTACAAATTAATAGCGCCGATTGCGAATCCTTGCTTCTAAGAGAAACGAGAATTCTGCACAAGCTTATTAAATTGTTAGCAATTACGAATTCTTTACAGAAACAGGTCAGATTTCATAAACTATTGATGAAATTGACCATGAGGGTTATATTTATGTACCGCTGGAGTGCACCATTCAGCAGAAGAAGAATATCAAGCTGTACTACAGCTAAACAGAGTACAATGGTGCCTAAGATTGCCAGAGTGCATTACTTTAAGATAGAAAGATTTAAAGTTTGCTTTAATTTACTTTGGAATCAATCCTTGATGTGATGTAATTATTTATTATTTACGTTGGCTACATTTAGTGCAGATACACCGTAATTTGATATTACCGAAACAGGAACGCAAAGATACAAACTTTCTTTTAGATTAAGGTAATTCTGCATCTCAGTAATGCTACAGTAATGATCATTAATCAATGGCATTTATATTTACAGAGGTTCGACGATATATTAAATAACTAAAGCAGTTATAATTATTATATATCCCAAGCTTAAAGAATTTCTACTTCTTCTTAATTTATGACTTTATGGGTACTTTTATAGGTTCTAGATTACAGGTTTTTTTGCCTTTAATGACTTTAGTTGTCACAGAGTTAGTTATTAAAGAACCAGCATGTAGTATTCCTCGTTCTCAGGTTTATGTGTCAATAAGCTTTAATGATAGGTTTTCTGATTTGCGAATAACCATTCTGGGTGCATATTGCTTAGGCGATCAAGATATTACCACTACTATATTCCGTCTATATAATTATGAGTTTCTTTAGATGCATCCGTATAAAAGAGATCACACTACAAGATAAATAACTCTAAGAATGTAGAAGAAGTTAGGGGACATATTTAATTATTTTAGGGTAATACGCATATGGGTTCTTCTTTCTAGTAGTAGCTGGCAGTTTTAATAGCACAAACGTAACGAGAACGATTTAAAATCTTGAATGCGAGATAAACAACGACGATCTACAAAGTTTGAACACGGGAGAAGCAACGACGATTTATAAAGTTTGTTAATTTTGAAATTGTATACTTTTCAGGAAACGCAGAAATTGAGAAACTTGAGGTACCCACGGTTCCACGAAGATGAAAACAATAGGACATTGTGGTATCCCTCAGGTTGCTTTCAACGTATTCGTTTACTACAGCAAATAACAACAAAGTTCTTTTAATATTACGTACTACATAAAAATTTGAAACTACATATTGTTGATGTATTTAAGATTTATTTTACTAAAATCTATTACAACGATTTCCAATTTACACAAATGTCAGCAGAGAAATTCAGAAAAAATTATCGGGATATCAAAACTTGATCAAGAAACGAAAACAAGAAGAGATTTGAATAAAAAGTTTTCAAAAATTGCGCAACTCTTTCAAAGATCAACATTTTACAAGATATTAACTTTACGTCGGCATCGTCAACGCCAGAACCAAATTGTAACGCTTTAGGATAAAAAAGTAAAAATTAATCTAAAACGAACAATTTAGTATTGATACACCCTGTATAATTCTGATTTCATACACCGTCGATGCGGTACCAATACCTCCTAAGTGGGTGAATACTATTTTACACCTGAAAAAAAACTATTTCTAACAAATAGTAATTGTATTGAGATTTTATATTATAATGTAAACTAATGTACTAAGGATTACTTAAGTAATTGTTATTGAGACATATGAATAATTTTAAGTTTTCTTAAAAAACGTGTCAGTTAGGAGATATTTGTTCTTGTACTAGGTACTTATACTTTAAATTTTGTAGTTGGGATATATTGTATGTAAATAATACAACCATTTAATATCAGCATACAGTTTATTTATGATTAACAAATCAGCAACACAATGAAGTTCTTTATATTGTAGGCAAAGTGTCATACTATGAGTGACAATCTGCCGGTATAACTATTTTTAAAATCTGTAAGGGTTTAAATGTTGTGACCGACCAAAATTGAAAGTGGATTGTTGTTCGTCTGTAGGTAAAAGTAATGGGGTGTGCAATTTTTTTTGGCCCTATTGGTAACTTAGCCCATTCTGTATAAAAATATAATTTAATTTTGATGATCACATCCACAGTATATTCAATGGCACGACTATTAATTATAGTTGAATGTCCTATTTTGTGACCTGGTCTGATACTTGAATATCGAAAAATTGAAGGATCTGCATAGTTTTTCACAAAACCGTAGCCAACATCAACTACTTCATGAGAAAATGGATGCATTTGCGCTTCTTTAGTGACTCTGATATAGTCGCTTGGTAAATGGATCCCTCTATTCTTCAGTTTTCTTTCTGTAGCACTGTGAAGCAAGTCACGTTCCATTTGAGTGTCACGTGGTTAAAAAATTTTTGCACTATATGAACAACACGTTTCATACTAAAAATCAATTAAAGCGTTTCTTAAAATGTTATTGTGGTTTTGGTACGTACAACCGTTTGAAAACACATACTCCTTTTTTTAAAGATTGAATGATTTTTCGTATGTGAATCTACAGACGATGGGCTCATCCTCGTCCAAACAGTACTTTTTGTAGTTATTATATAATTCAGTCATTCGATGAAAAGAATATAGTCTCTGTATACCTGTAATGAGATGTCCATTTGAGGATTTTATCTCAAAAGTTATTAAGTGTTAACATTTTTGAAACTATTCTATGCCGAGAATTGCTTGATCTGGTTTTATTTTGAACTTCTTGACACATTGTTATCCCAATTGTTGTTTTTTTAATCCAACATTAGACAGTGAAGATCCCAAACAAAAAGTTTCTAAAACATGCTTCTTCACACGTGTACCCTATTATTTGAACTTGTATTAAGTAGAAAAGAATAACTAAAGTAGAGGATAATTGACAATCCTGGGCCCTCATTTCCTCCAGAATCCCTCAGTCCCTCACTCATTCTGGACCAAAATAGTTTTTTTCGACTAGCTATTTCATCTTTCGCGATAAATCTATCTTGTTTGGTGTCAATTGAAATTAGCTACCTGAATTTCTAGAAATTTTTTAGATAGCATCATCCCCCATGGAGCTACCCTCATTTTAAGAATTTTTACCGGTAACAATTTCTCACCGTTTTTATAAATTTTTTAGTCATGCGAAACACCAAATTAGTCTAGAATTTTACACAAAATCCGAACCTGTAAACAGATTTAAAATTCGACCAGTCCTTACCGTTTTACACACATACCCTCTAGCAAACATATAAAAGATTACTTTTGTTTCTGTCGAGATAAATATATCTTGTTCGGTATCAATCAATATTGGATTTTTCTGGGGGGCCTCCGAATCTTTAGGAATTTTTAAATCGGAGCAACCCTCGACAAAATTGTACCCTTATATCTAATATCAAACTTATTGAAATTTGTATAAAAGTATTGAGCGGATTCCAATTCTAGTACTTTTTCAATCTAAGACAAATATTTAAGGCGTATTTAATACCAATAACACGACAAACTAATTTTATTAATTAATTGGGTATAAAGTTGGTGTTTATAACTTCGAATACACATTATAATTTAAATTAGGGCCGCTATACTTGCGGCCACGTCCCCAATGCTCCACCCGGAGGTACTACATTGGGTTTAAACGCGAAAAATAGTCGTGCTCCTAATTTATTCTTACTTCATAGTTGATTCACCCTAAATAAAAACTAAATAAAAATCTAACAAACCTAAAAATCTAACAAACCTAACAAACTCTAACAATCTAACAAACCTAAAAATCTGACAAAAACTGGAACAAAAACAAAACAAAAACTAAAAACAGGGTTGTAAATAATGGTATCCCTAGCGCTGACTTTCGAGTGTACCCGATCAACAAGCAAAATGAGAGGGGAGGGATCCGTAATACCGGATAGCAGACGCCGGTTCTGCTTACCAGTGCGACCTGAAGGGTCGTCTTAAAACTATCCAAATCTAGCTAACTAATTTAAATCCATCCCTAGCTTTCCCTATCGTTCCCTAACTGATTTACATTATGATTACAATCTTCGCAATTCTGCTCGTCGTTCCCAAATATATACTGCAACCAAAATGGCGACAGAACGTCAAACAAAACAAATAAGCCACATAATACATGCTATATATAAATAAATATAAAGTGTAAATATAAAATATAAATAAATATAATTACGTAAATATATAAATAAATGTTTAATAAGCGTTAAGCGTTAAGCATATAGCAGTGCACAAAATAGCAAAAGCATCACCCTATTTATCAGGTGCACTCGCACAAGCATTATGTCGGCTAGCGCCTTTACACACCAAACGTGCTTCTTAAATTATTTCAAAACTACTAATTAATGTAAATCAATGCTTGTGCGAGTACAGCCGCCACAATTTAAGTCTTACCTCGATAATAAAATTCTCCAGCATCCGAAGATCTGGTCGTCTGTAACTTACTTCTAAAGGTGGGACGGGTGCACTGCTAAAGTCCTGGTGGGTATGCACTAAATGTTCTTGGGGGATCACAATCACTATCACTATCACTTCACTTTCAAGTCCTGGGGATGCGCGGTTGCGCTCTGTTTTATTATCCTTGTTTACTTTATTGATTTAATTTAATGAGGGTTTATGATTTATTTGTTATTGTTTATTTGGTATTATTTATTCCCGATTTTCCGCACATAATTATGAAGATAGGCAGTGATTGAATTAATGGAGTGGGGGTTTCTCGTGCATATTGGACATTTTGGTATAATTATCTTTTTTTTTTTTAAATTTAATATCAGGTTTTAGTTATGCTTGTATCCTTACTCACGCCAAGTCAATCTAAAATTTTTCAATCCTCCCACCAACCCCACCGAATTTTTACACGCGGTCGTCATTGATTGTCTAATCTCGCGACCCTTCCCGCGAATTCTTTTAAGGCTGTCCAGAACGCCTTCTGGTTAACCACTTCCCCGACTTCCTCTAGGCTCTTTGGCCATGCCAGACCTAGGATAGCTAGTTTGCTATCAGCCAACCCTCGATTTCCCGCCTCAAGCGGGCAGTCGAAGAGCATGTGCTCTGCGCTTTCCGCGCCCTCACCGCATTCGCAGCGGTCGCTGTTGGTTAGACCGAACCTTTGTAAATACGCCTTCAGGGCGCCGTGCCCTGTAATCAACTGCACCATTTTGTGATCGAGCTTAACCTCGATCTTACCTCTAACTTCTATGCTCGGTATGAATTTGTGGGTCAACCTGCCCGTGGCAGCGTTGTTCCACCTCTCTTCCCATTGTCGAATTGATTTTTCGCGCAGCTTTCTTTTAATTAAAGACCTCGGTATCGACGAATGTGATATCCGAAAGTCGCCTGTCGCGGTCTCTTTAGCTAATTCGTCAGCCCTATCGTTTCCTGCGTTACCATTGTGCGACCTGACCAACAGAACTTTAAACGTCGAAACTCTAGCGCCGTACGCGCTATCCTCCAGACGTCCGCTTGGAGATCTGTCGAGGTGTTCATGTTTGTTAAAGCCGTTAGCGCCGATTTACTATCACTGATTATATAATAATCGTCTCTGCCCGTATGGTTTATTACGTAATCGATAGCCTCTCGTATGGCTACCAATTCGCACTGGAAGATAGTGCACCAGTTCGCGAGTTTGGTTTGAAACCGAAACACCTCCTTTCCTGCTTATACACGACAAACGCCGCGCCTGCTTGCCCATCGTCCATACGTGAACCGTCCGTATAAATTCTGATACCCATCGCGTCCTCACCACCTTCGACAAACTCGATCCTCTAATATCAGCCGGGTGCCCTAACTCAGATACAACAATCTTTGTTGTAATTTCCTATTACCAAGATTAAGATCTTCGATAATTTCGCGCCCTTTTCCTATATTTATTAATCGTCTATCTCTAATCTCCTAACGACATATTCGATAGGAGAGTCCTACTGATCACCAGGACAGCCTCCGTGGAGGTGGTCCTGTACGCCCTCGCCGCTTTTACCGCGGTTATGCGTTGTACGCTCGTCAATTGACGCATCTCCCGGACTTTACAACCTTCTGCCCATACAGAAGCTACGTACAGTATTGCCGGCTCAATTGCTCCGGCATAAACCGTCCTCAGCGATTCGCCCTGAAACCCCACTTTATTTTAGCCGCCGCCATCATTTTATTTGATATTTCGCCGCCCTTACTTTTTACGTATTGTACGTGCGCTTTCCAATTTAATTTATTGTCGATCTTGACGCCGAGGTAGGTAATACAATCTTTAAACGGATTTTCTCCTCCTAGCTCTAACCTAGGAGGTCTCTGTCCTGGTTTCGTGCTGAAATAAAGCGCCTCTGACTTCGCCGTGTTAAATTTTAATTTTACCGCCTGCGACCATTCGTGTAATTTATTAAGCGCCTCGTTCGGTTTTGTGCGCATATCCATTAACAATCTCGATCTTACAATTAAAAGTGTGTCATCTGCAAACCCAACGATTGAGCATCCTGCGGGCAACTTGACCCTAAAGATGCTCTCATACAACAACTTCCAAAATGTGGGACCAGAACATGACCCTTGCGGGCATCCCCTTTCCACCTCACGCGACAGAACTTTACCCGGAATTTCAACCTGTGCTAATCGCCCCGAGAAATAGCTCTTGACCAAAGACATCAAGTTTCGCGGACAACCCCTACGATCTAACTCGCAAACGATTAATGGCCACCAGGCAGCATCAAATGCTCCTGAAATGTCCAAAGCAACAACGACACAGTACTCTTTGGCATCTCTTGCCTGCTTAATTTCCCGACAACGAACTCTAACGCGTCGATAGTCGACTTGCCCTCCACGAAACCAAACTGTCGGTTATTAAAACCGCCGCTGTCTCGCACTAGGTGTTCAACACGCGTAGTCATAACGCGATCTAAAACTTTCCCCAGCACCGGTAGCAAGCTAATTGGACGATAGCTGCCCGGATCTGACGCATCCGCCTTTTAGGTTTGGGTATAAATTTCACATTCTGGATTTTCCAGCAACGCGGAAAAACGCCCTTTCTAAACAAAGATTAAACAACCCAACAAAGACACACGGGGCTAACAGGCACGCCTGCAGAGCTGCGTCTGAAGTGATTCCATCATGCCCCGTTGCCTTCTTAGGGTTCATCCTCCTAAGAGCCCTGACGACCTCGTGAACTAGGATTGCCTTATCGGCACCTATTCCTTGCGCCTTTGCAGCTTCCCGACGTATTAAATCGTGCGACCCTTCATCCCCCTCGGGATTATCCGAAGGGAAAAATTTCTCTAGTAAATATTCCGCTGTGGTTTTAAAACCTTCCGTGTATTCGCCATTTGTTTTCTTTATATTACTGAGCGCGATTTTTGTTGTTTTCCTCTAGTTACGCGGTATGCGGTTCCCCAGGGTTCTTTCTCTGAGTTTTGCGTGCAGAATTCTTTAAATTTATTCGTTCGCGTTTCTTCTATTAATATTTTATATTCGCGGTAACTTTGATTATATTCTATTCTCCGTTGTTCTCTTATATCTCCCGAGGCGCGTTGATAGCGGCGCCTTAGGTTACGCGTTTCTGCCCGCTTGGTGGTTAGTTCCCGGGTCCACCAGGGTGCGCTGTCTTTAAATGTTTTCTTTTGCGGCATGACGACGCGTCTACCACCGCGTCGTTCAATTTTTTCGCGAGTGTTTCTACTTCGTCTGCCTCTCGGCAGTTAAATAGCTCATTTTCGAGCGCAGGGATACTTTCGCCAAATTTTTCTTTAAACCGCTCCCAATTTGCTTTTTTATTACAGAACCGCGGAAATATAGTTAGCTGCTCGTTTGCGCTTGTTTTGGTCTCAACGTCCCATGTTATTAATTTATGGTCAGAGAGCGTTTCCTCGTCCGACCTTAGTTTCCAATTACAAATCGTTTCTAACATTTCGTGCGAGACTGCAGTAATATCTATAAAACTGCTGCCTCTATGCGTCTCAAACGTAGGTGAATCATTAGTGTTTATCACACTAAGGTCCCATCCCGTAAAAAGATCAGCAACCTGTGAGCCTCTATCGTCTTCGATAGGGCTGCCCCATAATGGCGACTTAGCATTAAAGTCTCCCGCGATAATTAAATTTTTATTTCTACCGATTTTACGAAGAATTCCTTCAATTTGATTTATTAAATCCTCTGTTTGAGGATTCTCCCGCCGGGAATCGATCGGCGGAAGGTAAGTGCTTTTCACGTAAAACGTATGCAATCCCGTTTTTATTTCTGCGGTGGTTATGAACTCATTCGACAGATTGTTTAGGATTATTCCGGCGCACGTCCCGTTATTTATTATTATCCGCTACGCGGTCGTTCGCTGTTTGCGTTTAAAACGGTAACCCCTTCCCAAAACCTGTTATTTTGTGGCTATACAGGTGCGGTTCCTGTATAAGCCCGATGTCGATATTATTGTCGCTGAATAACTTTACGAAGTTATTTGTAGCCCTTTCCTTTCCCGAGATTTAGTTGCGCGAATTTAATCTTCTTGCTTCTTTTAAATCTATCTTTTCTTCACGGTCCATAATCGATGTTGCGTGTGATTGCGTTCTTCAATCTCAGCATCGTGGGGCAACTACTCGACTTGGCGTCGTGGCGCGTATCGACTTTCGCGCCACCGCCAGTTCTGTCGTTTGCCCTAGCGCAAACCACACAGCAGGGGACTGCCCTCCGGCAATTCTTGAACTCGTGACCGACTTCGGCACAGTTACCGCACCACTGTACCTTCTCCCTGCACTCCATCGATCTATGGCCGTACTCGTAGCACCTGTAGCACTGGGTCATCGAGAAGTGGTCCCGGGCCCAGACTCTTCGCCACCTGAGGTTTATAGCGTCAGCTAATATACGTCTCCGAAGTGTGGGGGTCACTTCGAAGACTACGTTGACGAAGGGATCCCTAGGGCCCTTTCCGCCAAACCTAAATTTCTCCCTCAGGTGGTCTTCAATCTTCAAATCGCCGAAGCGGGGATTCTGGCACGCGATCAACCGCACCAGCTCTTCCGCCTTCATCCCCGCTTCGACCCCGGAAGAACGACCCGTGGGCGCTTCTTCTCGATGGTCTTCGCCACGAGCTCTTTGCAGTCACCGACAACCTTCGACTGCAGTTTCTTCGCATCTTCTCGGTTTGCACACTCGACAACTACACCGCCCTTGCGAGTTCTACGAGCTCCGACCACAACAAAACCATCACGAGCGGGATCGACCTTCTTCTTTAGGGTCGACATGACGTCATCCTTCTCCCCTGGCCTGGCGTCGACCCTAACTGCAAAGGTGGGCGTCGCACCTGCAGCAGCTGCAGCATACGACGCCTTCCGCGGCATCGGCACCTCCTGGCTCCTGGAACACTGCTGCTCTGAAACACAAGCAACCACCGCTGGACTTCCCCCGACAACATTAGCTCTCCCAGAATCACTAGCCACAAGCCGCAGCGCCCTAACCATACCTATAAGTTGATTCGCCGCGTCGAGGAAATCATCCAGGGTGTAGCGAATCCTCTTTCTGTCCTCCACGACAATAGTGGCGGAGGTCGTCGGCACCCTCCCGGAGATGACCCAGTGCGCCTTCCTCACCCTCAATCTCAGGAGGTCCAGCTCATCGAGGTCGCTAGCTGCAACGCTAACGTCGCTGCTAGTCGACATCTTTCGCTGGGCTCCCGAAGTTGAGGGCGATTCAGGCGCCGCAGCCACCCCAGGGGGTCCCGACTCCCCCGACACGACCGCCGCAGACACAGGCTCCTCTACCTCCTGTACCTCCTCCTGAATCCCTAACCTAACGTCTTTTAAAATTACTTTTAGCTGTTTCCCCCCAACAGCGCCCTCAGCCTCCGACCTATTAGACTCCGACCTATCTCCCCTCTTCTTCCTGGGCAACGGGTCCTCGTCGCGGTGGACCACCATGCTGACAAAACAAACGACAAAAAATGACACCTAAAACGCAGCTCAAAAACCACTTGACCGTTACGACGCTAAAAGAAAGACGCTAGAAGAACGCAAAACGTTGGTCCAATAAAATGTTTTGTTTAAAGGTGAACCGTAAGCAACCTTGTATTTATTTAAACTTCGAACCGCCCAATTAAATATCAAATTTTAACAAAATACAACAAGCACCAAGCGTCAAAATAACAACTAGAATCAAATAAATTCCTAGCGCAATTCGATTCAAAATGTACCGCGAAGAACACTATTTATTTATTTTAAATTTTAAAACCGCCAAATCAATTTAAATAAACTAATTACTTCAAAATATTAAAATATCTAATTTACAAACAACAACACTTTATTTTTAAACGTGTAATTAAGAAAATAAGGTCGAGCGCAATCGGAATGAGGTAACCGGAAATGACCTTTCACTTAATCACTTGGTAACTGTAACTGCTACACCGCTTAATTACACTAAAATCGATCTTAAAGGAACTTATAAGTACGCGTGTACTTAAATTACGGAAAATTTATATTAAAATTGTTTTAAAATTTACAGTTTTTGAGATATTTATTTGATTTAAAAAGGCTTAGATTTTTGTTTTTTGGTTATTATTTTATTATACGCGCATTATAAAAATTTCACACATTTTTTGGTTGTTTTGCCCGGTTTTATACTCGATTTACGCGGTTTTTATTTTAAATTTATTATTAAAAATGCCTTTTTAAGTTATTCCGAAATTATTTTGAGTATTAGTTTAGTAGATTTTTGTTTTGTTGGCCCGTAATTTATTTATTTTATTTTAAAACGCGGATTTAGTTTAAATTACAAAGAAAACGCGATTTATTTAGTTTTTATTTAGTTTAAATTCTGTTTTAAAATTTTTATTTTACTGCCCTGTATTTAAAATTTGATGGCACACAATTATAAAAATAAAACACAATAAAAAGCAAAGCTTCAAATAAAATAATTCAACAATAAATAATAAAACCCTAGATAAAAACTTACTGTTACTGCTGAAGCGGGAGCTCGGCAAAAACACGTCCGCTTGCTTCAAGCGGCAACTAGAAAGTACTTCGAATACACACCATGTTATGCATAAGGGTGCCAGAATTATTATGTACAATGTCCTTAAAACTATTTTCATTAACATTCTTAACTACACTTCGTGAGACCCCTTTAATCTTTTTAATCGTGCCTATCGCGCTTACAATACAGTAGGACTTAGCCCTACTACCAACAAATTTTAGTACTACATCCCCATTAAATTTGTCTTTGTCTTTGTCCCTACAACTTCTTTGTTGACAAAAGGTGTGTTGCATTTATTATCCGCGCGATAGTCACTCTTTTAAGATAAATATATCTTGTTTGGTATCAACTAAGATTAGATTTTTCTAGGGAGCCCAAATCTGTAAATATATTTTAAATACGACCACCCCTTGCCGAGTTATACCTTTTAAAGGTCCCAAACCTCTAATTTTTGCTCATCTATAATTAACTACATCTTTAAAACATTTCTGCGATACCCAAGACATATGCTTTAACCAACCATTTCCCAAGAAATCTAAAACCACTGTGTTTAGCGAACACCACGCGGAGATAACACGTATACTCTGTCCACCAGGTTAGCAGCAGAAAAGATTTGGAAGAAGAGAAGATGGGATAAGAACTTAAAAATTATAGAATCTTAAAACTAATATATACAATAGATTTACAAAATCTATACAAATATATAACAACTATCTTAAACCTATATCTTTATGCCCCCATGTGTAGATTGATATGCTCTCGGGGATGACGTAGAGTTTCTCATCTTCGCTTGATAAACTAACTTTAGTAATAAGCTGCTTGTACAAATCGTATTTTTTACTCCGAATACATACACCGGCAAGTACTTGATACCACCTAAATAAAGAATTAGATGATTGGTGACTGTTAACCACAAATGCATACAGCTTGTGGAACCCGGATGTATCTAAGTCAGTCCATCGGCACATAAAATAAGCTTTTAGTTCTTTCTCATTTTCTCTAATAAGATGTTCTTTGTCTAACACATCATTGTATTGCTCGTGTATTGTGTAGTCCAATGTTCGCCTTTTTACATCCAAATTCCAGCTGTATTTTCTTCCACTTACAGCGTATGGCGTGCATAATGGTGCAATTTCCTTTAGCGTAAACGGATAAAGTTTACTGCCAATATTTACGCTTTGTCCTACAACCTCTGGGCGAATGTTAAGCGTATTTATCAACCCCAATTCCGAAATGACTATTTTTTGGGAATTGTAGAATATGGTGTTTCAGATTGTGTAAAATATGTACTACCTGCTTTAATGTAGCACTTGTGTAAGATTTTTATTTCATCTTGGCTTTCTTCCTGCTCTACTATCTCCAAATAATTTACAGGTAAATAGTTAAAACTAAAAGCAGAAAGCACATACTTTATCAATTTTTCCCTTTCCTATAGTTTTTCGGACAACCTAATTTGCAAGCCAGTCAATTTCCTTATACTACTATTCCCCCGATACACGTACTGTAGTAGGTTATTATACACTAAACAGCAGCTCTTTTGTAGCTTGTCCGATAGCTTATCCCACAATTTGCCAAGTGGTACCGAGTACATTGGCGCCTTTAGGGAGTATAACTTATTATCTTCCAATAAGGTTAAACAGTCTTTTAAGGGATTATAAACTTGTTCCGCACTGACATAGTTTCCAATTGTACAGTTGTATATTGTCGCTTCCAATCGCGTAATACCATGTTCTTTGGCCAAAGTAGACGCGAATGTTTCCCTTAAACGCACATCTGGACAAGGTAAAAAATCTAGTATATAACTTCCAAGTTGTTTATTAACACCAGGACTTGTTATCTGACACACAAATTTGTTGTATATCTTAATTCTTGCATTGCTTGTTAGCCATGTTAAACAATCGATTCCCACAATTTTATCGTTGTCAACTATAATATTGCAGTTTTCTTCGTATTCGCCCTTGTAGCAAAAGCTATGGTTTGTAGTTAAATAATTACACATCTCCATCTTGCTAAATATGCCAGCAAAATCGTGGGTTACATCCATGTCAAAAAAATAGTAATAATCTTCTTTGAGTCCGTCCAATATATCTGGTTCCTCCAATAAAGTTTCCAACTTAACATCTGCTAGTTCCATTTTGTACGGAACACCTATAGGATTTTGGAATTTTTTATTAATGCTTTCGAGACCTTGTTTTCCGATAATTTCTTCTACTCCCTGGCCCTTCTTGTTAGTGCTTTACAGAGAAAACGGAAGCTTAGCTTTAACACCATGCCTAGCGGAAATAAATCGGTCGAACTTTCTTCGTAGATAGCTGTTAAATGCACCACAAATTTCTTTTTTTAGGAAAAACATTCTTTTGTTTGCAAATGTTTGCTCGGCGTTAGAAAGATCGCAAGTTTTAACCAACATTATATTGTCACAAAATGGTTCTGTAATTGGTGTGTGTAGACTATCAGTCAGCATCTGTTCGCCTTCGACATAACAAATATTACCAATATATTTTCGCCAGCAGCAATCCACATCGCTCATTTGTTGGTTTCACTTTATTCCCAAGAAGTTGAGGAACGTTAATTACCTTGGAGACGCTCATGTTTCCCGCTCTAGCTACTGCTAAGTACTAAATTGAACACGAAAAATTACCCCTTATGTACCCCACAGAGTGGTGGCGTATATTGCCGAAGATGCCCCAATATCGTCATATCGCTTACATTCTCTTGTTTAGGAACGGTTTTGTTACCCAACCTAGATTGGACTGGGCAGGGGTGCGCATCGACATATGTCCGGAAATATGTCGGATATATGTAGGATGTTAGGTTAGAGTGAAATTGCCTTATAGGGTAAAATTGCTTTATAAGGTAAAATTGTCTTATAGGATGAAATTTCCTTATAGGGTAAATTGCCCCCGACCTAGGTCGGATGAAAATTCGACCTAGATCGGATTAATCCGAACTAGGTCGGATTTATTCCGAATGTTGGACATATGTCGGACATATTGCGGACATGGCTGACATATGTTGGATACATGTCGGATATATGTAGCGTGTATACTGAACATATGTCGGATATAGTTTTTATGTATGTTGGATGTATGTCATTTAAAAAAATTTTAGAATATGTTTTAATCAATAAAAATTTGAGGTGGGGAAAAATAGCATAAGTACGGAAACGTGTGCTAACATCAGTCATTCTGTTACAGAAAGATGAATAAGCAACATATCTCTCTTTGGTGATTTAGTGCAGTATATAGATGCTCTGCTTAGATTAGTGCAGACTTCACATGATGATGTCATAATTATGAATGGTCTTCGTGAATGCCGAATGGGTATTAGTCGTATAAATACTGCGAAAAGTTCAAAATCCGTTGATGAAAAGCAAAAGCTATTGGCTTCGTTGACGAACATTAAATCTATGCGCTCGCAATTCAAAGTACCCCAGAAAAAAGGAGCAGGACTTAAAACTAAAAAACTGCTAAAAGTAGAGCACATTGGGAAGGTTCCATCTCGGCTTTCAAAGGTGGGTTGCGGAGGGATGTGGAGAGATGTAGAGGTGGAGGTGGAAGGATGTGGAGAGTGGTAGAGTTGTTTGGCGGGTGGTGGTGTGCGGAGGTGTGTGTGGAGGGATGTAGAGGGATGTGGAGTGATGCGGAGGGTCGTGGAGGGATGTGGAGTGCTGTGGAGGGATGTAGAGAAATGTGGAAGAATTTACAGGGATGTGGAGAGATATGGTCTGATGTGAAGGGATGCGGAGGGATGTGGAGTGATGTGCAGGGATGTGGAGGGATGTGGAGAAGATGTGGAGTGATGCGGAGGGATGTGGAGGGATGTTGAGTAATGTGGAGTGATGTAGTGAAATGTGGAGTGATGTGGAGTGATGCGGTGAGATGTGGAGGGACGTGGAGGAATGTGTAGGTATGTTGAGAGATGTGGAGTGATGTGGAGGAATGTGGAGGGTTGTGGTGGGATGTGGTGGGATGTGGAGGGTTGTGGAGTGATGTGGAGGGATGTGGATGAATGTGGTGTGATGTGGAAGAATGTGGAAGGATTTGGAAGGATGTGGAGTGATGTGAAGTGATGTGGAGGAATGTGGTGGAATGTGGAGGAATGTGGAGGTATGTGGAGGAATGTTGAGGAATGTGGAGGGATATTGGAAAAGGTGGAAACGTGGGGGGGACCAGAAACCCCCAATTTACCCTACTAACAGCCTGCCTCAGCAATGGGCACTAGATAGAATCACAGAAGTGTAACCAGGTTCAGACGGTGTAACGAGAGTGGTGACCGTTTTGACGAACGGTGGCATTTTGAATTGAGCAATACCTAAGTTGAGTGTTGTACCTGTCGGCTAGTCATATTAATGTTTGTTAGCAATTTAAACAATTGCATATTATTGTTCATGTTAAATTAAGTATTCAAATTTCTCTAATGTTATTCTGCGATTATGTATACACCAGTTACATTGTTGTCTTTAAACACTATATTTGCCTTTCTTGTATTATCCAATTTACGTTGTTAATTTGTTGAAACTGTTGCTCATACATATTTGTAAACACAAGTGCACATATAGTTGCCTGTATATATTGGGGTGCATTCAGCCTGCTTATTTATAGTCCATTAAATTATTTGATATTACTTAGCTTTGTAGCAACCTTTGTATATAAAAACAAACTAATGTTAAAATTATAGGTTAATAAAATAAGAATCTTCATAAAATTAGAACAACTTTAATATTAGATATCACACTAAAGCGGTAACATCCTGCACCAAAGTAAGGATCATCGCGCAGTGGGAAGCATCCCTCAACCACATTAATGCCAGATAAGTATGTCGTATGAACTTGCCTTTCAATGTATGATAATTACGTTTACCTGTTTAAGTATTTATAAGTTTGTAGATATTAGCTGCTTTCTATTTACAACTAAGTAAAGTAGATTAGCTAATATTCACAGTAAAGTTGCTTTACTTACCTATGTTTTTCTTAGTTTGGGTAAAAGGTATGCATCTTAGTGATTCTAACCATGTAATAATCTGTGTTCTACACATTTTAGTATTTATATGGGTTTTTAAGTTGGGTTTGTTTTAAATCCTAATAGTTATTTAAAGTACAAGGCGTGTTTTCAAAGTAAGGGCCGCTTGAAAGTAAAAACCTAACAAAAGAAAATTTTCAAAAACCAAATTTATTTTCAGATTCGACATACATTTCTCTATTTTTCAACATAGCTGCCAAGTTTGTTTAAACATTTATCATACCTTACAACTAGATTTTAAATACCTTCTTTATAGAAACTTTGCCGCTTGCTGTGGTCCTCCGTTTGGAGTTTAGGAACCAAACGGGAGCAGAGTTTCTTGAAGTTTAACTTGTCAGAAACAATCTAGTAAAGCACTGACCTCGACGCTTCCGGAAAGTCCTTTGAAAGAGGGGTTATGATGAAGCAAGCATCTGTTCTCAAAAATTTTCGCTTCAACTGAAGCCACCATATCGTCTGTGATCACAGATGGGCGACCGAAGCGGGGCTCATCATGGATGTCGGCGCGGTCATCTTTGAAGTCTCTGACCCACTTACGCACTTGGCCTTCACACATGGCAGTAGCTCTGGAAACTTCACAAATTTGCCGGTGAATGTCTGCATCAGACAGGTTTTTTAAAACGCATCGCTGACCGTATCTCGCACGGAGCGGGCAATTCGATAACCTTGAACATTTTAAACATACAGAACAGAACATACAAGTTGCCTACGCAGCTGCGAGTGAGCACAGTTGTTGACAAGGAATGCCGGGACACGACGAAAGCACTCGTTGCGGCGTACGTGCCATCTATTAGTGTATACAACAAAGCGGCCCTTACTTAAAAAACATGCCTCGTAGTAATAACCAAATATGAATCCAAGAGATGCAGTTGTGGTTGAAGAGGTATTATAAATTATAACGACATAAATTTCAGTTATCGCTTTTTAGTCTCTAGCAAGTGATTCAGGCAATGACTCGTCCAATTTTACCCAGGTCCTTAGTAATATGTTTCTCTTTGACTCCTTCGGAGTTTTCGTATTGTTTGGAAACTGAGGTTTTCAAACGTAGACGAACTTTGCAAAGAATGCTGGATTTTGTAGAAAAACTGTCGCTGCATATGATGAGCAACATTTTAAGGAACATTCCAGGTTACAAAGAATAACTTCAATTTTTTTAATTGGTAAGATACCTTGTACATTGGACAAGGTTAAATATTTTCCTTTTCTAGACTTAATTCAGATTGATAATGTGCTGCTAAGACATGAATATGGCAGAACAAAAATAACAGCAAAAAAACATTTTTAATGACTGTATGGTACCTTAGTAATACAGAAACATGCAGACAAATTGCAGATCGTTTTAATGTGACAATGAGTTCAGCACATCGAATAGCACAAAAAATTATAAAATATTTAGTGTAGACGTTCACAGTATATTGATTAGCCTAAGGGGATCGAAAAGCAATCATACGAGCGGGATTTGAAAAAAAACAAGGAATAAAAAATGTAATACGCGTCAATGATGGATGCCACATTAACATAAAGAAACCATCAACAGATCCATATGCTTATTGTACTAGGAAATCAAATTACAATATTCTTATGCCAGGTGTATGTGATCACGATAAGAAATTCGTTGATTTGTTTTGCGGAGAAGCTGGTTCCATGCGTGATGCACGCTCGTTGAAACGGTCATCTTTGTACAAAGAAAGTGTTGATGGATATCAAATTAATGGTATTCTACTAGACGATTCTGCACAGCCTTGTTTAAGTTGGTTAACCTCACCCTTTAAGGGCAATGATCATTAAAGAAAAAATGAAATAATGTTTAATTATAAGCATTCAGCAATTAGATTTACAATTGAAAATGCTTTCGGCTTTCTTAAAGAGAGGTTTAAAAAGTTGACATATTTCGCAAATTTGAATATTTAGTTTATTGTGGAATGTGTTGTTGCTGCAGCAGTTCTTCACAATATTTGCATTGATTTTAATGGCCGTGTAAAATATGAAATTGAACACGTCAGCGAAGAATATGATGATATAGAAGTTTGCACTATTAGCGGAATAATACCTGCTTGTCAACGTCGAATGCAAATGATGACTGAAATGTTTAATTAAGGAGATGAGAATTTTGTATATATATATATATATATATATATATATATATATATATATAATATTGCAGGGTCTTCCCTAAAGAAACCCTTTTTATTCTCGCCCCACGAATTGGGCACCATAAAATTACTGTGAATTTTTTGAACAATCGAGTCCTACGTTTGGGAAGCCATAAAATTGCAGTGATTAAACATAGAACCATCCTCCCTCTACGAATTGGGCCGTCATAGAAATTTTTCCTGACAAAAAATTAGAATATCTCCTGAAAAGCTCCCTTGTATCAGCATACCACGGCTAGTTCTGCTTCCAGCTTCTTCAGAGATTCTTACCTATCCTATTCTTACTCTTTCTCACTTAGACTACCAAATAAAATTACTACTCAAATAATTCAACGAAACATACAAGTTTTTTTATTCACACAAATCAAAAATTTTTGTTTCCAGCTCAACATTTACAAAATCAAATATAAACATCTTCATGAAATTCTACAATATCAACCATCAACTTCTTTTAATTTAATGAATTTAATTTATTTCAACATTTTTTTATATAGTTCAAGTAGATGGGTCTACCTTTAAACCCTAAATTAAAATTTACTCTGGTCTATGATGAGCTCAGTATAAACCGTGTTACCTTAAATGCAAAAATAAATCGCATCTTTGTTTTCTACAAGCCTAAAGACCCGTTTACTCTTTACGTCAAAATTATACATCATATATTTACATCTTTAAATAATAAACTCAAATTGTCTTTTTCATATACCCTTCAAATTAGCTTTTATGTTCATAAAATATACACCCAATATGTCAAATCACTCTAGCACAAAATAACAGCACAAAATGTTTAAGCAATAACAAAAGGAACAAATTTCGTTACCTGGTGTACGCCTTTTGCACCGTCACCTCTGAACATGTGGTCCAACCAAAACCCCGTCGTTGCATTCCATCGAACTCCCTCTGCTACATTTACATCAAACTCATCTAGACGTTTTCCAAATCTCTGCAGACGTCTTCAATATATCTACCCATATAGTTGTCCAAATTTGTTAGTCAGCTTCCGAATCTTCCATACAATTAGCACCCTTGCTCAGAAAATATTAACTGGGCTCGCTTACTTCAGTAACATCTTTTGTTAGTTATTCGAATGTATTTGCTTACAGTACCGTTTAAATTAAGCACCTACTTGTACTTTTACACTTTTAATTTAAATTAAAACGGGCTGCACTTATCACCGATTTAAAATAATTCACGTAAATGTTACCATGTATGTATGAAGCGGACCAAAAAAGTAAGAGAAGTAAGAGAGCCCCTCTACATCTCCTAGTGTATTTATAAGCGTTGAAACCTCACTCCAGTACTCCGTTTTCATAGAAATTACCTCCACTTTAACTGATTCTAAAAATTTTTCTATAACGATCTTTTCAAAACTAAGAATTTCACGTTCCACACCGCTTTTAGTCCGAACCACTGACTATAATCCTAACGGTTACAAAGTTCCAAGAAATTTCTTTCATTCCACTTACAATCAGCCAATCTCAACCATTTCCCCCGTCTTAGGTCTATCCTCCAACTATGTTATGCTCGTCTAACTCGTATTCGTTGTCTCTTTTAAAATCCCACTACAGCAACATGAAATCAATATTGTGGTTAGCCTCTACAATTTGTCGTGCACTTTATACGCGTGTTGTATCCAACGGTTGTTATATGTCATCCTTATTTACCCTATGCTGAAGGTATCCCGTCTCAACTTACTTTCAAACCACCTGTTGTTTTGCAGATTGCTTTGACCGTTAACTAAAATTTCTAAAGAATTATGTTCTAACGTACATTCTGGTTTCTGGAATTTGTTTATTTGTCTGTCCGTCTTTCTATGAACTGTATGCCAGTTTGAAACTGTGCTTACCCAAATGTTTAACCTGTGGATTTCTTAAGATTTGTTTTTAACTCTCTCGACTTAACTATGCCTCTTTACATATAATTTACACGATAATATATATTGCTACGTGCATTGACGTAACATAACAAAAAAAAACCCCATCAAGAAAAAGAAAGAAAGAAGGAAGGAATGACCGGGCTCAGGCGGCGAGTGGGCGGGGTCTTATACCTATAGCTAACAAAAAAAAGAAACTTGAAATAAAGAAAAAATATATATACACTCACTCATTCACACTCAGAATAAAACATACAACGGAAAAGAAAGAACTTATAATTAAAAACAAAATATATATACAAACAAACAGTACTCCCAAAACCCAACCCCAAAAAAAGTCAATGTACCCAATTTACATATTACATTATTAGAAACCCCTTAAATATTAAAAAAAAATTACCCATGAAAATGGCGAGCTGTAGTTTTTAGGCAACTACCCCTTGACAGTAATTAGAAAAAAGAAAGAACCACACGCAACCCTAAAAACCACAGCTCTAGAATATCGTAAACATACACTTAACCTATTTTTTTTTCAAACAATAGCAACAACAGTTTCATTAATAAGTAGTAAATACCAAAATAGTTCCAGAATTTTTATATATAAAAATCAAATTTAGAAATGCCATATTTTAATAGTAAAACCCCATGCGTTCTGGTTCCGAAGTTAGAATCGCGCATACCAAGAAAACAACAAAAAAAGGACCCACCCTTGCGTCACTCGCATCGCGGTGGAACCAGTCGCTGGTCTGCGTCAACGGACAGGAAAGCTTACGTCCAGGCAGAGCGCATTTGACTTCGCATTCCCGAAAGAAGCTCAAGGGATTAACGTGTCCCCCGCAGGAAGCTAGAATAATTACGAACCATAAATTAATTTATTGCAGCCAAAAAAGTATTGTTTTATATAAACTCCATATACTCACCACGCTAAATAATGCGTGCCGGAAATTCACATAAAAATAACGAACGAAACCAAATAGAACGTCTTTTCTTGTGGCTATTCAAATAGCAAATGAATTGTTACATTTGTTAAAGCACCAAAGTAAGGAAATAAACCAGGAAAACCCTAGTTTTATTAAAATAAATTCGCCGAATTTTTTAACAAGAGAAAACACACCAGCATTTAATTATTAAAATAATTGGAAAGTCGCCTATCTAATTAAGGCGTAAATTCCACGGGACGAAATTCTGAAAAGGATATTTATTTTTCTAATGAAGCACAACGATTTATCAACTGACATAGATAGGATATTTATTATTAATTACCATACAAATTTTAATACACGAAAGGGTTATTTTTAATTAACGGAATTAATTTTTGTGTTGAACGCCAAAGGAATTTAAGATAAAAATTATTGTATATACACTAATTAATTATTTACGAAAATGAACATAACAATATATATATATATATATATATTATATATATATATATATATATATATATATTGGTTATTTGTATGTGGTTTAAACTTAACGTTTATGTATAATATTAATTACTTAAAAATATAATTTTAAACTATTATATTAAATACGTACACTATTACCTGTATTTTTAACACTTAGAGGAGTTATTACTTTGTCAAATTGCATTTGAAAATATTAGAAAAGTACAACTACAGTAGTCCTTAATCATTTTTAGCATATACCAACTGCTCTAATGCAGTAATTCTTCTTTCTTCTTAAGCCAATTTTTATTGTTGCATTATTAATTTTATCTCATTTATTTTTGTTAAATGTGCCAAGCAATTTTATATGCAAGGTTTTTCTCCTATATAGCGTCTTCTTTAATGGGATAGTGTCCTTTTTTCATAGCAACCAATTTATCACTGTTGCTTTTACGTTTGAGACAGGCAACTAAAGTAACCACGGTTTCTGTTGCATCAGTAGTGATACACCAAGCTAGTGGATAGCATTACAGAGATTGTTGTTACATCAATGCTGTGGAGACTACTGATATGGGGTTTGTCACCCAACAATACATCTATACGCTCAAAAACACACAACGAGTATGTGCTCTTCTACTTTTATTTTTCATATCTTTAGTATTCTTATAAGTATTTACCATGTTTTCCATTTCTTCTTTATGCGCTTCGGATCATGGCATATTCTTACACCAACAAGATTTGCAGAAATATTTTGCCAAAATGTTTTTCTCTTTTTGGGGTGATGGATATCATCGTAGCGAGATTCAATACCTGCATTACAGCATAGTGTCATTATTATTCCATACATACTTTGTAACAGAGTTAATAGTTTGATTGTCAGTTTCACGTTCTACCTGTGATTCATCAGTTCGAAGTGACTGCTCGTGCTGACTTTCCAAATCTTTCACGTTCGTTATTTCAAATCCCAACACGTGGTTATTCTCTTAATTATTGGTCTTTTTCATCAGTGAACGCTAGTTAGTTCTGTGGCAGCCATAAGAATATACCATATTCTAAAACAAAGTACCTGAAAAACATAACAATGTTTGAAAAAAAAACTGATAATCTTTCATCCACAACTCTCCATTTTCCTTTACAACCCAACTATTATCTGTGCGTTTTATTATGGCGTAGGACATGTGTCATACATTTTTAAATTAATTTCCTGGAGTAATACAAATTAATATCCAAACTTTTTGTCTTTGTGTAAATACAGATATAACCCCACCTTTTGAATAATCGAGAATAAATTGTTTACTTACTTAGTAAAATATTTAGTATACTTACGATCGGTGAAGGTGGAGGAAAAATTCTGACGCATTTGGACTTCCGTGCCTACAAAAGGAACATGACATTTAACTAAGTACAAGTTAGGTAAGGTACAAAATTTTAAGTAAAGTTACAAAAGAAAAGCACCTATTATTTTTATAGAAATAGTTATAGTTATTGTTCAATATCTACATATCAACAACTAAATCTATACAGAACTTGCTAGATCTGCCGGTAACATTGCATGAAAAGCTGAACAGCATCTGGCGTGCCCTCGAATAAGCATTACCTGTTACCAAAAAGCCGATAATACAGGTTTCGTATAATGTATGGTAAAATGTATGTAAATTGAAATTAGGGACACTTTTAATTATGAGCAATGCAAGTTTCGTTGAATTGCTTTTATGAAAGTTTTTATTATGCGTAATTATTTTATGAACAATGATATTACGTGTAGTTTTTATTATGCGTAATGCAAGATGAGTTATGGAAAATGAAATTATGCGTAATATTTTCATATGTATTGCAACGGCGCCGATAGGGTAATTCAATTATATAGCAAAATCAAGTTATTTCTCACAGACAAGTATTCCAAATTATTACATGCAACCCATAAATTGAATGTTGAAAAATAGTTACGATGTTATAGTTAAAAATGACAGTATGTGGAGAATTTCGATTACCCCTTTAACCTTGAAAAGCTTTACTAATTGTCTAAAATTACGGGGCGCCAAACTGTCACTTCCTAGCACTTCTTTTAATATTTTGGATATCTGGAAAACGGCTATTTCAGACAGGCCTTCTTGTTATCGATTTTCTTAGATCTAACCTTTTTATCTTTTACTCTTTGTAATCACACCTTAAAAACGACCCATTTATCGTTTTATCAAAATCAAATAATTTTTTAAAGTAAAGGTCTTTCCTAAAATACGACTTCATCATTAAGGTGGCTAAATATACTTTAGCAATGCTCACTTTTACATATATTACAACTAATTGCAAATAAAATTCCATCCACATTTAGACGGTAAGTTTCAAAACATATCTTTTCACGTAAAGTAACCTCTAAACCTAAACTTAATCCTACTGGCTAGGTATTATTAACAGAAGTCCAAAAAAAACATTAAATCATAAATAATACTACCATTCCTTTGTTTTAATTTTTCCTCGATTAATCTATGACATTATAAAGTTTATTTGTCTGCATATGCCATTAACAACAATACAGAGAAAACCAGTGCAATACCAACTTTTCACGTAACCATTACATCGTCTATTCAAAATACAGTGTTTACATTTAACTTACGATAATTCCACACATGAGCTTACATGTGAAAATTTCTTACTCTATCAAAATCTTCAGACCTCCTTCGCTAATAATAGTATACTTAAATTAAAACCAAACTATTTCCATCGATAATTGTTAGTTCAACACAATACTTATGTATCGGAATCGGAATATTAATTTCCCACTACATAGATACCAATCATTTCATTTTAAATCCTCAAGCACAGAATTATACATTATAAACAAGTAAAATCTCATACAGTACTGTACTTACGGTTCCAACGTTCCAAATAATTCTCACAACTAATGATGTAGAATGTCTAAGGACACCAATGATGTAACTGATGTGTACTCCTTCGGCAGGCGGCTCCGTGGCGTAGTTGGTATGCATGTGATTACTACGCCCAAGATCCCGAGTTCGAATCCCAGCACAGTCCATTTGAAAAATGTTTGGCGAACATTTTTCACAAAAATTTGCCCTCGTGCGGATGAGAGGTATAATGTAGGTCTCGTGTGTAAATATTGTCACGCACGTTAAATATTCTTATCTTGCTTGTAAAGGCAAGGTTTTAGTAAAATTCAAAATATCCAGGTACAATAGAACTGTCCTCCTGGTCAATGTAATACCTTCAGGTGTATCAATGGAAAATCAAACCAATTCATCACCCTTATCTGGTTAGTCATCCTTGACCGACACGAATATAGGTCATCAATTTACGTCATTGATCTTTCTGGCTTCTACGTATCTAGTAAAGATCAAAATGTTTCGATATCGGTCCTGAGAAGCGTCTACAAAATGTTCACGGTCATTTAGACATAATTCTGTTCTTTTCTTCGTCGGCCACCTTGTTGAGGGGTTAACGATCTACATACGCGTCCGTTATAACTGACGCATGATTTTGCTCTTTTTTGGATCACCCCTGTGACTAATTTCGTTTGGACTTAGTCCTGTTAATCTTCCACTCTTTGAAAAATTTCGAATCTCACACATTATACGTCTAAAGCTTTCTTGAGGTCAAGTTCAATGTTTTCAGTTTGTGTAAACGATTCTTAGTTTCATGACATTTTATGATTTTATTGTTATTGCGGATTCCCGAACACCCATATGAATTGATACAAATATTATTGTGGAGAATACTGTACTGACTTTTATCGGTGATTTTCTGATTGAATATCACTAGTGTAAAATTCCTATTGTTGTAGCTGTTTATATAAAAGTGTACTAGCTGTATTTTAAAGTATTTAGTTGCCCCTATTTAACATTATATGGAAATAATCCCTTTATCAACTGTAAATTACCCAAGCCTCTATAAAATTTTAAGGAATATTTTTTTACTAAAGTTCCTAAACAGCTTAAATCAATAAATGCCTTTTATTGACGAATGTATTGAATTAACTCGCGAGCGTTACAAGCAGGAATCCTAAAAGATAAGTTTCAAAACAGGCACCTGGGTTAAAAGAAAACTACAACTTATCAAAGATGTCTCAGTATTTCCTGCTTGTGTGAGGGGACCTTTAGTATTTAAGAAAACGAAAGGGCTTTTAAAAAATAAGCTATAATAATATTGTCTAAACAAATTTATGGTTTAACAAAAATTAGATATCTTTCACTGCTTCATAACAAGACATTTAAGCCTTTTATCTGGCAACTGCATACTTGCTATAATCATGATAGGAAATGCCCGTCAATATGCGGGTGAATCTAATATGCCTGAAAGGCAGGAATAACAATGGGAAACAAGTAACGAAGAAAATGCGACTTCAGCCATACGATATCAATTTTAATTGAGATGAGCATGGAAAATAGATACTATAACAAATAAAAAGTACGACAAACACGTCCTAATTTTAATAGGAAATAAATTCACAACGTTTAAATTGAATGGATAAAATTAAATAGAAAGATAAATTGGAGGAAGGAACACACTGCTACTAGGCATACCTATCTTCTACTCCAAAAGTAGATCAATTACACAAAAAAGTGAATTAATTGATGCGCACCTTTACAATTCTTGTTCATCAAACACCTACACCTTTCAAGCTAAATTATTGATACTAGTGCCACCTACACGAATTAGTATTAAAAGAAAGAGAATGGTTCCATAAAAGAAAAAGAAACATATACGTATCAGGGACTTTTTTATCACTAAAAATTAAAAATTAAAAGTTAGAAATAACTGAGGTGCAACTAGATTAGGTAACATTTAACAATATCAAGTAGTCGACAAAGGAGACTTTTAGAAGAAATCTTAAGCATATCCACGAAGGTTTCAAAAATGGCAATATGGGTATAGAGTTTATTATAAATGTTGGGGAAACGGTAACTCGTTTGCGTTACACTAGATAGAAACAGAATAGGAAAGCAGAAAATCGTAAACGAACCAAATAAATACAAAGGCGCCCTACATATTATAATTTCACGAAGAGTGTTCATTAAGTATGACAGTTCAACAAATTTTTATTTCCATTGAAACGATTTTTCTTGACTTACAAAAACACCAGCCTGGCACTACTTTATTAACACCATGCTTCAAGTTAGGTGTCTGCAAAACTAAATCTTCCGACGTAACTAGGGTCTATTCCTTGGGTAGAGCTATGAGCAATGGGGGTAAGTCGAAATCTGTGGGGGTCACACTCAAACTAAAACAAACAGGCGCCACCAAGTCCAGACTGATTTATATTAATGGCATAGCAAATTTCTAAGGGCGGACTTGGAGACCCAAAGAAAAAAAGATCGCCTTCGCTGACTTACAAACTTGTCTTAACAGAATAAGACACTGCTCCTGTAAGAAAGAATAATAGTTAAGTTACCTAAAAAATGGGAACACTATTTGCGTCCCTCAAGTATATCTAAAATGCATAGAGAATATTTCTTACATAATGGAATCATAAAATTTAACTCTTACTGTCTTTTGTTTATCAGGTCTGATCAAACTAGATCAGAATAAAAAATTTAAATGTAGATAATTAATTTACTAGAAAGAATTTTCTTTGTTTCAGTAAATAAAATTTCATTGTAATTAAATAAAATAAATATTTGATATTCTTGCAAAATTGTTGTAAGGTTATCAATTGATCCTTACTCAAATATATTACAGTTCAGTGTAACTAACAATATTAAGGTTTTTATAACCCAACCAGATCTGTGTAGGTCACTTACAAATGAATATACGAAATTTTCTCATTAATTTAACAAAATTAATATTAGTTTGAAGTCAAAAGAATCACCAAGATATTCTCTAATTTTATCAAAAGTGGCAGTACTGTAATGCTAAACATCTGTTAGCCATTGTGCAATTGTTGACGGCATTGTTCAAACAAACAGGTGACGTAATAGCAGCTGTTAATTTACGTTGTAGCCACGTGTAGTCACATATTTACGGAACTAAGTGAAATCAAACCCGATACTGGGGAAAACCAGCTAATCACAGGTAAACTGAATAACAATTTTGTACATCCAACAAACAAAATGAAATAATGTACTTTCAGAAGGAAGTACTGAGGAAATTCTTAATTCTATTACGAACCCAATATCGGCTGTCGTCCTTGGTTGCAATGGAAACAACTTCGCAGTGCGAGGCCTGAAGCTAAATATGCTTGTTTTCCATGCTTTAATACAGATGTAGGAGCGAAGCGGATTTCTCACATTGGTTCACGGCAGCATTACTTCATAGCGTACTCCTCCGTTGTCTAATTCTATTTACAAATATAATCTTTCATTGCGTAGTCCATAAGTTAAGGTTTCTAATTTGTTACTTCAAAGTGGTCGTGCGGTTTCTAATTTATCGTTGCAATTTCTGACGTATTGTTGCGCTAAATAAATTTTTAAATTAGCTAATGTGATAACGAATATGCAAGATGTGGATTAAGTACTAACCGTTACTCAGGAAGTGTTTCACCAAAATAAGGCGACCCGGAGGTCACTCGCCATTCTTTTGAATGCATCTTCACGCTGCCTTTAACTATCGACGAGTGCGCTCGCTGCGTTCTTGCATGGTGGGAGGATCATAAGTGGGGTTCTCGAACCTCTCACGCGCGCGCCAGTGGCTGTGGAATTGCACCGAACTCCGAAACAAATAGACTACTAATCCTAGATATAGTAATACTATAAAATTTGATTGTTACTCGAATCTTTATTTTAGTTAATAAAGGTATTTCAACATTCATTGTACGTTTAATGAATAGGCTCTTTTACTGCTAAAATAAAATTGTTACACTACCCTTTCCTAAAAGAAAAAATTTTTTTTTAGAAAACTTCAAATATAACAAATACAAAAAAATTTTTATAACAATACTAGCCTTTCCTACCTTCCTAACTAACTATGCAATTTTATAAATTTATTTAAATGGGGGACAAATATTTACAAATGAGTGTGTTGGTAACTACGTGTACCTGACGTCCATCGGGAGACAAAATCGGGGAGTCACAATCGGTAATAATCAAAATTGGGAGGGGTCAAATTAGAAAGTCAAACACTCCACGGGACAAAAAATTCAAATTTACAATATTTCCTGACTTGAGATTCATACTTCTAACAAGGCTAATATTTCTTACCTATAACCAAACACTTACAATTTACTTCTAATTTCAAAAAACTTCACTTCCAGGAGCTCATTTAGCTCTATCTACAAAAAGGAATGCTTCCTCATCAAGACAGCATAACTATTCAAAACATCATCACTACAAGGTGATAATCAAAAGTAAGACCCTACTAATAGGTCTATATTTAAACACCATCATCACAAGGTGATAATCAAAACAAAAGTGACCTAACCATAAGGTTACTTATCAAATGCAAATACAAAATATTATCACTTTATTACAAAGAGATAATCAAAACAAAGGTAACCTAACCATAAGGTTACTTATCTAATCAAATACAAAATATCATCGCTTCATCGTAAAGAGATGATCAAAACAAAGGTAACCTAACCATAAGGTTACTTATCAAATTCAAATACAAAACTGAGCCAGTCAGGGCTGTACTATCCTACACCCTACTGAATATCCTATCACTGAGTTCCAACAAACAACTGATCTCATTAGTGATGGACCAAATGGTGAGACTCACCAAGCCAACTTTGACCTTATCAAATCAAAGAACTTCGAACGGTCAAAAGGAACAAGGAAAGAATAATCTAATATTCTCTCTACCTCGATATGTAGAAATCAGGACCAACAATTAAATAGCCCACCTACTTCTACATTGTAAGGATATCTGTCAAAGACATCCTCCAAACACATCTCTGAGCAACGCGCGAGCAAAATGTCCAGCGTGCACACCAAGGCACACTTCAAACCTACAAAATTTACAAAATCTCAAACCACTTACTTCAGTTCTCAAATAAAATACTCAAAATTAGTGAAACGACACTAAATCAAAAATCGGAACAAAACAAAACAAACCACTACGTCATTACTTAATATCAAAGAGATGATCGGACCGGAATTAATCGTCAGGATCATCATTTTCCTTTGGATACGACGCTTCAACTGGTTTCAAGTCCTTTACGTGCCATTTCCCTGCTCTTGTCCCATCTTCGTTCTCTAACTCATATACTAAATTGGAATGTTTTTCCGAACTCTACTCATAACGAACTTAGGGGCTAACTTAGCGGAAAATTTATCACTAGCACTCGAGAGGACCTTATTAGCTCTCCAAACACTTTCTCCGACTCGGAATGAAATGTCTCTTCTTCTAAGATTGTAGCGTTTACTCGAACGTTGATAAGCTACATGCAAATTTTCACGGACATTTCCAAAAATATCAAACAAAGGTTGACGATCCAAAACATAAGAAGGTCTACTACTGGAGACGACATCAACATCTTCACCGGTATAAAATTATCATTATAAGCTTTTCCACTTAAAGGTACCTGACGACCAAAAACTAAAAATTTGGCGAATAGTTGGTGGACTCATGTTTTGCTGAGTTGATTGCGTATTGGATCTTTGATATCTCCATATCCCACGTATCATGTTCTTCTACGTATGAACGGATTGCTGTACCAACTGTCTTATTGATTCTTTCCACAAAATTGCATTGAGGAGCATAAACAGCATTATACCAAATCTTTTGAATTTCGTACCTTGCACACAAAGCTTTAAAAATACGTCCAATTAATTGTGGACCATTATCACAAATAACAAACTGTGGTACTCCATAGACAAGAAATACTTTTTCCTCCAAAATTTCTCGATCAAATGTGCCGTGGCACTACGTAAAGGTTGCAAAATCGAATACTTCGAGAACCAATCACCAACAACTAAGAGCCATTTATGTCCGCGTTTGGAACGAGGAAACGGACCCATCAAATCTAATGCAATGGTTTGGAATGGTAGTCCAACCTCTTTCTCCTTTCCCATCATCCCAAGGGGACCTTTATTGGGTGGTTTTGAGCACCGCAAATCAAACATTTCCTACAAAATTTACGTACGCCAAAGATCATCTTTGGCCAATAATATAATTCTTGAACACGAGACAAAGTTTTAAGGAACCAAAATGTCCTGCTGAAGGGGGTCATGACATGATTTAATGACATCTAAACGCTGAGACTTTGGCACTAAGTGTTTCCACTCTACAACATTCGCCGAATGCGGTAATAGGAAGGTATAAACTTATAAATAAACCCATCTTCCACTTTCCATTGGGGTAGCTTTTGGGTGACAACAAAATTTTCTTTCTCAAAGATTCATACCACAAGTCTACTGTATCAAGTTTAATCTCTACTAAATTAACTTCTGGATTTTCTAAAGGAACACCACGACTAAGACAATCTGGAACTTTATTGAACTTTCCTTTTCTATGCACCAAATCAAATGAGTGTTGCCTTAATCGAACTGGCCATCTGGAGAGTTTTCCAGTTGGATTCTGAAGATTACTCAACCAAAGTAACGAAAAATGATCGGTGACAACTGTGAAGCGAACTCCTTCTACCCACGGACGAAATTTCTCAATTGCAAAAATAACTGCTAAACACTCTCTTTCAGTGGTGGAATAATTGCGCTCAGTACGGCTCAGGGTTTTGCTTGCGTACGAAATTACACGCTCTTCTCCGTTTACATTCTGAATCAACACAGCTCCTAACCCAGTGTTGCTTGCGTCACACTCACAATAAAGGGTGCCGAGTAGTCTGGCTGCGAAAGAAGAGGTGCAGAAACTAATGCTTGCTTGATCAGCACAAATGAATTTTCTGCTTCCGCACTCCAGTTCACAGTTTGACCTTTTTTCTTACTTTTAATGAGGTCATTAATAGGCGAAACTAAAGACGAAAAATTCTTTATAAAGCGCCGGTACCAGCTGCACATTCCTATAAACCTTTTAATCTCCGTTGTGGTTTTCGGACGGGGAAAGTTAACCATCGCCGACGCCTTATCGGGATCTGTACGAAGTGAGTTAGAACCTACTATATAACCCAAAAATTTAAGTGTCTTTTAAAAATTCACATTTACTTATATTTATAGTAAGGTTAGCTTCCTTTAACGTTGCTTAACCTCTACCAATAACTTTAGATGTTCTTCAAAAGATGACGAACATAAAATTATGTCGTCCAAATAACAAAATACATGGGGTTCAAAACGTGGACCAAAAATTACATCTACTAAACGTTGTTGCGTCTGCGCAGCATTCTTCAACCCAAATGGCATGCATGTAAATCTAAATTGTCCTCGTGAAATAACACTGAAGGCAGTCTTATCCTTAGACGACTCACTAAGAGGATTTGCCAAAACGATTTTCTCAAATCCAGTGACGAAATGTAGTTCGCACCTCTCAACATATTGAGAATTCTATCTACGTTCGCAAGGGGGTACGAATCATGAACAGTTAAGTCGTTCAGGGTTCTACCATCAAAACAGAAGCGATATTCTCCATCTGCCTTCTTAACCAACAAAACTGGAGAGGACCACGGACTAGTACACGGTTCTATAACTTTAAGTCTAAGCATGTCGTCCAATTCCTCATTCAATATCTTACCCATATATGGTGACATGACATATGGTTTCTTGTGGAAGGGTTTGGCATTGCCTGTGTCTATGTCCAATTCGATTAGGTGAGTTCGTCCTAATCTATCTTCGCTGCTAATCTCACTAAATGAATTTATTAACTCTTGTGCCTGCGCACATTGAGCATCTGAAAGGTCATGTAAACCACATAAAGAATCTTCAGTGTTCAAAGGGATGGAAAACGAACCTATATACCCTATGTCGTTCCCAGCATTACTTTGGATAAACCAATTATTACTTCTAAAGTCAGCAACTACACCAAATAATTTTGCAAAGTCACTACCGAAAATAAATGTATGCGGTAGGGATGGAACCACTAATGCATTAAGGATGCGGCAATCATTACCTATACAAATTGGCAAATCTACTGAGCCTACAACAGACTTTATTGAACCATCAGCTGTAGTGATACCCGTTTTTGCTGAACTAAAAATTCTCAAGTCTAATTCTCTTACAATTGAAAGGGCTAAGGATCCTACCACTGAGGTAGTGCATCCCGAATCTAGAAGACCGGTAATGTCTCTATCCATTAATTTCACCATAATATAAGGTCGATTATCACACTGCTTCTCAATAAACAGAGTATTATTTTTAGGCTTCGGAGAGTCCTGACAAAAATTTTTAACAACTGTAAGCCATCTCGACCACTCGTCTTTACAAAAATATTTTTCTTGTTTACAAATCATAACCGTTGCCTTATGACGCGTAACAGGATACCGACCACTATGTACCTGCCGCCTTACTGGTTTTTTGAACATTGTGGACATGACGTTGCCTTAACGCCTTTTCGACCACATCCAAAACAAAAAATTTTTTTAGCTGCTCTACAATCTCTAAACCAATGTCCACTACGGGAGCAATTCCAACAAACAAAGTGATTCCTTTTATCGGGACTAGAGGAATTACAAACTGAGGACTCCAAAGAGCTCTTATCCGCTACTGTTACGTGAGGATTAACTAATTTATTCTGAAATACTCTACTCTTAACAAGCACAAATTTTTTCATTCAACCCAGGTGTTTGTTCTCAAATGGATGCTTAGAGGGGTTGCAATTCTTGTTAGGTTTACTAGAAGATGCTGAAACCAAATTTAGTTTCATCAAAGAAGCCTCTTCTAACCTTTTACACAAATTTACTAAGGTAGACAAATCTTGAATGTCCGACAATGCAAGTGCTGAAATATATTCAGGAACCAAATTTCTTCTTATCATCTTAACTTTAGTAACTTCAGCTGGCTCGTTGGTCAGTCTACTAAAGAGGGTTTGCATATGTGCGACAAATAAAATAATCTTTTCGTCTTTACCTTGACAACGATTTCTGATCTTTTCCCAAATGTCATCATCTGAAGAACCAGGTAGGAAATCTTCCCTTAAACGTTCTAACAAGGAGTTCCAGTCCCTCAAAGAATTTTCACTGTTCTAAACCAAACTAAAGCGTCACCCACAAAAGTTCACATGCTGATCCAAATAAATCAGCTTCGGATACCTTACGTGATTGTGCTAAATCACTAACTCTATCAAAAATGAATGTAGTTGTTTGGGGTCACCTGAGAATTTTACAGGCCATGAACCTATAGGTACTGAAGGCGTTATATACGAAGTCGAATGAATAGGTGCACTAGCAACTGAAGGAGATACTACAACGGACCGATCCAAATGGGTGGACTCTGTACTTTTATTGATTTTATCGTATAAGTCAGCTTCAAGGGTTAATATCGTTGCTACTGTCTCATTTCTAAACTTAATTGCTTCATCGGGATTTATTGAAGGAATTTTCATGCGCTTAACTCGCCCCGAAAGGTGGTTTAACCTTGAACAAGCTCTTCTAAAAATTGAGTCTGATGAGTCGCCTTCAAATTCGGACACAACATTACGAACTGACTCGACTGAAACTGAAATTTCTTTACTTTCCGTTGCAAAATCTACTTCATAACACGAAAGATCAATCAGACAACCAGGCTTATCTATTTCTTTAGCTAACAATCTACCTAAAATTTTCCGTTTCTCCAACACTGGCCTCTCACTCAACACTCCTCTAATTCTTAGTTCATACTCCAATTCTTCTTTAAGTAGACAAACAATTTGGAATTTTTCCGACATGATTACTACAGCTTAATGGAATCAAACCGATAAATCTAACTGATCCGAATCTTATAAAAGTTATCAAAACAAATTCGTACTGCTAAAGGTAAAATCAAAAAAATGTTTTTGGTAAAATTATTTTTGCCAAAACAATATCAAAAAATTTAAGGGTCAAAACAGAATTAAAGTCAAAAGTAAATTTGACCAAGTTAATTACTTGACTGTATTGGGATTAACGTTACACCAATCTTTATCAAAAGCAAACAAACAAATCTAAATGTCAAATAAACTTTAAGCAAACAAATTTCGGAGCAAAATAATTTTTGGACAAATGGACTTCAAAGCAAAATAATTTTTGAGCTAACAAATTTCAAAGCAAATTAAATTTTTGAATAAACAAATTTCGAAGCAAAAATAAATTTTGAACAGACTATTTCAAAGTAAAATTATTTTTGAACAAACAAGTTTCAGAGTATAAAATAATTTTTGAACGAACGAATCTCGAAGTAAAATTAATTTTGAACAAACAAATTTCGAGGTAAATTAAATTATGAACGAACGAATTTCGACGAATCACTCGTTGAATAAACAAATTTCGACGCCTCACACGTTGAACAAACAAATTTCGACGCCCCAAGCGTTGGGCGCAAGTGCTACATATTTTTTTTTGCTAGGGCTGACACTACTACTACTAGTGGCTTCAACTCGCCACACGCATGGGCGCTAGTGAAACCTTATTTTTCTTGACTTACAAAAACACCAGCCTGGCACTACTTTATTAACACCATGCTTCAAGTTAGGTGTCTGCAAAACTAAATCTTCCGACGTAACTAGGGTCTATTCCTTGGGTAGAGCTATGAGCAATGGGGGGGTAAGTCGAAATCTGGGGGGTCACACTCAAACTAAAACAAACAGGCGCCACCAAGTCCAGACTGATTTATATTAATGGCATAGCAAATTTCTAAGGGCGGATTTGGAGACCCAAAGAAAAAAGATCGCCTTCGCTGACTTACAAACTTGTCTTAACAGAATAAGACACTGTTCCTGTAAGAAAGAATAATAATTAAGTACACATAAAAATGGGAACACTATTTGCGTCCCTCAAGTATATCTAAAATGCATAGAGAATATTTCTTACATAATGGAATCATAAAATTTAACTCTTACTGTCTTTTGTTTATCAGGTCTGATCAAACTAGATCAGAATAAAAAATTTAAATGTAGATAATTAATTTACTAGAAAGAATTTTCTTTGTTTCAGTAAATAAAATTTCATTGTAATTAAATAAAATAAATATTTGATATTCTTGCAAAATTGTTGTAAGGTTTATCAACTTGATCCTTACTCAAATATATTACAGTTCAGTGTAACTAACAATATTAAGGTTTTTATAACCCAACCAGATCTGTGTAGGTCACTTACAAATGAATATACGAAATTTTCTCATTAATTTAACAAAATTAAATATTAGTTTGAAGTCAAAAGAATCACCAAGATATTCTCTAATTTTATCAAAAGTGGCAGTACTGTAATGCTAAACATCTGTTAGCCATTGTGCAATTGTTGACGGCATTGTTCAAACAAACAGGTGACGTAATAGCAGCTGTTAATTTACGTTGTAGCCACGTGTAGTCACATATTTACGGAACTAAGTGAAATCAAACCCGATACTGGGAAAACCAGTCTAATCACAGGTAAACTGAATAACAATTTTGTACATCCAACAAACAAAATGAAATAATGTACTTTCAGAAGGAAGTACTGAGGAAATTCTTAATTCTATTACGAACCCAATATCGGCTGTCGTCCTTGGTTGCAATGGAAACAACTTCGCAGTGCGAGGCCTGAAGCTAAATATGCTTGTTTTCCATGCTTTAATACAGATGTAGGAGCGAAGCGGATTTCTCACATTGGTTCACGGCAGCATTACTTCATAGCGTACTCCTCCGTTGTCTAATTCTATTTACAAATATAATCTTTCATTGCGTAGTCCATAAGTTAAGGTTTCTAATTTGTTACTTCAAAGTGGTCGTGCGGTTTCTAATTTATCGTTGCAATTTCTGACGTATTGTTGCGCTAAATAAATTTTTAAATTAGCTAATGTGATAACGAATATGCAAGATGTGGATTAAGTACTAACCGTTACTCAGGAAGTGTTTCACCAAAATAAGGCGACCCGGAGGTCACTCGCCATTCTTTTTGAATGCATCTTCACGCTGCCTTTAACTATCGACGAGTGCGCTCGCTGCGTTCTTGCATGGTGGGAGGATCATAAGTGGGGTTCTCGAACCTCTCACGCGCGCGCCAGTGGCTGTGGAATTGCACCGAACTCCGAAACAAATAGACTACTAATCCTAGATATAGTAATACTATAAAAATTTGAAGGTTACTCGAATCTTTATTTTAGTTAATAAAGGTATTTCAACATTCATTGTACGTTTAATGAATAGGCTCTTTTACTGCTAAAATAAAATTGTTACACCATTAAGGGAATTCAGGCAATAAATTAAAACCACAAAGCTATAATTATATTTTTTGTGCCACACATAGTTGAATGTAGCTCATGGTAATAAATTTTTTCAAAACTGCAAAAAGAAAAGAGATTTCAATATTACGGGTTACAAAGTCGTATACAAAGATGTAAACACGTTTAATTATCCCAACTAGTCGTGTAAATAAAATAATTATAATAGAAAATTTTCATAGCGTAGTTATATCATTTTAAAAAAACTGTTAGAGTAATTAAAAAGTAAATGACAGCGAAATTATGAACAAGCATGTTCTCTACTATAATTATCTGAAATATAAAAGGCCTTTACAAATTTGAATAAAATTAAACAAAATTAACGTTACATGGAACCATGTGTAGTTGTAATAAAACGTAACTACAGGACGAGAAAGTAATATTATTACAATGTACTTAAACACATACGTTTATTTAGTAAAAATCAAAAATATTAGCTTACGAATGATTTCAATAAACAAGCCTAACAAATACAATGTAAAATGTTTTCAATGTATCCATTTAGACTGCCGAGGACATGAAATAGCAGTAGACACGTGACGTTAACATGATTAAACCATATGAAATAAGGCATTCTTCATGTGATTCCACAAAGCTCAATATTAAGACTGTAATACAATAACGTGCGTTAAAGAGTGGAAAAAAGACATGGAGCTAGACTGCGGGCAAGGATAGTAAATTAATTACCTCCGAGCAGGTAACGAGTAACATGTGAAATTAATTAAGGGAAATCGAAAACTGCAACTGGCTAGGGATTCGCAACCGGAAATTCAATGTGATTAATATCCGAGGATAATTAACACGGATCCACTAACTAAATTCGACAGTTTGGCTCCAAACCAACTTGGGAGGGAATCACGTAATTCTTTTGCTATGTGAACTGAAGCCACGTGAAATGGAAATAGTTATGAAAACTGGCATTTACCCGTGAGTTAATAGCTATTTACAAATTACTGTTATTGCTTGTTGATGGCATTTGTGCATCACAATTGTTTAATTAAAAAGATTAAATTATGAAAAGTCTACCATAAGTGTAATGTATAATGTAACTTTTATTAGATATATAAAACTTCGATGTGGTAATTTCAGTTGAAAAATTGAAGACGTGCTTTAAATTACTAGAATATGATCATTAAGTTATGACTAATAGGAAAAGGAATTGATTTCTGTAATTTCACAATTCTGTGTGTGTACCTACAGGAATATTCTTATGATGCATGTGCCCAAATAGATGTTGGTAACGCAGTGACCTGACAATGGTTGTTTTCATTGTTTAGAAAAAGAGTTTGATGGTATAATGAACTCCATTCCATCAGGAGGTTGATATGGTTAGGATCCTAAGAAATATTTGTAGTTCAGAGGATTTTCACTGAACTAGATGTTGTTTCTATAGCGACCCACTACCGCGCCACTGTAGCTGTAGGTCAAGCCAAAAAAAAGGACATTAACTAAAGGGCTTGGTTTAGAAGTAAGAAGTGGAAAAGGGATAAGTCAAATGAGTTTTTTACCAGAAAATAATTAATTTCTATCTAGTGCTATGTTTAAAAATTATTGACGGAATCAGTACTGCAAAGAATTCCCCATGATGTTAAAAATTTTCACAAAGATTACGTTATAGCGAAAGGTGTGTTGAATTGAATGTATTAAAAATTATCCATGTGTATATATATAAATAGTACCTATAAGTAGGGGTGGGCGATACGAGATTTTGCGTATCGAATAACGATACATATTTTATACCGATATGTATCGATATATCGAATATCGATATATATCGATGCGTATCATGCGTATCGATACATATCGATGCTTATCGATTCATATCGATGCTTATCGATTCGTATCGATGCGCATCGATACGTATCGATGCGTATCGATTCGTATCAATGCATATCGATATTTATAGATACGTGTCGATACGTAGCGGTACGTATAGATATATATAGCGATTCGTATCGGAACGTTTAGATGTGTAGATTAAGTATACATATCGAGACGTAGCGATACCTATCGGTACAAATCCAGACGCATCTATAAATTTTTCTACTCTTTCTTTGGGAATAAAATCACAAAATCGTTTTAAAATAATGTATTTACTGACAATTCGATCTTTCACTTAAGATTGTTTGTTATCAAAATAATTAAAGTTTCAAGTTTAATATTTGTGACATAAGTTATATATATATATATATATATATATATATATATATATATATATATATTGCTGTGAAACCTCCACTATCCGGGTACTCCGCTTTTCGAATCGAGTCCCACAGATTGGGCGTCAAGAATGCTGTGAAACCTCTTGAATTACCTGGTCTGTTGATTTTCTTCTGTTAATCGCCTCGGCTGCTCCTCTAGATAGCTTTCATCCTCATACATAAAAAAAACAAACACATTCCTACCACAAACATCAATGTTAACTCTATTTACATCAATATTCAGAATACATTAAATTTTCAAATTAAATTTTAGCATAAAATTCAGTTTAAAAAAAAAAAAAAAGATTAATTTTATTATCATTTTAATGTGCATCCAGAATTAAAGTCCTTGTTGGATGCCGACTAATTAATATAACAATATATGCAGAGTAAAAAGGGAGCATCTACCACCCCTTTACGTTAATTAACCAGGTTCGTCTAATTGAGCTCAAAGACATACCTAAAATTTCATCATAATCCAGAACATCAATACTAAATACCCCTTTCTACTTAAACAAGCAAATTTCATCTTAACATTAAAATTTTATGGTTAGTACAATTTCACTAATGTCCATTTAAAGTAAATCAATTATAAAGTAATTCAACACACACAAAAATGTCAAACAAAATAGTATAATTTACCTGAAGGCCACTGTCCTCGTAGCTTCAATGTACATCGTTCCTTTAGTTAATCACACCATTCCAACAGGATTATATTTACGGCTTCTAATTCTCAGCGCTTTTAAAATTTTCTCCATCACCATTTATTTAAAGTTGTTTCTGGGCTTTTCCGGAACTCATCTGTGTATATCTGACCCCCGTTTCGTGGATCCAGACCCGTATTTGAACCATTTAATTATTAACACCCCCGAAAAATAGCAAAGAAATTCATGCGTCTTTCACCAATATACGCCAAAACTGCCTACTTTTGTGTATACATTTGTCGTTGCAAATTTTGCCAACTGGTACAGGGATACTAACTTTTATTACCTTGTATCTAAGTGCACTGAAGTACATTCATGTTAGCACGTAAATAACAAACTATTTTGAATCACTAAAATATACGAGCAAACTTTAAATTATTTTATCAAACTAAAATGCACTGTTTAACATCTTCAATCAAGTCGCGAATGTAAGAGCTTTTAACGCATCGAATAGTCAAAGTCTAAGAGACAGAAATTCATATTACCACCGGTATATATAGCAAAAGCCTGTCTGTCGGTCTGTTCCCCAAAACGGGTAATTCTAAAGAATTTCGCATGCTAGGTTCCCAGTCCGTCGCTCGCGCGTCGGTTTTACGAATTTTTCAACTTCGCCCCATTTAAATCTCAGAAATTTCACGCACTCAAACAATTGTCCTGATGTTAAAATTACTAATTAATTTTGTACAGAAATTTGTTGTTTCTACCTCTGATATTTGCAATCCTATTTTATACCAATTGTGACCCTCGTGACTAGTTGGTTTAAATACCACGCCTTTACTATATGTAGTCTTTGCTTGACGCATTTTAACTCTTTCCTTTCTAACCTGTTCGTATTGGTGCAAATTGATATTCTTTATTATCAAGATTATATTTTAGTCTCATGTGACTATCTGGGTTAAATAAACCCGTTGAATTTCGTGAATATTAAGCCCCGTTTTCCAAGATTCTTTGAAACACATTTGTTATCTACACAATTTTCGCCGTACGTGATATTTAAACTACGCAGGTGTTCAAAATAATATTAATTCTCAGATGCTTTTAAATAAACCCTGTTTTGTATTTCGTGCTAAAGCATCTGTACACGTTTCAATATCCTTAGAATCGACATGTTTATTTCATAAAGTCAATATTAAACTGAAATTGTCTTCTTAAAATACGCAGGTGTAGTTCATAACATCCGTACTTCTAAATAACATTTAGATTTGCTTTTTATTGGGTTTTACAAGTTTCTATAGATATTATCTGTTACTAACGATTCAATTAACTTCAATTAAAATTGACTTCTATCCTTTCATTTTAGCGAATACAAGTTAAAATAATTATAATCTGGATTTGTCTACTACTTGTTACTTAAAATAGGGTTAATTAATATAAATTTTGCACGTAATTTCCATTTGTTTAAATAAACATTACCCAGAGCTTTTTAAACTGTTTCTTTTGATATAAAGCGCCTTGTACATGGTTTAAATCTCTTATTTTTATGAAACGATAATTTATTTATGCTTCAAGGTTTTAATAAAGCGTATTATTTAATAAAATTTTATACACGGTGATTAAAATAATTAAAATAATTTTCTAATCACCGTGTATAATAAATTTATTAGATAATACGCTTTATTAAAACCTTGAAGCATAAAATAAACTCGGTCGTTTCAGTAAAATAAGAAATTTAAATTATTTATAAGACGCTTTATATCAAAAGAACAGTATTGAAAAGCTCTGCGTGTAATTATTCCTAAACAAAGAGAAATTACGTGCAAAATTTATCTTAATTAACTTTTAGTAACCGGAAAAAGTGTACCTAATTAATATTAAGTTATTCGCTAAAATGAAAGGATGAATCAATTTAATTGAGTTAATTAAACCGTTAGTAACATAATCCTTAAACTTGTGAAAATCAAGATTAAAATACCACGGAATAAGCTCTGAGAATTAATATTATTTTGAACATCTGCGTAGTTTAAATTCACATTCGGCGTAAAGTTTGCAGATAATTAATGTTTCAAAGAATCTTGGGAAAACGTCCATGTTACGAGAATTGCTAAAGCTGGTTATTTCACACTCCATGTGGACTAAAATAATCGATAATAAAGAATATCAATTTGCACCAATACGAACAGGTTAGAGAAGGAAAGAGAAAATGCGTCAAGCAAAGACACATATTGTAAAGGCGGGATTTAAGCAACGTCATGGGGTTGCGATTGGTTAAAAATAGGATGCATATATGAGAGGTAGAAACAACAATTTCTGTACAAAATTAATTAGTTTTTCTCGGACATGCTTGCGTGCCGTGTGGAAATTTTCTGAGATTTAAATGGGGCGAGTGAAAATTCGTAAAAACGACGTGCGAGCGACAGACTGGGAACATAGAATGAGAAATTCTTTAGAATTACCCGTTTTGGGGAACAGACCGACAGACAGGCTTTTGCTATATATACCGAGATGAATATAAACAAGCCCTCTTAGACTTTTGACGATTCGATGCGTTAAAAGCTCGTACATCCGCGACTTGATTGAAGATGTTAAACCGTGCATTTTAGTTTGATTAAATAATTTAAAGTTTGCTCGTATATTTTAGTGATTCAAAATAGTTGTTATTTACGTGCTAACATGAATGTACTTCAGTGCACTTAGATACAAGGTAATAAAATTTAGTTTCACTGTACCAATTAGCAAAATTTACAACGACGAATGTATACACAAAAGTAGGCAGTTTTGGCGTATATTGGTGACAGACGCATGAATTTCTTTGCTATTTTTCGGGGGTGTTAATAATTAAATGGTTCAAATACGTGTCTGGATCCATGAAACAAGGGTCAGATAAACACAGATGAGTTCCGGAAAGGCCCAGAAACGACTTTGAATGGATGGTGATGGAGAAAATTTTAAAAGCGTAGAGAATCAGAAGCCGTAAATATAATCCTGTTGAATGGTGTGATTAACTAAAGAAACGATACTTTGAAGCTACGAGGACAGTAACCTTCAGGTAAATTATACTATTTTGTTTGACATTTTTGTGTGTATTGAATGACTTTATAATTGATTTACTTTAAATGGACATTAGTGAAATTGTACTAACCATAAAAGTTTAATTTTAAGATGAAATTTGCTTGTTTAAGTAAAAAGGGGTATTTTGTTTTGATGTTCGGGAATATGATGAAAATTTGGGTATGTCTTTGAGCTCAATTAGACGAACCTGGTTAATTAACGTAAAGGGGTGGTAGATGCTCCCTTTATACTCAGACTCCGGTCTGCTTATATTGTTATATTAATTACTAGGCATCCAACAAGGACTTTAATTCGGTATGCACATTAAAATGATAATAAAATTAATCTTGAAATTTTTTTGAAAACTGAATTTTATGCTGAAATTTAATTTGAAAATTTAATGTATTCTGAATATTGATGTAAATAGAGTTAACGTTGATGTTTGTGGTAGGAATGTGTTGTTTAATTTTATGAATGAAGAGGTTTATAAAATTAGGTGAGCAGCCGAGGCGAAAACAGGATCACAGCAGTTTATGACGTCAAATCGGTGGGACTAGAATTTTTTTGTTGAAAGGACCCAGTTCCCGCATTCAAAGGAGAATATCACAGCAGTTTATGGCGACCACAACGTGAGGGCTCGAGTTCCAAATAAAATTTTGTGATTTTATTCCATGAAACTGGCGATCTGAGAGAGAGAGTTTCTGTGTGTGTATAAATTTAAGAGTATTTTAGAGTGTGTGAGTGATTAGAACGTATGCAGAGAAAAGAGTGGTTAAGGAGTCAAGGAGTGGAAATTGGAAGTGACGATAGTGCATTGTGTGAGAAAATTTCGAAAATGGAAGAAGCTGGAGGCAGTAGAGATCAGTCGAGGACGGAATCAGGGGATCAAGGAAACGAGATTATGATGAGAATGCTAGAGGAAATGAGATCAGTAGGGAAGAAGCTAATAGGAAGTTTGAGGAGATTAGAGAAATGAGTGCTGAATCGAATAGAGCGAGAGAGGACTCAAATCGAAAATTTGAGCAAATGAGTGAAGAATCGAACAGGAAGTTAGAAGAGATTAGTCAGAAAATAGATAAGACGAATCAAGAAGTTGTAGAATTTAAAATAGTCTTACCGTAAAGATGGGGAAGTTGAAAATAGGGTTGAAAAAATGAGCGTGATATTACAGGTCTTCGACAGGAAATGGGACATTTAAAGTCCGAAGTACGCATGTTCTGTGAAGAAGAGATTAATGTAAAATGACTGAAGTGACGGACTCATGTAGGGATCAGTTAGGCAGGGTAGAACGCGAAGTTAGTAGTATTAAATACAACATGTCAAATTTAACGGGGATGGTCCCAGATTTTCTACAGGTGGAGTATCATTGGACCAACACATGAAGTTTTATGGCGATAACAGGGTAAATCCACAAATTTTTATTAATAGTGTAAGAAATCTAGTGGGAAATTTATTTGACGAACAGACTAAACTGAATACGATAAAGGCTTTATTAAAGGACAACGCGGAAGCATGGTACAATTTAGTAGGACAGGACATAGACACGTATCAGGACTTTGAAAACAAATTTTACAACATTACTGGAGTGATCACAAACAGGATCAGATTAGGGACGACTTGATTACAGAAAAATTTAAGGGAGAGTTTGCAGGTTCTAGGGAGCAATATGCCATCCGCAAATACAGTGTGGCCAAACAACTGAATCCACCATTGACGGACAGACAGATTATCAAGTACCTATCACGACATTTTGAACTGAAATTAGACAACACGTGGCCTTACAAAACATCACAGAACGGGAGACATTTTAGAGTATTTGCAGAGATATGACGATGTATGTGTAGGACGGACAAGAGAGATACGAGAACGAAACGTTAACACAGTTAGGTTTGACAACAGGACACCGAATTATCCAAGACGGCCTGACTACAACAGAAATTTTCGACCGAATTGGGAACGACGAGGACAGGAATACAGAAGTAATAGTGCGACTAGGGGACCGACGCCAAGACCTAGTTACACGAGACAGAACAGTTTACCGGAAGTAAACAGGACTGTGACCAGCACGCCGAATAGAGACAGGGACACGGATATTAACACGAGGAGGACGTACGCACAGGTTGTAGAAGGACAACCAGGACCAAGCACGGAAAACAGGATGAGACAGGATTTTTAGAACGTGACAGACCACTAGATTTCTGTGTAAATGTATACGAACATCCACGTGAATTTTTCAAAATTGAGGAGGAAGTAGAGCCAGAAACTGAGGAAAATTATGTTTGCCAATTATTAATTTAGAAATTTTTGAGAATAATGTAGAAGTATTACTTGATACAGGGGCAGAGGCGAGTTTAATATCGGAGGAATTCGTCAGCAAAATTAGGGATAAGGTTTGTGATAGAATTATGCCTATAAAGCGTAGCCATTTAGTAGCTCCAAATAAAAAGAAGTTTGCGGTAGTAAATAGTGTTGTGGTGCTTAGGATAGATATAGGAGGTTTAAGCTGTGAACAGGAGTTTGTAATTGTACCTGGACTGAAGTTTCAGAGCATTTTAGGTGTTGACTGTATGATGAAGTTAGGGGTTTTGATAGATATGGAAAGGAAGGTAGTAAGGATTAAAGATAGGGTAGTGCCATGGAAGGGCAGTTATGAAGTCACAGAGGATGACACGGGGTTTAGTATTAATGTAGTAGAGGTAGAGGATGATGAAGTAAAACAGATCAACACAATAAGATGTCTAGAGGATAGGAGAGTAGAGGTGCAAGCTTTAGTACAAAAACATGCAGAATTAGTGGGGGTAGAAGCAACAGCAGCATATCGGGAGCAGGTGAAGGCAGAATTATTTTTGATGAGGTTAAGTGGCAAGTTTGTTTTTAATAAAGTAGATTTAAGGAATTCATTCTGGGGGATTCCATTACACAAAAATTCTAGAAGGTACATAGGATTTTTTGTAGAGGGAAAAATCGATAATTTTAAGGTAGTATCGTTTGGTTTGTCGGCAGAAAGGAAAAAAATAGTAAATGAGCAACAGACATGTGTAGAGACTGAAGAAGAAGCAATATTTAAGAGTCAGGATAATAGGGATGATAAGTTTATTGTATGTGAGATAATAGGGATGATAAGTATAGATATAGAAGGGGGAGAGATAGGGATGAAGAGTATTAAGATGGTTAGAAGAAAGACTTGGAGGGTCAAGAAGAGAGTTAGATTTAAATAGGATAGGGATAGAATAGGTGTATATAGAAAAGTAGAAGTAAGTGTTTATAGAAAATAAAGCTAGGTATAGGATAAATATGGGAGATAATTAGGAATAGGTTTAGGATGAGAATAAAGAGTAAATGTAGGAAGAAAATAAGATAGGTTAAGTGTAGATATTTCATAGAAGATTAGTGGAGAGTTAGGAATAGAGTAAGAGTAGGATAGGCATATAGGATTAGGTAGGGGGAAGTAAAGTATAGTGAAGATTAGTTAAAAGTTAGGAATAGGATAGGTATAGGGATGTATATAGGATTAGATGGATAAGTAGGATGAAGTTAGGGATAATTTCAGTTTATAGAATTAGGTGAGAGTTAGAATAGGATAGGGATATAGGATAGGTGTAAATATTTTTTGGATTGGAGACAAAGTAGGTAAGTTAGATAGATAAGGGTAGAGAGAGATAGGCAATTTTTTGTAATTTTTTGTCTAAATGCTTTATATTTGCATTCAAATAAGTGGGATTATTTGTATTCAAATAGGGGAAAATACTCATATTTAGACCAGGGTAGAAAATTAAATAATCACATCAAATAATTTTCTAATCACCGTGTATAATAAATATTATTAGATAATACGCTTTATTAAAACCTTGAAGCATAAATAAACTCGGTCGTTTCAGTAAAAATAAGAAATTTAAATTATTTATAAGACGCTTTATATCAAAAGAAGCAGTATTGAAAAGCTCTGCGTGTAATGTAATTATTCTAAACAAAGAGAAATTACGTGCAAATTTATCTTAATTAACTCTATTTCGAGTAACCGGTATTAAACAAAGTGTACACATAATAATTAATATTTAAGTGGTATTCGCTAAAAATGAAAGGATAGAAATCAATTTAATTGGAGTTAATTAAACCGTTAGTAACATATAATACCTATAAAAACTTGTGAAAATCCAAGATTAAAATACCACGGAATAAGGCTCTGAGAATTAATATTATTTTGAACATCTGCGTAGTTTAAATGTCACATTCGGCGTAAAGTTTGCAGATAATTAATGTTTCAAAGAATCTTGGGGAAAACGTCGCATAATAGTTACGAGAATTGCTAAAGCTGGGTTATTTCACACTCCATGTGGACTAAAATAATCGATAATAAAGAATATCAATTTGCACCAATACGAACAGGTTAGAGAAGGAAAGAGAAATGCGTCAAGCAAAGACACATATTGTAAAAGGCGGGATTTAAGCAACGTCATGGGTTGCGATTGGTTAAAAATAGGATGCATATATGAGAGGTAGAAACAACAATTTCTGTACAAAATTAATTAGTTTTTCTCGGACATGCTTGCGTGCCGTGTGGAAATTTTCTGAGATTTAAATGGAGCGAGTGAAAATTCGTAAAAAACGACGTGCGAGCGACAGACTGGGAACATAGAATGAGGAATTCTTTAGAATTACCCGTTTTGGGGAACAGACCGACAGACAGGCTTTTTTCTATATATACCGAGATGAATATAAACAAGCCCTCTTAGACTTTTGACGATTCGATGCGTTAAAAGCTCGTACATACGCGACTTGATTGAAGATGTTAAACCGTGCATTTTAGTTTGATTAAATAATTTAAAGTTTGCTCGTATATTTTAGTGATTCAAAATAGCTTGTTATTTACGTGCTAACATGAATGTACTTCAGTGCACTTAGATACAAGGTAATAAAATTTAGTTTCACTGTACCAATTAGCAAAATTTACAACGACGAATGTATACACAAAAGTAGGCAGTTTTGGCGTATATTGGTGACAGACGCATGAATTTCTTTGCTATTTTTCGGGGGTGTTAACAATTAAATGGTTCAAATACGTGTCTGGATCCATGAAACAAGGGTCAGATAAACACAGATGAGTTCCGGAAAGGCCCAGAAACGACTTTGAATGGATGGTGATGGAGAAAATTTTAAAAGCGTAGAGAATCAGAAGCCGTAAATATAATCCTGTTGAATGGTGTGATTAACTAAAGAAACGATACTTTGAAGCTACGAGGACAGTAACCTTCAGGTAAATTATACTATTTTGTTTGACATTTTGTGTGTATTGAATGACTTTATAATTGATTTACTTTAAATGGACATTAGTGAAATTGTACTAACCATAAAAGTTTAATTTTAAGATGAAATTTGCTTGTTTAAGTAAAAGGGTATTTTGTTTTGATGTTCGGGAATATGATGAAAATTTGGGTATGTCTTTGAGCTCAATTAGACGAACCTGGTTAATTAACGTAAAGGGTGGTAGATGCTCCTTTATACTCAGACTCGGTCTGCTTATATTGTTATATTAATTACTAGGCATCCAACAAGGACTTTAATTCGGGATGCACATTAAAATGATAATAAAATTAATCTTGAAATTTTTTGAAAACTGAATTTTATGCTGAAATTTAATTTGAAAATTTAATGTATTCTGAATATTGATGTAAATAGAGTTAACGTTGATGTTTGTGGTAGGAATGTGTTGTTTAATTTTATGAATGAGAGGTTTATAAAATTAGGTGAGCAGCCGAGGCGAAAACAGGATCACAGCAGTTTATGACGTCAATCGGTGGGACTAGAATTTTTTGTTGAAAGGACCCAGTTCCCGCATTCAAAGGAGAATATCACAGCAATATATATATATATATATATATATATATATATATAGAGAGAGAAGAATAATCCATATTTGGAATGCAAATGCATGTTTAATATATATTAATAGTTTTAAGATGAAATGAAAACCCAACTTTTGTATGTAAGTTGAATTACCATTTCAAATCGAAATAGTAATTGAAAACCACCAAAAGAACGGCTACAGCAGAGGTTGCAGGTTTATATCCTGCTGTAGCCGTTCTTTTGGTGGTTTTCAATTACTATTTCGATTTGAAATGGTAATTCAACTTTACATACAAAAGTTGGGTTTTCATTTCATCTTAAAAACTATTATTTATATATATATATATATATATATATATATATAGGGGTGGGCGATACGGGATTTTGCGTATCGAATATCAATACGTATCGATACGTATCGATACATATCGATACGTATCGATACATATTGATATATCGATACGTATCGATACATATCGATATATCGATATTTATTTTGTTGTATCTGGGGGGTCGACACGGGGGTCGTATCGATACGTATCGATATATCGATACGCCGACACAGCCTTACCTTTAAGTTAACTGTGGCACAAATAATACTAAATTAAACAGATCAAACCAAAATAAACATCCAATCTGTTACTATTCCACAGTAATATTCGTAGTTTTTTAATCTGATGTACCAAGAAGTGAACGTCAACAAATGCATGTCACAATGTTTTGAAAGAAAATAACAGCTTTTTTATTAATTTATATAATGGATGAAATGGATTACGATAATCCATCTAAAAAAAATAACCAATTATGCTATTTAATCTAATTTTTTTTTAAAAGATTAGCGTTTGGCATGTAATAAATCTTTCCAATATTTTATAGGCATGATTTAATCCCCATGGTTTAGTGTATTTAATTCTTGATACAATTTCTGCTCAAAATCAGCTTGAAAAAATAATTCAACTTACATGAATCAATAAACAAAATTTTATAAATTGATTAACGCAAATTAATGACACTATAAAAGATCTTAAAGCATGTGATGCTGTTAATCTCAATGTTACATTACTTTAATTTTTTCTTGAAGACAACGTAAGGAATTTGTTAATTTTGTAATAATTAATGTCTGCTTCCGACGCGAAGCCGACAATAGCCTATGTTTTTTTAAAGAAATTGCTCTGAAGTATTACAATAATCATTTGTGTAGCGTTCATTCTGACTCTATCTAAACCTGAAACATTACTAAAACTTTTACTAATTTACAATTATTTAGAAAGACGATTAAATTCACAAATAAAATGATAGGCATAACATTCTTTGGTCTGACTCTATACACTTACTAACGTACTACTTGAAATATATTTGTCATGTCCTCTTTATATAATTTAGTTTCTGCAGATGCCGATGATAAAACATCACTACATCATTTATCTTTGCTTAGTAGTGGAGGAACTGGGCATAGTCCTGTAGGCATTTCGAGGTCCAGGCAATTTGACTCGGAACTGTGTTGGGCATGATTGGCGATTCAGGTTACATGATCTGGACCTTACATGTGATTTTTCTATATGCTCCACCCGAAGGTACTACATTGGCCAGGAAGCGAGTTTTTTTACCTAAAAAATTTGAATTTTGCCAAACCCTTGCTGCTCCAAGCAAAGTAGGGATTTTTAACGTGCGTTACAACACTCACACACGGGACCTCTATTTTACCTCTCATCCGAACGAGGGCATATTTTTGTGAAAAATGCTCGCCTAACATTTTTCAAGCGGACCGTGTCGGATTCGAACCAGGACCTTAGACGTAGTAATCCACACGCATACCAACTACGCCACGGAGCCGCCGGCATGATCTGGACCAAGTGACTTTAGGCGCCATCTTTGAAAATGAATGCCACTGCAAAAAATCTATTTTTCTGCATATTTACCGCACGCATGGAGTTAGAGACTCTGATTTTGCTTCAAATTTATACTTTATACATTGCTATATAAAACACTAGTATAAATTCTTTAAACATGACTGCCTGCGGCCATTAACCATTTTATGTTCTTACGTTATAATTTCGCTTCTAACAATTGTACAGCGGATATTTTTGTTATAAACCCATGTTTCCAGGGTCTAGCAACACAATGCAAGTGTGTTTAGGGTCAATCATATTTAGGATTTGGACCGCTGCTGTGACAATTACATCCAAAGAAGTTGTGTAAATGTGATTTATAGGTTTGCAGTGACACGCTGTATACTATGCATGTAATACAGAAAACCAAGAACGCAGTTCTTAGCAAGTATTTTTATAATACTGGGGGAGGCCGAGATGGTAAATGGGGATTTACTCGAGCGTCGTGAGGACCTATTGGATTGTGAAAGTTAGATGCCAAGAAAAAAAATGATTATCTGGTGTATGCCGTTTCCGCGGTTGGGGGCGCGTGTACAGGTTTTTAAAAATGTAAAAAAAAACAGTGAACATTGAAATACTTGAGCGTGTCAGATATTGGTAGTGTAAGCGACCCATGTGTTTCTGATAACAGAGGAATATTAATCGGACGGTTTGTGGTGGTGGTAGCTGTAGGAAGAGATCAAAAAAAGGAAGAAAAAAAATTTCCTCGAGCGCATCAGAGTTTCATGGGGGAAGTTAATTGGACCCTAGAGAAGCTTCTATTCAAAAAACTGACGATTTGGGAGCGACCGAGAGTTATGGACCGATTTTGAAAATGCCAAAAAAAATCGTGACCCTGAAATACTCGAGCGCGTCAGATTAAGATACAGAGGGTTGATGTCTTGGACATGCTGATCCATAATCTGACAATTATGTGGAGGATTTTCATTAATCTGCCGGTTTGAAAATTTTATTTCCATAAATTCTTGCACAGACTGCATGTTCAAAATCGAAAAAATGCGAACATGTTTTCGATTTATTCTTGCCTCCTGTTTACGAATATGACAACAGAAATTGGCGGTCGGCCATATTTTCGCCGCTATTTTGAAAAACATCCTGAAAACATGATTTTATAAAATTTATTTTGAAAGATACTTGTTTATTTAAGTTGGCTTTTGTAATCGTATTATTTAAAATAATGCTATTGCCGACAATTGAAAATTTAACATGTAATTTCCTGTTTACTTTGAAAAGAACACGGCCGGTATATTATAAGCGTTATATAATTATAACCATAGTGACATTCACTTACTCGTCCGTTAATGTATCAGCAACCTGAATTGTCGTGGAAGAAACATGAACATACTATTCGGAATCTTCTCCAGACACTTCAGGAACATTAGCACATTCCGCTGCACATTTCTGTTGCTTTCAGATACAGCCGGTATTTTGATCGCTGTAAACCGCTTATAATGACATATCGTCTGAGAATCCAGATCAAAGTTACTACGTGATATCCTTCGAATTGGTTTACCTCGACGATACTCCAAAACCGTCTTGCATTTTTCTTTACTTTCTGACGTAAATATAATCACTTTTTCGCATGATTTTTTTCTACAAAATACTCAGTTCGCACTCATTGTCGTACAAAAAATTCAACTGACAGCGGGTTTAATGAAATAAACTTGTTTGTAGACTCAATAGAAATAGATAATCGAAAGCGTTGTAAATTCGAATACGTCAACGTGCTGTGACCAACTGTTATGGCATCATGGCAACGGAGACGGTATGATTGTACTGTACACGGAAAGTATACGAGGGTGCGAGAAGAAAAGAGACGCGCTGACACTACGAGAGAATAAGAGATAAAAACGGTGTGGAAAGGAAAAGATGCGCGGAACGGGAAATACAATTTACAGCCGCTGCGTGCACCGTACTTTATTAATGATTTTAGCCACTACGGCTTGTGTAAATCGTCAGATTATATTATTCTCGTGATCCTTGAATAACTTCCTTCAAAATAAAAAAAAATGTAACCGCACTCACGTTTTTTTGCAACTTTGTGACTATCCCATTTCCTTACGTCACGCTGAAATCGTCAGATTATTGAAATGTACACTTTTCTACATGTAATTAACACACCATACCTTAATCTGACGCGCTCGAGTTTTCGAACGATCGACTTTTTCCAAATCTGACGGGCTCCCTGAACCCCCGGCTCTATATAGAGGTTTAATATTTGGTGGGGGTACTTATTAGGGTGCAATCTTTCCCCTTTATGTTATTCTGACGCGCTTAGTAAATCCCAAAATCCCCGCTTGGGCTCCCCTACTATAATGTCAGTATCCAGAATTTACGACCAGTAGGTGGCTGCATACGAGTTTCATACCACTCCCATCCCAACCACCCATCCTTTAAGAGCATGTATTTCTTTTCTAACATGGATTGTTGCACATGGATCCAATAGTACATTTAGATAATGCACAGCAGTTCAATTGTCTAGTGGGACAAGAGGCACACACATTCTCTCGCACGTTTTTTGCACGTACATGGTAATACAAAATTCGCTGGTCTAATATTAGTTCTAATAATTTGTTTCAGTACCTGCATATCAGAATCATTGTGAAACTGATATCCATAATATAATAGGTCCAAATTTTGAGGTTTGTTTAGGTATAGCACTAGAAGTAGGCACGTTGGATGTTGATATAGATACTGTTTGATATGGGGTGTAGACACGAGAAATCAACCGTTTTTAATGTTCATAACGAAATTGACCACAAGTGTCACTGGTTGATCCTAAAACTAGGGTAATAAATTGCTGTACTCCTCACACCATGGCAATCGTTAGTGGTGCCTTCCCAGAAGATGTGAACATGTAGCAGCAACTTTTAATGTGGAATGTTTAGTGTCTACTTTGCAGTATAGTCACAACCGGTAAGTGCATGAACAGCAGGTACTGAAATATACGCATTAGGAATAATTTTTGGCGTAGGGTACACATTTGGTATCTATTCCATAATGGTTGTTAATGCGACAGTTACCTTCGATAACCACAGATGGTGAGATAGGTGGACATGTATATGAAAAGAATAAGAATATCGGAAACCTTCAAGTACTTATCTGAGTTATTAGATTTAGCGGTGTTCGAAAAACTAGTAGTAAAAAACAGTAGGTAAGCTAAGAGAACCTAAAAATGAAATGACATAGTAGGGATCAGCAAAGTTTGGTGACCAGAGGCGGGGGATTTTTGGAGTGGAGACTTCAGGGTAATTTATACAGGAGCAGAAGAAGGAATTTTGGGAGAGGGGATAGTCATGCGGAAAAAGATAAGATACCGTGTACAAAATTACTTACAAGAGAACGAAAGAATACTCATGGTTAGATTAGTATCTAAACCGGTAAACACAGTAATAATACAAGTATACATGTCCACCTCTAGCTACAGTGACGAAGAGGTAGAAGCGATCTACAAAGATATCGAAGACATAGTAAGATATGTAAAAGGACATGAAAATTTAATAACTACGGGGGATTTTAATGCAGTGGTAGGTGAGGTTAGGGAAGGAGCAGTAGTAGGTTTATTTGGTTTAGGCACGAGAAACGACAGGGAAATAAGCTGGTAGAATTTTGCGACAAACCCAATTTAATCATCACAAACACATTATTTCAACATCATGCTAGCAGACGATATACGTGGGAGATGCCAGGAGATATAGCAAGATATCAAATAGATTACATTCTTGTTAGACAACGTTTTAGGGATCAAGTAAAAGTCCGTAGAAGCTACCCAGAAGCAGATATAGACACTGGCCACAACATCGTAATTATGAAGGCTGAACCTAAATTTAAAATTTGAAAAAAAGAAACGGAAAGAGGTACTTTGACTTCGAGAAACTAAAAGATAAAGATACTCAAGAAAGATTCGAAAAAAGTCAAATGAATTACTGACAGATATCTGGAAAATATTTGATACTAAGGAAGTAGAAGCGGAATGGAATAACATTAAATCCAACGAAGACATGGCGGCCAGAGGTATTCTGGGGTATACACAAAAGAAAATAAGAAACCATGGATAACAAAGGACATTCTAAATTTAATAGAAGAAAGACGAAAATACAAAAATAAATCAGACGAAACAAAAAAACAGAGATGCAAAGTAGGAAAGAAAATGAAGCAGAAAGACTAAAGAACAAATTAGATAAATCAGCGATACAAAAAACTAAGATGCGACAGTAGGAAAGACATATGAACATGTAAGAACTAGTTAGATCAAATTATAGGAGATATAATGCCGTAGTAGAAAACTCATAAGCACGGAACAGACAGAAACATCATTACTTGGATACCTATATGTAGAGAAAGTTGAGATAGCAATAGGTCTAAGAATATAGGTATATGCCGAGGACAGATAAGTGCATTAGCAGAAACTCTAAAAGCCTTGACAAATAACTAGAACTTGGTATCCAACTTAGACGATGAGTATGAAGACATAGCGGTATAAAAGATGGTAATCAACGGGTACATGATAAGGTAACAACAGAAAATAGAAAGGCACGGATAGATGTAAAAAGTCTTTCCTTGAACAATGAAAACGGAAAATTTGAACAATAAGTACACACACTATCAAAAATATTAACTAGAATTGTACAAAGACGAATGGAGAAACGAGCCGAAGAAATACTAGGAGAAGACTAATTTGGGTTTAGGTGAAACAGGGGAACACGGGAGACTATTTTAGCTCTGTGAGTGATAATGGAGAAAACAATTGAAAAAGGGAAAAACGTGTATATAGGGTTTATAGATATGGAAAAAGCATTCGACAATGTAAAATGGAAAAATGTTCGAAATACTAAAAAAAATTGGAATGAGTTATAGGGATAGACGAATAGTACATAGCTTATACAATGAACAAACATCACTAATAGAATTAGAGCAGGAACATAGAGAAGTAAACATAAGGAAAGGGGTGAGACAGGGATGTGCCCTATCCCCATTAATTTTTAACTTGTACATTGAAAAGGCAATAAATACTGTCAAATGCAGGAAGACTTTTGGAATTACTATGCAGTGACAAAAAATTGATATGCTTAGATTTGCAGATGATATAGCGGTAGTAGCATTTAGCAAGGAAAAGTTAGAAGCTGCTCTTAATGAAATGAAAACGGTTCTAACAGAGATACGGTATGAAAATTAACAAAAATAAAACTAAAGTACTAGTATGCAAAGAAGGGGAAAATAAATCAAAAACAATAATACAAATATGTAACACGAACTTACAAGAGGTTAAGGATTTTTGCTACCTAGGAAGCCAAATAACGCAAGATGGGAAAAGCACAAAAGATATAAAACAAAGATTAGCACAAGGTCGTGCTACATTTAACAAGAAAAAGCAACTACTGTGCTCAAAGACCACAAACATAGAAAGAAGGAAAAGATTGCTTAATACATGTGTGGAGCACAGCACTGTACAGCTGTGAAGCCTGGACACTAGGAGAAGCGGACAAGAAAAAGGTAGAAGCCTTTGAAATGTGGTGCTACAGACGTATGATGAAGATATCATGGACAGACAAAGTTAAGAACGAAGAGGTACTAAAAATGGTAGGGGAAGAAGGAAATATGTAGAAAACGGTAATGCAAACTGTGCAAATTTCAGAATAGGAAACAATGATGGTACGCGTCTAACCAGTTCCAGGACTGAAGACCTAATGATAATGAAGTGTTGCTAAATTGTACCATTCAGACAAAGAATAAACTTTAAAATTTTGTACTTCAAGAATTTATCATGTCTTTAGGTTAAAGTACATGATCTCAATAATAGGCAAAAATACTTTTAATGTAATTTAAAAATACTATGTGTTAATTGTACCTAAAAATTGTAGATATTTTAACTGAAGTTTCAATAACAATTTTTAGTGAAGCTAAAAATTGTTTTCTTAAAGAATAAGTATTCAGGGCAACTTTGAAATTTTTTGTAAAGTTACTAAAACAACAATGGGATGTTTTTACATAACCCACTTGACAACTTTAAAATAAAATATCAACCTTTCATCTAACTTGGGATTTCTAAGTAAATCCAAAATACTTTAAGGTTAAAGTCACTTACGTGCATGAAGTACAGTTGAACCAAAAACTCGATTGTTTTTACCAGAACAAGGCAACACTATATGTCAACCAATCTACACACATCTGCGATGCACACAAAAAAAATCGAATTATAACGGTTAACGTATGCTGGAGCTCACAAAAACCTTTTTAATGAAATATTATCAAATTAAATAAAATCTTCATTTGATGTGTCCAACAATTTTATTACTCCAAATTTTATCCAAAATTTTACTCTCTAGTATTGCACTAAGGAAAACGAATTAATAAATTCTATAAGATTATTTCATACTAACTGTATTAATGATGATCACTAAAATTTCATCGAATCGGCAGGAATCAAACTGAACTTCACAAAAAGTGGAATACAAATCAGTCAACACTAAAAGCCATCAGGAACTAGACTATGACACGATGATTTTAATCGCTTAAAAACCTTTTCTTTTTCGAACACAGCACCAAGCATACTCGCTCAAGGCCATCTTAACTCTCCTTAAGTAGTCGAGTTGACTTCTCTTTCAACTTCTAATCGAAAAGTGTTTGCTAAATGACAGATAAATAGCTAACATAACAACTTAGTTGTCTGAGGGGAATGAGCCCATTATACATTTTACACATAACAAGCTATCATTTGTCACCAGACAACTACAAATTATGTTTTTATTTTATTAAAGCATAATATTAAATTTATAGAGAATATGTAAATAAAATACAAAAAAAATACGTTACACAGCCTGTTTCCAAGAGAAAAAATTCAAGGTACCTAAAATTTGATGAAGTAAAACCGAAGAATTTAATTAAGAAAACTTCAACAGAATTAAATTGTCAAAATATTTTTATCAAATATTTAAACGCGCAATTAATCAATGCAAAACAGGACAACCGTTATATTACAACCAACAACAAATTTAACCTAAAAATGATTCACTAAATGATATGGGAAAATATAGATGCATGAAAATGAGTGATTAGTAACTACGCGTACTACACGTCTATAAAGGGGACAAATTCGAAGTCACAATCTGTATTAGTACTTGATCAGCTAAAACTAATTAAGGGAATCCAACACTCAATAGATGCATAAGATAAGGGACAAAGAAAATAAACTTCAGGTACAATAACCATACCAAAATCTTAAACTTAATCAAAAGCAAAAGATACCAACTATAAATCAAAACAAAAATGAACAAAAGTGATAGTGTGACAAAATTACTATTAAACAAGAGTGTGTACAACAACTACATTTCCCAACATTATCCTACTTATTATAAATGCATATGTACACAAATTTCTAAAGTACTTACTAACTTTGCAAGATTTGATGAATTTTAAGAGTACTAAAGCATGATGACTGTCAAGTCTATTTACGAACCAAATTAATAATAACCGAGAAGCAGACAAAGCAATAACACTACCTATCGTTCAATAAAATATTTTCAATCTTTAAGTGAACGCCTGCACAGCTTCATAATATTCATAACTACCATAACTCACTATAATGCCTGGAGTTTGTTTTTTTACCAAAATACAACTTGGACTACCAACTCTAACATAAGAAGTACAACTTGCTTCAAAATATTTTCTGTTCTGCTACAAGTATCATACAGAATGGAATATTTCACACAAAAATTATGCCACTTCAATAACTTAATACTAAAGGACATATCTCCCACAAATAAATCACACCCTGAGCCAACTGGAACATATCCACTTGCAACTCATCAAAAGACTCTAAACTAGAATAAACACATCAAGCTTAATCTCAAACCACTAAACCAAAAAAATTAAACATTCATCAAGTGTTCACTACATCATTAAACACATGCAATAACAAAAATCATAAAACACCACTACTACCAAGGCCAAAAATCACTTCAAGCAAGTCCAGAATTTCAACTAATTTCAATATCATACCGCTTAAAAATTCAAAAGATGAACAAGAAAAAATTACTACTGACATCAACTAACATCGAAAAGTTTTTAATGTTCTGAAACATTTTGTTCATCTTCACTCTCTTTATCACTTAATGATGAGTATGGTTTCAAGTGACCACACTCACACACGTGACCTCCATTTTACCTCTCATCCGAACGAGGGTGTATTTTTGTGAAAAATGCTCGACTAACACTTTTCAAGCGGACCATGTTGGGACACGAACCCGGGACCTTGGGTGTAGTAGTTACACGCATACTCTTTGATATGCCACCGGCCTGCCTTAGAACCATCTATTACTCAACTCATAAACCAGATTAGAAATCTTTTTTCTAGCCACACACATAACAAACGTAGGTGCAAATTTAGCAGTAAATTTATCGCTTGCACTAGACAAAACCTTATTTACTCTCCATACCTTACCATTAACTTCAAAACACACATTTCTTCTTCTTAAATTATATTGGCGACTTGCTCGTTCATAAGCTGAATGTAAATTAGTATGTACTTATTTAAAAATATGGAAAAGGTGTTGTCGATCAGATACATATAATGGTCGACTACCCGGAATAAATTCGATATCGTCTTTAGGAACAAATCCATCACTATAAAATCTTCCACTTACTAGGACACCACGACCAAAAAGTAAAAAATTAGGGGTATAACCTGTAGATTAATGTTTTGAGGAATTAACTGCATACTGAATTTGTGGCAATTCTAAATCCCAAGAATCGTGCACATCAATATATGAACGAATAGCTGTGCCTACAGTTTTATTAATTCTTTCCACAAAATTACACTGCGGAGAATAGACCGTATTATATCATATTTTCTTAATATCATATTTAGTACAAAGGGCTTTAAAAATTCTACCTGACAATTGAGGTCCATTGTCGCATATAACAAATTGTGGAACACCAAATACTAGAAAAGCTGTGTGCTTTTGCACTACGTGGAGTATGTATCAAAGTGTACTTAGAGAACCAATCACCTACTACTAATAACCATTTATTTCCAAGTTTCGAACGCGAAAACAGACCCATCAAATCTAACGCTATGGTCTGAAAAGGAAACTTTACTTCTTTCTCTTTACCCATTAAACCAAGAGAACCAACATTCGATGACTTTTGTGCACCACACGTTAAACACTTCTTACAAAATCTGAGTACATCTAAATTCATTTTAGGCCAATAATAATGTTCTTGTGTATTCTATAATTAGTTTTTACGAAACCAAAATGTCCTGCAACAGAAGGGACATGACAAGAACGAATAATTTCATCTCGCTGAGCCATAGGTACTAAATATTTCCACTCACTTAAATTTGAAGATAAGGGTAGATTGGAGGGGAGAAATTTAAGTACAAAATTATTCTCTACTTTCCATGGAGGGTAATTTTCTGGAGAAGACAAAATTTTATTCCTTAAAAAAACGTACCAAGAATCTAACTTTTCTAAATTAACTTCAGTTAATTCAACTTCAGGATTTTCCAAAGGGATTGCATGACTAAGACAATCCGGCACAACATTAAATTTACCTTTTCTATGTTTCAAACGTACAGCCCACCTGGCTAATTTACCATAACAAAGAAAAATGATCTGTTACAACTGTAAAGCGGGTGCCTTCTACCCATGGTCGAAATTTTTTTATCGCAAAAATTACAGCAAGACATTCTCTTCGGTAATAGAATAATTCCTTTCTACTCTATCGAGAATTTTACTTGCGTACGATATCACATGTTCAACGTCATTAATCTTCTAAATCAAAACAGCCCCTAATCCAGTGTCACTGGCTCACATTCAATAATAAATGGAATCGAATAATCCGGTTGCGATAATAACGGAGCAGAAACTAAAGCTTGTTTAATCTGTATAAATGATGATTTAGTCTCAGGATTCCAAATAATTTCTTGACCTTTCTCTTTCTTTTTAATAAGGTCATTAATAAACGACACCAACGAAGAGAAATTTCGAATAAACAGACAATACCAATTACACATACCCAAAAATAGTTTAACTTCCGTTGTAGTCTTTGGACGCGGGAAGCTTACCATTGCTAATACTTTATCGGCATCGACACGGGGAGAGTTAGAGCCAACTATATAACCAAGAAACCTTAAAGATTTTTTTAAAAATTCACGTTTCTTTAAATTAATTGTCAAATTTGCTTCCTTGAGACGTTCTTTAACATCTACAAGGAGTTTTAAATGTTCTTCAGAAGAAGAAGACACTTGTATTACATCATCAAGATAACAAAACACATGAGGTTCATAACATGGTTCAAATACAGCATCAAAAAGCCTTTGTTGAGTTTGGGCTGCATTCCGAAGTCCAAAAGGTACACAAGTGAAACGATACTGACCTATAGAAACAATGCTAAAAGCAGTTTTGTCTTTGGAACTTTCTGAAAGGGGGATTTGCCAGAAACTTTTTCTCATATTTAAACTAGAAATATATTTGCACCTCGCAATAAATTAAGAATCCTGTCTATGTTTGCCATAGGGTAACTGTCATGTTTGGTAACATCATTTAACAATCTGCCATCAAAGCAAAATCTATATTCATTACTAGACTTTTTTTAATCAATAATACCGGGGAACAATACGGACTAACGCAAGGTTCAACAACTCCTAGCTTTAGCATATCATCTAATTCTTTATTTAAAATTTCATTCAAATACGGCGACATAACATACGGCTTTCTACAAACTGGTTTAGCGTCACCTGTATCAATAAACATTTCAATTTTATTAGTTTGACCCAATCTATTCTTACTACTTATTTCATTATATGAATCGATAACTACTTGAGCAAAAACGATTGACCAACATAAGAAATATGATTTCCCACATCATCACTAATATACCAAGAATTGTTTTTAAAATCAACAATTAGACCGAACAATTTTGCAAAATCACTTCCAAAAATAAATGCATGAGGCAATGACGGTACTACCAACGCATTCAGAATACAACATTCTGATCCAATACGAATAGGTAAATCAACTAACCCTTCTACTAATTTTAACGAACCATCTGCACTAGATACTCCTTTTTTTCAGATTTAAAAACATATATCTTCAATTTTTAATTAATGGAATGGCAAGGGATCCTAATATCGATGTAGTACATCCAGAATCTAATAAACCCGTAATATCCATATCAAACAGCTTTACCATCACATATGGACGATTATCATAAGGCTTTTTCTCAAATGATGCATTAGCTTTAGGTTTAACTCGAGTTTTACAAAAATTCCTAACCACCTGAAGCCATTGCGACCAATTCTTCTTACCACATAAACTTTTTTTATCACACAACATAATTGTAGCTTTTTCTTTAGAAACAGGAAAGTCGCTACTCAACTTCTGTTCCTTTACTCTCTTTTTGGACACAACGGACAAGTGATACGTGTCACTCCTTTATGACCACAACTAAAACAAATTTCTTGAGGCTCTACAACTTCAAAATGAATGACCAAATCTTGAACAATTCCAACATACCAATTTATTTTTAAAAGAAGGACTACATACACCACTCGCTTGTGATACTGGGGTAGCAGAATTAAGAACTTGAACTAGTGAATGCGAAAACTTATATGTATAAACACGACTTTTCAACGATGGACCTTTCTCAAATGAAATAAGGGCTTTACTTCTAAAGTGAGGTTTAAAATTATCATTAGGCTGCTTGTTACCATAAGATACAATGAAAACTGATTTTTGTTTACTTAAGAAAGCTTTTTCTAACTTCTTACATAATTTAACTAACGTACGAATATTTTCTATATCTACAAGAGCAAGATGCTGAATAAAATATGGCAGTAAATTTTTTTACCATTCTAACTTTAGTATGCTCTGCAGGAATGATAGGTAATCTGTTAAATAAACTTTCCATATTAGCAACAAATAAAACAACAGATTCACCACTTTTTTGAAATCTATTTTTAATTTTATCCCAAACTTCGTCTTCAGGATGTGCTGGTAAAAAATCTTCTTTTAATCTATCAACCAACGAATTCCAATCTGTCAATGAACTACGAACGCAACGATGCGATACCAGTGCATCACCAATAAATAATTCAACCGAAGAACTAAACAATTCCACATCAGATACTTTTCGTGACTGAGTAATATCACTAATATCTTCTAAAAATTGATATAAGAGGGATGGTTTCCCAGAATATTTTATCGACCAAGACCCAATAAAAACTGTCTGTGTAACATATGTGACGTTGGAACGGGCACATTAGACGCAGCATTAGAATTTATACTTATATCATTCTGATTCGAACCTAAATCTTTATTTAATTTTTATGAAGATTTGCCTCCACAACAAGAATTGTAGCTAAACTTTCATTTTTAAATATCACCACTTCCTCAAAATTTTCTTCAAGGAGTCTTAAACATTTAATTCGACCTGTATTATGTATTAACCTAGACTGTATCCTTTTGAAAATAGAATCGACGGGATCATCAATAAATTATAACAAAACATTTTTTACTGACTCAATGCTAGACTCTATTTCTTCTCTTTCTGTATCTAAATCTACTTTATTACCTGAAAGATTCATTAAACAACCTGGCTTTTCTATTTCTTTTGCCAACAACCTAGCTAAAATATTTCTTTTATCTGAAACTGGTCTTGAATTTTCAATACCTCTAATGTTCAATTCATATTCTAATTAATTTTTAAGTAAATGAACAATCCTGTACATTTCTGCCATAATTGAATATAGATATGTTGCTAAAATATCCCAATAATAAAATCTTCGTCCACAAATTTAAATTGACACTGCTCTATTTATACCCAAGCTAAATAAAGTTTTGAACATAAATTCACCAAACAAAAACGTGTCCTAACAATATTGAGAACCCACATCGAACTGTAAGTGTGATAAGAATGAAACTATAAAATTACATTAGTAAGGTCGTTTCGAGCCCCACACATTGAGTGCGCAAGTGTAAACAAAATTCCCCCGTATATATAAGATAGCAAATTTGACCTCCATATAACATATATGCCTACCTTATCTGATATCACAAGGTTGAGAATTTCCTGTTAAAGAGAGAAGCCCAAGGTAAAGTTGAATGGAAAACAGCTTGAGGAAAAGGAAATATCATTTGTTTAGGCCTTGTCTATTATAAATTAAAAAGCATGTTCCTCTTATGTCTCGACTACAATTTTGTTATTCGCCCATCGCCAAAGGTGAGCGCTGATTACAAATAATAAGATAAGACAGTCGACATAGCTCTCTCTTAGAAGACAGTCCATTAAATATCACATGGGCGCCGATTTGTCGGCATTAATTAATTAAAATAACAACGTGAGTACCTCTATTTCCCTTCCTTCATCACCCTCTCCTGCCTAACCAATTATGTATTTAGTGGTGAGTGTAAAGTGACAATTGAATACGGGGTAAGTTTTTTATGCAACCATATTTTATTACAAGTTTTTTCTGTTATTGTGAACCAGCCGTTCCGCTTAGGCGTGAACATCATTAAAGGTAAAGGGTTAGTAGAGTGTTAGCTCTGGGTGGATCATGAGCTTGGGTCATGGGTTGACAAACGACCGAAAAGATAGATAAAGAGCGCCACCGTATTTTTCAATACAATGACATATGAAAACACGTGTAAGTGTATTAGGGGAATGCCAAAACCGCTTAAGCAATTACAAAACCTAAATATCGACCTTGCAAAACACCAAAATACCATTTACCAGATGTATTACAGATGTCTCGGTCTATTCTGTGAACAAACAAATGCACAACAAAGACACCGTTTGTGTCCTTAAAAATATTCACCAATAAATATCTGCACCTCGCAAATGTTACCTCTATACCTTTTTCTATGAGAATTTGTTACTCGTTTTAAACATTATTTTGATTTTTATAAATTGTTTCAGGAGAATGACGCCTTTTATCACATAGCGCCCACGTGCGCTGCACAGTGTACGTGTGGATAAAACTCCCCTGGACAGTGGTGAGTATTGATTTGATCTATTTGAATAATTGTTGACGAACAGTTTAAACTTATCGTGTAAATTTAAATGTATAACTAAATTTAGTTATAATTCTACTGTATAGGTCTCTTATTCTAAACACAATTTTGAGTTTATTTGTGCACTTCTGAAGTAATTAAGCTGCACACTTTTGCATGAATAGGAAATAATTATGTAATGGCACCTACACATACTGTTTGTTTGTGTTATAATCGAAATATGAATGACATTTTTATTTTGCGCTAGCTTGTACATTTCCCTGAAATTCCCACAGCCCACATACAGCTCAATTCTCCTTCAATTGTTTTCTGAATATATACGCTATTTCACCTAAATGCACTGGTATGCGAAGTAAAGTACACGTTTAAGTTGTATTATTGTTGATATATCGAACCTTGTAGGTATTACAAGTTACTAGCAAATCCCCTCCGGGAGGGGGTACTTGGGGCTCGTCATCGTAAGAATATAAAACAACAGTTCGATTTAGTGATAGGGACTTGGAATGTAAGGTCATTACTTAGAGTAGATAAGTTAACGAATTTATTAGTCGAAATGAGAAAGGGAAAGCTGGACATTTTAGGTATTAGTGAGGTGAGATGGCCAGATAGTAATGACTTTTGGAAAGATAATTATAGAATAATTACAACTTCTTCAACTAATGGACAGGCAGGCGTAGGAATAGTGTTAGGTAAAAGATTAGGGCATAAAGTTAAAGAGTACTTACAATTTAGTGATAGAATAATTATGGTTAGATTGAGTACAAAACCCACAGACACTGTTTTAGTACAGGTTAACATGCCAACAGCTCAGTACGAGGATGAGTAAGTAGAAAAGGTATACGAGGATATAAATAGTATAGTGAGAAAAGTAGAAGGAGATGAGAATTTAATAGTTATGGGCGATTTTAATGCGTCAGTGGGAGAAGGTAGTGAGGGAAAAATGGTAGGAAAATTTGGGTATTGCAGACGAAATGATAGAGGAGAAAGATTAGTTGAGTTTTGCCAGGAACATAGATTAGTAACTGTAAACACCCTATTCGAACAACATGCTGGAGAAGATATACCTGGAAGGCCCCAGGTGATAGGGCTAGATACCAAATAGATTATATTTTAGATAAACAAAGATTTAGAAACCAAGTTAAAAACTGTCGTAGTTATCCAGGGGCTGACATAGATAGCGATCATAACTTAGTTAAAATGAAATGTAAACTAAAATTCAAAAAATTGAGAAAGGTTGAAAGAGAGGGATGGGATCTAGGTAAGCTTAATGATAGTAGGGTAAAAGAGGAATATAAACAAGTATTAGATAATAAGAGCAAAGAGATAGCTGTAGGAGGGAACGTAGAAAATAGATGGAAAGAAATAAAACTGACTGTACATGATACAGCAACACAGACTATAGGTAAGAAAAAAATAGAAGCGAGAAAACCGTGGGTAACAAAGAAGATATTAGATTTAATAGAGAATAGAAGAAAGCTTAAACCTTTCAGAGAAGTGGATAGTGAAAGTAAGCAAAAATATAATACAGTTAGAAATAAGATAGTACATGAGTGTAGAAAAGCTAGAAATAAATGGATGGAGGAAAATTGTAAGAGAATACAAAATGATTTGAGAGTAGGTAAGACAGACAGGGCTTACAGAGCAGTTAAAAAGTTTTTTGGGGAAGATAGGAAAAAATATAATGGTACTAGAGACGAGAATAATGAGCTTCTAATAAATAAAGTTGAGGTAGCTGATAGATGGAAAAGATATTTAGAAGATTTATATAAGGGAGACGATATGGATGAGTTAGAGAACGACCAAGAAGAGGATGTAGAATTAGGGTTCTCAATATTAAGAGAGGAATTTGATAGAGCTGTTCGGATTCGTAAATTAAATAAAGCGCCAGGGATAGACGATATTCCCCCAAAATTAATAAAATATGCAAGTCAGAAAACTTTAGACAGATTATATGAACTAGTAAATGTAATATATGACACAGGTGAGGTTCCAATAGATTTCGAAAAAAGTATTATTATCCCAATCCCAAAAAAGTCAGGAGCTGATAGGTGTGAGAATTTTAGAACGGTTAGTTTAACTTCTCATGCTTCCAAAATACTAACAATAATAATTAAAAATAGAGTAGAAGCTTTGACTGAGAATTATTTAGGTGAAGACCAATATGGTTTTCGTAAAGACAGAGGGACTAGAGAACCGATACTAATGATTAGGGTAATTATCGAAAAAAGGTTACAAAAATAAAAGACTCATTTCGCGTTTGTAGATTTAGAAAAAGCATTTGATAGGGTTAATTGGATTGTTATGTTCAGGGTTTTGCAAAAAATAGGAATCTCTCATAGGGATAGAAAAATTATTTACAGTCTATATAAAAACCAAAGCGTAGTAATTAGATTTGATGAAATAGAAAGGAAGCTAAGATTAGAAATGGTGTTAGACAGGGTTGTATACTGTCTCTCTTGATTTTTATTGTTTATATTGAGGAAGCTTTAAACTTAGCCAGAGAGAGAAAAGAGATAGGTGTTAGTGTGCAGGGACAGAAAATAGACATGTTACGTTTTGCAGATGATATAGCCATTATAGCAGAGTCTAGAAAAGAGTTAGGAGAGTTTTTAAATATTTTAGATGAGATACTACGGAGTAACTATAGTATGAGAATTAACTCAGTAAAGACAAAGATAATGACAAGTGAGTTACAGCCTAGTTCTAAACCAAAATTAAAAATAGGTAATACCGAGTTAGAGGAGGTAGATGAATTTTGCTATTTAGGTAGTATAATTACAAAGGATGGACGTAGCAGAAGGGATATAGTAGCTAGAATAGCTCAAGCTAGAAAAATGTTTTTAAAAAAGAAAAACTTACTAATAGCTAATAGTATTAGTTTAGATAATAGAAAAGTTTCTTAAAGTCGTACGTATGGAGCGTTCTACTATACGGTAGTGAGGCTTGGACAATTGAAAAAGTAGATAAGAAAAAGATAGAAGCTTTTGAAACTTGGTGTTATAGGAGAATGTTAAAGATTAGTTGGACAGATAGAGTAACAAACGAGGAAGTTTATAGAAGGATAGGGGAGGAACCGTGTATGTGGAAACAATTAAAGGTCAGGAAAGATAGAATGATAGGGCACCAGTTAAGACATGAGGTCTTAGATTATAGACTACCAAATAAAAATAGAGTAGGAAGGCCTAGACAAAGCTATATTAGTCAAATTATTAGAGATTTAGGTTGTGAAGGGTATGTAGACCTTTTTAGACTAGCTCAGAATAGAAAAGAATTTAGAGCTGCGTCGAACCGACTTTAAGTAAGTTCGAAAACAAAACAAAAAAAAATACAAATCAGTTAACTAAATGTCACCATGACATAACTCACAATTAGGTAGCGGTCTGGCATGTTAGCAGCGATTCGTTGCTTAGGCCTTACCATAACATATAATTTAACACTTTTCCTTTTTGAAGCGGATAACCAGGTTATATTTCATTTCCTTATAAATGGTAATCATGTATACATGTTAGAGTTCTTTAACAACCATCAGGTTGCTAATATCTATGTAGTCAGCTGGATAGGAAAAAGATAGAAGGATATAGGAAGACCTAGACCAAACTATATTAGTAAAAATATTCGAAATTTAGGTTGTGAAGGGTATGTAGAGCTTTTAGATTAGCACAGATTAGAAAAGAAGTTAGAGCTGTGTCAAACCGACCTTAAGTAAGGTCGAAAACAAAATGAATGATGATGATTTTTGTGTAACGAAATTCAAATATTGGGTATAAAAGTGTACGTTCCATATTTAGTCGGCTTATTAAATAGATAAATTTATTTATTACAACCTTGGCATTTTCGAAGGAATTCATGCAATTTATATTACAGGAAAGCAAAATGGTATAAGAATCCAATAAAAGGATTTAAATAAAATGGTAGGCGTATCTCACAAATCATGACAGTTTCTTTATCAGCGTAACCTCAAATATTTCATCCTTCGTTTAATACAAGTATTTTTAATTCGCTTTTTATCTTATACGCCACAAGGATAGCTGAAACGCAACTGGTGCAGGAGCAAGTAATACTCACAAATTTATTCAATTTAGCGTCGAAAATTTCGCATTTAATCAACTAACGTTAATGGAAAAATGTGATTTTGAGTTAATCTGGTTTCTATTATAAAACCACCTACTAATTCTTTATGCTAATATTTGCATTAGTTAATTTAATTTGAATGTGTAATAATAGTTATCCAATTTTGCATCAATAACAAATAGTTCTTTTGATTAGCTTGTTGCTAACAGCAATTAGTTTTTTACGTAACCAATTAAATTGTAGCTCACGGGCTAGAGCTTTAAGGACTCAAAGTTACTGATTTACAGGTTTACTATTCTTTCTAAGATAAATATTAATTGCTTTGGATTAACTCTTCAGGTATAATATATTCACCTGTTCTTATAGTTCCCATAGGTTTTAAGAAATAAATTATTTTTCTAATCTAGCAGCACATCATATGGTGTTGAACTATTAGACTAAGTGGCTCGATGCATTATGTGCCGAACAACTGCACGGTGTTTCCTGATCAAATTACAAATCGGCTGAGATATTCAAATGGGGTATTTGAATTAATTCATGTGATATGTAAATTTCTGTACTTAGCGTTACCGAATTTTCTGACGAAATTCATACAAAGTCAAAACGTTTCGTTATAAGACGTATACAAAAACTAACATAAAGGATAAATGTTACACTTTTTTTGCTAAATCTAAAGCGAGTAAAACGTGTATAAAGTCGCGACCAAATAAACTTGTTTGGAACATGAAAACACGACACACAATAATTGTCGTGGATGAATGATGTAAAATTGGCAGTTGTGGTGTCTTGGTAATCTCTGCCGTTGTTATTATATTTAGAATGTCCGACCGAATGATAAAAATTATTGACCAATTATAACACCTCACACTTATAATAATCGCAGATAGAAGTAAAGAAAGTACCAAAGCTATTGTAGACACATGAAAGTGAAGCCAAATAATATAAAGAGCCAGCTATTGGCAACCCGCCAAATCTATAGGGGGAAACCCCAATAACACCGGACACCTAAGAGTTAAACATAATAAAAAACCACTCTGTTTTTTGCATTTTTATTTATAACAAATGGCATGAAACACTTGCAGGAACTCAAAAAACAAAAAAAGTAATCATTGTAACACTTTTGACAAGTAAAATTAAGAGTTAACTTTAACTATTGTTGCTATATTGGAAGGTAGCTCCTAGTATCGGACACATATAAAGTATGGCACCTAGGAGCGGACAAACTTAAAACAACTTACATCTATCACATATAAATATCAGAGCACTCTGGAACATCGGCACAAACTTCATGAGCCCATTCCTTGCACGAGCTGCACTGTATCCAATCTTCATCGTTGTCTTCCAAGCAAACCACACAAGAAGTTGCAGGGACTTTCTGAAGCGTACACGGTCTACCAATTTCTTGTAAAGTTTTTGAGTTTCTAGTTGTGTTTTCTTTGCTTCTCTTCTTTGCTGTTACACGAAGGCGTTTTTTCTTCTTTGTTCCTTTTTTCATTATTTGTCTCTTGAAGGTTGGCTTTAAAAGAAGACGAAGTCAAAATTTCACTTATTTCAGATTTTCGTTAGCGAGTTTGAGCTCGTTTTTTTGGCAGCGTCTGGAATTGGTGAGATATTTAAAATAGATTTCCTCATAAAGTCCACCCCTTTGCTAGTCGACAACTGTGGAGATTTATATGCTATAGCCTGTTGAGTGCCTAATCCTTTGCTAGTAGAAGGCTGAAGAGTTGTTGATGCTGCAATCTTACGAGAAATGTTTGCTGATAAATTCGGGTCTTCTAGAATAGAGTCCAAATGAATATCCGACGTATTGGATGGAGAATAATCCAAAGAAACGGTGTCATGTTGTCTTCCGTGGTCGTTGGAAGAGAGAAAACTAGTCGGCGCAGGTAATTGAACATCACTATCTGTGTGGTTTTCTATCTCGCCAGCAACTACTTCCAGTGGAATATTTGTTATGTCGCTTGCCAGGTAGTCCAGGTCACTAAAGATGTTTTTGTCGAATGGATAAATTCCTGAACCTCTAAAACCAGAATGTGCTATTTCATAGCGTGCCACTCTTTTAAAGACATCTGCAAAAAGGCCTGCAATGTCATATTCCGTTATTCTTGCACCTGAGTTAGCTCTCATCCATATGCCACATAGTTTGTTGTAGGCATTCTTAAACGGTTTCATAAACAAGCGATCCAGTGGCTGGAGCTAGTGAGTCGTGTGAGGTGGGAAGCTAATTAAATGAATGTTACTATCTCTGCAAAAGTTTATTACTTCTAGGGTTTTGTGACTACTATGCCCATCAACTATAAGCAAAATGGGTGCTTCTTCTAAGGGCCGGGCAAATTTTTTGAAGTGAACCAACCACTTTAAAAAGAAGTCATTATTCATCTAGCCTTTATGCTGTGCCACATCCACACTCTCAGGAGGAGCGTTTATCATAAGTCTTTCATTCATTTTCTTGCTTCGAAAAAATAAAAAGGGGTACAAAGTACCCCATGGCACTTATGGAGAACACAGCGGTGACATTTTCCCTCGTTCGGCTGAAGTAAGCTTTCCTACTTGGCGAACATTCTTTTTTGCCAAAATCTTGGTATGCTTTTGCACAGTTGTCACAACTGTTTCGTCGCAGTTAAATATGTTTGATGGCGTGAATTTGTACTTTTCTAAGAGTTGTTCTAGATTATTAAAAAACAGATCAACGTGTGCTTTGTTAAATCCAACTGCACGCATTAAACTCGTTGACTCTCTGTTCGTAATCTTAAATCAGGGTGTCTTTCCATGAAGTCATAGAAGAAGTGTTTGCCATCTGATTTCTTTCCCGTATTAAACCTGTGTGGTATTTTAAGATGCTCAGCTAAGTCAAAGGCTAATTTTAAAAACTCCATCTTTGTCAGTGGCATGCACCTATAGCTAAGTCTTTGATATGCTCTTTTAATATGTTTTCAAGTTCCATAGAAAATGTTTGTTTGAACCGTCCTAATTTAGGTTGCATTTTTATTTCTTTCCTCTGCTCCAGCAATTATACTTTATCGTATTTTGTACTCTTTGGTATACAATATCTTGTGGAGGCTTCCCTAAAAGACATTTTTTTTAAAGCACGTTATCAGTTGCAGTTTTTAAATTAGCTTTGGTCCAGGAAACCTTCTTTACTTTACTATCCATCGTGTTATCCATTAATTAACACCTGAAACAAATAAACCTAACTATAATTTCAATTGCATTGTCTTAATCTTAAGATTCTTCTTGTCCGGTTTTACGGTAAAAACTGTCGGTTGCTAGGGGCTTGCGGAAGTCAACTTTATACAAAATGAACATTCGTGGACTTGAGTTCCCTAAGTTTAAGTTTTATTTTGCGTCCGAAGTTATCAATTAAAGTAAACTTCCTCAGTTACCACTTAATTAATGTGTTCACTTTATTGGTTTTAAAGTTCACCATGTATTTCACCTTAGCGCAAGTGCAATCAACCGTCCTTAATCCCGATGCCTTAACTGCTTCACCCTTGTAGTGACTGCGTAGTTATGTTTCAAATATTTTTTGTAATGAATAAACTGTGATGGCGTTAAATTGTGATTTATATGCAAGTGTCCGGTATTAAGGTGCCGTCGGGTAGGTATTCACCTTAGAATTAAAACAGTTTTGTTAAATTTATACTTTTTAAAAACTTTTAGCAGAATCTTATTAAAGGATTTAAAGTAATAATGGAAGGCATGAAAATTCAGGTTTTAATCAAACTTTAAACTCAAATTCCTTTTTAAACTCCTGTATTTTCATTTAATCTAGGATTCTTTTAAATCTTCCAACGCCTAATGCTTCGATATTTTGTGTAACTACCGGGTAACAGGAGTGTAATACTACAACTTCCTACTTCAATTTAGCGTCTTGTGCATTTAAAAGCTCATCTTCATACCAATAAAATATGTTCCTACTAATTCAATCTGTATAAAACCACTTACTAATTTAAATTAATGTCAAAGTTCCCGGATTCATTTAATGGTTTGATTTAAATGTTCCAGATATAACTTGGTCAATAACAAATTTGATTTTCTGAATTAATTGCTACTATAGCAATTAGTTTAAAGTTAGCATAGCGTAGTGTCCTACAATTGTATTCGTATTCGGTTTTGTTATCTGTCCATGTTTAACATCCTTTCTAAATAAATTTAACATGTGTTAATAGATTTAGATATTATCATCTCGTTTTCTAAGTTTCACTTTAGTTTGATCCTGCAATTTTCTTTTAACGTAACTCTTTACGTGGTATTCCAATTGCTGTAAGAGCAATGTACATTTTCTTTTCATGTGTACTAGACAATCTTGGGTGCATCGGTAAGTTTTCGCGTAAATTAAAACGGCTAGATTCCGTTTTAATTCTTCTTATAGACAAGTATCCTTCTATGTAGGCCCAATTGTTTTTCTATGCAGATCCGAACCGTTGCATCGGTTAGCGAGTATTAATTCAAGTTTTAATGGTTAAGTTACACTTTTCAAACCTTCAGTAAACGAGAAAAGTTGTTTTAAGCTCACAAGATCAAATTAAAAATGAAAACAAACACAATGTATTTTGCTTTATTTTCAGACTTTAATTTAATACCGTGTAACCATTTCGATGTATTTGCGTATAAAAACGAAAATTAATTCAGTTGGTGTTTTGGATGTTTCTAAAAAAGGTTCTGTAATCTCTGTATTGTTATTATATTTAGAATGTCCGACCGAATGATATAAATTATTGACCAATTATAACACCTTACACTTATAATAATTGCAGATAGAAGTAAAGAGAGTACACCAAAGCTATTGTAGACACATGAAAGTGAAGCCAGATAATATAAAGGGCAAGCCATTGGCAACCCGCCAAATCTATATACAAATAATGCGGTTTTGCTGCAATACATTTTTTGAAATAATATTGTAGCGGGCTACTACTACCGCGTTTCACTAATTTAAAACAAGTAATAACAAGTATCTCTATTACTCACTGTTTACAAGTTAAATTAACAGTATATGCCTTATTTATAGACGTTTTCAGTCCAATTAACAATGAAGCACTATCACACTAATGAAGTTACAAGCACTAATATCTTTTTAAACTAACTTCTTAACCATAGGTCTATTAACAACACTAACACAACTATTCACTTATTACACTTTTGTCTATTTATGTATTCTACAAACTGCATGTACATTAGACACGTACAGCTCATATAAATTTATGTATACTCTCGAACTTCCAAAAGCTCAACTATTACTCGATATAATTTATATTCGACATTCTGATGTAGACTAACTCTGTACTTCATCATCGGTCTTATTTATACCGTGAATTAAAAAGGATGACTCTAGTAACTGAAAGAAGCTTCTCGGTCGCTGTAGATATGCAGTGCTTGCGGCGCTTGTGTATGTTTGACGGGTTGCCTAATACTAGCTCGCAACACTGCCCCCTCTTTAAAACCGTTACGTCTCGTAACTGTAAATACATTTTGACGCCAATTCGATGACTGATGACGGTATCGGCAGCTATCTCCTCTGGTGCATCCACCACGTCGTTGGAAGTAACAGTCAACACTCTTTTCTTGGTCTTGGTAGGCAACCGGTTGATAACAACAAACAAGGATCTCGACGTTGGTTCCCTGGAATACCACTTCCAGCATATTTCGGACTATCCTCCAATCTAAGCGATCTAGTCCACAGCCTAGTTTAGGCACCGCTAGTCTTGTTACTCCATTTTCCATCATCCGAGCCTTAAGATTTAGTAAAGCCTTCCATAGATGTCCATAACTAGGTCTCTGTCATGAGGAATTTTTCGTGACCAGATAGTAAACATAACGGTTTTTATCCTTAAGAACTAAAGCTTTTCCTACAGTCGGCTGCTGTTGTACTAATTCAACCACACATCCAAACCTTTTCTTGAAAACAACAGCTATTCCTCTTGACATTTTTAAATCTTGAAGTACGCAATATGCAAGGAAATACTCTTCTGGTGCTCTAAACAGATCTTGCTGTTTTTTAACAACAACGCCAAATCTCGCGTTAGCGGAACCACCATACGCCGCCATAAAATTCTCAAAATCTACATTTGGCTGATTATTAATAACTTGACGAACAACATTCTCATTACTTGAGCCTTCCTGGTTGTTGCCAGCGTAGGATGTTAAACGGTCAAAATGTACCACTTTCGGTTTACCACGGGAAGATCTTCTGATCCGGTACACTGCATCATTAATTTTTTTTACACTTCGTACAGGCCTTCCCATTGTCTTTGTAGTCTTGGCGACAATCTACGTTTTCTTTGTGGATTGTACAACCACACTAAATCTCCAAGTTGGTATCCCCCTCCTTGTGCTCTCGCGTCATATTGTGATTTCATTCGATCGCTTGCTGCCTGGGTATTCTTTCAGACGTTTTTGTGATTGCTATTTGATCTTTCACAAAGCTTACTAACGTAATATTCATCTGCGATCTCTTCTCCAGGTTTAGATCCAAACTGAAGATCACATGGTAGCCGCAATTTATTCTTTCAACCATTCCATCCGATTGGGGATGAAGTGGCGTGGTTCTAGACTTGTTCGCAAACTCAAGTATAAAACGTCGGTAGTATGTGCACAATCTTAGAAAACTGCGTAGTTGGTGTATATCTGCTGGTGTAGGCCACTCTTGAACCGTTTTTATTTTGTCAAGGTCAGCTTTTATTTTGGTCTCCGAAACGATATGTCCTAGGTATTTCACCTTTTTTCTAAATAGGTGACACTTCTTGGGGCTCAATGTAAGGTTTGCCCCAAGTAATCTTTGAAATATCTCCTCTAGGTTCTTAAGGTGTTCTTCAAGAAACCGGCCTAACACTATCACGTCGTCTAGGTACACCAGACATGTTTTTCAGGACAATCCACGCAGTATCGACTCCATCAATCGTTCAGAAGTAGCAGGGGCATTGCTTAATCCAAATGGCATGACCTTGAACTGCCATAATCCAGTTCTTTATCGTTTGGCTCCAAGCCTACCTGCCAGTATCCGCTCTTCAAGTCCAAGGTTGAAAACCATTTAGATCCGGATAGCGTATCCAAGGTGTCATCAATTCTGGACAAAGGATAGCTGTCTTTCTTTGTCACACTGTTAAGCCGCCGGTAGTCTACACAAAACCTTGTCGACCCGTCCTTTTTCTTGACAAGCACTACCGGGGATGCCCATGGACTATTCGAGGGTTCAATCACTCCCTGTTTTTCCATATCGGTGATAATTTGCTCGGCTTCCTTACGTTTTGCCAAAGGAAGCCGCCTGGGGTGTTGTCTTATCGGTTGCACATTTCCAGTATTGATGTTATGTTGCACAACATTCGTCCTTCCTTTCTCACTATCATCCAGTGCAAACACACCTCGATATCATCCGACCAGTTCTTTTACTTTGCCCAGTTGATCGCCGTTAAATCCTTGACACGAAGGTATCAACATATCCAGCAATTTCTGTGAGCAACCGTTGGCTGGTTTATCTTTCGTGTCGTCCACACAACGTTTAATATGGCATACTGGAATGCAACTTCCCACAATCATGTCTTTCTTCAGGGTCACCGTATGCAGAATAATGTTTAGCACCCTTACTGGTATCATATTTCAAAACATTACCAGCGTTCTTCCAATCAGTAATCCCTCCTAACCCATTCCCGATTCAGTTGCTTCCATCATGCATACTTGTCCTTCCCGGAGCGTACCATCCGGGCGTCCCATCACTATCATTTCCGCCTTCTCAGGTATTTTCATATCACAAATCATTCGAACTTGCATCGTCTGCTTACTCGTCCCTTGAAATGGAATCGCATCATCATCTATCCGAAGCACATTTTTTTTCATGTTTACATGAAACCCATATTCTCTCATGAGATGTAATTTCAGCTACCAACACCGATGATTAATTAATTTGTCTCTAATTCCCAACGTTACGCAGTCTCTCCGTGAGTCGAAATTTTCCCACCACTTGCCGTTCGACGACATACCGATACAGGTACCACTTTTCCACGACCAACCAAATCTGGTCTCACAATAGTTCTTGTTGCTCCTGTATCCACGAGTAATCGGACAACCCTACCATTAATTCTTCCATCGATATAAATGCTGTCCAGACTTCCCATCGACAGTGCAGCACGGATGATAATCTCCGGGGCACTACGTTGTGCTGTCGACGTTCGCCCCCTTACGTCGACTTGCTCTAGCTTTCCTGCTGCTCAACCGGTTGTTTTGCTGGTTGAGTGCAGCGTTTCTGTATATGACCAACTTCACCGAAGCTCCAGCATCGCAGACGCCATCTCCGCAGTCGTTGTCTTTCAAGCGTCGCCGTGGATCAATGTAGTAAGCGTAAGACCACGGATCCCAAGGTCTTGGGTTTAAATCTCGACACAACGGACTGCTTGAAAAATGGCAGGTGAGCATTTTTCACAAAAATTACGCCCTCGTTCGGATGAGAGGTTAAATGGAGGTCCCGTGTGTGAGTGTTGTCACGCACGTTAAAGATCCCTACCTTGCCTGTAACGGCAAGGGTTTGGTTAAATTCTAAATTTCCAGGCAACAAAAAACTCGTCTCCTGGCCAATGTAGTACAGGTGGAGCATTGGAAATGTAAATGAACGGTCTTTGTCTTTCCAGCCTTCCCGCCACACGGTTGATTATTTCATCTATGCTGTTCTGTGCTTGACCAGGTTCCTCTAAGGCAAACCGAACTTTGTGACTCATCCTGTGTGATGTCTGCTTAGCTGCTTCAAATTCAAGCGCATGAACCAGTGCGTCATCTAACATTTTTGGCCGTGCTAATCTTAGCGCTTGCTGTATTTCGCCATCTTTAACGCCATCCACAAATGTTTAAACAGCTAGTTGTTCAAGGAAGCTATCTGGTGCCGTTGGGTATGCCAATTTAACTAATCTGGCGATATCAACTTCGAATTCTTGCAGACTTTCATTTGCCTTTTGCGAGCGGTTCTTAACTTGTGCGTGGTAAACCTGTTTAAGGTGAGCATCTCCGTATCTCATCTCAAGCTTCGATGTTAAGAGACCGTGATCATTCTGCTGGTGATCGGGAATCGTTTGTAAGATGTTAAAAGCTTCCCCCCATAGGACCACTATTAGAGAGATAGCCTTCTCGTTGTTGCACTAACCGTTGGCTATTGCAGCAGCTTCAAATTGTTTCAAATATGTGGACCAAGGTGTTTTACCATCAAATGTAGGTGGTTTCACTTTAAATTTTGACGATAATGACTCGCTTCCTTCCATGCTTCTTATTTCTGGAATGTTGTGAATTACAACTTGGTTTACTAATTCAAGTAGCCGCGGTGTTAGTGAAATCACTTGTTCTTGCAGCCTCATCACATCTTCTTCCATTTTTACCAATTTACTGTCCAACTTTTGTTCACTAAGTGTCACTTCTATACCGTATTTAAACTCTTTAAGGGTTGATTCCAGTTCAACTGACCTCACCAAGCTTTCACTAAGTGTCACTTCTAGTTTAGCCGACCTCTCTTCCATTTTTTCAGCATTTTTAGTTAATCTTTCCATTTTCTCAGCATTTTTAGTAAACTTTCCTTCCATACCGGATTTAAAATACTTAAGAAAATTCATTAAAATTTCTGCCTCCATCTTACTTTGGTTTCTTGTAACAGGCATATACAAACTACTTACATGTCTTTAGACTTGTGTGTTTTTCCTTTTAAATTAATCACTATATACCCCACACAGGGTTTACATTAGTGTAACGGGCTACTACTACCGCGGTTCGCTAATTTAAAACAAGTAATAACAAAGTCTTTATTACTTACTGTTTACAAGTCTAATTAACAGTATATGCCTTATTTATAGACGTTTTCAGTCCAATTAACAATGAAGCACTATCACACTAATGAATTTACAAGCACTAATATCTTCTTAAACTAAGTTCTTAACTATAGGTCTATTAACAACACTAACACACTATTCACTTATTACACTTTTGTCTATTTATGTATTCTACAAGCTGCATGTACATTAGACACGTTCAACTCATATAAATTTGTCTATACTCTCGGGCTTCCAAAGCTCAACTATTACACGATATAATTTATATTCGACATTCTTATGTAGACTAACTCTGTACTTCATCATCGATCTTATTTATGCCGTGAATGTATGACTCATCCTCCAGTAATTGCAAGAAGCTTCTCGGTCGCTGTAGATATGCAGTGCTTGCAGCGCTTGTGTATGTTTGACGGGTTGCCTAATACTAGCTCGCAACAATATTTTTAGCACAATTTTATTTGAGTTAGTTTAACAAGTATAATGGTAACATGAAATTCAATTACAATTAGCAATATTTTTACGGTTTTCTTACTAGTGACTATTTAACGATGAATCATTAGAGAAGCACATAGTTCAAATTTATTTACCAATTGAGATTAACAGAAACTATTATTAATATAAGAAAAACACTTTAATAATTTTCTTACTAAAACTTTGCACATACCCACTAATGCTAACTAAACTATTAATACTTATGTGACAAACATTTTTCTCTTTTCTTACATATATTGATTACATACAAATATCAAACTTTAGTTTAAACCAAAATCTGTATTATAACACAGAACTCGATGGAACGTTGTTTTACCGTTGGCGGTATACGAATAGGGAATTTATTGTGTTTCGATCTTGAGGTTAGGCATATCTTTGTTGATTTTGTATTGTACAGCCTGTTTTATTTAGTTACGTTTTTAAGAAAGTCTTCCTATTAAAATTTAAAATTCAAAACTAAATCTAATTTAAAACGTTCGTTTTGCATTTAACTATGGTTCGATATAAACATTTAAAATCTCAGACACAGCTGGTGATTGTAAATGTTTTACCTTACTTTGAAGGAGAACGTGACAATCAAAGCACTTTTGTACCCTTTAAATCAGCTATGCAGGTACGATATAAATTGTTCCTTCAAAATCAACCACAAATTATTTGATATTTCTTTTAATGGATTGCTGATGCGCGTGTGTAGCGGTGAATATTGTTTCTGCGATTAAGAAACGTGTATTGGAAGAAGAACCAACTACCAGAGTCACCTAGTAAAACCAGAAAACGCACCAAGCCAAAGTTTGTCAATGTGAACGATATTGTCAAGGATGCTATTAAACGAAACATTTACGAAATGCTCTCCAAAACTAATATATCTTTATTGAGGGTAAAGAAAATCTTATATTGCAACCCTATATTTTCAGAAGTTCATGTAACTGTGAAATATTTGAAACACGAACTAGGTTCAATTTTAATAAGAGGCAGACTATTTCATCATTATCATTAGGTTTTCAGTCCTGGAACTGGTTAGGCGCTTACCTCCATTGTTTCCTATTCTGAGCTAACCTACAAATTTCTTTGAAATTTCTACAGCTTTCATAGTTCACTATCTGTGTGCAATAGTCTCATCTAGATATACCCCTACCTCATTTTTTCCTATCTATTCTTGTAATATATTCCGCACTATTTTTAAAGTGCCTTAGAAAGTGTCCTGCTCTTCTATTTCTCCTAATTCTTTTGTTTTCTAGAGTTATTTTTCTTCCCCTGCTATTTCTAGAACCTTTTTTTTATTAACTTTGTCTGTCCATGCTGTCGTTATTCTACATCTGAAGCACCACCTCCCAAAAGACTTCTACCTCTTTCCTGTCCGCTGTGCTACTTTTCCTATTTCATTACCGCACAGTACTGTGCTTCACACATATGCTTTTAACAATTTTTTCTTGTTCCTATATTTGTTGTATTCAAACATAGCAGCTGTTCTTTCTAGTTAGATACAACTCGGTCCCTTTGTATTGTTTTTTAAACGTATACTATATTTCACCAATATTCAATGATATGTGAAAGGAATTAAGAAACCTGCAACTACCAAGATCCCAACACTTACACTTTTGCCGCATTAAAAGTTTTCAATAAATCCTTTCGCACAATCAACATTAGTTGAAAATATTGCAAAACCAACACCTGTGGTTGTTTATAATAATAATCAGGTTTAAGCACAATTATTTTTTCCTCCTTAGGTCTCCGTCTTGGAACTAGTTGGACGCGTACCTCCATTGGTTTCTACTCATCGTAAGTCTGCACATTTCTTTGAAATTCTGACAGTTTACATCTTTGACTATCTGAGTAAAATAGTCTAACCTAGATCTGCCTCTACCACTCCCTTACCTATCTCTGCTTGTAATATATTCCGCACTATTCCCTCATACCTTTAGTATATGACCTTTCACCCGATGTCCTCGTATTTTTTACTATTTTCCACATTTTTCTTTCTTTCACTAGTACCTCTTTGTTCTTAACTTTGTCTGTTCATGATATTTTCACCACAAGTTTGTAGCACCACATTTCAAATGCTTCTATCTCTTCCCGTCCGCTTCTCATACTGTCCCAGTTTCACAGCCTTAAAGTGTTGTGTTCCATACATCTGCTTTCAAAAATCTTTTTCTTGTTTCTATGTTTGATATCTTTGAACATATAAGTTGCATTTTCTTGATGAATGCAGCACGATCTTAAACTAGTCATTGTTTTATATTTTTTGCATTTTCTTAGGCTTGCGTTATTTGGCTTCGTAGGTAGCAGAAATCCTTAACTCGTTGTAAGTTCGCGGTTCTTATTTGTGTTCTAGTTTTTGATTTATTTTCCGCTTTTTACATACTGGTATTTTAGTTCTACTTTTGTTAATTTTCTTTCCGTATCTATCTTTTGGAAGTGTTTCCATTTCATTAAGAGCTGGCATTAACTTTTTCTTGCAATAAGCCAATACTGCTATACAGCTATATAATAGTTTAAGCATATCAATCGTTTGTTTTTGCATAATAATTCTAAATTCTTTACGCATTTGAGACTATTGCCTCTTCGATATACAAGTTGAAAATTAACGAAGATAGGACTTCTCCCTGTCTCATCCCTTTCCTAATATTTACGTTTATACTTTCCTGCTGTAATTGTATTACCCCTGTTTGCTCTTTGTATAAGCTGTGTTTTTTCAGATCTAAAAACCCTATATACACGCTTTCTCCTTTTTCTATTGTCTTCTCTATTATCACTTCTCAGAACTAAATAATCCTACCAAATTGAGCTTTTAATATTTCTTTAGCCCGTTTTTCCATTCATCTTTATGCAATTCTACTAAATCATTTTGACACGTGTGCTGTTAAATTTATTGTTCGAAAATTTTTACATCTATCTGCGCCTATGTTTTTTTGGTACAGTGGCAATAATGTTACGTTGAAATATTTAGGTATCTCGCCTGTCTCATACATATAGCCTACAAATTGGAAGAAACGTTCTGTTACTGCCTTTCCAGCGGCTTTTAGAGTTTCTACTTGCACCTCATTATTTATAACCAGTGCCTTACCATTTTTTAGACCCATTAATTAATTTAAACTCTTTTCTAAGTATAAGATATCTCGAGTCATACTTGTCAATGTCTGGTTGCTGTTCTAGTGCCGTTAGTTCCTATCCCGCATATAAATTCTCTATACATTCTTGCCATATAACCACTTTTTCTACATTTTCTATAATGATGTCTCCTTCTACGATGCTTAAATTTTTGCTGTGCAGTTTTATATCTCTAAAACTTATTCTAATTAGTTTGTAAGCTTCGTCTGTTTTTCGTATTTCCATCTTAGTTCGTACTTCCTTGCCCTTTTCATCAATTCATTGCTCTTTAGCTTTTCTGCATTTGCGAATAATTTCCCATTCTATGGCTTTGTATCTCTGATTTCCTGCTTTGTCTGGTCCGTTTTTTGTATTTTCGTCTTTCTTCTATTAAATTCAGGATATCTTTTGTTATCCATGGTTTCTTATTTTCTCTTTGTGTATACCCCAGACTATCTCAGGTCGCCATGTGAAAGCTGGATTTAATGACAGTCCATTTTGTTTCTATTTCGTTAGTATCCGAAATGTTCCCGACGTCTTTCAAAAATTCATTTGTTTTTTTTCAAATCTTATGTGATTATCTTTACCTTTTAGTTTCTTAAAGGCTACATGTTTTTTCCGTTTCTTTTTTCAAATTTTTAAATTTAAGGGCGTCCTTCATAGTTGCGATGTCATGGTCAGTGTCTATTGCCGCTTCTAGGTTGTTTGTACAGTCTGTTACTTGATTCCTAAACCGTTGTCCAACAAGAATGAAATCTGTTTGATATCTTCTTTCATCTGCTGACATATTCCACGTGTATCGTCTTTTAGCTTGGTGTTGAAATAATGTGTTTGTGATAGTGATGCGTTATAAATTTTCGCAACGACATTCCTATTAATTTCGATTTCATTACCTACCTTTACGACGCCTCCGATTTGTTGGTTGCGTTATTAATAGTCTTTTATTCAATATTAATCTGTACGATTCATATGGTTAAGGAAAATCCGTAGTTGTAGTAGTCTTCTACTACGCTTATCAAGTGGAATTCTGGTTCTGTTATCTTTAGTGTAATAATTGAATGTTGGTTGCAAGTAAAGCGACCTGAGCAATATTTCACGTTTCAAAAGATCCAGTTAAATTGTATAGATGTTCTTACGTTTTAAAACCAATTTTTACAGTTTAAAAAGTTTATAAATACATCGCGCAAGCGCGATGAAAAAGCGACGCCACGGGCGGTTGGTAACGCTAACTTTTGTACAGATTTTGCGCGCCCATCTGTCAATGACGTCACCAATGCACAAATTTAATACGTAATTATCGGAAAATATAAATTTAAGACAATAGATTATACAGCAATTACTCACATGAATATGTCCCTGGGTTAAAGTTGGCTTCTGTTCAAGTCCATCAGGGCTACTGAGGGCCCTTTTTAAGGCAATTAACGGGGGTACGCCCAACGCTCTTCCAAAGCGCTCGGACGGGATCTCATGCTCTACTCCGGGGTGATTAAAGATGGTGCTTGCTCCGGTGCTGTTGGCGGAGCATGGACATCCGGCTCGTTCTAGGGTCGTGGATTACTCCAAGGTCGTACCAGATTTCTATATGTAGCGGAACGATAAGGAATAGGTTAATTAAGGAAAGACAAACACAGAAAAGCAAGGGAAATCTACATAATAAAAATAAAGATAAGATACCAGTCACGACCGCCCTTATCGATGTTCAAAGGCAAACGGCCTGACACGACCGCCCTCCTCGATGTTCCAAGGCAAACGGCCACGTTACATAGACTCAAGGAAACACTTCTCCCACTTTTGTTCTTTCACGCGTCGGCGCGAAGTTCCCGCGCGATCTCGCGCAAACGCACACTGACGTGACGGAAATACGCGCACCGAGTCTTTTGAATTTTTGGCGCGAAACTTCCGCACATCAAAATTAACCTAAAAAATGTATAAGTGCCCATTTATTGGCACGTAACAATCGCGACAAAGCCACAAAAGAAAAAACTTAAAAAAAGAAAAAGTCTGTTAGCACAGTAACAGCTTAAAATCTAAGTCCTAACTACCCTACATAAAACCTAACTTAAAACCTACAAAATGTTTATGTAAGGCGCCACCTAGTTTTTCGACCGATAACACGTCTACCGAAGTACCAGAAAACGGAAAATGTAGCCCCATTGTCTTTGACTACACTAATGATTGACAGCACAAATTTGTCGGGGAGCATGAAACACTACTTAAATTAAAACAGATGCGACAAGTCGCCTAACCTATCTAAACTAAAGCTATCATTAAAGTTCTTACGTGCAAACACACATGAGCGTTGCATCAAAACTGTTCCTTGTTGGCAAAAAGTGCCCAAATTTAAAAATGTTCCTGAGAGTGCGTTAGTCTACACTCTAGCAAATTTTGTTACTTGTACTTTGGTTTTCTAACGATACACATTAAAACTTGTCCATGACATGGTTGTGAATCAACAAATTTACCAAAAGTACCACCCTACTAAATCCTTACATCGCTAACCTAACAAATTACATTTCTACATCAGGTTAGCTTTTTCACTTAAATTTCATAAAAAATAATTCCCACGTCTGGTCATAAATACCAAACGTCAGGAAGATAAAAAGATAAGACAAGATCTCAAATTGTTGTTAAAGATAATAGATAAGATAACGATATTAAGTTTAAATTGTTATCATCAAAGGTAATAGATAAGATAACAATATTAAGCTTTAGTTATTATTTGAGATACTAGGTAAGATAACGCGATATTAAGCTAAACTTATTATTAGAGATAGTAGATAAGGTAACGCGACATTAACCAAAAGTTATTACTAAAGATAATAGGTAAGATAACGTGAAATTAACTAAAGTTATTACTAACAGCAGTCGGTAAGACAGCGATACTAAAACTAAGGGTATTATCAAAGATAATAAACAAGATAAAGATAATAGTTTAGTTATTATCGAAGATAATAGATAAGATAACGATAGAATGACTCCGTGGAGCCGTTAAATAGGGATTTTCTCGTACCCTCTAAAAAGAGCGACCTGTGAAACAGGCCCGTTTGCAATAAACGGCACGAGGGACCGGCAAAGGCATTTGGGTGCATCCCTGCACCCGGCGTTAATTGATATCGGTGATACAACCACCCGATACCCACACGGTATATAACGATATCTATATATACACATGCACTCACACATTCACACACTCATACATACCTTCACTGCCAGAGCCCATGCGCTGACAGCGGCACCGCATGACCTCACGAAAGATTCCCAGAGACGGGGTCCAGGTGTCTGTGAAAACCTCCCGCGCAACCACACGGTGACTAACGGAAATGAAAAGGCAGAGAAATAGGAACGGTAAAAAGAAGGAGGTGGTTATTTGGAATGCATAAGAGGCACTTCCAGGTAGAAGAAAGTAGAGGAAGGGCTCGCATTGAGCAAAAGAGACAGAAAAAGGTGGATAGCAAAGCTCTACTCAACAAGCCAATGTAGCCAGTAGCTCGGAGAGAAGGAACATCACTCTTATGTGGCAGACGGGTGTTCCGGGACAAGAACAGGTCCATCGAAAGAAGAATAAGGCATAAACGGAGACAGCGTGATGAGAAAAAGTAGAGTTTTTGAACAAGCGTCCGAGAGAAGGTAAAGAGTTGTCCCTATTTAAAACACAGCGCAGTCTGAAGGACCACCTGCGACATTAATCCGACAAGATAAGGTATCATACGTTAACAATTCACTAGACTCTTAAGAGAACTAGTACAATCATTTTCCTAACGAGTGCATCCACTACGATAAGAAAATCAGACAAAAGTTGACACAACAACTTAAAAGTATCATTACAGATACAATCACACGAAAACAAACTGTTTTAAGGTAGTTTTTTAAAACGGTAGCACCCTAAACACACAACGATGCCTAATTTTAAGCAGTTAAATACAGGTACACTGTCCCAATATGCTAAAACAACCGAGAATTTAATAAGATATCATTAAGAAGCAATAGCGTCTCACCACGAAGTTCAATAAAAAACAGTGAAAAAAAATGTTTATAAGTTATGTTGATTTGGTAGAAAAAGAAAGAAATAATGATATAGTTAAATGTGGGCCACTGTAATAATTCAGAGGAAAAACACATGGAACAGACAATCCTAGTTTTTTGCAACTGCGAACATGGACTATTTCTTACAATGGCATAGGCCGTGGCTCCTATGTGAGCCCAAAGAAGAAAGCATCCACTCTAACATCAGCTCAAACCAATCATAAAAATTCAATGAGTTATTTCAACCAAAGTTACGCCAATTACCTCACAATTAAACGATGTAAGACAAATACTAAAAACCAAATAATATGCTGTAGGAAAAGTTCGAGAATTAATTAAATGAAACAACAGAGTTATATTGGGGGGTGTAGAGAATAAAGTGATATATATCTAACGGTATGGTCAAGGAAAAGTCAACCGAAAAGAAAAAGATAGCTAATTTAAGGTAAGTAAGTTAACCGTGTAAGAGATTATACACTGTATGAGAGAGGGAATAAGTAATTAAAGTTAAGTAATTGATGGTGAGAACAAAAAAAATATTAGGTAAATCGTAAGGGTTTAATCATATTAAGATACCAGGTATCAGGAATTAAATTTGGAAGGTTAAGAGAAACGACATCACGAGATAAGGCATCAGGTACGATATTTAATTTGACAGGTATATGCCTAACATCAAAAGTAAATTGAGAGATACGCAAGTTCCATCTTGCCAAACGACCTGCGGGTTGTTTTAAGTTATTAAACCAAGTGAGAGCAGAAAACATTAGGTACATTGTCAAAGAAGTAAACGTGAAAAGCTCTTAGATATACGTAGGGTTAAGCAATTTTAAAGATAATTTTAAGGCATTTAAAGAGGTTTAAATCGATATGTGAAGAGATAAGAGTAATTAAAACTCGATTCACTAATAAAATTGTTGAAAAACAAAAAGATATTTTATAAAGCATATATTTACTGGGATGCGAAGCTCTCATTTGAGTTCCACCCAAACCAATAAGGAAAAATTTCAACATCATCATTAAAAAAAAATGATTCACAAATTCTACAACGACAAACTTACCAACCAAATTCTCGTCTAGACTTATAACGCTTAACGACCGGCCCTTGGGTCTCGTTCTAGGCTTACAGAGCTATACGACCAAATCCGACAGTAAATTTCGGTTAATGGATGTTAAAGTACGTTGAAATATTTATAACTAAAATAATATGCAATCAAGACAAACTCATACTCGCTATACAAAAGAAAAATTCCACGATACATATACAAAAAGTTAGTATTCCAAATTAGATATAAAGAGAAGCAGTTTATTACAACATTTTGGAAGGTAAAAATATGGTTAGGTAATTTCGTTACTATATATAAAGCAAGAACCCCAATAAAACGCATTTATAGGTTATACTGTTTAAAACATTTAAGGGAACAACTTTTAAAACTATATCAAAGCAAGATAATATCTAAGAAGAAAAAATACATCACGATTAAGTCAAAATAACGCTTTAAAAGACACTAAAAACTCAGGTAAGTAGGAAATCTATATTTGGGCAAACAATTTTGTTATATATATATATATATATATATATATATATATATATGTAATTGTGAATTAGATTAAATGAATTCGGTTATAGAAAACACTTAAGGTGTGAAATATTCATCTTGAATTTATATTTGAGACACGATAGATATGAGATATACAGTACTGAGGTAATTCAGAAGGTAAAAAACGGTACAACTACTTCTGGTCAATACGATAAAGATATTTAAGGGTAAAAACTCCCTATAAAAGCATTCGTAAGGAATAATATTCAAATTTAATCACGCTAAGTATTCAAAACACTAAAAAAAAACACGTTTAGAACTGGACGAGGGCAAGATTAGTGTTTAATAAAAGGGATATATCATTGATAAACTACAAAAAGACACTTCAAATTATAATGAAAGAGTAGGTAATGTGTTATTTAACAAATACAACAACCCGTAGTTTAACGTTTCTTAAAAAGATATTGAAAAAGGGCAATTTATTTCGTTAAGTGCTTTTAAACACAAGGTTTCTTGTAAAGATAATTGAAATATTATTAATTAAACAGGTACATCACTAAGACACTTATTAAAATGTAACACACAAGACAGTGTTGATTTATGGTTTCAAAACAGTTTTTTAAAGTCGAAAAAACAAACAAGGGTTATATTTTAATTTAATATAAAGTAGATAATTTTGTAATAAACCGTGTTTAAAGGCATAAAATTATTTAAATGCTTATTTATTTGTGTACTCACTGTAAAAAGTAAAGTTAAGGCATTGATTCTTCCTAAAAGTTCATACTTGCATCTAAAAACAAACTAATCACTCACAATAATATAATTAAAGTTAACCAAAGCACACCATATTTAAATTGGAAAAACATTAAATCAGCCAAACATTTTAAATACACCAGCTGTATATTTCAATGTCAAAATGGCCGTCTACCTTCAGATCACCATAGCAACTGATTTTGACATCTAAAGGAATGTGGTATGTTCCAAAACACGAACATAAAGTTCAAGGTTAACAGATATTAAATAATTGATTTTTTTTTAGTGAAAAAGCTATAAATAGCATTGGGAATACATTGTATATTTATAAAGGAAGTATGTATCATAACCTCACACGTTAAAGCGCCAATTCTTACATTTACACAGTTCATAGTTACCAAACCGCCAGCGCGGTTTATTAGACACCACCGGCAGTTGGTAGCGCTAGTCTTATACAGATTTGACGCGCCCATCTGTCATTGACGTCACCAATGCACAAATTTAATACGTAATTATCGGAAAATATAAATTTAAGACAATAGGTTATACAGCAATTACTCACATGAATAAGTCCCTGGGTTAAAGTTGGCTTCTGTTCAAGTCCATCAGGGCTACTGAGGGCCCTTTTTAAGGCAATTAACGGAGGTACGCCCAACGCTCTTCCAAAGCGCTCTCACGGGATCTCATGCTCTACTCCGGGGTGATTAAAGATGGTGCTTGCTCCGGTGCTGTTGGCGGAGCATGGACATCCGGCTCGTTCTAGGGTCGTGGATTACTCCAAGGTCGTACCAGATTTCTATATGTAGCGGAACGATAAGGAATATGTTAATTAGGGAAAGACAAACACAGATAAGCAAGGGAAATCTACATAATAAAAATAAAGTCACGACCGCCCTTCTCGATGTTCAAAGGCAAACGGCCTGACACGACCGCCCTCCTCGATGATCCAAGGCAAACGGCCACGTTACATAGACTCACGGAAACACTTCTCCCACTTTTGTTCTTTCACGCGTCGGCGCGAAGTTCCCGCGCGATCTCGCGCAAACGCACTCTGACGTGACGGAAATACGCGCACCGAGTCTTTTGAATTTTTGGCGCGAAACTTCCGCACATCAAAATTAACCTAAAAAATGTTTAAGTGCCAATTTATTGGCACGTAGCAACGTATTGTTGTCTGTTCTAAATTTTGAGTATTTGGTTTAACTTGGATTTCGTTTGGGAAGAATGTTTTGGTGAATATAGATTTAAGATATTATTCTTCTCATATTCCGTGCGAGGATTTTGTAATTGAAGCGTAAGTATGTTTTAACGAAACACAAAATTTATACGTTTATTTTAGGAAGTTGTAGTCGTTATCGATTGGCGATCTTAACAGCATAGATTGTTTTGTTCTAAATCAATAACCCGATTTATATCGGTAAGCGGTGTTAATGTTTATACGCGAAATTCTAACAATGTTTATTGATAGGGTTGTTTGGTTCCGATTGTTTGGCTCCAATTGTTTGTTCCGCCGTTGTTAATTGTTGTTCCTCTGTGCCTTCATTGTGGTCATGTGGTTGTATTGTTATTGCTGCTGTATCCAGTGACGGCATATTGAAGACACGCATACAGGTGAGATTCCTGTATATCGATCCACCTGTCAGTTTAGAAGCCGTTGTGGATGGATACTAGTTAAGTATATCGTAAAGAATCGGACATCTGGTAAGAAATCAATTTTTTTGGCATTACTATTTGTGTTTGGACAATGACTACAAGTGACGAACTCCAGGCTTGGTATAATTGTGATAATAAATTTAAAGTATATACAATAGATAGTTGTAAACTTGAGTCAACTAATTTGAATTTTTCTTGTCAGGAATATAATTGCAAGTTGTGTGAAACGTTATTATATTAAAATTGATGTTAAAGGTATACCAAGCTCCTCATGATATTTTTATATTTAATTAGTAAATTGATTTGACCGTTAATGTTTATGTTGGTAAAGGTACAGAAATTATTTACACCCACATGATAGCGAATTCTAAGATCAATTCAATCATATGGTGTTACACTTGTTTTACTAGTAAAGTGGATTAAATTTATGTATTATATTGTTTATTTTTCTAGTGCAATTATATATAAATGTTAAGATATGTAGATTTGAGTATCTTCTCGCAATTGAAGGACTTCCTAGGTTTGTTTTGAAGGAACCCAGCCGTGTATTAGTTTAAACTTAGGTGGCGTCATATTTAAGAGTTATTATTATTATCGGATTTCAGGTTACCATCTCGCAGGGGAGCGAATTGGAGTGAGCCCACTCCATCCTTGTGACTGCGTTAGCTGTGGATTATGCTGCCTGGCTCCTGCTGCTTCATCGGCACATTTGTCTTGTCTTGTGTTGTACCGTTTTAAAGCAGCTCATGTTGCTACAAATTCCTGTGGTAACAATAGTTAAATTGCTTTTGTCGCAAAATTCTACTAGTCTCTTTCGCCTGGCGTTTCTCGTGAATAAACCAAATAATTCTACTACCGCGCCTTCCCTAACCTCACCTACCACTGCATTAAAATCACCGTAATTATTAAATTTTCACGTCATTTTACGTATCTTAGTATGTCTTCGATATCTTTGTAGATCGCTTCTACCTCTTCCTCTCTGTATCTATAGATGGGCATGTATACTTGTGTTATTACTGTATTTACTGGTTTAGATTCTAATCTAACCATGAGTCCCTTTCGTTCTTTTGTAAGTAGTTTTCTACACAGTGTCCTATCTTTTTTCGCATAACTATCCCCACACCCGTATTTCCTTCCTCTGATCTTGTATGAATTACCTAAAAGTCTCCACTCCAAACATCCCCCTCCTCTGGCTACCAAGCTTTGCTAAACCCTACCATTTTATTTTGTAAGTTCTCTAGCTTACCTACTAGCTTCATAATTTTGACATTCCTCGCTCCGACTCGCAAAATGTTCTTGGCTATTCTTTTAAACTTTCTGATGTCATCTTCAAAACCCTATTTTTACAAAACGACAAACAAATACTTACTTTAAAACCAATTAATACAAATAATGATGAACTGAGGAATATTGTGCTATTTCCAACTAAATTGCTAAGGAACTGACAAATAGCACACATCAGCCATTAGGTAACACTTAGGAGGATTGTGGAAAATACAGTTTGCTTGTTTGTGCTAGGAGAAATAGGTTGTTGTATTCATAACTATGCAAATATACCGCCACAGTATAATTAAATACAATAAACCGTTTATAATTATTATTATTTAGGAATAACTGTGAAGAGTGCCAGCTTCAAGAGCAGGGTTTGGCATTGGTAGTACATTAACTTACGTGGTTAAGATTAGATGCACTTGTGGTCCAGGTGAGGTAAAAGTCTAGAATTGGAAAAAAGACGGCTGCATCAGATACTTTTAGGAGTATGTTTTTTAATTTCAGGAAATTAAAAATTAACATTTTTGTCCTACTTTTCGACCTACAACAAATAGCAGGATAGAACAAAGAAATATATTTACCGAAGAGTGTTTAAATTTAATGTACAACGTAAGATACAGAAAACTTCAAATACAAAAATGCTGAGCTGTTGATCTCAACCTGCGATCTGATAGTTTGCAAGTCTTATTTTAAAGGATGGCGTAAACGTGAGTTTACTGCATCGTACGACTATAGTGTCTCTGAACTACAATACACAATAGATGTTTATAAAGTATGATTTTCATTCTTATTTATTTAGTATCTCATGGTAAAACTCTATCCAAACTACATAAATTTTTCTTATAGGATGCATTGTATAATACCTAAACCCTTTATATAACTAAAATCCAGCTTTGAGATAAAGAACGAGAAACAAATATGTATGCAATTCAAAGCGGTCTTTATATTACTTATAAATCTTGCTGGTTATGTCTTTCCTAAAAATTAGCGAGATTTATATTTGTTTGTGTAGCTTCGTATGTAAAGCACATCTCGTACCAAAAGAACTGTTGAGAGAAAAGAATTGTGCACATCCTAAATTAAACGGCTTTGAAGAAAGCTTTTACGGGCTCTTCACATTAGTAGAGTACTTGTATTTCCTTAATAATAGCGAATACAAAGTACAGAGGCTTTGGCTTTTCTTTGAAACTTAAAGTCCCTTAGTAAGCTCGTATGTACTAAAGAGTGAGTTCTGTAAATACGACAAAGGAACCGTATTAGAGTGTAGTCGCATCCCATGAAAGTTTTATTGTAAGGTAGTATAAGTTTTAATTAAATGGTATAAGAAAATGTATCGTATTGCAAAAGGCATTAAAGGCACTGAGAGGTTCACTTACTAATCTTGTTGAAATTCTGAGTAAAGTTGTTTTGAAACCGCATTTAAAAAGCTTCTTAATTAAATCTATATCTGGGATTTCAAAGTTAATTACAAAACGAAGAAAAGAACAAATGCTGTTATTAATCTGATGATAACACAGCTCAAAGAGAATGCTGTAATGTAATTAAAATAATTTCAGGCTGCAATATGTCATTATTTGCAAGGCCTTTTGTGGAAATTCTCGACTTTGCCCAATTTCTGGAATTTTTATTTTTCACAGAGCTATAGTCCTGTAAATTGATAATACTAAATTAAATTCAAAGTTATTTATACACACTTGTGGAAACTACAACTAACCCTTATTGTGTAAAAAGGAAGTGTGTATTCCTAAATCTATTTACTTACTATATCATATTTTATTGGTCCACATTGTTATGTATCATTCTGACGCGTGTAAAATTCCTTAAGTTTTAATTTTATATGTAATTTCATTATAACTTTAAAGCAAGCGGCTTTTCTCAATGTCTACACGACTTCTTGTTGAGAATTATGTAATTGGTTATCACTGATCTCTTAACAATCCCACGCCAATGAGAACGGACTGCTTAGCGCAAGTGTCGATGCATACCGTTACCGGCAGTGAAGTGGCGACTTTTTACCGGCACCTTGAAGCACGAGATGTACAAAAGTGTGCCTCTTTCTTCATCCGGTTTCCTCTTTATCTATCTTGTTCTTAGGTTTCTTCTGCAGATGATCCAGCAAATTTGGATAGCCACGAACGTGCCCTAAAAATTTTCTTGAAGAAACTTTTAATAAGTAAATGGTTATTAATTTTATATATGCATGATGTGTATTCTAAATATGCCGCAAAATGTGTGGCGCAAAATGAATGCCTGTTTGTGTTAGCGTAAAAAAACTTTAAAATATCTAAATTAACTTTAAAATATCTTCATGTGTTAATTATTGCGGCGGTATTTCGATAACTAAGTGGTAGATGAACACTGTGTAGGCAAATAATGATAATAAATAACGATTACTTCAAAGCACTTACCTTTGTAAATATAGCGAAGCGTAGCACATTTATTTTATTGCGGGCGTTTAGAACGGAAAACAATAGGAGACTCTCATGGTCATCTCCATGGCAGGGGATAAAACAGTTCTTGCACATGCAAAAAAACACAACGTAGCTTATCGATATCGCGGCAGTTGCAATACACATGTGCGGTGTTTAAAGTAATTTCACGGTACATCCAATGACATTTAAATATACCGGGCGGAGGTAAATAATTAACAAATTCTAAATGTTTAAAATAAGACAAACGGTAAGTTATATACAATTATAAACGGAACATCATGTGTTAAATGTACTATAATGTAATGTTTAATATAATAAATTTTAATAATAACAGAATTTTCAAAACAATATTAAGAAGTTTTAAGACACAGATGTGCATTTAATGTTCAATAGCAGTTTCAGATTCATTGACCATAATCATTAAAAAAATCCATAGAACCACTTATTTCAGAAATCCCATATGCCATAAAGAAGCAAGTTTTTGAGAATTGTAATAAAATTTTAGTACTTGCTTGAAAAATATATTAACTATATTATTTTTTATTTTACGTTAAAGTCGGTATCACCGATAGATTTTACTTAACGGTTTTATATACAAGTTCTTTTGGCAACGGAATGATATATTCTTTTGACGTTTGAAGAAGAAATGTATGGGATTACGATATAGTAATATAATATAGTAATTGTGTTTACTAACAGAATCTATACCACAATTAAAAAAAGATATACTAGGTTTCGCTTTAACTTTAGGATGACGTCAAATGTAGTAATGAAGTGTTGGCAACTGTATGCAAATGAATACCTAGAATTGCGAATGGAGAATACTGTCGTTAGACACAATAAAACTTGGCAGTTATGTACGGTGTTACCACAAATTCCACTTATCAATGGAAATATTCGTATACCTTTTGTTCAGTATATTAGAATTTAATTAATAATGTCAATGTAGCATTTTATCCAGTTGTGACGTCATCCTAAAGTTAAAATGAATGACCTTTATTTACTGCGCGTAATGCAACTTGCGGAAAGTGGTATCGCCTGCTCTATCAGTTAACCCATGTTTTGATGTGAAAAGATAAATAAGTACCACGCGTAGAACACTGTAGACGACAAATTAATAATCAAATACAAAATCAGATTTATAAATATGATCTACTCCATCGTCATCTTCAGGTTTCCAATTCTGCAACTGCTTGGATGCGTACTTTTATTGCCACCTATTCCGAGTTAACCTACACATTTCCTCGAAATTTTCACAACCTACATATTTCACTATCTGTCTGCAATAATCTTAATATAGGTCTACCTTTAACTCACTTATTTTTTTCCTCTGTTTCTAATATATCCTGCACTTTTCCGTCACGCCTTAGAATGTATTTCATCATAGGATCTCTCCTATTTCTTACTGTTTTCCACATATTTCCTTCTTCTCCTACTTTTTCTAGCACCTCTTTGTTCGTAACTTTGTCTGTTCATCATGTCTTCATCAAATGATTTGTAACACCACACTTCATTACCTGTCCGTTTTTCCTACCATCCACATTTTCACAGGCGTGCAGTGCTGTGCTCCACAAATGTGCTTTCAACAATTTTTGTTTGTTTCTATGTTTGTTGTGTTCGACCATAGTAATTGCTTTTCTTGTTAAATGCAACACGGCTCTGTGCAAGTCTTTGTTTTATATTTTTTTGCGCTTTTCTTCCCATCCTGCCTTATTTGGCTTCCTGGGTAGCAGAAATCTTTAATCTCTTGCAAATCCCCGCTTCTTCTTTTTATTCTCATTTTTGACTTATCCCTCCTTTACATATCAGTACTTTAGTTCTATTTTTATTAATTTTCATACAGTATTTCTCCGTTTCCATTAAATTACGAGTTACTTCTAGCTTATTAGATGCTAATGCCTCTATATCATCTGCAAATCTAAACATAGCAATAGTTTGTCCCTGCATAATAATCCCAACTGTCTAATCTGTATTTAACAGCATTCACTGACTTTTGATATACAAGTTAAAAACTAATGGGGATAACGGACATCCCTGTTGCCCAAGGACCCGGGTTCAAATATTAGGTGAGCATTTTTCACAAAAATACGCCCTCGTTTGGATGGGAGGTAAAATGGAGGTTCCATGTGTGAGTGTTGTCACGCACATTAAAGATCGCAACCTTGCTTGCAACTGCAAGGGCTCAGCAAAATTCTCCAGGATCCAAAGATCTGGTCGCCAGCCTACATATATCGGCCTCTTACTACTAAGGGGAGTGGGTATGTACTGCTATAGTTCTGGTGGGGTATACACTAAATGTCCTGGAGGATCACAATTACTGCTACTTTTTAGCCTTAGAGAGTACACGCGGTGTCACTCTATTTTAGTTTTCTTGCTGAATAGATTTCTGATTTCTAGTATTAGTTTAGTTTAATAACTTTCTAATTTAGTATAGTTATTTATTAGCCCTATATAAAATTTGATTTAATTTTGTGTTTCGTTCAGCGTGTTCGGTTAGGGCAGTGGTTAATTTTGTGCAAAATTCATCGTACATATTTAGTTGTTTTGTTTTTGTTCTTGTTTTTTATTTTTTGTTTTCATTTTTGATTTTTTAAATTAAGCTATACCGTGTCAAAATATAAATTTATACCTAGTTTTCCTACTCCTGTTTTAGGCACCCGTTTTTGATTTAATTCGAACAAGTTCTCACCTTGACTCCTCGCAGCTAGTTTTCTCACCGCCAACCCTCTGTTTGCCATCTCGATTGAGCACGTGCTCGACGTTTTCTGCAACCTTACAGCATCGCAGCGGCCTTAGTCGTTAATCCGAACATTCGCAAGTAGGTTTTCAAGACCCCATATCAGGTTACTAGCTGCACCATTTTATGATCAAACTTTACCTCCATCTTATCCCTTGTTTCTATGCTCGGTATAAATTTGCTTGTCAACCTTCCCATTGCAGCGATGTTCTACCTCTCTCCCGACTGTCGAATTGATCTCGGTATCAAGTACAATATCTGAGAATTGCTTCTGGCAGCCTCTTTGGTCAATTCACTGGTTCGGTAGTTTTCGCGGTTACGAACATGCGACCTGGTCCAGTAGAATTTCAAATTTGGAATCTCGAATGTCGCACGTGCTATCCTCCAGACGTCGTCTTAAAGAACTGTCAGGGTGTTCATATTTGTCAGAGCTTTTAGAGCCGGTTTGCTATCACTATTGATAAAATATCCACTTGTACTCGAATGGTTGATGACGCACTATATAGCTTCTCTAATAGTCACCAACTTGCACTGGAAGACTGTGCTCCAATTCGCAAATTTATTTTGAAATTGAAACACTTTTCGCGCTTTCTTGTACACAATAAACGCCGCCCTTGCCTGCCAATCGTTTATTCGTGAACCGTCCGTATAAATCTTGATCTCCACCGCGTCTTCATCGCCTTTGACAAACTGGATACTTTCTACATAAACCGGATGCCCTGATTTCGAAACAACAATTTTCCTTTCGACATCCATAGTTCTAAATCTCAGACATTCAACTATATACGCTCTGTTTCCATGTCAATAAGTGTGCGATTGAAAATTACCTTGATCATGAACTCGATAGGAGGAATCCTACTAATATATCACACTGCTTCGGTGGAAGTAGTCCTGTACCCCCTTGCCGCCTTGACCCCTGTTACATGATAGACGTTCGCCAATTGTCGGGCCTCCCTGATCTTGTAATCATCCGCCCAAATAGATGGCGCATATATCAGCGCCGGTTTGATTGCTCTAGCGTACACTGTCTTAAAGTATTTGCCCTTTAATTTCCAATTCATCTGCGCGACTACCACCATTCTATTCAATTTCCCGCTGCCCCTACTTTTGACACACTGCACGCGCGCTTTATACATCAATTATTTATCTAACTTTCCGCCAAGATATATGATGGCTTTTTGGACAGGACCTTCTTCTCTCCATGCTTCAGCCTAGGAGGACGTTCTCCCGGTTTCGTTACAAAATAAAGCGTTTTTGAATTCAACATGTTGAATTTCAACTTGACCTGTCGCGACCATTCGTGCAACCTTCTAAACACCTCGCTCGGTTTCGTTCGCATCACCCTTAATTATTTCGTCATAAAAATGAACAGTGTATGATCTGCAAACCCTACAAAAATGGATACGTTGCTACATTTTTCCTGGCCAGCCTCACACATGGGTGCTAGTGAAACGATATTTTCTTATCCCTCTATATTTACACCAGCTCCACGAAGTCTTCCGACGTAGCTAGGGGTCTATTCCTGGGGTAGAGCAATGAGCAATGGGGGGGTAAGTCAAAATCTATGGAGGGTTACACTTAACAAAAAAAACAAACAGGCGCCACCAAGTCCAAATTTGTTTTATTTTAGGGGCATAGCAATTTTCTAAGGGCGGACTTGGAGACCCAAAAAAAAGATCGCCTTCGTTGATACACAAACTTGTCTTAACAGAATAAGACGCTGTTCCTGTAAGAAAGAATAATAATTAAGTCACATAAAAATGGGAACACTATTTGCGTCCCTCAAGTATACCTAAAAGTATAGAGAATATTTTCTGCATAATGGGATCATAAAATTTAGTTCTTATTGCTTTTTGTTTACCAAGTCTGATCAGACTAGATCAGAATAAAAAAACTTTAAATGAAGAATATTAATTTACTAATAAGAATTTTCTTTGTTTCAGTAAATAAAATATCATTGTAATTAAATAAAAATAAAAATTTGAAGTACTTGCAAAAATGGTAGTAAGGGTTATCAACTGATCCTTACTCAAATATTTTATAATTCTATGTAACTAAAAATGCTAGAGTTTCTTTATAACCCAATCAGATCTGTGTGAATCATTTACAAATGAATATACGAAATTTTCTCTTTAAGTTAACAAACTTAAATTTAGTTTGAAGTCAAAATAATCACCAAGATATTCTCTAATGTTATCAATAGTGGTTGTACTAAAATGCTAAACATGTGTTAGCCATTGGGCAATTGTTGACAATAGTGATCAAACAAACAGGTGATGTAATAGCAGCTGTTAAATTACGTTGAAGCCACGTGTGGTCACATATTTACGAAGCTAAGTGAAAGCAAATTTGATACTGGGGAAAACCAGCTTATTTACAGGTAAACTGAATAATAATTTTGTACGTCTAACAAACAAAATGAAATAATGTACTTTCAGAAGGAAGTACTCAGGAAATCATAATTCTATTACGAACCCAAGAGCAGCTGTTGTCCTTGGATGTAATGGAAACTACCTCGCAGCGCGGGAACAGCAACTAATTATACTTGCTTTCCATGCTTTAACACAGGTGTAGGAGCAAAGCGGATTCCTTACTTGGATCACGGCAGCATTACTTCGTAACGTAATCTTCCGTTGTCTAAATTTATTTACTAATATAATTTTTCATTGCGTAGCCAACAAATTAAGGTTTCTAAATTGTAACTTCAAAGGGATCATGTTGTCTCAAATTTTACAGTTGCGATTTTCGACGTGGCGTGCGATATCTACGTTATCCATGCAGTTTTCTAATTTCTCGTTGGGATTTCAGATGTGTCGTTGCGCTAAATAAATTTTGTAAATTAGCTAATATGATAACGAATATACAAAATGTGGATTAGGTACTAACCGTTACTCAGGAAGTGTTTCACAAACATAGAGCGACTCGGAGGTCACTCGCCATTCTTTTAGAATGCATCTTGACGCTGCTTTTAACTATCGACGAGTGCGCTCGCTGCTTTCTTGCATGGTGGGAGGTTCCGGATTTTAGTTCTCGGACCTCTCACGCGCGCGCCAGTGGCTGTGAAATTACACCGAACTCGGAAACAACTCGACTAATAATCCTTGATATTATAATACTATAAAAGTTTGATTGTTACTCGAATATTTATTTTAATTAATAAAGGTATTTTAATATTCATTGTACGTTTAATGAATGGATTCTCCTACTGCAAAAATAAAATTGTTACAACGTTGGGCAATTTGATACTAAAGATGCTCTCGTACAGCATGTGAGACCAGAATGTGAGACCAGAACGTGACCCTCCAGGGCACCCCGTTTCGTCTACTCGCGATACAATTTCCCGCGAAATTTCGACGCACAGAGGAGTAACTCATAATGAATCACATCAGGTTTTGCGGATAGTCCCTGTCCGGCGTCGCCGTGGATTAATGTAGTAAGCGTGAGACTACTAATCCCAAGCTCCTGGGTTTGAATCCCGACATGGCCGACTGCTTGAAAAATGGCAGGTGAGCATTTTTCACAAAAATTACGCCCTCGTTTGGATGGGAGGCTAAATGGAGGTCCTGTGTGTGAGTGCTGTCACGCACGTTAAAGATCCCTATCTTGCCTAAAACGGCAAGAGTTCGGCAAAATTCTAAATTTCCAGGAAACAAAAAACTCGCCTCCTGGCCAATGTAGTATCTTCGGGTGGAGCATTGAAAATGTAAATGCACAGATAGTTCCTGCGCTCCCACCTCCATACGATAGATGGTCGTTCATTTACATTTCAATGCTCCACCCGAAGGTACTACATTGGCCAGGAGGCGCATTTTTGTTGCCTGGAAATTTAAATTTTGCCGAACTGCTGTTTCAGGCAAGGTAGGGATCTTTAACGTGCGTGCTTCTCCACATGGGACCTCCATTTAACCTCTCATCCGAACGAGGGCGTAATTTGTGAAAATGCTCACCTGTCATTTTCAAGCAGTCGGCTCGTCGGGATTTGAACCAGGACCTTGGGATCCGTAGTCTTACGCTTACTACATTGATCCACGGCGACGCTACGATAGATGGCCACCAGGTATCATCGAATGCTCCCGAAATACCCTGAACAACGGCGACTGAATACTCCTGGCTTCATTCGCTTGTGTGATCTCTCCGACAACAAACTTTAACGTGTCGCTAGTCGACTTGGCCTCAACAGATCCAAATTGCTGCTATTAAAACCGTTATCTCGCACCAACTCTTCATTTCACGTGATCAGGATTTGATTCAAAGCTTTTCCCCGTACCAATAGCAGACTAATTGGACGATCGTTGCCCAGGTCTGACACATCCGCCTTTTGCGGTTTAAATATAAATCTCACTTTTTGAACTTTCCAACAACGCGAAGACACGCCCTTCTCCAAACAATGATTAAACAATCCGGCAAAGACACGCAGGATCGCAGGTACGTTTTCAAAGCCGCGTCCGAAGTGATTCTATCAATCCCAGTACCTCCTTAGTATTCGTCCAACTAAGAGCCCTTACGATCTAGTGACTGAAAATTACCTTATCGGCACCTCACGTTTCATGTCGTGCAATCCCTCATCCTCCCTTGGATCGTATTATGGGTAAAATTTCTCCAACAAATACTCCGCCGTAGTTTTTAAACCATCGGAATTTATTTTTCTAGTAGTGCTGAGAGTGATTCTTAGTTTTGGGTTTTATTAAGCTAGATGCGGTTCCCCATGGTTCTATGTGCAGTGTTTTTAAATATATTCGTTGGCATTTTTACAATTAATTTTTTAAATTTTCACTTACTTCGGTGCCTTAGGTTGCACGTTTTTGTTCGTTTGCTGGTTAACTCTCTGGTCCTTAGAAGTGATTTTTCAATGCTCCACCCGAAGGTACTACATTGGCCAGGAAGCCAGTTTTTTTTTACCTAGAAAATGTAGAATTTTGCCTAACCCTTGGTGTTCCAGTCAAGGTAGGGATCTTAAACGTGCGCGACAACACTCACACACGAGACCTCCATTTTACCTCTTATCCGAACGAGGGTGTATTTTTGTGAAAAATGCTCGCCTAACATTTTTCAAGCAAACTGTGTCGGGATTGGAACCCGGGACCTTGGGCGTAGTAGTCACACATAAATCAACTACGCCACGGGGCCGCCTTAACTCTCTAGTCCTACATGTGATTTTCCAATGCTTCATCAGAACGTACTACATGGGCCAGGAAGCGAGTTTGTTTTACCTAAAGAACTTTGAATTTTGTCGAACCCTTGCTGTTCCAAGCAAGGTAGGGATCTTTAACGTGTGCAACAACGCTCACATACGGGACCTCTATCTTACCTCTCATCCGAACGAGGGCGTATTTTAGAAAAAAATGCTGGCCTAACATTTTCAAGCGGACCGTGCCGGGATAACTCTCTAGTCCACCAAAGCACGCTATTTTTAAATATATTCTTCCGCGGAATGGAGTACGCCGACACATATACCATCTCGTTCCTTAATTTTTGCGCTAGTGTTTATAGTTTAAGTGGAAGAATCCTAGAGCACTTAACAATACAGACCTTCGGTGACGGGATACGCAATTGGAGATAAAACATGCACTTTGGCTAGTTCAACTAAAGACTCTAGATGACGCGCTTATTCATGCTTTGGAATTTGAAGCGGCAAAGCAAGCTTTGCTTCGTGGTAGCGGTAAGGTAAGGTGCGTCATAGAGGAGCAGGGCAAGAAAGCATAGAGCAGGTAGTTTGATGGGTACTTCGTGAACAACAACCAAAGGGAAAAAGACCTAGATGTTGCATTGTAGCGAATTCGGCAAATAGAGTTCAAATGTAAACAACCCAACAAGGAAGCAGGGAAGTCGGAAAACTAAAGAGGGTTGACAGGAGAAGGCAAAGGTTAACCTTCACGAATTATGCTCTGTAGACCATCAACCGAATCGCACGATCTTAACATGCAGATAGCATTTACATATATGGACTGTTACATGTAAAACTGTGAAGTTCTTAGTTGATACCGGAGCCGCTAGTACAATCTCTAATCTGGAAGTAGTGTGTGACCGTGGTAAAGTGTCAACCGTGATGGTGCATTGTTGAACCGTGGCTAATAGGGAAACGGAACGCCAGATGTAGAAATCGTAGTTGGGAGTATAATATGGGAACATCGGGTACTAACAGCATACATAAATATCTTGAATAAGTATGCAATTCATATAGATGTGAAAGAAAATGTCTTGTATGGAACGAGGAAGTAATCTTTTGCAAAAACGAAGGTTGATATTTTACCTGGAAGGACTGAAAGTGTGGTGATGGGACGCTTGGATAGTGCTCTCCGAGAGGACTTTGTGCGCGCTATCGATCCGATTACTAAGAAATCTCTCGGAAATCGCGTGTTTATGGGGAAGTCTCTAACCAAAATGATGGATAGTGTACGGATTAGAATCTTAACGCCAATAACTACGATGCCGCGTTGAAAAAAAGTGCAACCGTTGGGTGCTGTGCTTAAGTCGTTCACTTTGCGGGGTGTACCGACGTTGAGAAAGAACCACCCAGCAAAGAGTCATCCGCGATGTTACAAGACCAATCAACGAAAGCATGCAAGCATCTAGAACAACAACAACTGACAGGAATCAAAGCTTGATCCGACGGTACTAGGTTGTGCAGGGCGATTCCGTAGTTGAGATAGGTTGCATACCTACTAATACCAAGGTCCCAGGTTTCAATCCCGACACGAGATGTTTGAAAAATGTTAGGCGAGCAGTTTTCAGAAAAATACGATTTCGTTAAGATGAGAGGTAAAATGCAAGTCCTACGTGTGAGTCTTGTCGCGCACATAGAACTTCCTTAATTTGCTTGTAACAGCACGGGTTTGACAAAATTGAAAATTTTCAAGTAAAAAAACTCGCGTTCTGACCATGTAATACCTTTGGATGGAGAATTGGAAAGTCTAATAATTATATAGAACACGAACGTGTTCGCGGTCGACGGCGGTTGATTAGGTAAGATGCAATAGTCAAGTATGGAATGGATACAAGAGATGCTCGGTCAATAAAACAGCCAAACGGCCAAGCACGAGAAGGCCGAGAAAATGATTGGAGGTGTGGAGGAAGAGGAGTCATTGAGCATTCTGATAGCCCTTGGGCATCGTCTGTTGTGCTTGTACAGAAAACGTATGGGTTGACAAGATTTTGAGTGGACTACAATCAATCGAATGGCGTGACCAGAAACAAAGCTACCCACCTCCAAGGATTGACGACAACCTAGATACACTTCCAGGGTCGCGATGGTTCTAGACCGTGGATTTGAAGAGTGACTACTGGCAAGTGTATATGGAACCCAAAAATCGTAAAAAGACTACTTTCACTATCGGTACTGGCCCATGACAATTTACCGTCACGCCGTTGGAGCTACGAGTTGTTGTAAAGGCTTGTATGATCAGTTGACAATAAAGAACTGCTGTTTTGCAAAATTGTTTTCGTGACAGTACATTTTCACTGTTATTTATACATTCTAAGGTGTATAACATTAGATGTGCTTTGTTTAAGAATCGCTCATATAGATTCATAAAATATATTCGACTCATTCAATTTATATAAGAAGACTTAAAAAAAAATTTTGAACTTTAGCTGTCTCGTAGCAAATACGCTATAGTTGTGAAGTATTTCTGATCGTTAAAGCTAAATTAGTGTTGGACAGTAATAATAAAATATATTTAACAAAATTGAATTATTTTAAGCTGTCACCATTTCTATTCCTTGATATAAATAATGTCTTAGTTATTCGAAGTATTTCCCATGCTCCAAAATTCCAATTCAACTGTGAAGATATTTCCCTAAATTCAATGTTCAAGATCTGCGATTGATTTAAACTCAAATGAACCAACTATAATTCAAACACGACAGTAACGATTGCATTAATTTTAATTATGGGTGTTGTTCAATGCAGAGGTGGTCAGTTCAGATCCAGATCAGACATATAACATAAACGAAACTACAATCTATCTAAAATTAATATTTCGTGCACCATTCATATGAAAATTTGTTCTTGTTCATTTAATACTAATCAAAATGTTATTAATACTAATATATGTATCAGATACGTGACGTAAACGATTGGATTGATAGTAATCTACTTTACAACACAATTTGTCTTTAAATTACATGGTTGTCCATGTCGAGAAGTAACCTACTGAAATACCTCAGCATACCATTGAAGAACATTGAACTTATACAAAATATTCGCTACACTTACATTACTGTGATGTGACACAAGACTGCAAATTAATAGAAAGTAGATACGTTCAACGATTTCTGGTTTTAACGAAGTTAAATTCCATGCCATTTCAGATAGTGGCGCCTTGTATTATGCAAAATTTTTAATAGAAAATTAATTTGTATAGTTCTGCATAGTTCCGCCTACGTTAATAAATATTAGCATACTTATAGCATTGCTTTCGTCTAGAGGAATCATGCCGTTTTAAAGGTAATCATTAATGATTTTAATTTATAAGCAGTTTTTATAAAATATACAAAAGATTAGGTGTGAAATTTGCAAATTTAAAACATTCGATGTGCGATTAATTTGTTGATCGTTTCTAACTAAGATTCTCTATAAAATTAGCATGCCTCTAATTCTATGTGGTAGTTTCAGGGGAGCGGTCATTCAAGTCTAATCAAGATACATCCCAATGTAGTTAATAATAATTTTTTAAATCACACGTTTCGATTTTAACCCACTACTAAAATAGCAAAAAATATTTGCGGTTATATACCAGTGACGTGCGGTGACATTCTATTCTATTCTCTTGTTCCTTTTTCGCAAACATACAATAATTCCTCGTAAAAAATGGGGTATTCAGAGAACCCTACGGCAAATGTTTTACTATTGACAACAGAGAGAATTCCTAACAAAATTTTTAATTTAAAATAGGGTTGATGCAAATCTGTTTGTTTTAAGAAATTCAATAAATCACACGCATTGCTTTTTAATTTGTCTTCAAAAGCATATATCCCGGTCAACTCAGAACGCAATGTTGGTATCAAAATGTTTTCTATAATGCAAAATTCAAAACTGAAAAATAGATTTTGTAAACGACTAAGTTTTGAATTATCTAAAATTACCAAGCTAAAAGGATTTGAGATCTTCAAAAATTCTCAAATCTGTGTTCAAGTTTGTCGTAAGTTTGATATATGATATCAAATAAAGATCTACTGTTGACTATATCACCGTGCCCGAGCTGAACACAGAACAAACTAAAGAATTGCAGTTGGCTATATCAAAGTACACGAGCTGAAAACAGAACAAACTAAGAATCGCGAGAATTTCCAACTCATTTTTTGTGGTACCCAAAAATCAGCATGCTCAAACACAATTTGGAGATTCTTTTACACTCGAAAATTGCAAAACACGATTTCATTGGTTATAGACATCATTAACATTTTTCAACACAGGGAGCATAGGAAATGGAAGTGCATAAATATAATTGTAAATTCTTCGAGAAACATTCGTTAGTGCTCACCATAGCCTAAAGAATCACCTTGCAGTGCTCCTCATAGCCTGCAAAACTTTCAGCGAGCAGGGTTCTCCATAGCCTGCTATACTTCAGCGCGGAGTGCTTTCCACAGTCTGCGTATTCTCCGACGGTGACGCTGTCCGCCGCCGTACCTAGGGCACGTTACTACAATTCATCAATCAATAGTTAACAAACTACCTATGGGCGTTAAGTTCCGTTCCATACTTCACCGACAAGTCGTTATCGCGATTGCGTCTGTCAACTCTACCACCGGGACAACACACCCGTAGAGTTCAACGCCGACGCACACGACGAGGCCTAAGCCACCACTACCACGACGCCTTTCCAAGGTTTCCGAAGACCTCCGAGCCCGTCTAAGCTGTACATACGTCCACACCATAATTCTTCATACCCTCACGTTGTCTAAACACGAAACCTTCCGAAGTGTTCCGAAAACCTCCGAAAACGTCTGGGCTTCTTAAATCTGTAAATATTTTCTCTCTATCGTTGTTTAAGTTCTTACTGGCCCTCACAAATAAATTCCGAAGCCTTCCGAAGAGTTCCGAATACCTCTAAACCTCTCTATATTTGTCTATATGTTTAATTAATAATTTTTAATTTTATATCATAATTCTTTGTCACTTAACGTTATCCCGCAAGTAAAACACGAAGCCATCCGAAGAGTTCCGAAGACTACCGAAGATTTTTACACCCCGTTAAACTGTATATGCATCCATTCATAAGTGTTTAAGGTTATTTTGGTTCCACAGGCAACCACAAAGCCTTCCGAAGATTACCAAAGACCTCCGAACTGCTTTAAACTGTTAAAATCATTCAATTTTAACTATTTCACTTTTATTTTTATGTATTTATGAAACTTATAATTTTTATGCTACAACGAATTCAAAAAGTGCTTTCTGGAGATGTACGACAGTCCAACCATAAAGCCAAAATAACCTCTGACTGCCATGGACAGAAGCAGATGGCGTCCCAATCAGTATCCGCCTTTTTCCGCACTAAGGCAAAGCAAGCTTACAGCCTAAAACTAGACACCAGCCGGGACATAGAGCTGTTCACGGACCTCCTCCTGTCGACACTGAAGAATCCAATTCAGTGTCACATGCCGAAAACTATATAGGAACTGGTCTCCTGCCTCACAAAAATCGAAGAAAGGGACAACCATCCCCACGCCAGTAACCAGATTTCCACGAACAACAGAGAAGCTACCAAGGTGCGCATTCTGTCTACAACGACACTGTCACTGAGACTGTCCAGCCACAAACTCGGGAAACGACACTCCGGCCGAGCCGCGCCAACATACCGCCCGTCACCATACAGAGGATAACCTTCAACGCACTACTAGATACAGAAGCATCGACGTGCATGATTAGGGAAGATCGAATACCCACAGGATCACGGGTATAACCCTATCATGCCTCTGCCTATCTAGCCGAAGCAGGGACAAAAATGGCAATCAAATGCAAGTTCCGCACGCCATTTACCCTTGGAAAAGTGACAGACCACAAAACCTTCTTGGGAGTAGCAAACCTCGCTGAGGATATCATTCCGGGTGAATCTTGACTTTAACGCTAGAAAGTGATGATGGATTGATAGATAGATAGATAGATAAATTACTTTATTGTGAACTATACCTAGGCCAGAGCCCATACTAGCCGTACATTATATTATTTACATGTGTTTAAGACCTTAGAATCCATAATTCCTGACAACCGGGGTTCTTGAAGATTTGGTGAAGGGGATTTGTGCCCCTACCTTTGTCGTCGACTGTGCATGTAAGTGGGGCTGAATGTGTGCATAGTGCGAGTGTAAGTGTGATGTGGTAGTGAATTGCAAGAGTGTATATTAAGTGTGTTAGTGCCGCTGGTTGTGGGTGGTCTGTTTGGTTAAAAAGATTTCATTTAGGAAATGGTTTAATTCTTGAGGGTAGTTAGTGACTAGGAAGTTTATGTTAGGAAGTGGGAGAACGGGTCAAAGTTTGTAGATTGCTTGAGGTTGATTTGTAGTAGGTGGTGATGGATTACGAACAAAGCTCAATACATTTCGGAACACATAACCGTAAGACGCTCTACTGGAATGAAACAGTAGCGCCCGTTACCGCCAACAAGTCACACACGCTAACCACTCACCAGTTTCCAGCTGAATTCTTGCCCAGCAACCTTCGAGAAGAATGCCAACCAGTGGGCAATAGGCCGATAGAACTAGCTACCACAGCTAAAACCAGCCTATTATCGCTAAACACCGAAACATGCAGACCACAAACTAATCACGGAGCCCTCATTGATCTGCCCAATTATGTGCAAGGCGCACAACCAGAAAGGCATACCTGTGGACGACTGTTCCAAGAAGAGGTACCCTTTGAATCACAACTATCGCACCAAACAACAGACGACCATGGAAAGGTCCAACGCCGCCACACAACGGTGACTCTTGTTGCCGCCAACAGACCACCCACGCTAACTGCAACTAATCAATTTGCAGACAAGTTCTTGTCCAGCAGCCTTTGAGAAGAAATCCAATCAGTGATCGATAGATCAGCCCAACCAACTACCACAGCAGCACCGGCCTATTGTTACTGGACACTGAAACATGCAGATCACGAGCTAACCACGCAGCCCGCGTCGTTCTGCCCAATTATGTGCAAGGCGCACAACCAGAAAGGCATACCTGTGGATGGATGTCCCAAAAACAGGTACCCTTTCGATCACAGTCATCCCATACAGCATCAGACGATTTTCGAGAAGCCCGACGCCGCATCACAATGCGAAAACGCAAACGCCGCCACAGGCTCAAATATTTTGACAACAAAGACCCCGCCGCATCCTCAAAACAACCTAGCTACGCTACACTCTTTGGGGAGGAAATGGAAGTGTATAATTATAATTGCAAATTCTTCGAAAGACATTCGTTAGTGCTCACCATAGTTTAAGAAATCATCTTGCAGTACTCCCCATAGCCAGCAAAACCTTCAGCAAGCAGCACTCGCCATAGCCTGCTATACTTCAGCGCGCACTGCTCTCCATAGTCGGCGTATTCTCCGACGGTGACGCTGTCCGCCGCCGTACCTAGGGTACATCACTATAATTTTTCAATCAATGGTAAACAAACTACGAATGTGCGTTAAGCTCTGTTCCATACTTTACCGACAAGTTGTTATTGTGATTGCGTCTGTCAACTCTACCACCGGGACAACACCCCAGTAGAGTTTAACGTCGACGCACCTGACGATGCCTAAGCCACCACTACCACGACGCCTTCCGAAGGGTTCAAAGATCACCGAAGACCTCCGAACCCGTCTAAGCAGTACATGCGTCCACACCATGATTCTTCATACCCTCACGTTGTTTCACAAGAAAAACTGGAAGCCTTCCGAAGAGTTCCGATGATCACCGAAGACGTCTGGACCTTTTAAAACTGTAAATATTTTCTATCTATCGTTGTTCAAGTTCTCACTGGGCCTCACATATAAATTCCGAGGCCTTCCAAAAAGATCTGAAGACAACCGAAAACTTTTAAATCTCTCTATGCTGGTATATATGTTCAATTAGTAGTTTTTAATCTCATATCATAATTCTGTGTAACTTAACGTTGTCCCGCAAGTAAAACACGAAGCCATCCGAAGAGTTCCGAAGACTACCGAAGACTTTTACAACCCGTTAAACTGTATATACATTTATTCAATAAGTGTTTAAGTTTAATTTGGTTTCACAAGCAACCACGAAGCCTTCCGAAAAAAACCGAAGACCTCGGAACTGCTTCAAACTGTTAAAATCATTCAATTTTAACTATTTATCTTATATTTTTATATATTTATGAAACTTATAATTATTTTTGCTTATACTTATTAAACAAATAATCAAGCCAAGCCTACATGCTTTCAGACGCCGCCCATCCGAACGATAACACTACGATATGGTGTGACGACTCCAAAACAACTGTTCGTAAATGTTTTCTTTGGGGTACTATATCTCAATTTTCCGTTCTTTTTTTCCATATTGTCCAAAACCATTTTATTTTAAAATAATACTTCTAAATTTCTTAATTTTATTGATCAAAGTCCAAAATCGTTTACCTTGTTTCTAAAAATATATTAAATAGCTGAGTATAAAATGTAAAACTTCAGGAAAAATGTTTAATAAAAATTAAGGTTGAAATCTCTTTTCAAGTATTCTAAGAGGCCTTTTGAACTCTTTATTGTTTCGGTGTTCCAATTACAACTATTTTTCAAAATATTTTTAAACTATTCAATCAAAGGCCATCGATATTCGATACAGTCTCGAAAAGCTGTTCGATGTAGCTCAATCGTGTTGAAGTATCTTTCAGCAGCCTACTTTGCATAATCAAATACAGTGCTTGTATACAGTTACTGGATTTTGAAAAAAGCAGCCACACCGCTTAGTGTTGGAAAAAATAGCGCTTTCCTTAATGTGAGCAACTATAACTGAAATATTAAATTCATGTAATGAGCGAAATAGCGTAATAGTAATGCGCTTTGAAATGTACCTCGCATCTTGGCCTGCAGACGTCCCAATTGTTCAGATATAGTACAGGTCGTCATGACTCTCAGCTACAAACTTGTTGTGGATTTCACAGTTTATAATAATATCGCACTCTCTATTGAATATAATATGTCTGATATTGTATTACTTAATATAACATTTACTGTTTTCGAAGTTCACTGCAAAAATTTTAAGGACGTATTTTTGAAATGAAAATAAGACTTCTTTTCTCTATAAGCATGTGTCCTAATTGCATTCCCTCCGATCTACAATCATTGAAAATTGTGCGAAAGAAATAGATTATTTTGAACTGCGACTACAGTTACCCCACCAAACGTTTTGTATATTTAGAAGCGCCTGCAACTTTAGGCGCTTTGTTCATTTTTGTACACTTAATTTTAGAGGATAGTGAAGGGAGGTTTAAACGTTTGATAGTGGAAAATTGAACAATACTAACTAGTCACGTATGATAAGACATACATCTTTGTCCGTTGCATTTTTTTGATACAACTATCCGTTCTAGAGGATATCGCTAGTAAACCAAAAGGACGTAATACCAATAACTTTAAAAAATGTAGGAAACTGTTTTGTTTATTAACTGCTTTGGCGTTTTGTGTCAAATAATTACATAGTGTTTGGCATTGTTGGTGGTTTGTGTAGTCGAAAGTGAATGTACATCTACCTTGTTCGAGCATTTCGTGAACTTTTTTTTTCTTTTTGTTATATATTTAAATAGAACCATATCCACAGGAACATCTAGCGGATATTCACTATGTTTTTGGTCAGGCTGACGGGAACGTACTTCAAGTTCAAAGGCTGTACGTAACAAGATTCCCTCATCGTCGGCTGCCCAACAGTCCAACTATTACAAATTGTCATCGGTATATCCGGGAATACGGCACATTTCGGAAAAGCAACAAAAAGCCAGACAGATTTTGAATGCCATCGAATAGAGTTCTGGTTTAAGTACACAGCAAACGACGAGTGATTTGGGTATTTCTTATGTAACTGTCTGGCGGGTTTTACAGGAATACAGCTGAAACACATACCATATCCAACGCGTTCCAGGTTTACTACCCCAAGATTTTTTGCGGTACTTGTAGTCCTCAAGGTGGTTAGGTTACTTCGTAAATGGGCGAAAGATCAAAATTTTTTTATTCTGCCTTCTATTCACCAGTAAGCTCAATTTATTCGTGACGGAGTGGTGAATTTTCTCAACACGCATGTTTGAGCTCAAGAAAATCCGCACGAGATCAGACAATCCTGCAAGCATGAACAGTTCAGTCTAAATACATTGGCAGGAATAGTTGGAAATGAAATATTGAACCGTTTTTCCCGCAAAACGATGTGCCTGGTTTATAAGATAATATTTCTTTAAACGTTCGTCAGCACATGTGGTCCAAGCATGATGGTGCTCCCTCTCATTTCATATCAGCACGCGATCATTTAGGCTTAGTGTTTCCAAATCGGTTAATTGGTCGAATATGTCCAATAGCTTTACCTGCACACTCCACAGACTGCACCTCTCTGGACCTTTTTGTGGAGATACCTAAAAGCTCAGGCCTATGTTGCTGATCAATTGCTTTCGGTCGTAGTTTTCCGTCAACGTATTATTCATGCCTTATTAGTTGTAAGAAACACTACCAAAATTTTAGATCGCGTAAGCTAATCTTTCAGAAGAAGAACAGAATGTTGCGATACAGCAGAAGGACATCATATCCAACGCTTTCTGTAAATAATAACAAAGTAGATGCTAATTCTTTAATGTTAAATACATTTTTAAACCAATTTGGTGTATATAGGGATGAAAATAATAACAAATTCATTAAGCAGCCACCATGTTATTTTTTTCGATCATCAATGATTTCCTTTTGATCGGATAGTTGTATCAAAAAAAAAAAATTATTTATTTATTTATTTATTTAGTTTGTTCCAACGTTTCAGTAGTCTGCTACCTGAAATTTAAGCAGACCTGGCTTCCTCACAGAAAGTAACCGTCAGGTGTTATGAGTGTGTATGTGTGGGGGTTGTGTGTATGTGTGTTGTGTGTGTGATGTTGGTCCGTGTTACGTTCCCCCTCTAGGACCAAGACCATCAGCAGGCGAATATCCCAGTCGTCAAGGAAAAACGCACAACGGGCATTGCCTTGTCACTCCGGACCATCGGCAGCCGGAAATCCAAATGTTGAAAAGGCAAGGTAAGTGTGTGAATATGCATTTTTGTTTGTAAGGTGTGTGCGTGTGTGTGTGTGTGTGGTGTGTGTGTGTATGTGTGTGTGTGTATGTGAGGGTTGTGTGTGTGTGTGTGTGTTGTGTGTGGTGATGGTTCCCGTGTTACGTTGCCCCTTTAGGACCAGGAACATCGGAAGACGGATATCCCAGTCGTCAAAGAGGAACGCTCGACGGATATTACCGTATCATCCGGACCATCGGCAGCCGGAAATCCAGATGTTAAAAAGGCAATGTAAGTGTGTGAATAGGTTGTGTTTGTAAAGTGTGCGTGAGTGTGTGTATGTGCGCGGACTTGAGGGCGTGTGTTATGTGTGTGTGTGTGTGTGTGTGTGTGTGTGTGTTGATGAGGGTTGTGTGAATGTGTGGAACCATCGGCAGCCGGATACCCTAGTCGTCAAGGGAGAACGCTTATAACGTAAATTAATACATTACTGGTTGGGTTAACTAGTTAGGGGTTATTTTTATATCCCCAAATGTGACCAGTAACCTTTAAGGAAGGATTTCCTTAAAATGATGAAACGCAAATATCTTCCGACTATGCTAGGGTCTATTCCTTGGGCAGAGCTTATGAGGATTGGTCGTGGTTCTTTTTACAAAGCATTATTTTATTACTAGGGCTAGATTCTCAACAAAACGGTGATTTGAATAGGGCGCCACCAAGTCATTAACCTTAAACACAGGGCGGACTTGGGCGTCCTTAGGGAGGATTACCGTATTAACTGCTAACGCAGGAGCTGTAAAGAAAATTTAATTAAATATACAAAAATGAGGACACAAGAGGTATTCTCTTGCTACCTCATATAAAAAAAACCAACAAAGATTAATCAGGCAACAATAACATGAACACAGATTTTATGCTTCAAATACTGAAAAGGCTATTAAGGCTTTTGTTAGATTGGGTTTACCACTTTACTCTATTTGATCTTATACTTTGTTACCCTACTTCTGAACGTACTTGTTCAGAATAAAACAATTAACTAAAAAAATTAAATGTTACTTCTTTAATTAAAATTGTTCTTTCATAAAAATTGTAAATATAAAATTCATGTTTAATAAAAGATAATACAAGTTTCATCTACTCATAAGGTAGGATTATATATTCAAAGAAAAATATCAAAAACTTTAAATGTTGCTTTAGTTACAAAAGTTTAACTTGAATTTATACTAGAAATATCAGATCTGTTTTTTCTGTTTACATATTTATAAAACTTTGACTACTTTGTCTATTAATTCATTATTTAAAAATTGTAAGTGAAATCATGCATATATATGAAACACCAATAAGAACTCTTTAGGTTTGCCTAACCTCATAAAATTTAGTAACTGTAATTATACTGAACTAGTATTGACAATTAAAATTTACTAAGGTTTTTCTTAATTTGCGAAATGGATTTATGAGAATAGATAGTTACAAAAGTATTTCCTGTAGCAGCCTCGTATCAAAGATCACCAAATGTAGACGTAATGCAAGAATAATTCTAATCTCTTACCTTGGCTCTGCAGGTGTTGTTTACATGTTGTCGTTACAACATGTTAGGGCAGGTGTTAATACATACATTTTTCAAAAAACAAATGACGTAAAATCCACATGTTCCACAGAACACGAACAGCTGCGTGACCCTTGGACCGGACCATACTAACTTCCATGCGTTTTTGTTATACGCACAAACTGGACCAACCAAATTCCAATGCTAAACTTAGATGTTCTACTGTGTGTAAATCTTGAACGAAAGTTTGAACAGTACCATTCCAATGCATCATCGGACTTAATTTCCAAACCATAAAAATTTCTACATACTTTGTAGAACGTTTCCTTAAAATTCGAACTTATTATTTTCTTCATAACATTACATAAAATCCAGCTATCCATCGTACGGTTGAAGGACGTTCATATTGGATCGATACCCTATCGCAAAGTTGACGTGAATGAACCATAAATTGATACTCGCAGGTGCAAAAGTAGAATTTATATCTTCTTTAAATCAGCATACTCGCTGCCTTAGTTTCATAAAACCAGATAATACAAAACGATTTCTTAAAGTTGAGAATTATAAAATAAATTTTTAATTGAAGACTTTCTACGAAGCGTTGAAAAACATGTTTTATCATAACTTTTACGAAATTATTAAAGGAATATTTTAAGTGGTATTTACACAAATGTCCAAAGAATTATTAAATGAATTTATCAAAGGAATTATCCAAACGAAGTTATTTATTAAAAGTCATTTAAAAACATCGTTAAAAGGAACGTTATAACAAAAGAAAAGGAAAAATACGAAAAGAGCGCTACAACAAAATTATTCAGCTGGTCTAATAAATTATTATTTTAATTCTTACCATCGTTAAAACACAAAGCCTAGTGCTCAGCGCACTAGGGCTCTACTACCGCACAAAGGCCAGACGCAGGTTACATGCCAGAACCCTTATTAGTTCCATAATCGTTCTCGACGAGAGCTCTAGCTAATGTGAGTGCAGATGTGCTATGCACGAAACAGGAAAGCTGCTTGGCCTTGATAATAATTGTATTAACATTCGGCGCTTAATGTTAGCAACCAAACTAGCATTTCTGTATGGCGGTTAGCACGTACAATACCAATACTGGTATTTATTTGTTTAAATATAATTTGCATGATATTAATGAATATACTAGAGGTATTAAGACTAAAAATTCGTTGATGTTCTGCAGTGGTCAAAAAAACTGTTACACGCTCAACGGATTTGCCTTATCTGTGCGGACCATCGGCAGTGTGTTTGAAATGTTAATTTGTGTTTATGTTTTTCCTCTTCTGATTTAGTAAAAATTCAAACACAATAACTTCCTGACTCAAAATATGCCACAAAGTTCCAGTTGAATAGAAGGATAACTCACTCGATCCTTTCGTTTTAAAACGGTTTTCAGGCATTATATTCGCAGTTGTGCGTTCATGAACATACCATGCCACTTGCAGACGTACTTCCTTTTGTTACATGTCTCTTGCCGTATCACTTCCTTTCGGGAACGCCATACATTTTTTCTTGGAGCTTCTGTGCCTTCTGTCAAAACTCCAACTAAAAACTTATTATTATCACTCCCTGTTCCATTCGCTGGTATCTTTATATTTTTAATGGTTTCAAGTTACCGAATTTTATATAACTGACTTTATTTCTACTTCAATTGCGTTTAACAAATTTATTTTACTCCCACTTTAAGTCATATTTTACCACGGTCAGCGTTTGATTAATACAATATTTTAAGTTCAATCATATGCTTACTTCGGCATTTTCACATTTATAGTTTTTTGTATGAAGCGATTACACATTTGTGTAACCCTATATTTAAAGTCCGTTCTATCACTTTGTATGCAAGATGTCAGTGGTTTTTCGTTTATGATAATTGAAACTGGCTATCAACAACTATGTCATGTTGTATATATTAAACCAACTTCCTGTTGCTCATTTTTGGTGTGCTTATTAGTGAGTTCGCGATTATTTTCTTCAATCTAAAATTTTCTTAAAACCATTACATCCTTCCTCTATAAAATTTAATGGTTATAGTTTGTTTGTTTACATTGTTGTGGTTTAAAATAATTTACAACCCTTTATTCAAGTCCAATATATTTTTAACAGAAATAAAATGATTATCTTTGTGGTTTTCAGATTATGATTAGAATAAGAATACGGATGTAGTTGCAAGTCTTGTTTTAAATAGTATTTTACATGAAATTAAACTGTTACAGGGTGCTTCAGTAACAAGTTAGTTTATTCAAGATTAATTCCTGCTTTCCTTCACCTCTAATTTGTTGTTAGCGTAACGCATCCCGTTACAAATACTCGACCGAGTTACTGTAACAAAAAGAAGGGAATGAAAGAAAAAGAATGCAATAGTAACACAGTCGGAGATTGGGAGCATAAAGAACGAAGCAAAAGAACACACAACCCAGTTCGCCCAGAACAAAGAAACTATTAGTATATATACAACATATAAATGCAAACAGAACATTAGTCTGGACAAAACAATAAACTATAACACTCAATTAATAACTAATGAATAATGAATAATGAATAATGAATAATGCTATCTCTACCTGTAAGATATAATACCATCTCCTCAGGTAGGATTTCAAGGGTAATTGGTTACCGCAATGTGTGTCCTTCTCAGCATCACTTAATCAGCGTACACACGGCACCCAGACGAAATGTGTTGTACCGACAGAGTGAGGTTTCTATGTTAAAAGCAAGTAAGCATTAATTCAAAGGACCTTAGAATGTGGGTTGGAATTGGGAGGATATGGGCTAAAATCCGGAGAATATAGATTGCAACCCTGGAAGTTACACAAAAAGAAGCAAGTCATCGCCATAAAGATTTCATAATTGCTAATTAAAGCTATTACTGTTTATCACAAAAGATACCACGCGAACCTATGCTTCAAATATAATAAACTCGTTTAACGAACTCAGTATAACATTGTTTTCGTAAATCTGCACTGAAATGTCAACTTTTAAGTTGTCACTTTCAACGTCAAAATGCCGTACTCTATTTTACTAGTAAAAAAGTACTTTTTCAGTTAAAAAACTGTTTTCTATTGATTTTGAAAACAAAATAACTAAGTCATAATAATCTACTAATAACAATAATAATCAAACCAACATTTAATGACAATTCTGCTTATTGCTTATAATAATTAATTGTACAATTATCAAGTTTGTTAAAATTGATAAAAACTGCTCCAGTTGAATTTGCAGAACTTGCATTTAATGGCATCTGACCTATAGAAATGTTTTTCTCAACTAGCGTTCTCCAAGGTTCTCCAAAAATTTTCATTGCAATTTTTTTCTTCTCTTCGACGGAATCGTAGATGTATCTCTCGGCTACGCTAGTGGATTTTCATCCACTATGTCGTTAAACAACAGAAAAATCTACACCAAAGTCTGCCAATAGCAAAGCGGAAGATCGTCTAAAACAGTGCCCCATATATTAGTTTACATCAGGCAAACCAAGCAACATTACAATTTTTCTTGGATACTCTCCCGTTGTGTTTACATCTACTGGCTGGGATATGCATTTTCCATTTCTATGTCCAAGAAAACAATCGAAAACATTTAACATTTTGTGGCCTGAGTTTAATATAGTTCCTTACAATTTCCATTAAATTTACTCCATCAACATTACCCTTTTTGATAATAAATTCCCTTTGTATTTTTGTTTTAGTTTCTAGTACTACAATTATTAAACAATCTTCTAGTTCTTCTATATCTTTTATGAGCATATTAATTAGCTCTTCCTCCTGCATGCACTAAAAACTCCTACTACTAGAGCTACCTACAATAATAATGAATTTTGGAACAAAATTGCACACTATTAATATTCATGTCCATTTTTATCTTCATTACTAAGTATTTAACGTCATATGCTTTCTTCAAAAACGCTTCAATATCTTTCTTTCTTAAAACTTTAGATTTTTTAGATTTATATCCTTCAGATTTTCTTTTCAAGTGCCATTAAACTTGTAAATTTGCTAATACCTATATTATTTTTCATGTCGATTGTAGCCCTAAGCATCGAATAATGACTCCATGTAGTTGATGCCTTTTGACTTTTCATTACTTCGGAAAAATAAGCTAGCAAAGCATTCTCAAAAAATGAGTGAACTTTTCGTTTTGTAAGCCATTCATTAAATTTTTGATATGCCGTATCATATTAAGCCTTTGATTTTGTTGGAAGCAATGTTGAAATTGCGGCCTGCGCTGCTACTTCTACATCCGAAAGAATACTATCTTCACCATCATTCATGTTTTATATTAAATACAAAAGGCACTTCACTTTACAATGAAAAACGGGTTCCAACAATTCCCAAAATCCCACCGATTTTTAATGATGGGACTGAATTTCTATGGCGAAAAATTTTACACTAGTGTGGTTTTTGTTGGGGCAAATGTCAATCGAAAAGAAAAATGTTAATTGAAGGTCCAAATATAGTTGTTTGGTGATCTAAATTTTTACGAAGAATTAAACAATTGCGGCAAGAAAATAGAGAAATTATTTATATTGATGTAACTTGGTCGTATAGCCTTGCGATTACCTCCTTATATGTGCAAGTTAAATCCTATTGAAATGGTTCGGGCTAAAGTAAAGCATTTTGGGAGAGTTACAACATTGCACTACTGAAGCTGTACTCTATATCACTTCCTAGGATTGGGCAGGTTGCTGCCATCACGTAGAAAAAATGAAACACGAATACTGACAGAAAGATGGTTTGCTGGAAGAGGTTGTGGACAGTGTAATTATTAATGTAGGGGCAGAAAGTGATGACTCCGATTTTTACGATAGTGATTCCAGTAGTGATGATTAAGCTGTACTTTTAGAACAAAAATGTAGCTTGTAACATTTTCCACATAAAAAAACTTAAATTTTTATGTTTTTAGTGAATGAAAATTGAAACAATTTCAAACATTTTAGTATTGTAGACGCAAGACAAAAACGGCTTCAGATACCAAAATTTTTGATAGGAACAAGGTTATAGTTTGTAAATTTTTTAATCAAAAATGTTTAAATTTTTACATATCCTTAAGGTACAAAAATTGTAGTAGTTTCAAACACTTTATTATTTTTAACTTGAGTAAATATTATAACTTCTAAAACTGTAAATTAAAAATTTCTTACTTTTATATATTTTTATTTAAAAAACATTGTAAGTTTTTCAAAACTTTTCATTTTTTTGCTTGACAAAGATGTACTTAGCAAAATTTTCATAAGTTTTATTCGAAAAATACTCCCCAAATGCGAACAAATTATTTTGCATGAATATTGCACATTTTTAAAAGCTACTTCGAGTGCTGGAAGTGTCTGAAATTTTTGAGAGAATACGCTGTTGCGCATACAATTTAGTTGCAATGGATAAGCTAAATATGGATAGCTTTAAGTCGACTTTTCAGGTTGCACTGGTAAGCAGAGCCGGCGGCTGCTATCCGGTATTACAGATCCCTCCTCTTTTACTTTTAGCGTGTGCCTTGTTGATCAGACATACTCCAAAATTAACGCTATCGTACCACTATTCAAACCCTAACTTTTAGTTTTAGTCTATAAATTATATTTAACGATTAATTAACTTTAAAGTCAGATCTATATGAACAACGTAATTATTCGTATTTAAACCTAATGTGTTACCTTCGGGTAGAGCATCAGGGACGTAGCCGCAAGTGTAGCGGTCCGTACTCAAATTATGCGATTGCATTCCTCTCCACTATTACGTTGCGTGAGCTATAGCTCGAGATGCCAAGTTGGTTATGCAGTCTTGGTGCTTTTTTCGACCTTTGAGGTAATGATCTTCTTTTTCTGAGATGATGATCGGTAAGGCGGCAGTCGGGACAGTGTATGTGGGGCTGTCTTAATGACGTGCCTGGTGCTGGTTGTGGTTTTCAAAACCTTTATTTTCTCCACTAATGCGATGGACGAGCTCTAGCTCGAGATGCTAGGTTTGATTATACTGTTTTGCGGCATTTTCTCGACCTGACCATAATTTCTTTTCCTGATGAACATACGGTAAGGCAGCAGTCGGGACAGCGTATGTCATGCCGTTCTAATGACGTGCATAGTACTGGCCGTGGTAATCGGCTTTTTAGGTCCAACTATGACTTCTGTTGATTCGGTCACAGGGTTCTTTAGAATAGGCGCCAGTTGGTTTGGAAACTGTGTTTAATTTGATCTAGGCGGACATCAACCGTAGCTGCTGGTTGATGGCCGATTCCATTGTAGCGGACGGCTTTGGGCGGTCCAAACTAAGGTAAACCCCTCTCGTTGTCCATGATTGCTTTGTGGCAGCTTAGCCAAGACTGCCAAAGATGACGTTTTTTGTTATTTTAGTAAGACCAAGAAGATTCTTCAATTCTTGAAGCGTCAGTGCCGAAGTCAATGTCAGCTTCGTCCTCGATGTTAACCCAACTTTTGTTAGCTATTTGAATCTGAACTTTCTTCCCTAGTGGGAAGCGATTTCTGTTTGAACAGACAGCAGAAAGCTCTTGTGTCCAGAAGATCTGTGGGTGCCTATAGCTTAAGTTTATCGTGATAAAGCTAGATCTGCAGGGTAAAGTTGGATCACCGTATGTAGTGTTCAGTTATGGTTTCACAAGGCCTCTACCTCCCGGACCGGGCGTAGTCCTATCGGTTGCTCATTTCTCTGGTTGCAGGCAACGGGGAGATGCGGTGGAAATGCCTCTCAGGGCGGTAGTTGCACTTCTGGCGGCTTCGAAGTTGTAGCTTCCTCCTAGGAGGCATAGTCTTGCTCGACTTCAAACGCTTTATTCATAAAGTCCATCGTGCTGCTGGTTGCGTAGGCATTCATGTGTGTCTTGATGTAGGAGATAGCAAGCTAATAATTAATCGAAGGTCATCCTCAATGTTTAGTTTATTTTATTTCGTAAGAAAATGTTATTGGTTTCTTTTGGATTTTGACTCTTGCTCAGGTGTTGCAATTACATATGTGCGATAATCGCGGGCTCATTGTATGACTCCTGGAGTTAAGCTTTGAAGACGACTTCGTCAGGTTTTTAGGCGGCAAAGAGTTATCGTCGGGTAGCTGCTTGCCCGCAAAGTTGCTTCTCCATTTGGGGCAAAGTGAATGTGTACGCAGCTGTGAGAATTTCTCCCTAATGCTCGACTGGTTCTCCTAAGAATGTGGGTAGCTCGGGTTTGTGGTAGTGGATGTGGTTTTGCTAGTGTTCTGTGGTAATGATGATTTGGGTGGCCGTGGGGCGCCATTGAGTTTTAACTTCAGTTGAGAAACTACTAAGTGGTTGTTCATACAGCTCAATGGAGGTTGATTGTCTCTTTCTCCTCGGCATTGTGTTTGGTTTTGAGCAGGTTTTGTTCACTTATGTGTAGTTCCTTCACAGGTTTCACGTTCGAGGCGCCAATTGATACCAGGGCACTTCCTGTGTCTTTGCAGACACACTTTAATGAAATGTTTACACCGAATTAGTAAAGGAATTCGAACATTCCTAAGTGATGCAACAGGTCCTGAACGTAATATGCAACACTGGGAATGCTCGAAACGTGAGGAAACATTTTCTTTGACCTGGTCTACAAGATTATTTAGCCACGAGATTACGTTTTATAACAGTTTGTATATATTATATGTATTATTATACAGTGAGCAAAAATAAAAGAAAATAAGAAAACAATTGTTGGTTATGTGTTGAAAGCATTATATAACAGAAAGATGAAGGATAAGAAAAAAAAGAATTAGTAAGTCAGAAGCATTTGAGGTGTTGTGTTTTTGAAGAATGCTTAAGACCAACCGGAAAGATAAAGATAGTAACGATGGGGTCTTTGAAAAAATGCAGGAAAACGGAAGCATTACTAATATAATTCTAAATAGCGCAATAGAATAAAAGGTCATGTTTTTATGCATGACAAAAGAGTAAAATAAGAGATTGGATAAAAGATAAGGTGAAAGGTAAAAGTGGTAGTAGCGAGATTCTGTTTAAGCAAAGACAAAGTTAAAAAGAAAAATAGGTGGTTATGAGGCAAGAAAGGAGTTGCTTGGAATACGAAGTAGTTGATAAGTACGGTATACTAACCCTTTGCGTTATAGCAGTTTCAATTTTTAATTCGGGTCCCAGGATGCGATGCCAATGTTAAAGTTTTTTTCGGCCTCACGTTGTTGGGCCAATACGAAAATTAAATAAATTCGTATATGTTAGTGATATCAAAAAAATATTAGTTAAACGACATTTTGTTTCGTATGATCTATATGATCATCAGATCTGATAATCAGGTATAAACTTAAGCAAAACTGTAATTAAAATTATTTTACAATTGTTATTATTGAAAATTCCAAACCTAAGATTTAGAGCAAGTATTACTTTAAAAAGTATACTCTAAGTAAAAAAAAAATAAATAGTCAGCATAGGATTACCATTTGTGACAGTCGGCTGCCGGATTTTAGAGACTGAAATGATTAAAATCGTTATGGAAAAGGAGGTTCAAAAACAAATAACAGATGCTTTTGGAATCCAGCAAAAATCACTCACCCTTAACTACCGGCTGCTGGCGGCTATCTGTAGACTGATTAAGTACAAGTTCCAACTGGGTAACAAAAAGCGATGGTCCCAGACTGATATAGTATGCGATGGATACGCTCGAGGATGCTTAAAGTTGTTGGTCGGCTAGAGGGTGCGTGTGGATTTGCAAGTCGCTTCCAATTTTACAGCCTATTGTCTGGTTGTTGCACGATTGTTGTTGGCATTATAAGGTCTTTGTGGGGGTTTGCGCTATAATAAAAATCCATTAAAGCACTTAAATTATTAACCGTAAATATCACCATTAACGATACTCCAACTTTCTCGACTCGAAAATGTTGTGGAAGTAAGCGGATGAAAATCACTTGCATAGACAGTTCTACCGGGAAAAGTCTTATCAGAACAAATATTTAATGCTCACGCGCCGTTTGTATGAAACAAGTTGAAAACCATGAGGTATTTCTTGAACAATAAGGTGTCTACACGGGCTTTGGAAGGTCAAGTTGCTATTAATAGCTTTACAAACCAGGTTTCAAAACAGCTCAATTGCTTTCTACTTGATTGTGAGTATAAAATATTGAACTTGGCCGTGTAGTTGTACAAAATTAGAAAAAACCCACTCGTATGTTGTTTTCCATATGGCACCAAGGACTTTTTAAAAATTGAGAATTCACCTAATTTTGCAAACAAACGTTCTTGGTGAATTTATTCAATTTTTTTATTCCTCTCTTGCCTTTATAATTCTAAGTTGATTCAACTAGCATTTTTTTTTCCTTTACAAATCAAAAACTGTTATAGGGTTGAGACTAAGAGAGAATGAGGAAAGATGTTTGTAATATCAGTTTAGAAAGACTCTTAAATAAAATATTCACCAACGTCCTTAGTTAATATTTGCTATTGTTGCTATATTTATTATCTTCAGTTAAAAGTATACAATAAAACTAGAAACAGCGTTAAAAATAATCGAGACGTATCTGGGTTAATTTTATGGACCTTATGGACATTTTAAAACTTTCATTTTGCATTTTCTGTTACTTTGTCAATCTGCACCTTATAATTTAGAACCGCAAACCTACAGCTAATTTCAATTTAGAGAAAATTTCAAGTAGTAGCAGGATGTAAAAGAAATTGATTAGCAGTAATTCAATTATTGATTCGTTTGTGATTGGAATATGTATCATATAATATTATGGGCTGTGTAGCTATTACAAAGAAGAGAATATATTCACACGCGGAAGCATAGCGGTAAGTACTAAATTTATTCTATTTACTGAACTTGAATAGTGGATTGAATAACAGAATAATTAATAATACAACGAGCGTAATTCATATTATACTGCCTATTCTAATTTAAATTAATAACGATGCTTTATATAACCAAATGGATTTAGATTACATCCCAATTGAAATCATAGTGAATTATTAGTTTTAAAATGAAGTAGCGTTAAATGCATTCGGGAGATGGTCTTTAATCATTAAAATGTCCATACTTAATTTAATCGCACCTTTTATAATAGAAAATTCATAAAGTATTATTACATAATAAGCAGTGATATCACCCAACTAATGGTTATCATTGTTATCAGTGGGGGTTCGTGAGCAAATAGCACGCCGCTTCTGCAGGCTTTGAAATTATAGGGTAAGATAAATTAAAATTCTTTTTCCAAACCTACGGTTGTTACGGTACGATTGGGACTCTGGCCCTAAAAGCACTGTCGTATAGATATGCTCAGAAGGAAAACAGGTACTATAGGACTGAGTAGCAGAACGATATATGTAATAGTCAGGTTGGCCAGCTATACGACATCTGTTTGGTGACTGGGGTGACTGGTACGTTACTCGAGGCTACAAACCCGTAAGATAAGAAATTGAGGTCGGAGCGCCTAAGATTGCCCTAGAGAAAGAACTAGCCTGGCGTTTACACGCTGAAAGCGAAAATACCGAAACAGAACCACTTCGGGAAACGAAAGAATCGTTAAGAACTAAGAATAACTAAATTAACTTATTAATAAATAAAGCTGATTTTAGCATAGAAAAAGAGTTACAAAACGACTTTAAAAGTAGCAAATTTAATAGCATGAAACCGTTCTTGTAGTACCGCTTACATAAACATAATTTAATTTGTAAAAGTGGAGCAACAAGAATTTTTCACAGGTGTTTTGCATGAAAAAATAGTATGTTAAAGCCACGTCATAAATCTATGAAGTCCGTTGAGGTTGAAAGTAAAATTTTAAACTAGTTTTGTCGTCATAATAATATTACAAATTTTACAAGATTCCGGTAGTGCGAATGCAGTGAAAATAAGTAATTGAATCTAGCGGTAGTGATTGTTAGTGAAAATTTTACAAGTGACAGATTTGAATACTTTCGTAAGCCACTGAGTTGGTTTAGCACTATCTTTAAAAACTTATCTATAAAAATACCATGAAGCACTGGTAAAACAAAATTTCAGTTAAGAGTTTACCATAGGCGTGAAATCCACCAACCATAATTAGGGACAACTGCAACGAAGCAGGCAATATAACACGTAGTTAAATTACAGAAAAATCGAGTAATAGAACTAGTAGTAAACTCATCAGGAACAAAATCCAGTTGAACGGCGAAACGAAATAACTAAAATGTACGATACAAATACCAGCACTTAAATACGTAGATGATGCGTATATAACCTGTTCGAGAACAAGTAATTATTATTTACTAATAGAAATTAAATAACAACATGTGGCTTAAAATCCCAAAATAAAAAGAGACATATTTAGCATAAAAGTCCCAGCCACACGAAGTATATAAACAAACTCAAGTTTACCACACCATTAAAACTATTCGAAGTAATATCTTGTTACGTTACCAAAAATCTAACCGCTAATCGCAATGAAGTACCTTGCTAAAAATTTAGTGTTCCGATAAAGTAACGACAACTTCGACTGTACTAACAAGAATGGTTGCTAATTAACACAGTAGGACGGGTGATGCAAGTGTTTGAAGAGTGTCCTGAACGGCTCGTGTGTGAAATACGTCGATCGGTATGCCACCTCCTAGCGAAATACGGAGATTTTGTAAGGAAAACTTTAGAAGAAATAATAGAATGTGCCAAAACTTGCAATTTGGAAATGGATCCTGGCTTAGGTTGCATTCAAGGAATAATCTAGTACACTAGTACTGAAGCCAGCCTAAAATAAACGTTAACAATAAAGACATTAATATCATCATCATCATTTTGTTTTCGACCTTACTTAAGGTCGGTTTGACGCAGCTCTAACTTCTTTTCTATTCTGTGCTAATCTAAAAAGCTCTACATACCATTCACAACCTAAATTTCTAATATTTTGACTAATATAGTTTGGTCTAGGTCTTCCTATATCCTTCTATCTCTTTCCTATCCAGCTGGCTCTACATAGATATTGGCAATCTGTTGGTGTTAAAGAACTCTAACATGTTTACATGATTACCATTTAAAAGGAAATAAAATATAACCTGATTATCCGCTTCAAAAAGGAAAAGTGTTAAATTATATGTTATGGTAAGGATTAAGCAACGAATCGCTGCCAACCTGCCAGACCGCTACCTAATTGTGAGTTATGTCATGGTGACGTTTATTAAATTATATGTTATGGTAAGGCTTAAGCAACGAAACGCTACCAACATGCCAGACCGCTAACTAATTGTGAGTTATGTCCTGGTGACATTTAGTTAACTGATTTTTATTTTTCTTTTTGTTTTGTTTTCGAACTTACTTAAAGTCGGTTTGACGCAGCTCTAAATTCTTTTCTATTCTGAGCTAGTCTAAAAAGGTCTACATACCCTTCACAACCTACATCTCTAATAATTTGACTAATATAGCTTTGTCTAGGCCTTCCTACTCTATTTTTATTTGGTAGTCTATAATCTAAGACTTTACTAAATAGTCCCTCATGTCTTAACTGGTGCCCTATCATTCTATCTCTCCTGACCTTCCATTGTTTCCACATTCAGGGATCCTCACCTATCCTTCTATAAACTTCTTCGTTTGTTATTCTATCTGTCCAACTAATCTTTAACATTCTCCTATAACACCAAGTTTCAAAAGCTTCTATCTTTTTCTTATCTACTTCTTTAATTGTTCAAGTCTCACTACCGTATAGTAGAACTCTCCATACGTACGACTTTAAGAAACTTTTTCTATTATCTAAACTAATACTATTAGCTATTAGTAAGTTTTTCTTTTTAAAAAACATTTTTCTAGCTTGAGCTATTTTAGCTACTATATCCCTTCTGCTACGTCCATTCTTTGTAATTATAATACCTAAATAGCAAAATTCATCTACCTCCTCTAACTCGGTATTACCTATTTTTAATTTTGGTTTAGAACTAGGCTGTAACTCACTTGTCATTATCTTTGTCTTTACTGAGTTAATTCTCATACTATAGTTACTCCGTAGTATCTCATCTAAAATATTTAAAAACTCTCCTAACTCTTTTCTAGACTCTGCTATAATGGCTATATCATCTGCAAAACGTAACATGTCTATTTTCTGTCCCTGTACACTAATACCTATCTCGTTTCTCTCTCTAGCTAAGTTTAAAGCTTCCTCAATATAAACATGAAAAATTAAGGGAGACAGTATATAACCCTGTCTAACACCATTTCTAATCTTAGCTTCCTATTTTATTTCATCAAACATTAATATACTTTTTTAAAAACTGATAGCTGAAAAAAAAATTTCAAAATAAAATGTTAAATTACCTGAATATTAATTACGCATATGGGTAGTTGCAATATATTTAATTACAATTAGACTGGAACTACTACCTGTATATTAGTTTTAAAACCACTAAAATAGAACTATTACACAATCAAGTTTTCATTACAAATAAGCATTCTAACGTAAAACAAAAGAATAAAATAGATAAAAAAATTACGTATCCTAATGGAAAACGTTTTCGACAAACAAAATTACATTCTAAAATCTTAAAACTTAATGGCAAGAACGTACTGTGAATACGTTTTTAAATTTATACAGTTAAATAGAAAACAATATTCATTCCTTTACAGTTGCTGTAGGTTGCAGTTTCAGAAATTTAATCATAAATTCCTTATAAGTAATTTATGACTATAGATGTCTCGAAAACAGCTAAAAGCCATTATTCTTAAACTCAATTTATTTTTATACCGGATCCTACTGTAACTTATAAAAGGAAACTATATGTTTTAATTAACATCCTTTCGTACAACATTAAGTTGCTGAATAAATGAGGACTAAAGTGTTTCTAAAATTGAATGCAACCCACCCAGTAGGGCATTTTTCAAACATCATTGACTAATCGCATTAATCAGTTCGATACCTTATTATTTAAGGATTAACTAACTTACTTAAGTTACATGTTATCTCTCCAAGGTAGTGACGAAATGATCAGCCGAAAAAGCTTTCCCTCTATAAAACAATTCGATGCTATCTACAGCAAAATTTGTTGAAATAAATTAAGACTGCAAATTGAAGTTAAATAAATTTGTTTTTCTATCTAACACATTTACTGAAACATTAACTTACACCAACAAATGGACAATTTGGTTTTTTGAATCAGCATATATTTGGCGCGTGAATCCAAGACGATGACGTCATAGGCGCCAGCGTTATACCTTATTAATCAAAACAAATAAATCATAAAACTACAATAGTTGGGAGTATATTGTAGTCAGGCTATCGTTTTTAGCTTTAAAATCTCCATAATGAGTTTGACAATTTTTGAGTGTGAACAATGCAAGATTCAAAAATAATTCTTCTTTAGATCAAGAATACATGTAACCTAAGAATTGTATTTCTTCAAAAAATAACATATCCTTATTGGTGGGCTTTACCAATACAGAAGTTATTAAAATTAAATATGATTATAAATATTCTAAATAAATGTCATAACCTGTAAAATGAGATACTACGCAAATTTCCAAGCATTGCAGATGGTAATATTTAAATAGAGTGAAAACCCAATGAATTAGATAGATGTACAAATCCATACTAGGGAGCATGTTTTAATAATAAACTTAAAATTAGGGAAATTCCTAAAATATGTACACCTGCACAATTAACACATTACTCTGTTTACCTTTGTAAATAAAATCCATGCGCTTATTCTACTAGGCTGCAAACTTTTCAATTACATTCGTATTAGGTGTTATAGCTATAAATTTCTGCTCTATGGATAATGCTGACTGGGGCGTTAAACTATTTGGAGGTAAATGTTACGAGAAAAAATGTTACTTCTATTTAGTGTAAAGTAAAAACAATCCTTCCACTTCTAGAGTAGTTATAAGTAAGGTTTTTAAAAACCAAGTAATATTTTGACTATTTTTAAATTAATGCTGATCTAATATTTGGGATGCGCCTGTTGTATTTATATATTGTGTGGTGTAATAAGTAGGAAGTATTTACTATGGATAGCTCCTTATGTACATATTTTTGTCTAATGAGTACTTAATGGTTAATTAATGACGTTGGGGATTATTAGTTATTGGTACTTTATATGAACTGTTTACAATAACCGAGAGGCAAATAAGTAATAAGAATTCGTAAGAGTACCTGTCGTTTAAAAGAGACAATAAAGTAACGTTTCTGTCAAGTTTATTTGATGTATGTGGTTAATTATTTGGATGACGGGGATGAAAGTTGTAAGAAGTCAGTCGTTGTAAGTTGATATGCTCTATGTCACGAGAGCATAAAAGGATGTAAATTTAATAATTATAATTTGCAACTGCACTGTGAGTGGTAATCGAAAATCAAGTAGTTTCGAGTTAGCATTATGCCAGTATTCTAATAGTCCAAGAGCCCGTGAACGCCAGACTTACGTCATAGTATAAAAGCTGAATTTTTTTCTGTGTGAAGACACTATAGTAGGTAACAACATTTGGCTACTATGAACTTCGTGTCGTGGGCCCTTCGACAGGTAACAGGTAGCAAAGGTGTGAACAATCGCTACTTAATTACGTCATAGTATAAAAGCTGAAAATTTGATATGTTGTAGGGATAATTATAACAAACCACCATCCCCATTGCCAGACACTTTGCGTGGGCCCTTCTCTCCGCCAGACACCCTTGAAGTTCATTATGACGTTATTGTACTTACGTCATAGTATAAAAGCTGAAATTGAAATATGTTACTTCAGCAACTATTTGAAGATGTTCCCCAAGCAGCCAGACACTTTCCATGGTCCTAAAGCCGTGCCAGACACAGTGAAAAAAAGACTCAAAATTTCTTTGTATTTGATTTTCTGGAAGAACGGTAGGTCGTAGAGACAAATTTTATGAACAAAAATTGTAGAGAACAATTATATCTACAATTTATCTCGTGGAATTTCTAAAAATCACTTTTTTCGTTTTTTTCAAAATAAAACCTGATTTTTGAGGTATAATTTGAATGGGAAAGTTGTAGAGCTAAAAAATATCTACAAAACCGTTCATATACTTTTTTCTCGTACGATGCACCATTACAGAGATACAGCGTTTTTATTTATTTGTTCATTTTTTTCATGTACCATCAGTGGTTTTTCGTGAGTATCGACTGAATAATAAAGAATATAATACAAAAATAGTATTTTTTCATACATATATATATATATATATATATATATATATATATATATATATGATTAATCATATGAATAATCAATATTTGTACTATTCATTGCATCGAGATTCTTCGTTTTCCTCGTCACTACTATTCCAACCCGTCACTTCATCATTTTCTACATCATCGTCTATATCAGTTTCTATAAAAATATAAACATATTATGTAAGATAATAAATAACTATGATACAATTTTGAAGTTACTTGAAACAATCATAAAATACCTGATAAAGTTTTCAGTGAATCACTGACAAAGTTTGGTAGCTGATCTTCATCGAACCATTTGAAATAGTAAATATTATCTTTCTGTATCCAACCATTATTTTCTGGTTGATATATGCTAGGAATTTTTAAGTGTGCATTATTCCAAATAGCTGCTATATAATTTGCCCGCAGGAATTGTTGTAATAGCTCGCTTTTACATGGTGGTAGATTGCTAGCATCGAAGTTCTGTAATTTCTTGATGTTAAAAGCTTCGTTGACATCTGAGACCGTATATGTATTGATGAACATATGGAGTCGGGCAGTATCAACATCAATAATTTCACCAACATTATATACATCACATATAAATTTTTGTATAATATTAAAGATCTTCTGTTGCTCGTCTTTATTTCCAAATAACTCATTATTTCGAAGTTTGATGAAAGCTTCCTGGTATTCTTGTTGTTTTTTTAATATTGCGTAAGGTTTCAATTTTCCTTTTCTAAAAAACGCAGGATTATAATCACATCCTGTTATGGCATGAAATCCAGGCAAGCTTTTACATATAGTTTCTCCCAATTGTGCGTGGATTTTTGTTAAATCTGCATATCTTAAGTTATTCCCTGTACCTGCGAGTATCCAAACATGTGAATCATTTTGTAGGTGATGCATATGACCAAGCATTATTGCAGCAATATCGGTATCGACACTTCTGATCACTATATTTGCTTGAAAATCGATTTTACATGCATGATAGATCACTTTGGTATCTGCCTCTTCATGTTCTTGGCATGATAATTCTTCAACAACACTTAATACTACGCTATTTGAATCATTAACAGTGAAAGAATGACACTGTCTGAAATTGACGTGGATAGTTCTATTACCAATGAATGGTACCATTTCATCAGTGCCCCAATGTAAGATGAACAAATCAACAAGAGCTCGCTTAAAGTTTGAATTTTTCAGTTCTCTCGTAAAATCACTCGGTCGAACTTGATCAGGTCCAGTTATAGTATAGTCCAATTGTGGTGATTCAAACCGTCGTTCTCGTTCATAATCTTTGATCGATGGTGTGAAGTATTGATCAAATATGACATCAATTCTCGACGCATGCAATTGAGTAACCATTTGTAACATTTTCTTTGAAATAGATTCGAATTTTTTTGGAACATTTTTCATAGTGTGCAATAGAAAAAAAACCATCAATTATTAGTACATCGATATAAAGTGGTGGCTGATGCTCTATTTCTTTTTCTAAACACTTCAGGACAGATTTATCAGTCTTGCAAATACTACCATCTAAATGGCACATTGACAAAGGCACTGAAGTGACTGGGTACGACAAAATTTTTGAAATATCTATATTATAATCGATAGAAATTCCGAGCATACGTCCAAATAAATCTCGTTGAATTTTCACTTCTTGAATTTTACCGCCTACTTTAACTTTCTTTTTTGATAATCTTTTGAAAAATTATCAATAGATGATTTTTTAATACTTTTTTCAAATCTATTTATATCTTTTAAACATTCATAAATAAACGTTCTACGTTTATCATCGCAATTTTTTTCAATATTAAGAAGGAATACTTCTACCTGATCTGACGCAGCTTTACCAGATGAAATATTAATTAATTTATCTTTCGGCACTCCCAAACTAAATGGATCTATGAATTGATCAGAGGTAGTAATGAATTCTTGCAATTGTTTAATACTATTTTTAATATTATGCGTATTCAAGTCTGCTGAAACATCTTGGTTAATTAGTAATCCTAATTCTTGATAAGCTTGACTTATTATTGTTGACCTGACATCATGGTTTCGGGCCCATCTTTGACGTGCCGAAATTGAATTGGTGAAGTTTATAACACCTGTAAGTCTCCTAGCCGCATCTGCATTTATTGTCTGCTTCAATACCAAGTCAATAGGTTGCCTTGAAAACGGCTTTGAGGTCCTTTTAATACCAAAGCAACCTCGTTTTAATTCTTCATATAAATCAGGATGAGTTTCTGAAACTTTCAGCAAACTATCATAATACTTTACGGTCCATCGAGCATAATTTTGTTGATTGCATATAAAAAATATACTCGTAATCTTAGGCAATACTGATTTGAAAAGTTCGAAATTTCCTAAACGAATACTTCTTGATAGGGTTAAGTAATGATGTACAAGATTAATGTAAATCAAATAAAATTGTGGAGTTTTGCCAAAATCGCCGTTTAGAGTTTGTTGTTTGTATATCGTAGTCATTCATTAATTCTTTCAGTTCTTCATTTTTTATTTGAAATGATGATATTTTACACTTCTGTAGTCTTTTCAACTCTGTTATCACATCATTCGTTAGTGTTATATTTTTGAGTTGTAAAAATGATTTAAATAGTTATTTATTATACAAGGGAAAAAAGTACTAGATTTTAGCTCGAGGTGTGTGTTTGTCTCCCGACGCGAAGCGGAGGGAGACAAACACCGAGAGCTAAAATCTTACATTTACCCGCGTATAATACACTATTTTTCTGTGACTGGCAAAACAATGATTTAATATTTAAAAAATATTACCAATTATATTAAAGTCAAAAATCAATCTATGTCAAATTTGAAGTTTCAAACAGGTAGGCTGATGTACTTATAGGGACAGTTAGATCTGCGTTGCTAAGGAAACCTTTAAAGTAATCAAATATCTGTCAATTTAATTTTGCAGTGGTTACAAAATTGCGAACTTAAGTTGTTTATATCGATTGTTTTGAATATTCAAAATTCAAAATGGACAGTACTGATTCAGAAGTTTCTCTTACTCCACCGGAATTGGTAGAGGCAGCGAAAGTAGCATCAATAAAATTATTGCCAGCTAAATCACGAAAAATTTACGAAACTGCGTATTCAAGATTCATGGAATGGAAGGCGAAAAAGACATGTAGTTCTTACTCGGAGACGGTGTTATTGGTTTATTTTTCGGAACTAGCGCAACAACAAAAGCCATCAACAGTGTGGTCGAATTATTCAATGATAAAAGTATGTTACAAGTCAATAATAACGTAGACATTTCAAAATATTGCAAACTAATTACGTTTCTGAAACAAAATGGGAAAGGTTACATGCCCAAAAATCTGCAATATTTACGAGTACACATATTAGTGATTTTTAAATAATGCTCCTGATGAAGTTTATTTATTGGTCAAGGTTGTTGTTGTATTTGGGATTGCAGGAGCCTGTCGAATATGTGAAATTAGCCAGGTAACATTAGATGATATTGAAGACGTGGGAACGTCATTAATTGTGAAACTTAAGCAAACAAAGAATGATGTAAATAGGAGATTTATAGTTACTGAAGAATATATTAAATTTTACAGAATGTACATGGCACTTCGTCCAGCAGCAGCAAAGGATCGCCGCCTGTTTTATGCATATCGCAATGGGAAATGCGTCAATCAAGTTGTGGGTAGAAATCAGTTTTATAAGATACCTGAAATAGTAGCCAATTTTCTTCGACTTAAAAATGCTAAGTCATATACAGGTCATGCATTTCGAAGATCGTCTGCTACACTTTTAGTTGAATCTGGGGGAGACTTGATGACACTAAAGAAACATGGTGGTTGGAAGTCATCAATGGTCGCTGAAGGGTATGTTGATGAATCGATAGTGCACAAGACAGAAATAGCTAAGAAACTGTTTAGTTTGTGTGGCAGTGCATCAGCTGAAACAGAATCAATTTGCGAACAAGTACATCAACGGCAGTTGTGTCAGTGGCACAAAATATTATTTCAAATCAAGAAAATTCCACTGTAGCAGACATTCCTAATTGTTCAAAAAACATGTCTTTCAGGCAATGTATATTTAATAACTGTACTTTTAACATTAAGGAAACGTAACTTATACATAATAAAATATTCTAAAATTAAATATCTTCGTGTTCTTACTTATTTGCACTTACCAGGGAAAAAAGTACTCATTTTTTTCCCGGGGAAAAAAGTAATTTTATATAAAGTGACATTTTGTTACCTGTCAAGAAATATTAAATGTCACATTTTTTTCCCGTCGCAGAAAAAATGTATTATTTCTAATCCTAATGCTATTAAAGGATGCAGTCTCTTGCAGCGGTTGAAATGTTTTCCATCGAGAAATCCATTCAACGAGCCATTTGCCAGCAAATTACTCTCAACCATTATATTTGTTAAACCACAGTCACTTATTACTTTACCGATAGCTTTAAAGTAAGCCATCATTATATGGAATGGTCCTAAATGTATAAATAAATTATCAAATCTAGGTTTTTCGGTTGCTTGAATTTGAAAGGCTACTTTTGCTATCGCGAGATCATAAGTAACCTGTATGGAAGGTTGGTGTAAATCTTTAGCTATTTTTTTACTTTGATTCATGGTCTCCACGACTATAGATATGTTAGTTGGTGATGCATTTATTGGAGTTAAATAAGAAATAAATTGTTGCGGACTATTACTATCATCAATCTGACTATTAAATCCAACCCACATAGGAATATCAGGTAATTTTAATGCATGACTAATCATCCAAATATTATCTAAATTAGTGTATAACTTAAAGTTAGTAGGAGTTATATTTTCTATTTCATCAAGTGTTAATTGCAGATCATTCGTCATCTTTGGTTTCTTAGGATAAGGAGTTTCATCTATAGATATAGCTTCAAAAGCTCTTCTTTTTCTTTTTTTTTCATCTGCCGAGTTTATTACACTATTTGGTACTGGTGTTTCGGGTAATTCGGATTCTTCTGTAGTGTTCGAGTCAATGTCTTGGTAAATTATTCCTACCGTATCGTGTAACATATCCTTACCATTTTTGGTTTCCACGAAACGGTCAAAATTATCAAAGGCAACACCAGTGCAAAATTCAGCTGATTTCTTAATCTTTTCTGGGCATAAACTAGATTTTTCTATAGAATTATAAGTTGCTTCTGTTTCTAGTTCTTCAACTCCTTGATAACTTATACAGTGGCCATATCTATTAATAATGTCAACAATTTTTCTGCTACTTGTTAAACTTTTCAAAGTGATGCCCAACATAACGTGCTTCGACGTCTTTACTTGACCATTATGTATTCCATAAACTACATCTTGACAGTAAGAATTAACTTGACGGGCACATTTTAAGCTACTTCTCCGTCTTTGATTAGAACCTCCGAGAAGAGTGAAGTAAAAATCTAATAATTGTTGCGGTATTGATGCTTCTCCCAATATCAAATGCTGTATTGAAATATTCTTATTAGGTAATTTTTTCTTTTCTATTTGTAGTATTGATTTTCGTAAAATTAATGCAGCTTTTTGTAAAATATTTTCTGATTGTAAATTCTCAAATACTGTATCATCTATTGCTTCTAGACATCGAGGTGCTAATATTTTTTTGTTATAAATAGTAAAAAAATTTATTTCTTCATCAAATTCTTTCTTTATTTTATATTCTAAATGCTGTGCTGTATAAGTAGCGTCCATTTTCATAGAATTTTCTTCAAAAGTTCTTTCCAATATTTCAATATATGATTCATATATATAAAAACTAATGAATAACAACGCTTTTTCTTGATGACATTTTCCTTAATGATGTTACTTATTTCATTAAAATTGATGATATTCTCTATGGTCATGCCAAGCACTTTTTCTGAATTTTTTACTTAATAAAGATATTTTATTATTAAAACTTACTTTACATTCAGTATGGTAATATATTTTCGAGCCAGAAAATTTTTCTAATCTATGAAATAATTCTTCATACTCTTTAAGATTTTTTATGATAGCTGTTATATCAGATTTGAATGGCTCTTTATCAGTCTCATGAAGTGGAAGCCTCTTTAATCGTAATTTCTTAAATTTTTTATCACAGAATATACATGCAATATTATACTTATCAATACTAATATCGCTTTCGGTGGGAGTATTTACTTCTGAAGTTAAATCATTATTTTCACTTACTTATCCAAATTGCGAAGTGTCGAAATTTACTAGAGAATCTGTGGGTTGTGATTCTATTGACTGATGTATTAAAGTTGGTTTAGGCATTGGTAAAGATTCTGTGCATGAAGACTGTGAATGAGATTGCTCTTCGATCGACTCACTTATCAACGATGTGGCTGGAGATGAATTTTCTTTAGATGCACTTACTGATTCATGTAACACAACAGTTTTTTGAGAACTTGCTAAGTCAGAAGTAATATATATCATGAGTCCTGTGAATGACTTGTAACATTCTCTGTGATAGCCACTTTCTGTATATTCGGTTGGTAAAGTAATATCTTTGTATTTAAGATTATGTTGCTTTCTTAATTTTAGAATTGCTTGACATTTTTTCAGTGTCTCGACAGAGAATAATAAAATTTTACCACTACTTTTCTTGCAAAAAGCACAAATTTGTATATCTCCCATTGTTATTATACTCTTTCTGAATACAAAACTACACTAATAAATGCGAAGACGCATGTTAAATGATCGCTGTCTGATCATGAACTAAAAAGAAATCTCGCAGGACATGGAGGATACGCGACAAACATGTTTATTCGTGCTTGTTTACATATTTGTTGCCACTGCGCTCGCACCATCAGTTGACCTATAACTATGCCTGAGACGGCTGTATGAAGATACAACTGTCTGATTGTTTGGAGAACATCTTCGAATAGATGCCGAAGTACGATGTGTAAAATTCAAATATTATAATCTAAAGTTACAGTTGATTGTGTGGTGTTTCGGAAATCGAATCTAAATACATCTCGAGTTCATCACCTTTTTTAAGAATAATATAGTATAATGAAAATGATTTTAAGTGAAATTTGTACATAATTTTATGCTCTACAACTCTTTTAATATCTCCAAAAGTTGTTCAGAGCATAGAAAACTACATATTTACGAAAAATCGTCAAGAGATTGGTCGATGGTACATGAAAAGAATGAAAAAATAAATAAAAGCGCTGTATCTCTGTAATGGCGTATCGTGCGAGAAAAAAGTATATGAACGATTTTGTAGATATTTTTTAGCTCTACAACTTTCCCATTCAAATTATACCTCAAAAATCAGGTTTTATCGTGAAAAAAACGAAAAAAGTGATTTTTAGAAATTCTAGCGCCCTCTAGTTCGTGCAATTTTGGTCGCAGCTCAACGTTTCTACGAGATAAATTGTAGATATAATTGTTCTCTACAATTTTTGTTCATAAAATTTGTCTCTACGACCTACCGTTCTTCCAGAAAATCAAATACAAAGAAATTTTGAGTCTTTTTTTAACTGTGTCTGGCACGGCTTTAGGACCATGGAAAGTGTCTGGCTGCTTGCGCAACATCTTCAAATAGTTGCTGAAGTAACATATTTCAATTTCAGCTTTTATACTATGACGTAAGTACAATTACGTCATAATGAACTTCAAGGGTGTCTGGCGGAGGGAAGGACCCACGCAAAGTGTCTGGCAATGGGGATGGTGGTTTGTTATAATTATCCCTACAACATATCAAATTTTCAGCTTTTATACTATGACGTAATTAAGTAGCGATTGTTCACACCTTTGCTACCTGTTACCTGTCGAAGGGCCCACGACTCGAAGTTCATAGTAGCCAAATGTTGTTACCTACTATAGTGTCTTCACACAGAAAAAAATGCAGCTTTTATACTATGACGTAAGTCTGGCGTTCTTGGACTATAAGGTTTAACGGTTGCCACTGTAAGATCCAATATAGTTATTGTAATACGTTATTGGGTGACAAAATTAAGGCTATCGCATATATTATTTGATGATTTATGGGTTTTTTGGAGTGTTATTTGTTATTGCGTGCACTTGAGTCTGGTCACATGTAGTGATTTTCTTCTGTAAGAGCTCTATAGACGTGTTGAGGTTTTCACCGGCAACCTACGACACAGCTATCTACGAGGGATAATTCAGGATGCAAATGATTCGCTTGTGGCGATTCGATTTTGAGTAAATTCAATCGTGAGCTTTTTGAATACTTTGATTTCTGTTTATAGTTAAGTCTCAACGCACAGCACAGTAAGGGATTAATTAGGATAAGTTATTTAGTGAAAAATTATTTTTCTAATATTCAGTACTAAAAGTTGAAAATGCAAGGCATTGTCGCAACGAACTTCCAAATGTAGACTTACTTTAAAACAATTTAAAGAAATTAAAATTATTATGTTGTAATAATTATAAGTATTCAGATAAAATAAAAATTAATTCCCCGGGGGGGGGGTCGGGTATCCGTGTCAGATTTTGTGGGGGGTACCATATTTCGACTCAGCTATGTTAGGGGAGTTCAAATATGTATCGCACATTAATTTTGGACCTGTTTGAAATTTTAATTTTCCCGACGGAATATCGCGAGGGCACGGCGTCCCCGTGGCCCGATTTCAACTGACATCAAAACTTAAGCTCAGGACACCGAGCTGAATCGATTGATGTATCACACATTGATGTCCGACCATTAGAAAGGCCTCGGACGGACAGACGGACAGACAGACGGACGACAAATCGATTTCATAAACGAACGAAGTTCGTTGAAAATTTCACTTTTAGAGAGCGATAAACGTTTAACCTGCTTATGTATTAACAGATGCCCAAGTTTTTAATATAATTTTGTTTTGATTACGATAAGAACCTCCTCTCTGATTTAAAATTAACTGGACAACACCATTGGTTCCTAACGTGTGGGCAATTAATGCATAAATTTAAGTTACAAAAATAAAGCGTAACAAATAGAATTTAGAAAGGTATGGTTATTTTGTAAAGAAAAGAGTAGAATGAAATATGCATCTTTGTAAGGTAATAGAACCAATAATCTGAAGTCGAGAATTTTAATACAATGTCGAATAAGAAGACAAACAAAGCTGAGAAGAATTTCAAAAAAGGAAAATAGTTTCCGATAGAAAATTATAAGCTTTTGTGGTTTACTTTATTTGAAGATAAAATTCATTAGAAACCGCATATTTTTCGTTGCTTGCCTTAAATAAATAGTAGAAGATATGCTGATCGTCTTCGAAATCGTTCTGCCGAGCGCCGATAAAGTAGTTAACATTTTTGATGGTTATGAGATGAAATTTTTCAAGTTGAGTCATAAACTGAAATGTGATATGCCTCTTTTGGACGTTTTGATCTCTAGAAATGCTGAGACTGTTAATAGCTTTGAATGTAAGGAAAGAATTATTTAATAATCGTTATTCTTGCAATTTAGCTGCAAAACTAAAGATCTTACTTTGTTTCTAATAGAAATTCTTTTGTACTTATCATAAGTGAAAAACTTATATATTTTGTTTGTTTAAAAACACACTTGCATTCCCTGTAATAACTTCAACGTATTTTACTTTTTATACCATAAATTGTTTTTTTATAAATCTTTATATCAATAATTCTATATTAAGTATTTGTATTCTGGTTAACACATTTTAGAGACCGTGAACACATGTGAACAAATACCAGTACTGAGTTTGGCCTTTATTTAAATGAATATAATTATATTTTTGAAATTCAAACTACATTTTAAATTATCTAAGAATCAGGAAGTAGATTTGGTTAATGAAACTGTTGACGTTTAAATAAGAAACTCTAACTTTATTACTATAATGTCTAATTGGATAGATTTTATTATTTATGCCTGAAAAGAATATACAAAATAATTTTGGGTCTGAAAAATGGTAAGGCGCCGGGTACAGATAAGGTGTAAGCATAAACTGTTAAAGCCGCTGGACACGCAGTAACAGAACGTCTCTTCTGACTTATAAGCTATATGTATGAGACAGGCGCCGATAGATGTGAAAATTTTCGAACAATAAGCTTGACAGCACACGTTTCAAAAATATTAGCTAGAATTGTACAAAGACGAATGGAAAAATGAACTGAAGAAATACTAGGAGAAGACCAATTTGGGTTTAGGCGAAACAGGGGAACACAGGAGGCTATTTTAGTTCTGAGGGTGATAATGGAGGAAACAATAGAAAAAGGGAAAGCGTCTATATAGGATTTGTAGATCTGGAAAAAGCATTCGACAATGTAAAATGGAAAAAAATGTTCGAAATACTCAAAAAGATTGGAATGAGATATAGAAAAAGACGAATAATACATAGCTTTTACAAAGAGCAAACAGCAGTTTTAAAATTAGAGCAAGAACGTAGAGAAATAAACATTAGGAAAGGGGTGAGACAGGGATGTGCACTATCCCCATTTTTTTTCACTTGTACATTGAAGAGGCAATGAACACTGTCAAATGCAGAAAGACATTTGGAATTACTATGCAGGGACAAAAAACTGATATGCTTAGATTTTCAGATGATATAGCGGTATTAGCGTCTAGCAAGGAAGAGTTAAAAGTTGCTTTTAATGAAATTCAAACGGTTCTAACAGAGAGATACGGTATGAAAATTAACAAAACTAAAACTAAAGTACTAGTACGCAAAGGGGTGGGAGGGGGGGATAAATCGAAAACAAGATTACAAATATGTAACACGAACTTACAAGAGGTTAAGGATTTCTGCTACCTGGGAAGCCAAATACCGCAAGATGGGAAAAGCACAAAAAATATAAAACAAAGACTAGCACAAGGTCGTGCTACATTTAACAAGAAAAAGCAACTACTGTGTTCAAAGACAATATAACGGGACGTGGCGCTCGCAATACATTGACAACGAGCAAGGGGGGATTTCAAATTGAATTCTAATTTACACTAAAATCGCTAATGAGGTAAGCAAGGTAAATGCTTATCGGGGCAGTCGGAGCAATCAGCTTCAATGTACCCTGAGCTAACCCAGTACCGAGGCGGGGAGTGGGGTAAACCATCAACCAAACCTCTTACCAAAAATGAGCGCCACCTAACTCTAACAGCTGGGCTCCGACGGAACTGAGATAGGAAATTCCTAACGATCACCAATAATACCCACACAGCATACAATCCAGCTAACATACGTTGACACACAGTAATGTAGACCTCATAGCTATTCAATACATTTACTATACAAGAATATATCAAATTAATAACAATAAACACATATGCCATAATTTAATTAATAACTGGACTTACCCACTTGTTATGGTGCAACTTTAACGATACATACACCAATACATCGGTTGACTAATTTCAATTTTACTTTAAAATCAAATATTAACCCAGCCAACAATGCAACATAAATCTGCGACCATACGGTCAATTTAAAAAGACTATTACGCAAATAAGGGGTTGCACTAGGATCCTAGCAGGATAACCCTTAAGTACTGCGGGTATCTGCAATAATACCTGTAATAATAATAGGCGTGTCGTTGGCTTAGTTTTACATACTCTATTAAGTATTGTGAATATGCAATGATCAACACCCTAAACTAGAACCCAACCCTATTATTGTAAACCCAATAATGCTACAATGTAATTCACCAGCATGCAAAGTCAACCAAACGGTTGCGATGATAAAAATAAGATATGGAACGGACTCGCCAACTGCTGATGTGAATGGCGATGTTCCAGCTCAAATGGCGCGTGCAGGTAGAATATCGCTACCAATTATCTCGCATGGGTCCACTGGATCCTTACTTGTAAACATCTTCTCCTTTTAATTACAGATGCCACATCTAGAACTCGAAATTCAACATACAGGTTACAACGGTACTAGAACATAGAATAGCAGAACGTACAACGTGGAATGTAGCACGTGGAACAAAACGTGGAACATAAATCTTGAATGGAACTGAAGTAAAACTTGAACTAGAATTAGAATTAGAACCCGATCCACAATCGGGTTCAATGTGCAAACAAACAAAATGTGTAACAGGTGGTTACCAAATAGCAGTCAAGAACTCAACTTTAGTTAAATCGCCGTGATCCCAATTAAACAATAAGGAAAATTATATTAAATTACCTCAGAATAATTTCCTTTCCAATTAATTCGCTAAAATCCCTTCAACGAAAAGGCGGGCATATATACGAACCCAAAGCGTAAATTAAAAGTGTACGATTCAAAATGAAGAATTATGTCAAGATGATACTACTAAAGCTGGTCTGCAAACTCGTACCTGATAACGCGCTATCAATATTAAAGTATGTACAATCTAATACGGAAAGGTTTAACTATTTAATACACTGCTAAAAATCAAAAGCCGTAGTGAAAATTTCAACCGTAACAACAACAAACATAGAAACAAGGAAAAGATTGCTTAAATCATATGTGTGGAGCACAGCACTGTACGGTTGTGAAGCCTGGACAGTAAGAGAGGCGGACAAGGAAAAGCTAGAAGTCTTTGAAATGTGGTGCTACAGACGTACGATGAAGATATCATGGACAGACAAAGTTAAGAACGAAGAGGTACTAAAAATGGTAGGGAAAGAAAGAAATATGCGGAAAACGGTAAAAAGTAGGAGAGATAGGCATAAGGGAATAGAACGGAATAAATTAGAAGCAGAGATAGAAAAAAAGAGAAGAAGAGATAGACCTAGGTTATACTACTGCACACAGATAGTGAAAGATGTAAGCTGTAGGAGCTTCAGGGAGATGTGTAGACTAGCTCAGAATAGAAATCAATAGAAGCACGCATCCAACCAGTCCCAAGATGGATAAATTAATGATGAAAAAAGTAGCTGTACTTAAACATGATGATTATTATAAGCAACTAGAAGTATTGGTTGGGCAATATTCTCTTAACAATGTTAATTGTGTGAAAGGATTTACTGGTAAACTATTAATTCGGCAAATGTCTAAGTGTTGGGAGATCTTGGCAGCCACAGGCTGCTTAAGCCCTTAACTGAATCTCGGTGGAATAGGGCATAAAATTATAAAATAATAGAAGAGGAACCGAACTGTATACATGCTGTGTGAGAATTTTAGGGAACTGTGTAGTCTTGCTCAGAATATTAATAAGTGCAGGTACGTGTCCAGCCAGAAAAACCTAATGACGAAAAAAAAAAGCGCAGAAAAATCTAATGATTATTATAAACAACTACAGGTGCTGGTTGTGAAATATCTGCAACTAATGTTAACTGTGGGAAAAGATATATTGCAAAAGATATTAAATCGGTAAATGTTTAAGTGTTGGGGAAACTTGGCAGCTACATGCTGCTTACCCCCCTTCACAACCACCGAATATCGGAGAAATAGAGTAGATAATTGTAAAACAATCGAAGGGGAGCGAACTGCATCTAACAAGAAAGAACAGCGCCTATGATTAAAGACAACAAACATAGAACAAGAAGAAAATTGTTGAAAGCATATGTGTGGAGCACAGTACAGTATGCGGGCAGTCTGAACAGCAGACGGAAAATCGGTAGCAGCCTTTTGAAATGCTGTGATTAAGTGGTATGGGATGATAGCATGGACAGACAAAGTTAATAACAAAAAGGTTATAGAAATAGTAGGGGAACAAAAATATCTGTGGAAAAAATAAGAGGAATAGAAGGGCAGAATACGTTTTAAGGTATTTTTGGGGTATAGTATGGGGTATATGACAAGCGGAGATAAGAAAAAAGAGGTAGATATAGACCTAGATCAGAAGTTCGGTGGCCATAAGAGGGAATTATAGAGCGGAGCTTTTAGAGTAATTCACACAGGATCAGAGAAAAGAAATTCGGGTGTAGGTATAGTTATACGAAAAAGATAGGACATTGTAAAGATAACTACTTATAAAAGAACGAAGAAGACTCGTGGTTAGATTAGAGTCTAAATCAGTAAGTACAGTAATAATACAGATATACATGCACACTTCTAGCTACAGTGAGGAAGAGGTAGAAGCGATCTACAAATATATCGAAGACATACTAAGATGCGTAAAAGGACGTGCAAATTCAACAGTAACGGAGAATATGCAGTGGTAGGCGAGGGTAGGGAAGGAGCAGTTGTAGGTTTATTTGGATTAGGCACGCGAGACGACAGGGGAAATAGGGTGGTAGAATTCTGCAACAAAAACAATTTAAGAATCACAAACACATTATTTCAATATTATGCTAGCAAACGATACACGTGAAATATGTCAGGAGATATAGGAAGATATCAAGTGGATTACATTCTTGTTAGACAACTGTTTAGGAATCAAATAAAAGACTGTAGAAGCAGACCCAAAGATTTCAAGCGTAACATCATAGTCACTGTAGCAAAAAAGACAGGCGATGATAGATGTGAAAAATTTCAGACAATAAATTCGACAGCACAAGTATCAAAAATATTAACTAGAATTGTACAAAGACGAATAATAAAATGGGATAAACAATACTACGCAAAGATCAATTTGAGTTAGGCGAAACAGGGGAACACGGGAAGTTAAATTAGCTCTAGGGGGATAATGGGGAAAACGATAGAAAAAGAATAAAGCGTTTATATAGAGTTTGTAGACTTGGAAAGAGCATTCGACAATGTAAAATGGAAAAAATGTTTGAAATACTAACAAAGATTGGAATGAGTTTTAGGGATAGACGAATAGTTGATAGCTTATACAAAGAGCAAACAGCGCCGAAACGTAAAGAAGTTAATCTTTAGCTTGTACATCGACGAGCAAATAAATGCTGTCAAATGCAGGAAGACATTTGGAATTATTATGCAGTAACAAAAAATGAATATGCTTAGATTTGCAGATCATATAGCGTTATTAACATCGAGCAAGGAAGAGTTAGAAGCAATTCTTAATGAAATTGAGACACTTCTATCAGAAGGGTACGGTATGAAAGTTAACAAAAATAAAACTAAGGTACTAGTACATAAGGAAGAGGAAAATAAGTAAAAACCAGAAAACAGATAAGAAACGAGAACTTACTTGAGGTTTAGGATTTCTGCTACCTAGGAAGCCAAGTAATGCAAGATTGGAAAGGTGTAAAATAAGTCGAACAAAGGTGAAAACAAGGTGCTGCTGCATTTAACAAGAAAAAGTAACATCTATGTTCAAAGACAATAAACACAGAAACAAGTAAAGTATTGCAGAAAACATATGTGTGAAGCACAGCACGGTACGGCTGTGAAACTTGGACAGCACCAGAGTCGGCCAGGAAAATGTGATCTACAGACGTATGATGTAGATAGCATGAACAGTCAAAGCTAAAAACAAAGAGATTCTAGAAATGGTAGGGAAGAAAGTAATATGTGAATGCAGTAAAAAACAGGAGAGATAAAATGATATACCACATGCTAAGGCATGGAGGAATAGTGCGGAATATGTTAGAAGCAGAAATAGGAAAAAAAGTAAAGGTAGATTATTGTACAAGAATAGTCAAAGATGTTGCCTGTCAGAATTTCAGGGAAATGTGTAGACTAGCTCAGACTAGAAATCAATGGAGGTCGTGTTCAACAATTTTCAAGACGAAAAACCTAATGACAAAGAAAATAATTGTATTTGAACCTGATGATTATTAAAAGCACCTACAAGTGTTGGTTTGGTAATATTCGCAATCAATGTTGATTGTTCGAAAGGATTTATTAGGAAACCATTAATTCGGTGAACGGTTGCTTAACTCCCTTCACATACCACTGAATATCGGTGAAATGGGGTATGTATTTAGAAAACAATAGAAAGGGTGCTGAGCTATATCTGACAAGAAATTTCAGGACTATGTTTAAAGACAACAAACATAGATACACGGAGAGTATTGTTGAAAGTATATGTGTAGAGCACAGTATTATGTAGATATGAAATAGGAACGGACAGCAGGAAAAGCAGACAGGAATAAGGTAGAACCCTTTTGGAAGTGGTGCTTCTGATGTATGATGACAAACAAAGTTAATAAACAAGAAGGTTTTAGAAATAGCAGGTGAAAAAATATATCTATGAAAAACAAAAAATAGGAGAAATAGAAGGAGAGGACGCGTTTTAAGGCAATTGGCGAATAGTGCGGGATATATTTATTGCAAGAGATAAGAAAAAAAGAGAGGTAAAGGTAGACCTAGATCAGACTATTACACGCATGTAGTGAAAGATGTGGGCTGTGGGAATTTCAGGAAACGTGTAAGTTAGCTCAGAATAAGAAACAACGTAGGTACGCATCTAACCAGTTCTAGGATTGAAGACCTAATGACCACTAATAAAAGCGAGTACCAGAATATTGCATTAAATGTGAAATACGCATTCGCATACGAGTCTGATCACATACAGCTAGCTCATCGACTTTCGTTAATTTCAAATTGAAAATGTATTGTTGTGTACACTACTGGACTTACTGCTTTGAAATATCTACACTTAATTCAATATAGTGTATTCTGTGGGTGTGACTTTGAAATCACGTATAACCGCCTACGGTTATTCGCTTTTCTTATTCTGCTTTGTGATTATGCCAAATCTAGATTGTTATTGAGATATGCCACTTTTAGCCCTAGAGGGTTCTCCAAAGATTACATCGATGGATATACCTGAAATATCTTTTTGCAAGTACTGTTCATTGTACTTAAACCTTATGATTGTTATAAGGAGCTACAGGTGTTGTTTTAGCAATATTCTGAAGTAATGTTGATTGTGCGAAAGGATTTATTGGAAAATAGTTAATTCGGCAATTGCTAGACGAAGGTTGCGTACCTCCTTTACATGACACTGAATATCGGTGAAATAGGGTACATATTAAGAAAACAATACAAGGGGAACAGAACTGTATTTAGAATCTAGGAATTTCGGGGAAATGCATAGGTTAGCTCAGAATAGGAAATGGAGGTACGCGTATAACCAGTTTCAGGACTGAAGACCTAATGATGATGATTTATAAATTAATATTACTTACACAAAAGGGAACTTTTAAACAATTAACTTTCTAATGAGTTCTTATTTTAAATAGCTAAATTAATCCATCTTATTAGAACCTTGTTTTAAATAACTAATCGTCCAAATTATTTGTTGACATCACTACTTATATATCATGAAGAAAAGTTGCTTTAATAGATTTTAAATAACTCACACCTTACTTGACGAATTTCGATAAAACCCACGTAATACTACGATCGATGCCATTATCAAACCATTTGCCTTAATTTAATTACACTAAAAGATCTAATCTTCTATTTAAAAAAATTGACGACCTATCATCAATTAATATTTGCCATGCTTGCTTGTTTTTATAATTAAATATCTTGTATAGCGAGAAAATTTACTGTGATTACAGTAATTTGAATGTTTATCTAAAGCGAATAATTATAAAAAGACACAAAATTTAACTGAAGTGCAGCAAGATACCATGAGCATGCACAATTATGGATTTCGTCCACTCTATGCCAAATTCCTAAGGAAACAGGATAACTTATACCACTGCATTTTACGAAAATCTACAGAAATTACGGAATTAGGAGTGTTCGGTCTCTTTGTCGCACGTTGTCGTGTTTAATTTTAAGTTGTAAATTTGTAGTTGTAAATCTAACAGTAAAACTGTCATCCCTTGTTCCCTTATATCCTGCCGTAAAAATTCCTTGTGCATGTGTAAATAAGTTGGACTAAGAGTAGTGAAAAAACACTCTCTTATGGATATCAAAGTAGGACAGTCGGTTTTTCGTTCGGTAACGTGAATTAGTCAAGTGCTGCCGACTTTATCATAAACCCCTAAAAAAAAACAGTGCAAGTGCAAAGTAACACGGACTAAATCTCGCATACAGTCCACTTAGTTGAAGGAATAGGAACTGCAGCTTAGAACAACAAAAAACCGCGGAGGTTAGTCGATGTACAAAGTTATAAGACCCCCCGCGCTGAACAAGGAGATTTGTTTAATTCCTATCTGATTTTTGCCATGTTTTAGTAAAACAAGGTGTAATTCATTTGAGTGAAAGTATACAAAGAAGAGTTTTTAAAAAATGTGAATATATACGTTTTGAGATAAATTACCGTAGTTAACGTACAAAAAGATCACAAATTAAAATATAAATATTAAATGCAGAATTGTAGTCATATAATTGTAACGCAAAATCTAAGCTTTCTAAACTGTTTTATAAGTTTTTTTTCAGTACCGGTGGAGGGGATATTGCTACCGTTGTCTTTGCTATACGGCTGTCCTAGTCTCATTAACAAGTATGCTAGGAACTTTCAGTCATACCAATCTAGAAATACCACTCCGTTAAAGTTTCTACTTGTAATAAATGACAAAGTTTAAATATATTTTATACCAGCACATCTCTGCAGTTAAACCAACGTAATAAACTTTCAAACACCGCTTTCGTGAAACGAAGAGAACGGATTTTGATTCGACATTTTACAAATAGAGTACGCATCGTTATACACGGCTGTATTTCTCCTTCGCGGGCTTAAGAATATTTATTACTTGAAAATCCGCTTTCTGACTTTAACGGAGTGAAAAGTACACGAATCTTGAGTACAACTGTCTAGTGGATGGCGTCGAGACGCAAACGGGAGTCGTTTGTTATTCAGAGAGCGTTGTAGTGGCCTTTTTAGTCGTGTTTCTGATTTGTCAATTCAACGCGCTCAAAAGCCAGCTTTACAACAGATTATGTCCGTTTTTTTCTGTCATGTTATAAGTTGTCTAACCCTTTTACCTACGCTAGCTTTATTCTAAAACATTTTTGGCAGGGTCGTGTATATCTTAAACGGGATTAAGTACAACGCTAGCTTTTCTTTAAAGGGTTTTACAAGCTAAGTGGAAACTCAGTTCGATATTAAATTCTATAGATACTACTAATTGAACAGTGTCTAACCTAAAGATTAATAGTGCCGTTGTTATTGGCCTATGTTATTTCATATTAGTAAGATGATCAAATGCATATATATTGAACGAGCACACCTTTCATGTAATTACGTATGTTAAAAACATACAAGACACCCGACAGTTCTATTGTTTCGCCTACTTGATACCTGCAGCGGATCGTTGAGCAACGCAGATTTCACCTACATTTAAAAGCACAGAAAAGGGAACTCTTTTAAATAAATTGTTTTCTTGTAAAACCATGTAAGATATAATTGCTACTGTTACAACTATTATTCCGCTTCAGTAAGTCGATTTTACATCCCATCCCTTGCACTTAGGACCCTGAGTAAACAATATAATTTAACGATTTTTAACTATTATACCTCATGGTGTGGTTGTTATTGTAACGGTACGAATAAGTTTTTGGAACCTTTGTTTTATATTAAACATTGACTCTGTAGGCTGTGGTGTTAGGTGCTACTCGTCAGAGGTTCCAGTGAAACAAAATTGGACACAAATGAAATGTTACCTGCCCACCCAACGTGAGGCCCCAAGTTGGGCGCCGAAATTATGTTACGGTATACCTTACGGACAAGGAAGAGAGCAACGAACGCAACGTAGGTAGTCCGCACCGATTACGAAAACAAAAAAAGAAGGAAGAATGTTTTGGGGGGAGGGGGTCAACGAAGCAAAACAAACTATTAATACCGATTCACCCCGTAGAATTTAATCCAGCAGTTCAAGCTTGTCATATTTTAAATATCCAAACATTCATCTTAATGCTCAACCTTTTTAATTATAGTATTTTGCGGTTGATTCCGTCTTCAATGCAGTCTCCCGTTAAAAAATGTATACAAAAAAAAATCACAACGCATCCATTCGTTGTTATAAAATAAACAACATGTCAATCATCATCAATAGGTCTTCAGTCCTTGAACCGGTTGGATGCGTACCTTCATTGTTTGCTATTCTGAGCTAACCCACATATTTCCTCAAAAGTTCCCGCAGCCTACATCTTTCACTATCTGTGTGCAATAATCTAATCTAGGTCTACCTCTACATATCTTTTTCCTTTTTCTGCTTCTGATATATTACGTACTGTTTCGTCATTCTATCACTCCTATTTTTTACTGTTTTCTACATATTCCTTTCTTCCCTATTATTTCACGAACCTCTTTGTTCGTATCTTTGTCTGTCCATGATATTTTCATCATACGTCTGTACCACCACATTTCAAAGGCTTTTACCTCTTTCCTGTCCACTTGTCCCACTGCCTACGTTTCGCAACCGTACAGTGCTGTGCGTGCTCCACACACATGTTATCAGCAATCTTTTTATTGTTTCTATGTTTGTTGTCTTTGAACATAGTAGTTGCTTTTTCTTGTTAAATGCCACATGGTCTTGCGCTAATCTTTGTTTTATAGCTTGTGTACTCTTCACATCTTGTTGTTTAACTTCCTAGGTAGCAGAAATATTTAACCTCTTGTAAGTTCTCGTTTCGTATTTGAACTCTGGTTTTCGATTTATTTTCATCTCCTTTACATACTAATGTTCATACCGTATCTTTCTGTTAAAACTGTTTCCATTTTATTAAAAGCTGCTTCTAACACTTCCTTGCTAGATGCTAATACCGCTATATCATCCGCAAATCTAAGCATATCGATCGTTTGTCTCTGCATAATAATTACAAATATCTTTCTGCATTTGACAGTATTCATTTCCTTTTCGATATATAAGATAAAAATTAATAAAGACAAGGCACATTCCTATTTCACCCCATTCCTAGTATTTACTTCTCTACGTTCCTGCTCTAATTCTATTACCCTTGTTTGTTTTTTGTTTAAGCTATGTATTAGTCGTCTATCCCTTTAATTCATTCCAATATTTTGAATATTACGAACATTTTCTCCCATGTTACATTGTCGAGTGCTTTTTCCAAATCTACAAACCCTATATACACACTTTTTCCTTTCTCTATTGTTTTCTCCATTAACACCCTTAAAGCTAAAATAGCCTCCAGTGTTCTTCTGCTTCGTCTAAACTCAAGTTGGTGTTCTTCTAGTATTTCTTCGGTCCATTTTTCCATCCGTCTTTGTACAATTCTAATTAATATATTTGGCATGTGTTTTGTCAAACTTATTGTTTGAAAGTGTTTACATCTATCCGCACTTTTCTTTTTTGGTATAGTATCCATGGTGTTACGTCTAAAATCTTTGGGTATATCGCCTGACTCTTACATAAAATTTATAAGTTGGACGAAACGTTCTGTTACTGCTTGTCCAGCGGATTTTAGAATTTCTGTTTACGCCTTATCTATACCCGGTGCTTTATTATTTTTCACACTCGTTAATGCTAATTCAAACTCGCCTCTGAGTAAAGAATAACCAAAGTCTTTTCCAATGTGTGAATAAATTCCCAATTTTTTCTTGCAATTAAACACTATCTCTACATGTTCTATAATAACCTCCGCTTTCTATATTTTTGCTATACAGCTTTATATCCCTATAATTTATTTTAATTGGTTTGTATGCTTTGTCCATCTTTCCTATTTCCATCTTAGTTTGTACCTCTTTACGCTTTTCATCAATCCATTGCTCTTTAGTTTTTCTGCATTTGCGAATAATTTCCTATTTTATGGCTTTGTATCTCTGTTTTCCTCCTTCGCCAGGTCGGTTTTTGTATTTTAGCCTTTACTCTGTTAAATTTAGAATATGTTTCGTTAACCATGGCTTATTATTTTCGTTTTGTTTATACCCCAAAATATCTCTGGCCGTCATATCTAAGCTGAATTTAATGTTATTCCATTCTGTTTCAATTATCTTACTATCAGAAATTTTTTCGATGTCTTTCAATAATTCGTTTGACTTTTTCTCAAATTTTTTTGTGGATATCTTTATCTTTTAGTTCTCAAGGTCAAAGTCCCTTTCTCTTTCCTTTTTTGCTAATTTTTAAATTTAAGCACGTTTTCAAAATTAGTATGTTTTGGTCAGTGTTTATATCTGCTTCTGGGTAGCTTATACAGTCTTTTACTTGATTTTTAAACAGTTGTCGAACAAGAATGTAATGTATTTGATACCTCCTTATGTCTCCTGGCATCTCGTACGTATATCATCCTCTAGCACGATGTTAAAGTAATGTATTTGTGATGGTTAAATTGTTTTTCTCGCAAAATCCTGCCAGTCTATTTCCCCTGCCACTTCTCGTGCCTAAATCAAATAAACCTACTACCGCTCCTGCCCTACCCTCGCTTACCACTGCATTAAAATCTCCTGTAACTATAAAATTTTCATGTCTTTTTACAAATCTTAGTATGTTTTCGATATCTTTGAAGATCGCTTCTACCTCCTCGTCACTGTAGCTAGAGGTGGGCATGTATACTTGTATTAGCGAGCACTCTTTCGTTCTTTTGTAAGTAGTTTTCTACACAGTTTGCTATCCTTTTCCGCATGACTATCTCCACACCTGAATTTCTTTCCTCTGATACGGTACGAATTAAATCCCCCGGCTCTGGCTATCGAATTACGCTAATCTCAACTACGTCTAATGCTAACCTATGTATTTCAATTTTCAGATTCTTTAGCTTACCAACTTGCTTCATGTTTCTGCCATTCCACGTTCCTACTCGCAAATTGTTGTTGTTTTCCTTTAAACTTGTCGACCACATCCTCCGAAGCAGTGCCCTCCCGGAGAACCGAATGTAGGAATATTTTAACTCCGGAATCTTTTAACCCAGAGGATGCCACCATTTCAAAACATTTTCGGTGTGTGTGTACTTGGGAAGTTATGTGGTTCGCGTTGCCTTCCACATCGCAGTAGTGTGTCTTAGAGTGTCATAACGACCCTCACGGTCTCTGGCACTCAAAGTACCGAAAGAGCTGCTCCCCTCTTTTGATGATCTATTGTAGTTTGGTTCCTCACTAAAGACCTCACTAATTTGGTTAAACCTATAGTTTGGCGTTTTAGCCCAGCGAAACACGCAAGTTATTCTACTCGTTCTAGTATTTTGAAACTTCTTCAAGGCGCAAGTCCGTTCAGAATGAAAATGTCATGTATATAAGCGTTAACAAAACAATCACATACTTACTGTGATTATCCACCATTTTAAACGTTGACTTTCAATTTATGTTACGCCTGTTATTGTAGAATTAAAAACTGCTTGGTAACACTGACCACCATATCATAGCACTTGAATTTGCTTTTATGTTTAAACGCCAAACAAACAATTGTTTATGGAAAGATCACTAAAATTGTTTGTGTCGCATACGATAAACACAACGATGGAGAAAAATATAAAGCTGTTTTTCAAAGTGAACGACAACTTTCTAACTGCACGAATTCTATCTCGCCCAAGAAAACTTTTAACAACACCCAAACTAGTGCATTTAAAATTACATCTAAAGCCGAATTACATTTTATATCACGAACTGTTCTTATAATCCAACACTATATGAATGGCAGGAAAACCATTTCACACTCGAAGCACGCGTAATCAAGTTTTCGTGTAAGATAAGGAACTAGAGTATAAACAACAACGTGCAGACCTTGAATTAAACAAAGAATAAATACAGTTGGGCATATAAATTAAAATAAGTAGGAACTGAATGGGTTTTTATAAGCCCGTAAATATTTTGCAATATGAAAGAGAAGGTATCATACTGTACCAACGACTAGCTTGAGGTTCAATTCACGGGAAAGCATGAGTTTGGTACAGGGTTAAATACGGTAACTCAAAATTTCAGAAGAAAACAGGGCAGCGCCGCATCTTTAAACATGAATAAAATTAATTTGACTGAAGGGAGATGCTGAAACCTTCTAACAATTAGCTCAAATCTATAAATTAATTATCAACAATTTACTACAGATATTTTGTAAAGCAGTCTGATTACCAACGTACTACAACTTGCTGTCAGCGTTGACTAGGAAAAGAACGCTACATAATTAAATTTATTATTGAAGACATAATTTATGCTTCTTCAAAAATACTAAAAGTTATAAATTATACACTTCCTATAACACAAGTTATAGAAGGTAGCCCGATAAGCATGTTTCTGTTGCGCTTTTAATTAAGTTACAAGTTTTCAAAAATTATTTTATATATCCTTTTCAGATATAAATAGAAGATCAATCCAATTAAAATTTGTAATAATAAAGTTAAAAGTTAAATTAATCAAGTTCACTTCTTGATTCTTAGATACAAGTTCGTTTAAAATTTAGTTTAATTCAAAAACATAATCATATTCGTTTAAAAAAGACCAAATATCAGTACTGGTATTTGTTCACATGTGTCCATGGTCTCTAAAATGTGTTAACCAAGATACAAATACTTAATATAGAATTATTGAGATAAAGATTTATAAAAAGCAATTTATGGTACAATTATTACCTGGAATGCAAGTGTGTTGTTGAACAAACAACGTATGTGCTTTTCACTTATGACAATTGAAAATAAATTAGGTGCTTGAACTATCTCTAAGTAAAAAGGATTTCTATTAAAAGGAAAGTAAAAATTTTCAACTTTGTAGCTAAATTGCAGGAATAACAATCACTAAACAATTCCTTAGTTATATTCCAAACTATCAACCGTCTCAGCATCTCTAGCGATCAAAACTTCCAAAAGAGGCATATCAAATTTTAGTTTTTTTAGATGCCATATCGAAACTCGGCAGAACGATTTCGAAGGCGATCAGCATATTTTCTACTATTTATTTAAGGTCAGCAAAGAAAAGTATGCAACTTCTAATGAATGTTATCTTCAAATAAAGTAAACCGCTAAAGTTTATAATTTTTGATCGGAAACTATTGTCTTCTTTGGACTACCTCACAACTTTCTTTGTCTTCTTATTCGACATTGTATTTAAACTCTTGATTGTAGTTCATTTGCTTTATTACCTTACAAAAATGAATATTTTATCATAGTCCTTTCCTTATAAAATAACCTTACATTTCTAAATTCTATTCGTTACGCCATAATGTAATAACCTAAATCTATGCCTTAATCGCCCACTCATTAGGAGCCAATTATAATGCCCGGTTAATATTTAATCAAAAAGAAGGTTCTTATCGTAATCAAAACAAAATTAGATTACAAACCTGGACACTTATTAATACATAAACAAGCTAAACATTAATAAAAAAACTTTTATCTCTCTCTAAAAGTGAAATTTTTAATTTTCGCTCTTGAATATTAAAAAAATAAACGACCACTAAATAACTTAACCTAATTGATCCCTTACTAGGCGTTGGTACTTAATTCTAAATAGAAATCAAAGTATTTAAAGTACTCACAAGTGAAATTCCTCAAAATCGTATCGCCACAAACGAATCACATACAGCCTGAATTATCGCTTGTAGACAGTTGTGTTATAGGTTGCCGGTGGAAACTTCAACACCTCTATAGAGGGGTTTTCACAGAAGAGAATCGCTACACATGTTAAGAAGCTTAAGTGCAAGCAATAACAAAACTAACACCCTAAATATCATAAATCATCACCTATTAACTGCCTCAGCATTATTTTTATCACCCAATAATGTATTACAATAAATAAAGGGTGGGTCACGGGAACCTCCCATATTTTAAAAAGCTGGCAAAACAGAACTAAATGATATATTACAAAAAAGTTTTATTTCCTTCAAATGATGGCCTTGACGAGCGACACACACATTAAGCCTTTTTTGGAAGTTTCGCATTACTTTCTCGAGTGTGGCGGGGATTATCTGCACGATTTCTTCCTCAATTGCAGTCCTCAGGTCATCCAGGGTTCTAGAACGAACTTTAAAAACCTCGGCCTTGAGGTAACCCCACAGATAATAATCGCATGGGCTTAAATCTGGAGAGCGCGGGGGTCACTCAACCGTCTCGCGGAAGGAGATTTCCTTCCCAGGATACATCGCCTGAAAAATAGTGCGTGAACGACGGGCAGTGTGTATTATAGCACCATCCTGCTGGAACCAAAAGCTGTCTGGATCATGCTCTTGACCAAATTCTTCGATTTTAAGCCTGACAAAATTCTGAAGTATGTCACAATACCGGTTTGATTTGACAGTAGCGGTGAAGTCATTTTCTTCAAAAAAAGTAAGACCCAATAATGCCTACGGACGATACTGCACACCAAATTGCTACATTTGGGCTGCGCAGGGGTGTTTCGTGAAGCAGTCGAGGGTTTTCATTTAACCAGTGGCGCAAATTTTTTTTATTAACACATCCTGAAAGATGAAAATGAGCTTCGTCGCTACTCCACAAAATTGCAGTAGGAGGCACTTTGCGAAGGATCGTCTGACAACATTCCACACGCCGCCCCCAGTCGTTTGGGGACAATTTCTGCACAATCATCATCTTGTAGTGGTGCATCTTGAGTTCACAATGCAAAATCTGCTTCACTATTCTCGTCGAAATCTGAAAAGCAGCAGCATGTTTGCGCGCAGAACGCGTTGGAGACTGTTCAATCTACACCCTACCGATGTTTTCAGGGGTTCTAACGGTCACGGCAGGGCCCTTCTTCTTCACATTTAGTGCAGATCCACTTTTCCTAAATTTCTTCACCCAACACAAAATTGTTTCCGGTCGGAAACACTAGCAGACGATGACAAATTGTACCGCGTGCAAAATGTCCTTTGTGCCGCAAAACAGATTCACCATTTTTTATTAAACTCTTGATAACAAACGTACGTTGCGCTCCAGTCCACGGCATGGTTACTACTGAAAAGTAGATCATCTTCCCCTCCAAACAAGACCAACCCCACCCCTGTGGACTGGCTCATTCCCCCACAGTCAATCATCGAAATATGGGAGGATCCCGTGCCTCACCCTGTATATTGAGATTTATAGTGGCGACCGTAAACCCTTAAAATACTCGCACAATGTTGCCGCTAAAGTACTTGATTTTCAATTAACACTCAGCGCGTTCGCAAATTACAATTATTAAAATTACATTCTTATATGCTCTTATGACATAGGGCATATCGACTTGCAACGCACGCCAAAACTACTACCCAAGGACTGACTTACCTACAACTTTCATCATGCCACCCAAACGATTAATCACATACCTCACTAAATGTGACAGAAGAGTCACTTAACTGTCTCTTCTAAACGACAGATACTTTTGCGAATTCTTATGACTAATCTATCCCTCTGTTATTGTAAACAAATCATATAAAGTACCAGTAACTAATAATCTCCAACGCTCTTAATTAACTATTAAGTACTCATCAAACAAAAATATGTTCATAAAGAGCCATCCATGGAGAATGCTTCGTATTTATTACATCACATAATGCATAAATACAATAAGCGCACCCTAAATTTCAGACAGCAATAATTTAGAAATGTTCATAATATTACTTGGTTTTCAAAGAGCCTTACCTATAACTACCTCAGGAGCCGAGAGATTCTTTTGCTTTACACTAAAAAGAATCAATACTTTTTTCGTATCATATATCAAAATAGTTTAACGACCCTATCAGCATTATCCATAGAACAGAAATTTATAACAACACCTAATATGAACGTAATTGAAAAGTTTACAAACTAGTAGGATAGGCGCATGGATTTCATTTACAGAGATAAACAGTGTAACGTGTTTGTGCAACTGTACATATTTTAGGAATTTTCTTAATTTTAAGTTTATTATTAAACGCTTTCTCTAGTATGCGTTTATACATTTATCTTATTTTATTGGGCTTTCGAGCTTGGAAATTTGCGTACTATCCCATTTTATAGGTTATCACATTCCTTTAGAATATTTATAATCATATTTCATTTTAGTAGTTTCTGTATTGGTAAAACCCAGCAATAGGGTTAGGTTATTTTTTAAAAAGTATAGTCTCTAGATTGCATGCATTCTTGATCTAAGGAAGAATTATTTTTGAACCTTGCATTGTTTACACCTAAACATTGTAAAATGGTTACTTTATATTCCCAACTATTGTAGTTATGTAATTCATTTCTTTTGATTGATGATGTATAACACTGGGGTCTATAACCTCATCATCTTGAATTTACACGCCAAATTTATGCAGAAAATTAAAAATTCAATCGTTGTTGTAAGTTGCGGTTTCAGTAAGGTACGTTAGATAGAGAAAACGACTCATGTAATTTTAATTTACAGTCCTACTTTTACGAATTTTCCAAAAGATAATATCGAATAGTTTTATGGAGGGAAAGTTTTTTTGGTTGAGCATTTCGTAACTACCATTCAAAGAGATAACATGTAACTTAAGTAAGTTAGTTAACTTTTGAATCACAAGGCATCGAACAGATTAATGCGATTAGTCAATGAAGTTCGGAAAATACCTTACCGGGTTTCTTACCTTCAATTTTAGAAACATCTTGGTTCCCACTAAACGTTGGACAAATGCTTGTTAATTAAGAATATTTAGTTTCTCTTTTCAATTTACAGGATCTGGTATAAAAACAACTTTAGTTCAAGAGATAATGGCTTTTAATTGTTTTTGAGCTATCTGCGATTACAAATTACTTATCAGGTATTTATGATCCTGAATCCTTCAGAAACTGTAAATGAATGAACATTTTTTATTATTTAACTGTATAAATTTACGAACGTACCAACAGCACGTTCTTGCTATTACATTAAGATTTTAGAAAGTAATTTTGTTCGTCGAAAATGTTTTCCATTAAGTTATATAATTTCTGATATATTAAATTTTTTGATTTATTTAAGAAAGCTAGTAGTAGAGGAAAATTGGTTGTTTTGGAACCTCATTTCCTCCAGCATCCTCATTTCCTCACACATTTTACATGTAAATTCCCATAAGAAGAAATGAAGAGATGAATCTCCTCCTTGCTCCCTCCTTGCTCTCCTCCTTGCTCGGACACACCCCCATCAACCATTTTGATTACGTCACACCCGCATTCTTTCCACCCGCGATTTAAATCTTTCTCCACATTTCCACCCACAAAATAAATCTATATTGTTTGGTATCAATTAATATTAGATTTTTCTCAGCTACCCAGATTTCTAAGAATTTTTTAGATAGCATCACCTCCCCCCCTCCAGGGAGTTACGCTAATTTTAAGATTTTTTTACCGCTAACCTTCTGAATCAAATAGTTTTTTTCGACTAGCCATGTCCACCTACGAGATAAAAGTACATTGTTTGGTATCAATTAATATTACATTTTTCTCAGTTACCCAAATTTTTTTAGATTGCATCATCTCCCAGGGAGCTACCCTTACTTTAAGACTTTTTACTAGCAGCGACTTCTAACCGTCCTTATAAATTGTTTAGACATGCGATACATCAAATTAGTCTAGAATTTTACGCAGAATCCGAATTTGTAAATAGATTTAAAATCGAACCACCCCTTACCGTTTTACACACATACCCTCTAAATTATAACTTCTTTGCAGCTCATACCTAAGAGAAAATCTAAAAACCATTCTTAAAACTTTTTATAACAGACAATTTTTACTAATACAGTTTACATTTTGTAAACCACATTCCTAAATATATATTTACAACTTTTATTCTTAACCTACAACTCCTCACATCGGCTTATACTTATTAAAATTTATTTCTAAAAAGCGGTTAGTTGGACTTGTGTGTACTTAGGTTAGATAAAAGGAAAAATTTATAGGTTAGATCATCGCCGCGGCGCTGACCTAACCTATCAATTTTTCCTTTTATCTAACCTAAGTCCGCACAAGTTCAACTAACCTAACCTAACTCCAGACAACACTAGCTAACCTAACTCCTGACAGGTCCACATCCGACCTAGGTCGGAGGTAATTTCACCATATGAGGAAATTTGACCATATAAAGCAATTTCACCCTAACCTGACATCCTACATATATTCGACATATATCCGGATATATGTCGATGCACACCCCTGCCCAGTCCGACCTAGGTCGGATTAAATTCGACCTAGGACGGATAACAAAGCTGTTCCTAAACAAGAGAATGTAAGCGATATGACGGTGTTTCGACATATTCGGCTATCTTCGGCAATATACGCCCCCACTCTGTAGGATACATAAGGGACAATTTTCTTTCCAGGTAGCCGTGATCTTGCCTTACAACGGTTTGCCGCTTTAGAAAATCGTTTACTCAAGCAACCTCGTCTTTACGAACAATACGTTTCGTTTATGCGTGATTATCTTGAGTCTGTTGTTATTGGGTCTCATTCGGACTTTTCTTATTACATCCCGCATCATTGCGTTGTGAAACCCGAAAGCGTAAGTACGAAATTACGAGTGGTTTTCAACGCATTCGCTAAAACTCTTTCTCAATCGTCCTTACACGAGCACTTATTTGTTGGGCCGAAATTGCAACCCGATATTACCGCCATTTTGTTACGATTTCGTTTACACCCTTATGCCGTCACTGCCGATATTTGTCAGATGTACAGACAAATTCTTGTCAATCCCGCTCAGTGTGACTATCAACGGATTGTTTGGCGCTTCTCCCCTGAGAAGCCCATTCAGGATTTCAAATTAAATACCGTTACGTATGGAATCAATTGTGCTCCCTTTCTTGCCATACGAACGCTTCAGCAATTGGTCGTGGACGAAGGGAATTCTTATCCGTTAGCCGCTTTTGCACTTCGCCACCATACTTATATTGATGACCTCGCTACTGGTGGAGATTCTATTGAATCAACCCTCGTTCTACGTAACCAACTAATTGCTCTTTTAAAACTTGGTGGTTTCGAACTTCATAAATGGTCAAGTAACCATCCCGCATTATTAAAAGATCTTTCCGCAACGCAGCAATTCGCGCAACCCCGCTCCTTCAAGGATCCTGATACTCAACCCTTAAAAGTTTTATGTCTTCAATTTAATCCCGCTTCAGATATTTTTTGTTTTCTAGTTTAGCCACCAAGTACCTCCTGTACCAAACGCAACCTACTTTCTAACTTAGCTCGCATTTTTGACCCCATGGGACTTTTATCCTCTCTTACTTTTTTGGTAAAACACTTAATTTAACGTTTATGATGATTAAAATTAGATTGGGACGCTCCCCCTCCCACTGACATTCTCCGTTTGTGGGAGAGATACTTGCATGAGTTGCCGTTTCTTTCGGATTTTGCTTTACCCCGTTTGCTTATTCCGCCACAGTTTACTACGTGCGAAGTTCATTGCTTTGCTAACGCCTCCGAACGTGGTTACTGTGCTGTTGTTTATTTTCGCTTTGTTACTCCCTCCGCAGTTGAGGTTTGCTTAGTGTGCGCTAAGTCTAAAGTCGCACCCCTTTGTACAATCCCTTTGCCTCGTCTCGAATTGTTGGCCGCCACTTTGGCATCAAAATTATTAATCTTTGTCCTCAAAACTTTTGATTCAAACCTTACTTTTCATAAAATTTGTTGTTGGTCTGACTCCATGGTAGTCCTTTCGTGGATTCGTTCCCCACTGCAGCGTTCGAAGACTTTCGTCGCCATGTTGCTTACATTCAAGACCACACTTCTCGTGCCTCTGGGCATCACATCCCCTCCACCTAGTATCCTACCGATGTCGGGTCATGTGGTTTACTCCCTACCGACTTGTGCCAATGTTCTCTATGGTGGGCGGCTTCACCAATCTTATATGGGTCTTTCGAAAACTTCAGCCCACATATTCCGCTTTCAGATACTCCTGAAGCTCTCACTGAACAACGCTCTATTGTTTTATCCGCTGTCGTAACATCCTCTTGGATTCAATCAGTTCTAGAAGATCACTCTTCCTTTCCTTTTATTATTCGCATTGTTGCTTGGATTCTCCGCTTTCGTCATAATTTACGTCATCCACTCGAAAGGTACTCCGGACCTTTGTCATCTTCTGAGTTGCACAATGCTGTAACCCCTTTGCTTGTGTATACCCAACAATCTTATTTCGCTATTCTCCTTTAAAAAAGAGTTTTCGCGAATTGTCCCCTTTTATTCGTGATGGAATTTTGCGCGTCGAAGGTCGTCTGGCTCACGCGCCTATGTCCTCGGACCGTAAATTTCCCGCTTTGTTGCCTAGCAAAAGTCGATTCACCGATCTGTATGTTACTTACGTTTATTTAAAATACTTCCACGCGGGTGCTCAAATGGTCCATTTTCTCGTCAGTCAGCACTTCTGGAGTATTTCTGGAAGGTGATCCATCCGTCGTATCTTGAGTCGCTGTCTAACGTGCTGGAAGACCAATCCTGTCGCATTACAACCGCCCATGGGCAACCTGCCTTCATGTCGAGTTACTCAAGTCAAACCTTTTTTGTGTTCGGGCGTCGACTTCGCTGGTCCCTTTTCTACTACTATGTCTCGACTACGGGGCGTTAAAGTTTTCAAATCTTATTTATGTCTTTTTATAGGTATGGCTACCAAGGCGCTGCACCTTGAAGTCGTATCTGACTTGTCAACGGACGCCTTTTTCGAGGCTCTGCGCCGATTTATCGCCAGGCATGGACGTTTAAAAGACATTTAATTATTTTGTGCTTGTTCGCACCTATCAAATTAAAAATCTATACAGTCCTCTAATCTCGCTTTTTGAGCTTTCGAAAATTACCGCAACACGTTACAAAAGTGGTACTACGAGAACGGTTTTATACTATTAAATTTGCTACTTTTCGAGCCGTTTTGTAACTCCTTTCCTATGCAAAAATCAGTTTTATTTAATTTTATCTAATATATGAACTATATAAACTGTAGTCTTTTATTAACTTAAAGTACCCAACTGGTTATATATTTTTTTTTCAGCGGTTCTCGGATAAGTCAATTTAGTTATTTTAGTTCTTAACGATTCTTTCGTTTCTCGAAGCGGTTCTGTTTGGGTATTTTCGCTTTCCGTGTGTAAACGCAAGGTGCTTATCGTACGGGTTTGTAGCCTCCAGTGACGTACCATCCGCCCCAGTGTCACCAAACAGATAGGTCATATAGCTGGAAAACATTCCTTTTACATCTATCGTTCTGCAACTCATTCCTGTAGTGCCTGTTTTCCTTCTGAGAATATCTATACCAGAGTACTTTTAAGGCCAGCGTGCCAATCATACGGCATCAACCGTAGATTTGTGAAAATAATCTTAATTTATCTTATCCTATAATTTCAAAGCCTGTAGAAGCGATGTACTATCATCTAACGAAGAGCCACTGAATAATTGCTAATGTTTTTGTATAAGCTTCATGTGTACCACATGATAACCATTAGTTGGGTGATAACAATGCTTATTATGTAATAATACCTTTATAAGTTTTCTATTATAAAAGGTGCGATTAAATTAAGCATGGACATTATAATGATTAAAGACCATCTCCCGAATGCATTTAACGCTACTTCATTTTAAAATTAATAATTCACCATGATTTCAATTGGGATGTAATCTAAATCCATTTGGTTATATAAAGCATCGTTATTAATTTAAATTAGAATAGGCAGTATAATATGAATTACGCTCGTTGTATTATTAATTATTCTGTTATTCAATCCACTATTCAAGTTCAGTAAATAGAATAAATTTAGTACTTACCGCTATGCTTCCGCGTGTGAATATATTCTCTTCTTTGTAATAGCTACACAGCCCATAACATTATATGATACATATTCCAATCAGAAACGAATCAATAATTGAATTACTGCTAATCAATTTTTTCTACATCCTACTATTACTTGAAATTTTCTCTGAATTGAAATTAGTTCTACGTTTGCGGTTTTAAATTATAAAGTTGCAGATTGACAAAGTAACAAAAAATGCAAAACAAAAGTTTCGAAATGTCCATAAGGTCCATAAAATTAACCCTGATATGTCTCAATTATTTTTAAAGCTGTTTTTAGTTTTATTGTTGTGCTTTTTACTTAAGATAATAAATATAGCAACAATAGTAAGTATTAACTAAGGACGTTGGTGAATACTTTTGACAATATAAACATCTTTCTTCATCCTTTCTTAGTCTCAACTTGTAAAGAAAAAAAATTGCAATTTCTAAGGAACTTTATGGGTATATTGTTTGTGTTCTTAACAATGGGAGCGGCCCTAGACAGTGATGATTTAGTAGCTTATTTAATAAACAACGGCAATTATTTTAATAATTTACCTTTAGGTAACAGGTCATTTGTTTATTTAATTTTCATCTTGTCTTGTGACTAGCTATTTAAATTTTGTCTGGCAATGCCATCTACACTATCACGTCGGAGACTGGAAACTGTCTTCGATAGTTAGTTGCTTATTCTCGAGTACAGAGAGCGCATGAGAAATATTTGCACTATAGATACACTTTAATTTGTGTATTATTTTAGAACTTAGTTGGTTGTTTTGCAAAAAGATATGCGTCCGTCTGATGATCTGCAAGAACAGTGAAACCGGTCACGGGCTTGTCTTCTTGCATAAATAACCAGACAATTTATATATTAAGATTTCGATCTTACCTATGCTCGAAATTACTATTCTCCATGCTTCATGGACAAACATTGTATTAACGTTAATGTTTAATTGGAAAGCAGATTGGTTTCCGTCGTACCATACTTCCTCTGTATTAGCACTGGGTGTACACCTTCTAATAGAAAATTGGTTCCGCCAGTGCTACGGTAGTACAGGTCATTTGTTTTTAATTTTCATCTTGCCTACTTTTGACTACTATTCATAAAATATATTGATCTGGCAATGCCATTTTCTACACTATCACGTCGGAGATTTCTGATGAAACAGTCTTCGATGTTAGGTTCTTAATTCTCAGTCGTATAAAGAACGCAAATGAAAATAAATTTGCACTCATAGATACACTAAATTAACCTTTGTGTATTATTTTAAGCTAGTTGGTTGTTTTGCATAAAATATGCGTTCGTCTAGATGATCATGCAAGAACAGTAGCATACCAGGTCACGTGGCTTGATCTTTTGCAAAATAACAACATATTTCATATTGATTTAGATCCCTATGCTCGAATTGCTTTCTCACAGGCAACTTATTATTTGTTAGATGTTTAATATGGAAACGTGATTGATTTAGTCGCCATTACTTTAATTAGCAACTGGGAATTAATTTTAGTAATTACCCATGCTTAGGTAACAGGTCATTTGTTTATTTAATTTTCATCTTGTCTTTTGACTAACTATTTAAATTTTGTCTGGCAATGCCATCTACACTATCACGTCGGAGACTGGAAACTGTCTTCGATAGTTAGTTGCTTATTCTCGCGTATAAAGAACGCATGAGAAATATTTGCACTATAGATACACTTTAATTTGTGTATTATTTTAGAACTTAGTTGGTTGTTTTGCAAAAGATATGCGTTCGTCTGATGATCTGCAAGAACAGTGAAACCGGTCACGGGCTTGTCTTTTGCAAAATAACCAACAATTTAATATTGATTTCATCCCTTGTGAATTCTTTCTCACAGGAAAATTATTGTTATGTTTAATTGGAAACGTTGGTTTCGTGCCAATTTAATTACACGGGAAACTTTTAAATTCCCCTTAGGTAACAGGTCATTTGTTTATTTAATTTTCATCTTGTCTTTTGACTAACTATTTAAATTTTGTCTGGCAATGCCATCTACACTATCACGTCGGAGACTGGAAACGTCTTCGATGTTAGTTGCTTATTCTCGGTATAAAGAACGCATGAAAATATTTGCACTATAGATACACTTTAATTTGTGTATTATTTTAGAACTTAGTTGGTTGTTTTGCAAAAATATGCGTCGTCTGATGATCTGCAAGAACAGTGAACCGGTCACGGGCTTGTCTTTTGCAAAATAACCAACAATTTAATATTGATTTCGATCCCTATGCTCGAATTACTTTCTCCATGCCAGGCAAAATTATTCGTTAATGTTTAATTGGAAACGGATTGGTTTCCGTCGACCAACTTACTTAATTAGCACTGGGTGTAGCACCTTCTTAGAAGTTCCGCCAGTGCTAGGTAGGTAACAGGTCATTTGTTTATTTAATTTTCATCTTGTCTTTTGACTAACTATTTAAATTTTGTCTGGCAATGCCATCTACACTATCACGTCGGAGACTGGAAACAGTCTTCGATGTTAGTTGCTTATTCTCGCGTATAAAGAACGCATGAGAAATATTTGCACTATAGATACACTTTAATTTGTGTATTATTTTAGCACTTAGTTGGTTGTTTTGCAAAAAAATATGCGTTCGTCTGATGATCTGCAAGAACAGTGCAACCGGTCACGGGCTTGTCTTTTTGCAAAATAACCAACAATTTACATATTGATTTCGATCCCCTATGCTCGAATTACTTTCTCCATGCCAGGCAAAATTATTCGTTAATGTTTAATTGGAAACGGATTGGTTTCCGTCGACCAACTTACTTAATTAGCACTGGGTGTAGCACCTTCTTAGAAGTTCCGCCAGTGCTAGGTAGGTAACAGGTCATTTGTTTATTTAATTTTCATCTTGTCTTTTGACTAACTATTTAAATTTTGTCTGGCAATGCCATCTACACTATCACGTCGGAGACTGGAAACAGTCTTCGATGTTAGTTGCTTATTCTCGCGTATAAAGAACGCAAGGGAAATATTTGCACTATAGATATACTTTAATTTGTGTATTATTTTAGCACTTAGTTGGTTGTTTTGCAAAAAAATATGCGTTCGTCTGATGATCTGCAAGAACAGTGCAACCGGTCACGGGCTTGTCTTTTTGCAAAATAACCAACAATTTACATATTGATTTCGATCCCCTATGCTCGAATTACTTTCTCCATGCCAGGCAAAATTATTCGTTAATGTTTAATTGGAAACGGATCGGTTTCCGTCGACCAACTTACTTAATTAGCACTGGGTGTAGCACCTTCTTAGAAGTTCCGCCAGTGCTAGGTAGGTAACAGGTCATTTGTTTATTTAATTTTCATCTTGTCTTTTGACTAACTATTTAAATTTTGTCTGGCAATGCCATCTACACTATCACGTCGGAGACTGGAAACAGTCTTCGATAGTTAGTTGCTTATCCTCGAGTATAGAGAGCGCATGAGAAATATTTGCACTATAGATACACTTTAATTTGTGTATTATTTTAGCACTTAGTTGGTTGTTTTGCAAAAAAATATGCGTCCGTCTGATGATCTGCAAGAACAGTGAAACCGGTCACGGGCTTGTCTTTTTGCAAAATAACTAACAATTTATATATTGATTTCGATCCCCCATGCTCGAATTACTTTCTCCATGCCAGGCAAAATTATTCGTTAATGTTTAATTGGAAACGGATTGGTTTCCGTCGACCAACTTCTTCGATTAGCACTGGGTGTAGTACCTTCTTAGAAGGTCCGCCAGTGCTAGGTAGGTAACAGGTCATTTGTTTATTTAATTTAGAAGATAAACCTAAAATTAAGGTGGCAAGATGTGTTCCGTTGCTATTAATGAAAAGAAGCGATTCATGTGGGCAATATATTCGGCGGTTCTAAAAGTTTGGTACAGAAACTTATTTAGTTGACGGGTAGTGTAATTCGAAACAGACTTTTGTTGATGTTTATTGTTTTCAAATAGTGATTCCGAATGGTATAAATTGGGACTTGGTGATGAAAGCTTAAAAGTATGACGGCGAAAATGAAAAAGCACAATTGTTCTGCACATCATATAGATGCTGCTATTAAATTTGTTCAAACAGGAAGTCTAGAGATAGATCATGCCATCACGGACGCTGAACGCTTGGCAGCTATTAAACATTATGAAAAACTAAGGGAAATCGATTAATAGTATAAAGGCTTATTTCGTAACCGGTTTTTTGGCCCTACAGAAGTTTTCATTCCGCGGGCACGACTAGTCGGAGAATTTGTTAAATAAAAGAAATCATTTAGAAATTTTAGACTTTTTAGCGGAGGAAGAGTCGCATATGAAAACCCACCTAATTCATTCTACCGTATTTAAAGGGACTTTATTTGACATGCAAAATTAATCGATTCAATACGATACAGGCGTTGTTAATGAATTAATTTTGAGTGAAGTGGAGAGATCACATTGTATTTGTATTCAGTCGGATGAAATACCAGATGTTTCAGTAGAAAGTAAATTTAGCGTAATTTTACAATATACGAATGAGTTAAATGGTGAAATTGAAGAACGATTCATTAGATATTATGAAGTTTCGGAAGATATATCGGCGCAAGGTTTGCCAAATGTATTGTTGAATGTACTAAAGAAATGGAAAATTGAAAAATTAATTAATATATCAGACATTTGATGGGGTTAGCACTATGGCGGGAAGAACTAGAGGTGTTCATATTATCATCAGAAAAAAATATCTACATGCTTTATTTATACAGTGCTATGTCCATCAACTAAATTTAGTATTGTTACATGGTAGCAAAACTATAAAACAAGTAAAATTATTTGTGGCAAATCTAATTACTTCTCACAGTTTCTTTAGTCGTTCAAGCAAAAGAATAATTCTGCTTCGTAAAAATGCATTTAAGTTGCCGCATACCAGTGAAACATGTTGGAATTTTCATTCACGCGGTCTCAAATATTCTAGCACATTTTTCCAAGTTGAATGCTTCCGTGCAGCGTGTTTTAGAAAAAGATGTTTGGGATAGTAATACTGTACGCTTAACAATTGGTCTAAAAAGAAGCCTAAACGATATAAAATTGGTATTTTTGCTACAACTGTATAATAAAATTTTTGAATACACATCTTTCTTATTCGATCTTTTACAGAAGAAAAACACTTATGTAAGACGATGCAATATAGAAATACAAAACTGTTTATCTTCCATTAAGGAATTGAGAAGTAATGAAACTGTACGGATGTGCGCCGAAGAGACTAAAAACTTACTATCTAAGAAAAGCAATATAACCATCAATGTCGAAGAGGAAGGAGAATCAGAAAACGATACAGAGAGTTTAAAATTAAAAATTAATAATAAACTGCTTCTACAAATGAGAATTCTATTATTTGAAATTCTTGACTGTGTTATAGTAAATATGGAAAGCAGATTTCAAGAATAACATAAATTGGATTTCTTAGAGATTTTAAATGAAAACAAAATTTTAGTTCTATAGTGCATCACAAAACTTTCCTAAAAAAATTCTAGAAAAACTAACAAACAAGTTGAGATTGAAAGGTAAACTTACGTTTATTTAGGGAAGTGATGATAAGAAATTGTCGCGTAAAAAACTTTTTAAATTTTTGATAAAAACAATAATCGCAAAGAAATGTTACTTAACACAGTTGAGTTATTATCGTTAGTACTATGAATTCCAGTCACAACCGCTTCCTGTAAAAGAAGCATGAGCACCCTAAACAGGATAAAATCTTATTTGCGTAATACTATGGCAAACGGGCGTCTTTCTAATTTGGCCGCGTTGGCAATAGAGAAAGGACTTGTCAAGACATCTGCTTCATAGCAAGAATTTTTTTCAAGAGCTATAGGTGTTATTCCAGAAAAGAAAACGCGGCGAATTGAATTAATATACATAAGACTATAGATAAGAGCGTTGTCGTTTTTGTTTTTCACACCGTTATATATTTACTGCACTAAAAATGACCCACCCCCTTCCTGCCCCCATCCTCAACTAATTTAGAACAGCCTACCTTCAGTCTAAATCGACGCTTCGCCATTAGTTGACTGCAAAAATAGTTAATCTTTGTTACCTGAATCCGTTTGCGGTTACTTTGAATTTTGAACAGGAAAGACTAGAAGGAAGATTTAATAATACTGATTTCGTTAAGTTAAAAGGTTGTACTAGGGCAATGAGAGCATATAAAAATTGCGCAGTTGGAGTTCAATTCAATCTGTTGAGGCGATTACGACGGTAAATGTCGAAACTAATTATTCTGAAGTTGGCATTCATAACGTAGTTCAAAAATCGAAATGGTTAAATGACAATGAACGAAGTAAATTAACCAAATTGTTAGAGAAGTACGCTGATGTTTATTCAGATCGACCAGAGTTGACTAGTAGGTACCAACATGAAATTTTATTAAACGATGGTACACCTTTTTATCAAAGTAGCTCTCCGGTGGCCTACGCACATAAGGCAAAGACTAGTCGAAAAATATTAGAACGGAGTCATGGGAAGGGGACATCGGCAAAATACAAACGAAGTATGTGAGCTCACTAATGGTTGTCAATAAAAAAGATGTGAGTGTGCGAGTATGTTTGCTGCCTCATTTTTAAATAAAAAGATGATCAAAGGTCACGTGGTTCCGACTATTCCTAGCTAGAATTTGTATTTGTACAAAATCAGTCACTAACTACACTGAATTTAACGGTAAGCTAGTGTCAGGTACCAGCCAAACCTGAGCACCGAAAATATACGTGGTTTTCTTTTGAAAAGTAGACGGTGGGAATATTCGACAAGTTTAGTATGGGTATTTTTGCTAAAAACGGGAGAGTGCACAAAATCAATGAAACAACGTTTTTGAAATATTCTGAGAGACCAGTCAAGGAAAGTTTGTTTTAGAGACGAATTAAAATGCGGCGGTATTCAAGAAGGGTTCTTTGGACAATCCGACTTATAAGTTAGTTATTCCTAAAAATATCATAGTCGCGTTAGTATTAGAGAAGTACGGAGATCGTAATCACTTTGGAGCGGGAAAATGTCTTCAGTATTTAGCCAAATAGTATTGTTTTTTAAAAATGAGAGCACTGGTTGTTAGTTGTGAACTATGCCAAAAATCCAAACCTCGTGCTGGGTGCTACGGGGAAATGCATTGTCCTAAGCGAAATAAACGAAGTGGTATGTGTTGATTTAATCTTTTCCAATAGGTAAAGGTGGGGTTACGCAACTTCTAGCCGTTACCGATAGTATTAGTATGCTGATGAGTTTGTATTTTCTTAGGAGTGCGACTTCGAGAAGCGTCTTGCGCTGTTTGAAAGCTAAATATTTTGTAGAAGTAGGGATATCGAGAAAAATTATGAGCGTTACATAATTACAATTATAATTACAATTATAACCTTACATACTTTACTGGAAAGTTCTGGAATAATACACTACGTGACGAAGGCATTGAAATTGTGCATAAATGGGTATTTTCCACAGGCAATCCAACGAAAAAGGTGAATAAAGGAATTGTACGTTTGTTACGCGTATTTATTTTTGAGAAACATACTGGATGGGTTGGTCTTTTAAAGAAAATTGAAGAATTTTTAAATGAGATGATCCATGAAGGTAACGGGTTCACCCCAAATGAAGTTCATGTTGGTCATTCAAGGTTAAATTAATTCCCCGCCAATGTAAATTACGAAAGTCATATAATAAAACCAAATTCTATATTTTTGGCAAAAGGAAAGATTGTTGGCTAAATCTGCCAAACGTGTGCTACGTCATAAACGCAATAAACCACAAAAAATTGAATTTAGTATTGGGGATAAAGTTGTAGTGGAAACTCATCCCTCATCATGTGCGAAAGAGAAGTAGTAAATAAATTTTTCTTGTTATATAGGGAACCAGCGTTGGTAGTGAAATTAATTAATCATAATTTTTATCGATTCGTGGAAGACTCAACGGGCAATCACTACGTATGCATTATGTATGCAATTTAAAACCATATATAATTCCAAAACGCGAGGCTGAATGTGACCTTGAAGTTAAATGTGATTCATGTAGTCACTAAATTTCACTGGGGGTGATGTGCTGAGCCAGCCTTGGTAACTAGTACTCATATTCAGTGTGTAAGAAGGGTTTAGTTGCGTAAGATTAAGTATTGGTCGTATACAGATCAACTGATTTATATCAACCAAAACCTTTAGTTGCTCTTTGCTATGTATTTGTCAATACATGTTGTTCTCATTAAAATTACTGATTTGGTCTAAAAACTTTTATGCATTTTCTTTCATTAAATATCAGTTGAGTAGGTATTGCTTCGAGTCGAACCCCTTCTCTCTGTAGCAGATATTAGTCATCGTTTTTTCGGTATTCCTCAAGTGTTACTGTAATATTAAGTTTTGTTTGGGGCTATCAATAATAAACATACTTTTTAAATAGCATTAGACTTGAACTTTGTTCTTAAATAAAAGTACAGTATTGCCCGAAATAAACAGTACTGAAACTAAGTTGGCGGTGTTTTTATGCGTGCGCTGTCACACTCAAGTTAGCTAGTATAGACCTGTCAAGTAAACCTCAAACAAGTAATTAGTAGGGCCTAATTGTTAAAAATGGTGTTAAGTACAGAGGAGAAAGTGTTTCTGGTAGAGCATTATTTTCGTTCATACGGAATCGGCCGACGTAATGGTGCAAGTTTGCTATACGTGTCTGATCAATTCACACAAAGGTTTAATAAACGTTCTCTAAGTAATGCTGTAATTTTGAAGGTTATTGAAAAGTTTAGAAATACAGGTAGTGTATTGTGCCAACGAAAAGGAAACTCAGGGCGTCCCAGGACAGTTAACAACAACAATAACCATGAACGTGTTTTGAGCAAATCTTAGAAAATCCGAAAGTCAGCCAGGCAAGGGCAGCGTTACAACTTGATTTAAAAGAACTTCCTTTCAAAGAATCCTGAAGGAGCTGGGTACATTTTCGTATGTGATTCAGGTACATCAACAACTACATCCTCGGGATTATCGCAGTAGAGTGGAATATTGCGCCAGAATTCTCGCGTTACAGTATGAAAATCCTGAATTTTTGAAAAATGTTTGGTTTTCAGACGAAGCACATTTTCACTTGTCAGGCTATGTGAATCGTCGCACAAATCGATTTCTGGGCTTTGCCAGACCCGATGAGGTTCAAGAGGTTCCTTTACATAGTGAAAAAGTGAGTGTCTGGTGTGCTGTTTCCGGACACGGAATCATTGGTCCGTACTTTATCGAAGAGAATGGTAGGCAAGTCACACTTAATCAACAGAGGTACAGACAAATTTTAACACGATTTATCCCTGATCTACGTCAATTCTGTCGTGCACGTAACTTGGCATTTCGAAACCAATTTTTCAGCAGGACGGGGCAACTTGCCCTACTGCTGCCGCACTTCGTCAATTTCTTCAAGAACATTTTCCAAGCAAATTCATATCACGATTTACTGACTTCCCTTATCCTTCACATTCTCCAGACCTCACACCTCCAGACGCATACATTTGGGGCATGGCTAAAAATGCCGTTTTCAAACGGGCACCACAAACCATCGATGAATTAAAGGATGCCGTTAGAGTCTTCTTCGCAGCCCTGAGACAACCCTTATTCAATAACATGACCAGAAACTTAGAACATCGTTATGAAGTCTGTCTCGAACGAGGAGGTGCACATTTAGAACATATAATAAAGTGTCAATAATATGTATTTTTTAAATATACAAAACAATTACAATTTCAGTACTGTTTATTTCGGGCAATACTGTATGTTACGTATGGAATATAAATCTTCTGCTGTTATTTATAGTGTTATATATTTTTTATTTTTTTATATATTTTTATATTGTTATATGATGGTAGGTATCCTGTAAATAACTTCGCTATTGGATGTATTTTTTTGTATAAATAAGTAAATGCAACAAAAATAAATAAACTATTAAGCAAACTAATTTAAGTCATTTTTTATAACTTAATCTGTTTCTCACCAGTACCATAGTGCGAGAGCAGCAGAATGTAGGAATGTTTCTACTGTGTAATATAAAATATGGTCTTATTTCGTATTCTTCTGAGTTATATTAAGTACCCTTATGCTTAGCGCAAAATACAATTTTTATATTTAAGTAAAACTATATATATATATATATATATATATATATATATATATATATATATATATAGATATATATATATATATATTCTTACAATATAATTACTTACCGCTGCGGTTAATTGAATAATTAATGTAACCCGTGGGTTCTTTAATATTCTCAGATGAAACCAGTGAACTTTAAGGAAGGATTTCCTTAAAATGATGGAACGCAAATATCTTCCGACTATGCTAGGGGTATATTCCTCGGGTAGAGCTTATGAGGATTGGTCGTGGTTCTTTTTACAAAACATTATTTACTTGCTATGGCTTAATTTATACCAAAATAAGGGTTAGGGTGAGCGTCATTAAATTTTAAACACAGAGTTTCCCTAAGGGTGACTTGAGAGTTCTTAGAGAGGAAAATTGTATTAACTGCTTACGCAGGAGCTGTAAAGAAAATTGAAATGAATTAAATGGTGATTCTTTAATTAAAAGTTGCTTCATGATATAAATTGTATGTACAAATTTTGCATATCGAAAGGTTACTATAATTTCTTCTACATAGATGTAGAATTATAAATTCGAATAAAATATCAAATACGTTAAGCGTTTCTTTTTACTACAAAATTAACTCAAATCAATACCCAAAATATCAGATATATTATTCGGTTTACAAGTTTATATAAAAATATCCAAAAATCTAATAATTCAATGTTCGAAAGCTTTAACTATAATTACACATAAATGGAACTTTGATCAGAACTCAATAAAGTTGCTTAATTTCGTTAATAATAATAACGGTTATTACACTGAATTTAATATTGACAATAAAAATATTATCAAAGTCCTTTATGGTTTGTTAAACAAAATAATAGTTATAGGTCATCACAAAGTTATTTTTCTGGTGTAGCCTTGTATCAATGTTCGCCAAGTGCGGACGTCATGTAAAAATAATACAGAGCTCTTACCTCGTTTCAACAGGTTTTTGTTTGTGTGACAGCGTCACATTGTATTAAAGGAGATGTATATACATACGGTTCCTGGACAAACAAATGACGTCGCCTTCATATGTTGTACTGCAAACAACCAGCTGCATGTTTCTTGTACCCAACTATACGGGCTCAAAGCGTATTTCCTCTACGCAATAACGGGACAAACCAAAATCCATTCCAACAGTCATCACAAAATACACAGCTTCGATGTATTACTGCATTTAGTTGAAACTATTTTTTTTTGCTTTACAAACGGCACCACGTTGTGAGCGCCAGTGAAACTAATCTTTTGAGTCACTACGTTGGATGGGCCAGTGAATCGTATGCCCCATGTTGGATGGCAATGAAACTAAATTTTTTGTCATCACGCCCCAATTTTATTGTTGTTTGGGCCCTAAACGTTGAGGCGTCACTGAAACGTTATTTCTTCTACATTAATGCGCTAGTGAACAAAAATCTTTCGACATAGATAGGGGTCTATTTTTGGGTAGCGCAATAAGAAGTGGGGGGTAAGTCGAATTCTGTTTGCAAACCAAAGAAGGCTAAATCAAATAGGTGCCACCATGTCCTGAGATAGTTACGATAATTGCAAAGCACAGTTCTAAGAGCGGACGTAGAAACCCAAAGATAAAATGATCGCCTTCGTTAACAAAAACCTGTCTTATCAAAATAAGACGCAGCTCCTGTAAGAAATTGCAAAGATTAAATAAATAAAAAAGTAGAACACCATTTGTGTCCTATAAAAGTATAAAAAAAAATTAAAAAAATGTATATCCAATATGATATTGGCACCAAATTATTACTCAGAAAAATTTTACCTTTGTGTAATTAGATTTGTTCGCATTTGACCAAAATAAAAGCCTTAAATTTGAACTAATTGTTTACTAAAAAAAACTCCTTTGAAATATCGGAACTTTTAACAAGAAAAAAAATTGTCATTAACAACTACATCAAAGTTAAAGTTTTGACTTTTTTAAAACAACCAACTATACTTTAAACATGAATCTGTTATAACTATTTGAGTGAAAATAATTTGTAAGCATAACACACTGAATTACGTTCTAACCTGGGCAGATTTTTTCGGGTAGATTACAATTACTAGAATCTTACAGGACGTGGATTTGAACTTTCATATTTACGTTTAATAATTTATGTATAGATAAAAGCTGATCACAAAAATAGGAATGTTTTGTTTAAATTCCATTACAGCTGCACAAAGCATCTGCTTTTAAGACAACATCTGTCAACTGTGCAAAACAAAAAAAATATGACGTCGAAAACATACGTTGAAATTATTGAAGGTTCAAATGGAACAAAGCTTGTTATTGTAGAAAGCTAATCTGACAAAATTTTGTTCTACTGCTTATAAAACCAGTTCAACAATAATTGAAATTTACACAATTTACATGTTGTAAACATAATAGCAAGTTTACGTGCTCTAACCTTTAAAACACATGCATGAAATATCTTATAACTAATAACGAACCAAAACTGCTTTTGTTGCTTCACGATAAATTGAGATGGAAATTTCGTTCTTCAAACAAAATTACCAGCCATTTCAAATTAGATACGACTGCATCCAAATTAACATCCATAATTTCTTACTAGACAAATTTCTTATTAGACAAATTTCAAATCGACTGTTCCTAAATAACGGTAATTCTAAATTTTTGGATCCTACATGACTAATTCTACATGTTTCATTCTACGTGTCCCGCTAAATAAATTAATTCAAATTAAATTGGTTCGTAAAATATATACTTTACAAACCGTTAGTAGAAGATATCTCAATAGTTAATAATTGATGCGAAGGTTGCCAGCCTCTAGCCGAAAATACATCTTAATAAAGCTGTTGCCAGCGGCCGACTAACATGTCGAAACTAGAACCGAGTGGTCGGGACGTTAGAGGCGTGGAATACAAAATAAATAACTAGAGATGCGCTTGGAAATAGCTTTATGTGACACAGATATATTAATATAAGTAGATCAATAAGGAATAATGCACGATTAGCGCATTATTTTTGTAATTCAATGCAAATAATTATTACTGAAAATAAAAATGTTACATAGTTCGTTACCAAAATAATTATCTTGGGTGTAATTATCCACATTGTTACTTGTAAATTCATCTTAGCAATTTTAAAAATATCATTACTGTTAATTACTGGGCGTTTAGATTGGAACCAAAGAATTGCTATCTAATTTGAAGAACATTCCCGTTAACGCTCAAATATTACAGTTTCATTGCAGAACATTTTATTAAGTCCACGTATTACAGTAAAGTTGAAGGACGTTCATGTTAGACCAGAATTTATTATCGGTGCATCGAAATACTTTCTTTTTAAATTTAGAATATTATCATTAACTTGATAAATGCTCACATTAAATGGTAAACTCGATAATCGTGAACAAAAAGAAAAGATCCATATGATCATACAACACAAAATTTAAACGTGATAATTTTTATAAGACAAAATAAAACAGGATAAGACTAGATAAAAAAAGATACGAGAAAAGCGTTACAACAAAACTATTTAGTTTGTCTAAGAGATTATATCTATTTGCTTACCATTATTAAAAACACTACATCAAGTGTTTATTACACTTGAGCTTTCACATAGGCGTAAATCCACATGTAAATTACTGGCTAGAACTCTAAGGTTTTTCATGATGCCTTCGTACCAAGTGTTCCAGCCAGAATGACCGTTGACACGTTGCGCACAAAATATCAAAGGTGTTTGGCATTGAAACGTTTATTCAAATAGTTAGCGCCTGATGTTAGCAACCAAACTAGCATCTCTGTATTGTGGTTAGACTACATGATCGCAATACGGATATTTATTTAATTGACGATGTTTACGTGTTTGATGGAACAGACAAAAATATGTATTTAACTAATAATTTATTGGTGCTTTGCAGGCGTCAAAAAAAAATTGTTACAAAGAAGAAGTATTATATATATATATATATATATATATATATATATATATATATACAGTGTGTCCCAAAAAGTTTTATACAAATGGAGAAAAAGTTTATCTTACATTTCACAAAAAAAAAAATTCTTGATAAAAAGCTCTGCATGACTTGTAGATCCATAATTAAGTACAAAATTTTTAAAACATTGGCTAGAATACAGAGAAAATCAAAATCATGATTTGGAGTGTTAGTAAAATACGCTCAAATTGTATTGGAGAGCAAAATGTTCATTGAAATTTTTATTAAATAGCAATAAATTATACCCACTTTGTAGATTTATGATTTTCCCAGAAAAAAATTACAAGATATTATTAATTAGATTATGTATTGAATAAAAGAATAAGACATGATAAACAATTGATAACCTTCTATCAATTTATCAACAATGAATAATTACAACTAATTAATTCTATTGAGAACATATAAAATTACTTAAGTACTACGGAACTTCAACGTATCCACCGTTCCTTTCTAAACAGGTGATTGTTCGTTCTAATCACATTTGGAGTTCTATCTTCACATGTATCTTTAATGATTCTTTCAAAATAATCAACATCTTGAAATGGCCTCTGAAGGTATACTTTTTCTTTTAAGTAGCCCCTCAAAAAGAAGTCTAGAGGGGTTATATCCGGCGACCTTGGTGGCCAAAGAAACTCCATATACCTTCCGATCACTTTACCGTTAAAAGTGTGGACGAGAAAATCCCTAATAGTTCTCCTAAGTGACATGGTGCTCCATCCTGTTGGTACCATATTGTTCCTCGTTCATCTAGAGGTAATTCATCAAGAAAGTCTAACAACTGATTATTTAAAAATTGCAGGTCTCTTTCTCCATTCATGTTATTTCGAAAAAAGTTGATCCAACAATTCTATCTTTGTAAATGCCACACCATACATTAGTTTTAAATAAATATTGATCTCTGGTTAGGACATGGAAATTGGGATTAACAACGCTCCACCATCGACAATTTTGCGAACTTACTGTACCATTAGACGTAAATGTTGCTTCGTCAGAGAACAGTACTTGCCGTGTCATAAATCTGTTATCTTCCAATTTTCCTTGCATACGAGCACAGAATTCAAACCTTCGTACAATATCTCCTTTTTTTTTGAGTATGGTTAAATTGGGATTTGTATGGTTTAAATTTATTTGACTTTAAAACTCGTGCAACTGTATTTTGCTTACATTCAAGAAATTGGACCTTCTTCGAAGTGAATATTTTGGATTTTCCACGACCGATAGCAATACAGCAGTTTCAATTTATTCATTTCGAATCCATGGCTAACGTATCTTTCTAAATTTATTTTCAACTCTTCCAGAACTCGTGACATTATTTATTACATATCTGACCGTTATGAAATGTATTATTTTATCGAGGTATCGATTATTAAAGATTTCTGCTGCCTCCCTCCATGTTTTATAATTTTCTTCAACAATGAGAACTATTTCAATTTTATCTTTATTATTCAATTTTACTGGCATTTCTAATTATTGCAAACACACACTTATGTAACATTTGACATTTGACATTTGTTGACAGTTCTTAGATATTCCAAAGCACTCTATCAAGAACGTGTGTAAAAAGGATAAGTAATATAAAATCAGGCGCTTGTTATGAACGGGATCTTACGATGTTTCGAACTGCGCATTAATTTAACAATTGCTTATGTGTTTATTGAATATCTTTTAATTTTTTTCTACAAAGTGGGCATAATTTATTGCTATTTAATAATAATTTCAATGAGCATTTTGCTCTTCAATACAATTTGAGCGTATTTTACTATCACTCCAAATCATGATTTTGATTTTCCAAGTATTCCAGCCAATGTTTTAAAAATTTTGTACTTAATTATGGATCTACAAGTCATGCAGAGCTTTTTATCAAGAATTTTTTTTTTTGTGAAATGTAAGATAAACTTTTTCTCCATTTGTATAAAACTTTTTGGGACACACTGTATATATATATATATATATATATATATATATATATATACATATTCAAAAATTATAAAGCAGTACCTTGTATATTTATAATAGTTATTAGAAGATTTCAGCGCGTCACGAGAAATGAAAGCAACTCGTTTAAACCGAGACAGCGTTACTTAACGTCACTATTTTTATAAATATGTAAGTTAATATATCAAATATCTACCGGTATTCGATTAAATTGGCACCGTACTTCTTCAGCAAAATAATATATTGGTATTGGAATAACCTTTACTGGAAGAAATATTCGTCTCCGGAGAAAACGAAGCTTAAATGTACGTTTAACTAGTTCGTATGCACTACAGGGAAAGCGCCTTGCGCATCAGTTTTATGATCGATGGTTGCCTATTCAGCTGACAGGTGTCGAAAAGATATAAAGTTTTCACATAAAAAAGGCATGTGTGTTTGATTTATAGTCATCCGACGAATTGACGGAAAATTGTTTCCTCTTACAAAGAAACAAAACGTGTAGCTTTAAACAAAAACACGAAAAATTGAATTTAAATTGAAATACTTTTCTCTATATATAATACACAATAATTCAATTTCTCAGACGAAGCTCCTTCAACAAGTATCAATTTCTTACTCGAAATTGATTTTCACGCGACGACAATACAGCGACACCAAATTTCATTTACACAGGAGAGAAGCATGCTGCTTAATTAGGAGCAAAATTTTGAAAATAATTAGTCGACCCACTTCATTCTCGAATTTCAACTCTTGAAATGTAGTTCTGAACTGCCTCGAACCTTGAACAGTTTAATTAATTTTCTGGAAGGGTCAATTAGTGAATTTTATATAACGCAATTAGTTCCATTCTTTAATGTTTGACAATTTCGTTTGTAAACAGTGAAATGCCAATTAAACATAGTAAGTAAAAGACAAAGGAGTAGCGTAATGGGATGTAGGATAAATTATAATCTAACCGGAGGAACGTATTGTTGATGTTAAGAAACGCGGTGTAATAGAAATTACATTTAGATTATCCAGTTTAAAAGCTTAATGATTTAAAATAGTATTTGAACATAAAATTTTGCGGAAACTAAACAATCAAAAATTTTAATTCAAGGGTTGTACCTAAAATAATTATAAAAGTTATACAATTTTTTATAATTTGGTTTTAGTAGTATTAGCTTGACAAATTAATTTGTTTTAAATATTTTGATTTATAATTTTAATATATAAATGTTAATGTTTATCATGGTTGTTATGGTCTTTTTTGTGTGTGTATGTGGGTGAGTGTGGTGTGCTTTTATCAATTGTTTTGGTAATGTGGTTTTGGGGTGTATTATATAAGATAGGAATATATCGAACTGAGGTTAAGTATATCTCTTCTTTTATATGTTTTTGAATTTATATATATATATATATATATATATATATATATTGCTATGATACTCTCTAAATTATCATGCCCCTACGTTGTGCGCCTTATTAATTTTGCTATGAACTGCCGGAATTATCGAACCCCTATGTTGGGCTGTTATATTATTTGCTATGTACTCTAAATTATTCGCGCTCCATCATTTGGACAACCATTTTAATATTTACTATGAATAAACAAAATTGTAATTATCTCCTCCGACGTTGGGCTGTCTTATTAATATTGCTATCAACTCCCTCCAGAAACTTATTTATTAAACATAATATCCTATTTACTCAAAACCCAAAGTCACCAAAAAAAACCTATTATCCTTATCAACGAAGCGTAGAACGTTCTAAACCTGTTATCATATTACTCACTTTATACGTATGCAACTTCTTTTGTTGACTTTTTTACATGCATATTATATTAAGCAAATTCAATATTCAGAATAAAAAAATATATAGAAAAATAAAATGTCTTATGACTAAAAATCTGACCTGGTCTGTTTTCTTCACATCGACGCTTCCATTTGCATAAAAATTATCTTCCTCCAATTCAGGACTACATTTAAATTATTGCCATTACCCTATGGACTACCATTATTAATTTATGCACCCCAATTTATTGTCGTTTCATTTCAGACTTATTACTTCTTATCAATCAATTTCCTCAAACTTAAAATAGAATTCTTATTATCATTGTCCTCTGACTTAAAATCGTGGTTTATTTTCTTCCCTTACTCAAATTGTAATTTGTTTTCCCCGTACTTCAAAATTGCAGTTTATTTTCCCCAGACTTCGAAATCGTCGTTCGTTTCCCCCGGACATAGAAGCCCTATTATTTTTATGTTTTAGTTTAAAATAAATTCATTAAAATGTACTTACGTTTAATCGGCAATTATAGTTTTCATCTCGGCACTTATTTTATCTTTCACTTTTAAAATTATTACGTATTACTTTATTTCATATCGGCGCACTTCGGCATTTGTTGAGTTGCAAACCGACTTCGTTATCACTGTACCTGCTAATATATTATTCCGTTCCCACTCCGTCAGTGGGTATGGTCTATAGCTCGTCGCTTATTTATGACCAATCAAATAATTACATTCAAAGTAGTTTCTGATGTAATTCTCCACGATTCCCAATAATTGTAAGCTGGTCGCAGCTGTCATCGTTATCAACATGCTGTGTTTTAATAAATCTAATTGCTTTTCCATAAACAACTGATGCAATTCGACTTTTAATTTTCATATTTACATGTTACTCTCGCAATTTTTAATCTGCTTTCGTATCAAAAATGGTTAGCTATATGCACGCATTTACCTAGGCTACCTGAAGCTCTATTTCTATCTCCGTATTAATCTTATTGTTTGGTACTCTTTTGAATGCGTGTCTAATTACACCTTATTGTTTACTTATAAATATACGCGTGCTTCCACTGAAAAATATCATTACTTACGTTGCCTAAATTACCTAAAACTTTATCTACAGGGTATTTAATATTTACTATCTACTTAATGCATTTCTCATTCCTACGCCAACTATGCGTCCTCCTATGTTTATCTGCGTCGCTTAAAACTATTTGTACTTTATATACAGGGTGCTGACTGCTTACTATCTACAAACTATGTCCATTTCTCAATTTTTCACTAAATAAGTGCAGTTTTCTGCTGCCTATGGTAATTTCTCATTTCTAAATGACCTTTACTATAAAGTGCACCCTTAAACAACCTCTTATCACAGCAATATATATATATATATATATATTGTTGTGATATGGTAGCAATACCCCTATGCACCCTTTTTATGAATTAAAAGGTATACATTTTTAATTTTTCTCAATTTTTGATTTTTAATATATAATTTTGATTGCGCCGGCTAGTTCAGTTTTTGAATTACGCATGAAGCTTGTGACAATACGACAAACAAAAATTTTAAAATTACCATCTATCTCGCCTTCCTGTTCTAATCTTTAAACCAAAACACCATTAAGTACAAATTATTATAATGTTCTCAAAAATATTTACAACGTATGAAAAGGTTAAAATTCTTTAGCTGGAATTTTCTTCTAATAATCGAGTCAATAATTTTCATAATTATTATAACCAAAGATGATCAAAAAGTCAGGAAAATCACTAGTACTATTAATTATTAATTGAAGCCTGATGAACGTTCATTTAACTTCATTTATTTACGTAATTTACAAAGTATACCCAAAACTTTATCATGAAAGCAATTTTTAAAGTATTTAAATTTGTAATATTTAATTAAATGTTAAATCTTAAGTTATTCCAGTTTAGCAAAGTGCAATGAAATATCCACAAATAAAATAATCAAATAATAATAAACATTCAGATTGGCTAAACTGTTGTTTTGTTATAGAGACTGGACTCCCGTAATCATTTAAATTTGTCTCCCGTAACTGTTTGGAGCTGTCTCCAGTGATTCTTTAGAGATTTTTTAGGGATTTTTAAAGGATTCTTTAAGGGTTCTTTAGAGATTCTTTAGAGGTTCTTTAGAGTCGTTTTTCTATTAAGGGTAAAACGACAAACGATTAATTTTCCATATTCGGCGGAATTATTTCACACTTCACTATAACTTACTTAACGTGTATATTTTTGGTCTTCAGAGACGTGAACTATACTTTACTTCATGGTCAACTGATTTGTTTACACATCCGGTCATATTTAAATGCATCGACTATCTATTGACAAGCTCAAAGTTCGCTGTTTGTATAAACTAGGTTTTGGATATTCCATGGTGTTATGGTTGTATATTAACATCAACGCGTTCCTCATGTCACGTACGATTTCAAGTTAATAGCATTGATTCGCTTGGATTTTCATACTTTTAGATTAGTAAATCGTTGTTTGTTTAAATAAGTTTGGTGAACTTTGATTTTTAATGAACATGCTTTGTTTGTTTCCAATTAATCAGGTGTCGATTTTAATTCTCTAGTTAAGTAGCGAAATACAATGTCTGTATTAAATTGTAGGCGTTTTCTATCTTACGGATTATTAAACCTGCTTGTATTAATTAGGATTCTTGATGTTATAATGATGCCTTATCCACGCGTGTCGCGTATCAGCTTGCATGTATGTTATTTAACGACTTGCGGATTTGTTTTATTCAAATAAATCTTCAAAATATCTTTCATTAACGGAATTAATTACGATTATTATTTATATACAGGGCGTTGTCATTTACTTTCCAGTCTAATCATCGTATTTCTTGTTTTCTTCAGAAAACTGTGTGCTTTTCTGGGCACTTATGTATTTTATGTGGAGTGCGCTATACTTTTGGTTCTAACTACCCCTAAATGACCCTATTAACACAGCAATATATATATATATATATGTACTGCTATGATAATAGGTTTATTTAAGGGTATACAAAGTCACAAGGGAGGTATACTTCATGTGAAGATCATAAAAATCAAGAAAACCAAATATTTAAATCATAAAATGTGTAAAATTTGCTTATTATGCAAAAACAAATACAAATCAATCTGTACAAAATCAATGACAAGCTACAGTTAATAAAAGGAATCTCATTCAGTAACAATTTAACCACATTCACTCAAATAAATAATTTTGGAAGCAATTCAATCCAAATTTAAACATTTAAATTATTCTCAAGCGCAAAAGCAAATACACATCACCCTGAATAAAATCAATAACTAGCTACAGTTAATTAATGTAAGCATATTCAGTAATAATTTAACCACATTGATTAAAATAAATAATTGCGGGCGCAACCCAATCCATTTTAAAACATTTAAAACATTTATAAACTCAAAATAAATACAAATCAGGCATATTGAAAGTAAAATAAACGTGAAATAAAATCTTTTTCAAAGTCGACGCATTTCCGTAAGCAATAGAAGTCAATAAAACGCATATAATTTGTACCGGTTTGTAATAAACAAACTTTTGAAAACAAACATATTTCATAACGCAATAAAAAGTAGATATTGAGGCGAAAGCGTACGTGACGTTTGAAATGTAGAAATCGACACATTTGATAGACCACAAGATAGGTAAACAAAATATGGACATTAAAAATTAAGGCTGCGTGCAGTTTCAAGCATATATGATACACCAGTTGTCAGCAAATTCCAATACAAAGTTTTGATGTATGTATGAGAATTTAAACGTATAAAGGATGCACACCGAATAAAACCCAATAGGTTGAAAATAAGCACATAATGGCAACACCTTGGCCATGGTCTAATAATAAGATAGCGAACGGTCAACCAATACGAGCACGTGAAACGAAGTTGTCTATAAAACCGACTAAGAGCCATTAAGCGAGAGTATTCCTTATTCGACGCGCGAACTGTAATAGTGGTAACCAAATTATTACGTAAATTTCAGTTTGGTCAAACTGACAAGTAATAGAAATTAAGAATTACAAATGAAGTAAATAATAAAAGTGCGCGTTTAAATATTTGAGTAAACGAGTATAAAACTCTGCCATTAATATAAAACGTTAGTTTAAATTTAATTAATATAAACAAAATTTTTACAATTTATTTAGGGCACTAAGTATACGGGGTTAAATCGACACTAAGTACGGGAAACTATATAATGGTGTTTATCTAAGTAAAGATACAACTATAAATTGACTCAAAGCAAGGAAGCCAAAATTGAGACTAAACAACTGCAACTATCTGATAAGTAGGGGTGGGCGATATGGGATTTTGCGTATTAAATATCGATACATATTCTATATCGATATGTATCGATATATCGATATTCGATATATATCGATACATATCGATCATCGATATTTATTTTTCACTGTATGGGGGGGGGGAATACGGGGTCGTATCGATACGTATCGATATATCTATACGCCCACCCAGCCCTACTGATAAACATTTTTGAAGTATTGGGGAGCACGCTAAGCTGAGGGTTAACCTCTGAACAAGCAACCGATTTGGATCCAGAAGCTTTAGTGAGAAACTACCGCAGGAACATGAGGTCAGAGATATCTTGTAAATTTATAATATGCTTGTAGTATTTCAAATATTTGATGAACTTAGAACTTTCATGTAATTTAAATATTTGTGTAAAGGTTCAACAAAATTTAGGTTGGTACGAAAAGGTACTTTTTAAAGGGGGAATAGTTTTTTGAACGTTTGACGAAACATTCATGGCAAATTACAATTTTTTTTCTTGGCCTTAATTGACATAAAAATTTGTAAAGAGGATTATGATATTCGTAATGAACAAATTTGATAGGAATACTTATTATGATTTAAAAGTTCTGTAAATAGCAAATTGTAAATTTTCTTCGCTTGTTATGCGCATATTGGTGAACTTCGCTTGCATTATTTAAGTATATAGAGTGTTATACGGGAGTGAGTAAAAATTCTCTGTTATCATATGGTCATTTACTCTGTGCAGGGTATCATGAGCTAGTCGTGGCATAAAATTAATTGTGTTAAATTTAAATTATTTTAAAGACACAGAAAGATGACGATCAGCAGGCAATTGGTCGTTAATATATCTGACGAGCGGCGATATCGTTGAAAATAAGAGAGCGAGCCGTGCTAACTCGTCAAGTATTTATATGCTTCGACTGTAACCTCTCCAGATCCTCTTACCGTGAAAAATGTAATTTAAAATAACACGTTCTTAAAATTTTGTTTCTAACCGATTTGTAAATCCTCGAAATTCAGCGCGACGTTACGATCTTTTCTGAAAATTAATATTCAATATTCCCGTGTCTGGTCTGATGTGCGACTAACGATATCGACCAATAGACTGTGCATTGACGTTTCACAAATCCCGCCTATACTAACGTCGTCCCTTGCTTACGCATATTTTACGTCTCTTTCTCACCTTGCTTGAGTGGTAGAAATCGATATTCCAGATCATCTGCTATCTAACCCACGTGGACCCCAAACTTACGTGCTTTAAATAACCGCACATTAGCATTTCATGCGGAAACATCCAACCGTTTGTACAATCCTTAGAATTCTTGTTTGTTATCTACAAAATAAATGGAACTTTATATTTAAAATTCTGCAGGTGTTTAATCTTAACCAACGTTATAATAACACTTCTACGAGTTGGATTTTCTACGTATTTCAACCCCACCGATATATTTGTTGTTTAGCAACGCGTTTCTCCTTGGTATTATTGGATTTTTAAACGCTTTTATGCATATTATACGTAAATAACCGTTCAATTAAACTCAATTAAATTAATAAATTAATTGCATTGGCTTCTAACATCCTTTTCTCTACAAACCTCACTAATTTTTATTCATTATTTGTAAAATTTGGTTAATACCTGATACTTAAAAATGAACTAACTGGAATAAATTTCGCAAGTAAATTTTGGTTGTTTCCTTGTTTATCCGTAGATTTAGCCCTTTAAAACCACTACTACAGTGGTTCAGATCAAAAATAAATATAAACGAAGCAATTTCAAAACACCCTGTATAAAGGAACAACCAGAAAATACGTGCGAAATTTATATTAGTTAATTCATTTTTAAGTATCAAGTTTTAACGAAATTTTATAAATAAATAATGAAATTTAAGTAAGTTTGCAAAGAAATTAAATGGTAGAAGCCAATGCCATTAATTTATTAATTAATTTGAATTTTATTGAACGATTATTGATGTTTAATTTGCATAAAAGCGTGTAAAAACCCAATGATACCAAGATGAAGCGCGTTGCTAACGTACAAGTATATCAGTAGGGTTGAAATACGTGGAAAATCCAAATCGTGGAAGTGTTATTTAAAACGTTACGATTGAACACCTGCGTATTTTCTAAATGTCAAGTTTTGTTAATTTGTAGATAACGAACAAATTATTCTAAGGATTGTACAAGCGGTTAGATGTTTTAGCATGAATTACTAATGAGCGGTTATTTAACCCACGGAGAAAGTCCACGTGTAGTAGACAGCGCACAAACAAGGATATTAATTTTCCACCACTCAAACCAGGTTAGAAAGACACGTAGAAAACGTATAAGCATGAGACCACAATAGCATAGGAGGGATTTGAGAAACGTCATTGGGTCTACGATTGGTCGATATGTTTAGTTTGACTTGATATAGACACGAGGATAGTGTAGCGTAATTTTCTTAAAATATTATAACGAGGACAGGAATTCGCGGATTTGAAAATGGGGTTGAGTGCAAAATTGTGAGAATGTGTTGTTGTGAGCAGGAGATTTTGGATAAATGTGGCCAGGAGAGGTTACATTGGAAAGATATAAATAGTTTAGAAGAATATTATTAAAGCCCTTATTATTTCGATCGTCCCAAAAGCACGTATGAAAGTTAACACGAGTTGTAAGTATAAAATCATTTAAGTTGTTTTGCTTAGTGGTAGCCTCTTAATTAAATTAGTACGCGGTTAGTGTGCCGAGATTAAAATTTTTTGAGGTATCACCTATAATTTTTAATCAACTCGTGTCGGGACATTAAGTAACGTAGATTACTGTGAAAGAAGTATAATTGAAATGAAATTTGAAATTTGGTTACACCGAGAAGGCGGCGTTGGCGGATCAGCTTAGATGGAGTTCGTCTAGTAATAGCGAGAAACGACCTGCAGCCCAGGGAGAAAAATACATGACATCATCTTCAGAGCGGAGATCTTCTAAGAAATTTCTAGGTAACGATTTAAAATTGTGATTCCTATAAACTGTAAATATTGGGGTGGCGTATGAGAGTGTTTTTCAAGGTAGTGTGAATTATTTACGTATTGAACAGAATATGTGTAAATAACTTTATTACGGTATTCAACTAGAAATTTGAAGGTGTCTAGAAAGCTTTTAAACGTTCCATCAGAACGTGAAATTTTGCGAAGAGTACATGGCTTTGCTTTTTTTTATTTTAAGAGTATGCAAAGTAGAAGGGCATACATTATGCAGAATTAGTTGGGTTATTATGAGCTCACCATACCCCACAGTTTACTTAGTTTATTAAAATAAATAAATAAATTATAATGAAGGAATTTTAGAGAAGGTATTATTCAAGATCCATTTACTGCGAGTACATTTTATGTGTTTGTTGATTTAAAAAAGTAAATACAGGACATTACAAAATAAGAGTTACTAGAGTGTAACGTGAACAATAAAATATGGACAGTGTTGAATGGCATTTGTAAATAGGAATAAATAAAAGATTGTGTGTTGGTTGTATTTTGTGGTTTTATTGGCAGTATGCGTGAATGATAGAATTTGAGAGTGAATATAGATATCCAAAGGGAGGTCCAAATGAGCTAGCCGAAAGCAGTTGAAAAAGGCCATTCAACCGAGGAAGAGAGGAAAACGGGTAAGGATTTTTTTATTATTTAATTAGGTTGTGAAGGGTATGTAGAGCTTTTAGATTAGCACAGAATAGAAAAGAAGTTAGAGCTGCGTCAAACCGACCTTAAGGTCGATAACAAAATGATGATATATTAGTGTTGCTAAGAAGACTTATAGTTAAGGAATTAGTTGCGGTCACTCACATGTCTATAACTTTATTAAACGTATAATCACATACGTTCGGTCATTGCCAATTTATGTTTGTTCTTAGTAATCTATACAGAGAGTGTAAGATAGTATGGTAGATAAACTGCCCACAGATTTACCGTAATAATTTATGAGATCCAGCAGGGATTTTAATTGGGTAATATTTTTAGCTTCGGTGCCCATTTAATAGCAAGAACTTTATCCGCTACTGTGTGTAACCCAAATTTGTCAATTACAAATTCCAGGTATGCAACCTCGGGTTTAAAAAACACATTTATTTAGAGATATTTTAAACCGGATCCTTGTAGAATCTCTAAAACTTTATTTAACTTTGTTAAATGTTTTTTTTTCGCGACCCATAACTATAGGTCGTCTAAAAACACTGACTCCCAAATTACCTAACAGGGATTCCATAATTTTTTGAATTAGGTCGGTACACTTGATATACCAAAATGTGCCCTAATATAACTGTAGAACCTTGTATGTGTCCAAATAATTACTAAAGTTTTACTATTTTCGTGTAACTGGTGCCCCCCCCCCCCCCGAAGTTCGATGGTAAAGGTTGCTGATCGATTTCTATATGTGGATTTAATGTTATTTTAAAGTCCGTGCATAGCCATACTGATCCATCTTTTTTTAGAACCGGTACGATGGGTGTTTTTCAGGGACTATAATTTACATGTTCTATAACCTCTAACTGTTGTGGCCTTTGTAGTATTTTTTCATACTTTCCCGTATAGCAACCGCAAAGGTCGAGCTCCATAAAATTTTGGTATAACTATCCCGGGTTTTACTTTGATGGAAATGTGTCCTTTAATAAAAAGGCCCATTCCTGGTTCAAATATATCTGCGTATTTTTTTATTAGTCACCGGATATTTTCTGGTGACCGGTGATTTATAAAATTTATCAGATATATGTATAATCTAGATTTACGATGTTAAACTGGAAAGGTTAAAAACATCGCGCCCTAACAAAGGAGGTCTGGTACCATTTCAAACCACAAAAATATTTAGTGGCTTTGTTTTATTTTGAAAACAAACACTTTCAGGTATATAAGCGACGAACACAATTTTATCTCCGTTATACAAACAAAATGTCTTATCCGTCGGATACAATAACATGCTTGCACAGTGGTTTGTAATAATCCTCCGATGTCACGCTAAAACCTGCACCTGTATCTAAATTAAATATGTGATAACTGTTTTCTATATACACATTAATTTTGATAGGATTAACCTAATATCCTAAACTATATATACAATCTTTCGTTGATTTTAAGAAGTTATGAGCGTTATTTTTAATTGCATTTAACTTATTATTTTGGTACCCTTGGTTTTTTTGTTCATATTGGCACTAGATGTTCTTTCTCCTCACATTTGTAGCAAGTATAATTTTGAAAAAAACACTTCTTTGCAGGGTGGTTTCTTTTGCCGAAAATGTCGTTCGTAATCCTCCTTCGCCATATTTCTACTGACTCGGGAACTAGAAGCTGGTGTTGGATCGGTGGTCTCCTCTTGCCCCTGCGGTTTTCGCCGCTGGTTTCAGTATGTTCGTGTGAAATGTAATGCCGATTCCAGTTTTACTGTACTGACTTCCAAAGGTTCTGTTTTTGCAGCCGATTTAGCAGCCGCTATTTTTACAGCTTTTTTAAACGTTAGCGTTATCTGCCCTTCAAACAATCTATCTTGTTCTACAACCTCGCCGTACCCGACGATAAAGATATCTCGTAATACCATTTATAATTCTCCCGTATCGAATTCGCATATCTTTGCAATGTGTCAAAGTCTGGCCGACCATTCTTTCGTAGATTCACACATGGTATTACCTATTACCGGCATTGCAAAATTTGTATCTGGCCTCAAATATTGCTAAATTAGACTTAAACTAGTCGGACATAAGAATTATCAGTTCCAAATATTTTTTAAGTTTTGATTCTGTCGGTAAACACAGATTATGTACCAGTTTATAGGCTTTTTTGCTTAACGCATTTAAAAGTATTGCTCCTTTACGTTTATTGCCTACGATGTTATTTGCCACCAAATAACTGTCCAAACGTTTCTAGAATATCGATCAATCTGAGTTTTTCGAGTTGAATTCTCGTAAATGTCCAATTAAGTTATCTACAGCTGTAGTCATCATTTGTTATTTATTCATTCATATGCACGCAGTGGCGTATCCAGTCCGAGGGGGCAAAGTAAAAGAATAAAATATTGTTGGTAATTGTTCGTGGATTTATTGTTTACGATTCGCAAGACTTATTAATTATTGTCACTTTTTGTTTTACAATGGTAGGTGGTTATTAATTAAAAATTATTTTCTAAAAAATATGTGAACTAAATTCATTATAACAAAACTAAAGTTAAATTACAGAGGTAACTTTACTAACAGGAAAATATTCGAAGAAAGCTCTTATGCATAAGTAGAAGAAGAAATATTACTTTACTACATTATTAACATAATAATAACATACATTCACTCTAACTCACTACAAGCATAAGAAAACAGATTGTTTGATATCAAAATTTGAAAAAGTTTATATAATACTAGGACACTGAACGTGGTTACTGATTTAAATAACAATATTGATTTTGCGTGCCTTTTTCTGCAGTTCCGAGAGAATTTCTTCAGCTGTTACTGGGATTGATGGATATATGTATAAAAGAGTTAACCCATTTAGTCGGTTCTCACCTGTTGTATTGCGAAGATAGGATTTTAGAAGCTTCATAGTTGAAAATTGCTTCTTTGCGGTTGCTGTACTAACAGGTAATGTGCAAGGTATAAATATTTGGATATACAATTTCGTCACACATTTCTAAGGCATATAATGCTGATTTTGGAAAGTCTTCTAAAACATAATTCTGAAATGTTCTGTACCATAGTTTGAATTCCGCAGATGCTACTGATAGATTCACATTTCCAGTATCAACTTTGTAAAATTCAATTAAACGATCAAATCGAGGAAGTTCACTGTTAAAGTTTTTATTTAGTGCGGGAATTAGGCAGTTAAAGTATAAAATATTTTTATGTTTAATGAATGTATCTTGCAACTGAGTAATGGTGTCATCTAAAAACGGAATGAATATATAAAGTTTGTAATACTGTTCTGTTATTTCTGTTTGATAGTTCGCTCTATTTCGTTGAACGGTTGTTACCTGGGTTACCTTAATTCACTTTGGAAATTTTCTTCTACGGTATTTTTTTGCTTCATCAAATATACTAGAGAATGATGCATCTGACGCTTCTCTTATAGATTTAAGTTCTTCTATGCAATTTTCGGCAAGTGTAGCGGCATGGAATAAATCAATATTTTTTTGTTGCAAGTATTTTTGGTAACGAAAGCTTAAAAGCAAAAACCGTCTCTGCGACTAAAAAAGAAATTATAATATAATATAACTTTGCTCCAGAAGATGCGTCTTTTTCATGCCATTCGGATATTTCATCAAGTGCAGATACTAAGGGCATGAAAAGTTCTTTCATTACATTTATTGAATCTTGCATCTGAACCCATATAGTGGAGCAAAGTTGTTTAAGCCTATTCCGACGCGATTTTAAATGTTCAGGTAATTCATCCATCTTCTGAGTTAATACATATTGACGTTTGGGCGTGTTAAAAAAGTTGTAAGCACTTTCTATGATTCCCATGCAATTTCTTATACGTTGTACAGAACATGTGACGGAAATTGTTAGATTTAAAGAATGTGATATACAGTGCACATATAGAGCAGTAGGATAAGATTTTTTAACTACTGCTTGGATGCCATTAAAACGACCGCTTATTGAAGCTGCACCGTCGTATCCCTGCCTTTGAAGATTGCTTAAGTCCAAACCAAAACTGACAAGATTCTCAATGATTACTTTCCCTAGGTTTTCACCAGTAGCTGACAAAACAGACACAAACTGTAAAAATGACACTTCTACTTTTATTTCTCAAGTACCTTACACAAAGATCAAATTGCTCTATTTTCGCTACATCTGTAGTTTCGTCTGGTAACACAGAAAAAATTTTGCATCCTTTACATCAGAAATTATTTTCTTCAAGATGATCTGATTGCATGCAGAGATAATTTCGTTTTGCGTTGTAGAACTTATGTACGTAGCATTTTTAGCGCAGGTTAGTAAATGATTTTTTAGAATGAGATCATTAAGATCTCCTGCGTTAACTCGTAATTTTAGTAATGCCCGAAAGTTGCCCTCTCCAGGTGTTACTTCAGATAAGTCAGTAATATTTAATGGAGCATAATCGCGATGTCCCCTCAATGAAAGACCATAGCGGCCACAAAATATTACTGTATTTATAATTGGCACTAATCTTATTCTATTCTCCTGTGCTTGCACTTCATGGTTTGAAAATAGTCGTTTATCTATTGGCTGCTGAACATTTTGCATAATTTTCTTAAAATTTAAATATTTTAAAACCGAATCAATATGGTATTCTGCCTCTTAATGCGAATTAAACTTTTCTCCACTTTTTCCATGAGCGAAATGCGTTTTTACATAAAGCACCTACCTCTTGACGGCTTGTATGGCCTACGTCACTCTTTGCATAAAATACACACAATTTGCAGTAAACGCCATCTTCCTTGACTAAATAAATAAGTCATTTGTATTGATCCAAATATTTTTCATTCAATTTCGTTAAATATTCCTTTTCTTGTTTGGTTGGAAAATTAAAACTTGGCGGTGGGAACCATAGGTCATTTACTGCCTCAAATTATTCTTCACCCGTCAACATTTTTTTCGAAACATTAGCTATACCGTTTAAGGGATAGCTTGAATTGGCCGAAAAGGTTGATGGTTGTAACTGTAATTCGGATACAACCGGAAAACCTATACTATCTGAAGTACCTGAATTGGTTACAACACCATTACTATTCTCATTACTATGGTGATTACCTATTTCAATTTGTTTACTTTTTTAACAAAACTCGCTTCATTTTAGTATAGGAACAGGTATAGCCGTCTGAAAAAGACACAAATTATTAAACGCTTCAGTAGAGTAAAAACAATAGCTTATTAACTCCTACCTGATAATCGTTTTGTTCTTTGCTTAAATAGTAATTCACAAATAAAGTATATACTTGTTGTATAAGACAAAATTACGCTAATACGACATCTAAACTAAACCACGGCAGAAAAGAACAGGAATACAAAATCTAAAATATATAACAACATATGTGAAACGTACGTGCCGCGCCGTAAACTTTGAAAAACGGAATACTAAATTGACTCGTCGAGAACCAGGAAGTAGGCTGTAAGCATGGTAGCTTTCAGATAATTTTTGCCAGACAATTTGTTTCAAACTAGCCGACTTTCAAAGTGCACAACTGTTGAGTTTGGCAGGTTGAGAAATTTCTAAGTAAAACAATATCGCAGCAAGTGCAAAACGGTTTATTTCTTTTCCAATTATATCCGTTGCCGTTGCCAAACAAATGCCCTAACAAAGTAAAGCAAACATTATATAATAGCGGTACTCAATACTCATCAAGAACTTATTGTTTGATAATTTATTATATCAGACAACATTTCCTTTCGCATCTTTATCATACACATGCAAAATAAAGAATCTTTTTATTAGTATAGAAGAAGCGTGGCTGAAATAAACAAGGAAAGGTTTCTGTTTACTTTTTCATTCTTCTCGTTCAAAGTAACGAATCGATAAATTGAATCGTATGAATCGATTGATAAGAAAGATTCTAGTAGCCCAATTGTAGCTTGCTGCTCGCCTCTTGAGAGTTGTCTGTGCACTCCCACATAGTCGTAATGGGTGTATTGGCGTCCCTCGGATTCGTGTCGGTCGCTTCATGCATTTGCTAGGAAGCAGTTGTAGATCGCTAGCATGGTAAATTGGACCCATCTCACGATCTATAGTTTTGATTTACAATAGATTTTATTTTTCAAATTATTATAAATATAGTCGTTTGTTATTGATTTTTTTGAGCTGGTAGGGGCAATTGCCCCCGTTGCTCCCCCCTCGGATACGACTCTGTATGCACGTGTATACCACCAGACCGCTGAATTTACATCATTTGCTGAATGTAATATTATATTATTACGTTTTCTTCGTCGCCACTTGTAGTGTATTGCTTAGCACAACACAATTAATTACTATGCCCTCAAAATTATTAATACTTCTGTAATTTAAACGACAAAGGAATTGTGCTCTTAATACTATAGCCACATTGCTTGCAATGCGGCTTACTCGCCAATGCCATTTCTTTTGGATATTTTCGACCTTAAACTCCCCTTCCCATTGCAATTTAATACTTGACACATATTTCAGAAAAATGATGAATGAAGATTCAAGATATAAAATAAATAAAGAAGAACATCAAAATTTAGAGGAATCTGTAGTTAAAAATGATAACTATGAAATGGAGTATGAACAATTTTTACTAACAGCAATGTTAGAAAATCTTCAAGAAAATGTAGAAGAAAATATAGAGGTTGATGTGGAGGAAAATATGGGAGACCATATGAAAATGTAGTAGGAATCATGCAGGACAATGTAGAGAAAATGGTGATCAAAGTGATAATAACTATCATAACTAAGAAATTGAGCTTGAAGAATTGTTAGCAGATGTTTTGGAAATAATTGAAGTTGTAGATTATGTGTATCAATAAAAACCCATACCCCCAAATAGTTGGTAAGACAAGCTATATGTTAGACGACTTTAAACCAAATTCTCTTCGCCATGTTGTGGAAGTTGGATATGCTTTATATGGTGGTGTTTAACCCGTCATCCAAGTTGTTTGCTGTACTGGAATGTGTGCAAACAATGCCGTAAAAATGAGATACTTTGAATGGAGAGATTTCTGTAATTTTCAGTAGGATTTAAAATTAGAGAGTTTGCTCAGAGAAGTTTAAGCTAAAAAATGGATTTTACTTGTGTTGACGTTAGAAGTGTTGTAATATTGCTACAATTAAACCTCCACTAATTAGTTGGTAACTAATACGCTAGGTTATCTTAAACCAAATTCCCACCATCATGTCGTGGAAGTTGAGTTTGCTTTATATAGTGGTCTTCAACCCGTCATTCAAGTTGTTTGCCGACTGGAATGCGAGCAAATCATGAACGCCAAACTAATATCTACCTATAATCTACCTATAAAATAATATATCGACAAAGCATTTCGTATTAAATGCATCACTCCCGTTCAAAGACTAATTACTAGTTCTAACCCAAATTTGTCAAGAGGCTCCAACGATTTAGTGATCATAATTCAGACAGTGCGTCAACCACAATAAAATTATCTTTGAAAATACATTCCTTCCTTAGGTGCTAAAAATGTTTACATCTTTATGAGTAAAATTCAGTTAATAACATAAGAATAATCTTACCCCGCACAGGCCTTGAATTATTTCAACTGCCAGTTGAACAAAATGGTCACGTCACGACCTTGTTAAAATATCGAAAAAAAACTAAACATGGCGATGACAATTTATTGGCTACCACAACATTTGAAAAAAGAAGTAGAATGACGCGGGGAACTGCACTGGTGCAGAATCAAGCTGAACTACACACATCTTCTTAATCACACATAATTAATTCTAATTAGTTTATATGCTTCGTTTGTTTTTCTTATTTCCATCTTAGTTTGTACTTTTTTGCACTTTTCATACCCATTGTTCTTTAGCTTTCTTGCATTTGCGAATAATTTCTCATTTTATAGCTTTGTATCCCTGTTTTCCTATTTCGTCTGATCTATTTTTGTATTTTCGTCTCTCTTGTATTAAATTCAGGATATCCTTTATTATCCATGGTTTCTTATTTTTTGTGTATACCCCAGAATATCTCTGGCCGCCATGTCTAAGGCTAGATTTAATGTTATTCTATCCTGTTTCTACTTCCTTAGTATCAGAAATTTTCCAATATCTTTCAGCAATTCATTTGACTTTTTCAAATCTTTTGTTGATATCTTTATCTTTTAGTTTCTCAAAGTCAAAATGCTTCTTTTCTTTTTTTTTCAAAATTGTTAAATTTAAAAGCGGCTCTCATAATAATAATGTTGTGGTCAGTGTCTGTATCTTCTTCTGGGTAGCTTCTACAGTCTTTTAGTTGATTCCTAAACCGTTGTCTAACAAGAATGTAATCTATTTGATATCTTCCTATATCACCTGGCAACTTTCACGTGTATCCTCTTCTAGCATGATGTTGAAATACTGTGTTTGTGATGGTTAAATTGTTTTTGTCGCAAAATTCTACCATCCTATTTCCCCTTTTGTTTCCATGTCTAAACCAATTAAACCTACTACCGCCCTTTCCCTACCATCACCTATCAATGCATTAAAATCCCCCGTAATTATTAAATTTTCATGTCCTTTTACGTATCTTAGTATGTCTTCGATATGTTTGTAGAACGCTTCTACCTCTTCCTCACTGTGGCTAGAGGTGGGCATGTGTACTTGTATTATTACTGTATTTACCGGTTTAGATTCTAATCTAACCATGAGTACTCTTACGTTTTTTTGCAAGTAGTTTTCTACACAATGCCCTTTTGTCGCATAACCATCCCCGCACCAGAATTTCCTTCCTTTGATTCTGTATTAATTATTCCAAAGTCTCCACTCCAAAAATCCCTCGCCCTTGGCCACCGAATTTCGCTGATCCCTACTACGTCTAGTGCTAACCCATCCATTTTAATTTTTAAGTTATCTAGCTTACCTACTTGTTTTATACTTCTGACATTCCACGCTCCGACTTGTAGAGAATGTTCCCCATTCTTTTTCTAAATTTTCCGATCATATCCTCCGCGGTAGTCCCCTCCCGGAGATCCAAATGGGGGACAATTTTACCTCCGGAATCTTTTACCCCAGAGAATGCCATCACCTTAAATACAATTTAGGTACGCTGTGTACTTTGGAGGCAATGTGGTGGAAGTCATTCCATGCGTTCTAGTAATCTAGAACTTCTTCAAAGTGCTAGTCCGTTTGGAATGGAACATTTTTATTATTTAAGTTCAATTCATGTTGCTGTCGTGAATGGCAGTCGTATAAAATAAACTATATTTTTTTATTTGTGGTGGTTTTCCCAGGTGCATATCCGAAACATTCGCGTACAAATTCAATACCTAATTATGGTATATATGTTTGGTAATTATCATTTTACGTAATCCATTAGACGAGGGTTTAGTAGTGAAAAAGCTTTTAACGGTAATTAATCTGCTTTAAACTCGTACTTAATATTTTACCCTTCCTGCAAACCTTTTTTATTAGGAAGCATTAGAAACTTCAATGATAATAATGTTTACCATTTGAAGAGTAATATATAATGATTTACTATCTAAATTATATAATAAAACAAGTCATCAACTTTCCTAATGAACGAAAACCGAAGGAAATGCTATACAAAGCATATGGAGGGCTTAATGAGACTCTGCAGCGTTCGAAGTTTATATTTAATGCAAAACAAGTATCCATTCTTTTCTGCAACAAACTTTTGTACTAATAGCGGCAAATGTAGAATGTTCCTTGGTTTCAACTGCATTTGTACAAGTTTGCAGTTCCTAATCAAAATGTAGGAGCACAGCAGGAAAAGGATTACGAAGGGGATACGCTAAATAAATCAAACTAAACCAAGAGTTAGATACACTACTACCACGAGAGATAAATTATCACCCATGTTGCAGTTGGTGATTTTGAATAAATTACGATTAAGATTACAACTTAAAGTTTTAAATTATATGTATGTAGCATTAGATAGGATTCACTAAGTTAAAGCTCGAAAGTCGGACGTTTAATTTTTTCTTTTGCTGCACAAACGTTGATTGCGCTTAGCGTACTAGTGTAATTAATGTACAGTTTATAATATATGGAATTTTGGATTGATTAATGTGTATGCCTTTGGAATAGTTTCCGTTATTAGAATACAAACCGCTAAAAGTTAAACATGACGTATTATTTAAAAAACACTCGATTAAAAAGTTATAATATTAAAAAATTGATTTTTCTACGTTCGTTATAAAACTCGCGTTTTTTAAATTATTTTCCGTTCATAAAGAATGTGATTATTGAATCGATCAAAAAGCGTTAAAAAAGTGTCCTAGCGGTTCATTTTTTTACGCTTTTGCGTACGAGCGCAAAAAGTGCAATTTATACATGTATTTTCTTATGGAAAAGCTTAAGGTCCGTTTTGCAAATTTTGGTACCCTTCAAGGTCATTCGTTGTATAACCACGTGAAGTCACCAAGACGAGTCTATTACTTTCACTTTCACTTTTTCATATATGAATTCTACACAATCACATATCATCTCAACCAATGAGAGAGCTCATATAGTACAGATACCAATCATTGGATATCACAAACACTAAGTAAGAAAAATAAATTAATAAAATTTATTAGACAATCTATACATAGCAATGATCAATACTTTTCCTATATTTACATATACAATAATAGTACCAGCTTTTACATATGTTTTATGGAAACGCTTATATTTAAATATATGGATAATTATGGTTCCGGCAAAACCAGGATACAGGTTCAAGTCCTGTCCAAGACCTTATATTTTCCATCTTTCAATTACTAGCTCGATTTCAAATGATCATTTGGGCTTTGCATAAAAGTCCAAGTTATTATTTCATCTTATTCACTGTAATACTATAGTATTGATCAACTTACCTTGTGTAATTAACTATGTAAAATATTTATATATGTATATTTATATATATATATATATATATATATATATATATATATATATTACTGTGGAACTCTGCTCTAATTTAGTATTCTCTCAAAACATTCGAGCCCCAACATTGGGCCATCAAAATTACTGTGTAACCTTATAAGAATCGAGCCTCACGAATTGAGCGTCAAAATTATGCCGTAGAACTCGGGTAAGATCCTTACCAACCATAAAATATTTTATGGTTGGTAAGGATCTTACCCGGTTCGGCATACATTGACGCTCAATCGTGACTCGTGGTGCACACAGTGATATTGATGTTGAATGTTTTGAGAGAATACTAGTAAAGAGCAATGTCTGTAATATATATATATATATATATGTATATATAATATGCATATATAAATATTTTACGCAGTTAATTACACAAGGTGTGATCAATACTATAGTATTGAGTGAATAATGAAACGGACTTTATGCAAAAGCAAATCATTTGAATCGACATTGAAGATGGGTCGGTGTGAACAGGACAACTGTATCCTGTTTTGCCGGGATAGTATCCATATTTAAATATAAGCGTTCCCATAACTGACCTATTATGTGAATATGTGGGAAAAGTATTGATGTCTGTATAGATTGTCTAATTGTAATTTATTTTTCTTGTGTTTGATATCAATGATTGGTGTACTATGAGCTCTCGTTGAGATGCGTGTTTGTGGAAAGGAGTGAAAGTAATCTCGTGTGACTCACGTGGTTATAACGATGAAGGGCAAAAACACCAGCATCCATAAGAAAAACTCGTGCACTGCGCTCGCGTGGCGTAAAAGCGTGAACCGCTGGGTGCCTGGCACGATCGTTCAATCACGTTATGAACGGAAATAATTTAAACGCGGTTGGCGAACGAAAAATCGGTGATATAACTTTTAATCGGTCGTTTAAATAATGCGTCATGTTAACTGGTGTTTCTAACCAACGGCTGCATGATCATCCAAAATTCCATATAGGCTGGCCATTGATTACGCTGAAGCGCGATCGCGTTTGTGCGGCAAGGTGATCGACTGTATAACTGAATCTATTGGTTGTTTAAAACGTTAATCGATCATTCAAAATCGCCCAACTGCGGCGTGGTGTTCTCGTGTTGGTGTCTGGCGGTTTGGTTTGATTGTTGATGGCGCCTTCGCGTGATCCTCCCTGCACTGATAACTGCAGCCTGTTGGTAGAACGACGGTGCAAATGCCGTTGATGTACAAAGTTTGTTGCGAAAAGAACGGATACTTGTTTTGCGTGCTTCGAACGCTGCAATCTCATTAACCTGCCTATACGTTTCGTTCGTTAGGAAAGTTGATGACTTGATGTATATAATGATAATCGTGTATACTCTTCAAATAACATTATGTCAGTTTCTTCTTAATAAGGTTTGAAGGTAATGTACGGTTAAAGCGATTACAGATAGCACTGCTAAACCCTCGTCTAATGCGTGGTGATGATTACCAAACATATGCCTGTGGTGAATTGTGCGCGCGATGTTTCGGATATGCACCTGGGGAAAACCACGCAAATAAAATATGGTTTATTTTCGACTGCCATTCACGACAGCAACAGGTGAACAAATAATAAATGTTCCATTCAAACGGACAACGCTGAAAGTTCTGAACGAATGAACTTCACCGATACCTCCAAAGCTGCACAGCGTACCTAAATTGTTTAAGGTGATGTAATTCTCTGAGATGGGCTTCGGTCCCCATTGGATCTCCGAGGGTACCGCGAGATATGATCGGAAGAAAGTGAAATCTCTGGTCGGGCTGAAACGAAGTATGGGCTGAGTATAACAGACTAAAATGAATGGTTAACAACAGTGACGGATCGGCGTCGTGACCAGGCGAAGGGAGATGGAGTGAGACATGCAGATCAGGAAGGAAATGCGGATGCGACAGGGCGTTGTGTGGCTGAAGAGTACCATGGTTGATTAGAATCTAAACCGGCGTAATAACTGACAAGTACATGCATGCCCACCTCTAGCCACAGTGAGGAAGAGGCGTTCTTCTGGACATATCGACATCGAACGTGTTAATGATTACGGGGATTAATGGTTGATGGTGAGAAAGAGCGAGTGGTTTAATTGTTTGACATGGGGAAAAGGGAAATAGATGAGATTTTGCGACAAAAACAACTGCATCTGTGCAATGTTCAACATCATGCTGAAGAAGGATACGTGATTGCCGATAGGAAGATATCAAATAGTTACGTTAACAGACGACAGTTTGAAATCAACTAAAGACTGTGAAGCTACCCAGAAGAAGATACCGCTGAACACGACATTGATTATGAGGCCGCTTTGGAACGATTTTGAAAAGAAGAAGCATTTGTTTTGACAAGATAAAGATCAAGACTTTGAAGAAGTCAATGAATTGCTGGAAGATGACTGGGAAGTGAAACAGGATAAATAACGTTAAATCTAGCCTTATGGCGACCAGAGATATTCTGGGTAAAAAATGAGGCCATGGATAAAAGGATATCTGAATTTAATAATGAGAGACGGAAATAGATCGACGAAATGAGAACAGGATACAAAGCTAAATGATGATTCGCAAATGCTGAAAGCTGAACGTGGTGTGAAAGTACAAACTGACTGGATGGAATGAAAACAGGCGCATATAAACAATTGTGATGATTGAAGATGTGTTCGGCGATTCCGGTGCGGTTCCCGCGTTCTACTTTTTTCAAATGTTGTGGGCCGTCGCCGCTGTTGGTTTTTCATGCGGGCCAGCGATGATGTTCCATTGTTTGTTCGGCTGCGGTTAAGAATTCGAACTGTTGACTGAATTTTACTCATAGATGTATTTTAACAGCGCGGAAATGTATTTTCAAGATATTTTACTGACCGCATACTGGTATGATCACTAAATCGTTGAATCTGACGGGTTGTTGAAACTGATAATTGTCTTTGAACGAGTGATGCATTTACAATGCTGTCGTCGATATATTATTTATAGGTGATTATATGGTAGAATATTTGGCGTTTTAAAAGTTTTAACTCTAAAAAAGTATTTCAGAACTGATTCGATCTGGCGTCGACAGGTTACCCGTCGGCAATGTAATATGTCGTACCAGGTCTGGACGGTCTGATTCGGTATAAATGTATATACGTTTAATATAACAAGCAGTTTTGAATGACTTTAAAACTGGTTTTAGTTGAACTTTAGGTATTGACAGTTTTTGGCGGTCAAGACTCTTTTAATATTTTTATGCGGTAACGCTGGAATGTGTTTGCAATGACACTGTGATCAGTGGGTTCGCTGTTTGTCGCTACAGGAACTTATGCGTACGTGCTTTAACACCAATAATACGGCGTGGTTAAGTGAGGTTGTTAAACAACCGGTGCACCGGCAAGAACTGAGACTTCAAATAACAGAAATTTATGTTGGATATAGTGCTGCTGATGGCAATTTTTAAATACAATAAGTATGGCGTGGATTAATTGCTGCAGGTATGTGAAGATAGGAATCGGCAGGTGAACGGTGCAGAAACAATGGATGTTATCTGGATCTTGTTCTGTGGCTGGTGGACGATCAATGCGGTTCTGGTAATCGAGCTGGCTGCGTCACTGGTCGGATGGCTGCAGATAAACCAGCGAAGTGATGGCTGTCGTCGCCGGTTGCTGACTGAAGAAGAATATTACGGATATTACGGTAACCGTCAACACAGCGCCATGGCGCTATATGTGCAAAACCTCGATTTTCTCATATACTCGGGTGAATCAGGGGTATATAAGACCGCTGAGTACAGTCTATATCAGAACGTCGTATATCATCATTTCGTATGTTGGTTCGTTACGTTGAAAGTTTACAAAAAATTTAATGTGAACGTGACTGTACCGGCTTGAAATGTAAATGAACAAAGTGTAAATGTAAATTATAATGGTGTTTGGTGTTGCTCAAACTATAGGTGAAAAAAAATAGGCGGAAAACCGTGGGAGTGAGACGTGGATAGAAGGAAGCAAACCTTTCAGAGAGAGTGGAGTGGCTGTACGGTTGAAAGAAATGATGGTGAGGTAGAAAAGCTAGAAATGGATGGAGAATTGAGGGAATACAAGATGATTTGAGTGGTGGACAGACAGGGACAGGGCAGGTTAAGTTGGGAATGGAAGGAAAAATGGTATTAGAGACGAGAATAATGAGCTGTGGGTAAAGTTGAGGTAGCAGATGGAAAAGATATTGAAGGATTTATATAAGGGAGACGACATATGGATGATTGAAACGACCAAGAGGATGTGAAATGGGGTTCTCAATATTGAGAGGTGATGAGCTGTTCAGAATCTTAAAAAAATAAAGCGCCGAGAGATAGACGACAGATATGAATAACTCATTTCGCGTTTGTAGATTTAGAAAAGCATTTGATAGGGTTAATTGGATTATTATGTTCAGGGTTTTGCAAAAATAGGAATCTCTCATAGGGATAGAAAAATTATTTATAGTTTATATAAAACCAAAGCGTAGTAATTAGATTTGATGAAATAGAAAAGGAAGCTAAGATTAGAAATGGTGTTAGACAGGGTTGTATACTGTCTCCTTGATTTTAATGTTTATATTGAGGAAGCTTTAACTTAGCTAGAGAGAGAAAAGATAGGTATAGTGAACAGGACAGAAAATAGACATGTTACGTTTTGCAGATGATAGCCATTATATCAGAGTCTAGAAAAGAGTTAGGAGAGTTTTAAATATTTTAGACGAGATACTACGAGTAACTATAGTATGAGAATTAACTCAGTAAAGACAAAGATAATGACAAGTGAGTTACAGCTAAACCAAAATTAAAAATAGGTAATACCGAGTTTAGATGAATTTTGCTATTTAGGTAGTATAATTACAAAAGATGGACGTAGCAGAAGGATATAGTAGCTAGAATAGTTCAAGTTAGAAAATGTTTTTAAAAAGAAAACTTACTAATAGCTAATAGTATTAGTTTAGATAATAGAAAAGTTTCTTAAAGTCGTACGTATGGAGCGTTCTACTATACGGTAGTGAGACTTGGACAATTAAAAAAGTAGATAAGAAAAAGATAGAAGCTTTTGAAATTTGGTGTTATAGGAGAATGTTAAAGATTAGTTGGACAGATAGAGTAGCAAACGAGGAAGTTTATAGAAGGATAGGTGAGGATCCCTGTATGTGGAAACAATTGAAGGTCCGGAGAGATAGAATGATAGGGCACCAGTTAAGACATGAGGACTATTTAGTAAAGTCTTAGATTATAGACTACCAAATAAAAATAGAGTAGGAAGGTCTAGACAAAGCTATATTAGTCAAATTATTAGAGATGTAGGTTGTGAAGGGTATGTAGACCTTTTTAGACTAGCTCAGAATAGAAAAGAGTTTAGAGCTGCGTCAAACCGACTTTAAGTAAGTTCGAAAACAAAACAAAAAAAATAAAAATCAGTTAACTAAATGTCACCATGGCATAACTCACAATTAGGTAGCGGTCTGGCATGTTGGCAGCGATTCGTTGCTTAAGCCTTACCATAACATATAATTTAACACTTTTCCTTTTTGAAGCGGATAACCAGGTTATATTTCATTTCCTTATAAATGGTAATCATGTAAACATGTTAGAGTTCTTTAACAACCATCAGGTTGCTAATATCTATGTAGAGCCAGCTGGATAGGAAAAAGATAGAAGGATATAGGAAGACCTAGACCAAACTATATTAGTCAAATTATTAGAAATTTAGGTTGTGAAGGGTATGTAGAGCTTTTTAGATTAGCACAGAATAGAAAAGAAGTTAGAGCTGCGTCAAACCGACCTTAAGGTCGATAACAAAATGATGATATATTAGTGTTGCTAAGAAGACTTATAGTTAAGGAATTAGTTGCGGTCACTAACATGTCTATAACTTTATTAAACGTATAATCACATACGTTCGGTCATTGCCAATTTATGTTTGTTCTTAGTAATCTATACAGAGAGTGTAAGATAGTATGGTAGATAAACTGCCCACAGATTTACCGTAATAATTTATGAGATCCAGCAGGGATTTTAATTGGGTAATATTTTTAGCTTCGGTGCCCATTTAATAGCAAGAACTTTATCCGCTACTGTGTGTAACCCAAATTTGTCAATTACAAATTCCAGGTATGCAACCTCGGGTTTAAAAAACACATTTATTTAGAGATATTTTAAACCGGATCCTTGTAGAATCTCTAAAACTTTATTTAACTTTGTTAAATGTTTTTTTTGTGTCGCGACCCATAACTATAGGTCGTCTAAAAACACTGACTCCCAAATTACCTAACAGGGATTCCATAATTTTTTGAATTAGGTCGGTACACTTGATATACCAAAATGTGCCCTAATATAACTGTAGAACCTTGTATGTGTCCAAATAATTACTAAAGTTTTACTATTTTCGTGTAACTGGTGCCCCCCCCCCCCCCGAAGTTCGATGGTAAAGGTTGCTGATCGATTTCTATATGTGGATTTAATGTTATTTTAAAGTCCGTGCATAGCCATACTGATCCATCTTTTTTTAGAACCGGTACGATGGGTGTTTTTCAGGGACTATAATTTACATGTTCTATAACCTCTAACTGTTGTGGCCTTTGTAGTATTTTTTCATACTTTCCCGTATAGCAACCGCAAAGGTCGAGCTCCATAAAATTTTGGTATAACTATCCCGGGTTTTACTTTGATGGGAATGTGTCCTTTAATAAAAAGGCCCATTCCTGGTTCAAATATATCTGCGTATTTTTTTATTAGTCACCGGATATTTTCTGGTGACCGGTGATTTATAAAATTTATCAGATATATGTATAATCTAGATTTACGATGTTAAACTGGAAAGGTTAAAAACATCGCGCCCTAACAAAGGAGGTCTGGTACCATTTCAAACCACAAAAATATTTAGTGGCTTTGTTTTATTTTGAAAACAAACACTTTCAGGTATATAAGCGACGAACACAATTTTATCTCCGTTATACAAACAAAATGTCTTATCCGTCGGATACAATAACATGCTTGCACAGTGGTTTGTAATAATCCTCCGATGTCACGCTAAAACCTGCACCTGTATCTAAATTAAATATGTGATAACTGTTTTCTATATACACATTAATTTTGATAGGATTAACCTAATATCCTAAACTATATATACAATCTTTCGTTGATTTTAAGAAGTTATGAGCGTTATTTTTAATTGCATTTAACTTATTATTTTGGTACCCTTGGTTTTTTTGTTCATATTGGCACTAGATGTTCTTTCTCCTCACATTTGTAGCAAGTATAATTTTGAAAAAAACACTTCTTTGCAGGGTGGTTTCTTTTGCCGAAAATGTCGTTCGTAATCCTCCTTCGCCATATTTCTACTGACTCGGGAACTAGAAGCTGGTGTTGGATCGGTGGTCTCCTCTTGCCCCTGCGGTTTTCGCCGCTGGTTTCAGTATGTTCGTGTGAAATGTAATGCCGATTCCAGTTTTACTGTACTGACTTCCAAAGGTTCTGTTTTTGCAGCCGATTTAGCAGCCGCTATTTTTACAGCTTTTTTAAACGTTAGCGTTATCTGCCCTTCAAACAATCTATCTTGTTCTACAACCTCGCCGTACCCGACGATAAAGATATCTCGTAATACCATTTATAATTCTCCCGTATCGAATTCGCATATCTTTGCAATGTGTCAAAGTCTGGCCGACCATTCTTTCGTAGATTCACACATGGTATTACCTATTACCGGCATTGCAAAATTTGTATCTGGCCTCAAATATTGCTAAATTAGACTTAAACTAGTCGGACATAAGAATTATCAGTTCCAAATATTTTTTAAGTTTTGATTCTGTCGGTAAACACAGATTATGTACCAGTTTATAGGCTTTTTTGCTTAACGCATTTAAAAGTATTGCTCCTTTACGTTTATTGCCTACGATGTTATTTGCCACCAAATAACTGTCCAAACGTTTCTAGAATATCGATCAATCTGAGTTTTTCGAGTTGAATTCTCGTAAATGTCCAATTAAGTTATCTACAGCTGTAGTCATCATTTGTTATTTATTCATTCATATGCACGCACGCAGTGGCGTATCCAGTCCGAGGGGGCAAAGTAAAAGAATAAAATATTGTTGGTAATTGTTCGTGGATTTATTGTTTACGATTCGCAAGACTTATTAATTATTGTCACTTTTTGTTTTACAATGGTAGGTGGTTATTAATTAAAAATTATTTTCTAAAAAATATGTGAACTAAATTCATTATAACAAAACTAAAGTTAAATTACAGAGGTAACTTTACTAACAGGAAAATATTCGAAGAAAGCTCTTATGCATAAGTAGAAGAAGAAATATTACTTTACTACATTATTAACATAATAATAACATACATTCACTCTAACTCACTACAAGCATAAGAAAACAGATTGTTTGATATCAAAATTTGAAAAAGTTTATATAATACTAGGACACTGAACGTGGTTACTGATTTAAATAACAATATTGATTTTGCGTGCCTTTTTCTGCAGTTCCGAGAGAATTTCTTCAGCTGTTACTGGGATTGATGGATATATGTATAAAAGAGTTAACCCATTTAGTCGGTTCTCACCTGTTGTATTGCGAAGATAGGATTTTAGAAGCTTCATAGTTGAAAATTGCTTCTTTGCGGTTGCTGTACTAACAGGTAATGTGCAAGGTATAAATATTTGGATATACAATTTCGTCACACATTTCTAAGGCATATAATGCTGATTTTGGAAAGTCTTCTAAAACATAATTCTGAAATGTTCTGTACCATAGTTTGAATTCCGCAGATGCTACTGATAGATTCACATTTCCAGTATCAACTTTGTAAAATTCAATTAAACGATCAAATCGAGGAAGTTCACTGTTAAAGTTTTTATTTAGTGCGGGAATTAGGCAGTTAAAGTATAAAATATTTTTATGTTTAATGAATGTATCTTGCAACTGAGTAATGGTGTCATCTAAAAACGGAATGAATATATAAAGTTTGTAATACTGTTCTGTTATTTCTGTTTGATAGTTCGCTCTATTTCGTTGAACGGTTGTTACCTGGGTTACCTTAATTCACTTTGGAAATTTTCTTCTACGGTATTTTTTTGCTTCATCAAATATACTAGAGAATGATGCATCTGACGCTTCTCTTATAGATTTAAGTTCTTCTATGCAATTTTCGGCAAGTGTAGCGGCATGGAATAAATCAATATTTTTTTGTTGCAAGTATTTTTGGTAACGAAAGCTTAAAAGCAAAAACCGTCTCTGCGACTAAAAAAGAAATTATAATATAATATAACTTTGCTCCAGAAGATGCGTCTTTTTCATGCCATTCGGATATTTCATCAAGTGCAGATACTAAGGGCATGAAAAGTTCTTTCATTACATTTATTGAATCTTGCATCTGAACCCATATAGTGGAGCAAAGTTGTTTAAGCCTATTCCGACGCGATTTTAAATGTTCAGGTAATTCATCCATCTTCTGAGTTAATACATATTGACGTTTGGGCGTGTTAAAAAAGTTGTAAGCACTTTCTATGATTCCCATGCAATTTCTTATACGTTGTACAGAACATGTGACGGAAATTGTTAGATTTAAAGAATGTGATATACAGTGCACATATAGAGCAGTAGGATAAGATTTTTTAACTACTGCTTGGATGCCATTAAAACGACCGCTTATTGAAGCTGCACCGTCGTATCCCTGCCTTTGAAGATTGCTTAAGTCCAAACCAAAACTGACAAGATTCTCAATGATTACTTTCCCTAGGTTTTCACCAGTAGCTGACAAAACAGACACAAACTGTAAAAATGACACTTCTACTTTTATTTCTCAAGTACCTTACACAAAGATCAAATTGCTCTATTTTCGCTACATCTGTAGTTTCGTCTGGTAACACAGAAAAAATTTTGCATCCTTTACATCAGAAATTATTTTCTTCAAGATGATCTGATTGCATGCAGAGATAATTTCGTTTTGCGTTGTAGAACTTATGTACGTAGCATTTTTAGCGCAGGTTAGTAAATGATTTTTTAGAATGAGATCATTAAGATCTCCTGCGTTAACTCGTAATTTTAGTAATGCCCGAAAGTTGCCCTCTCCAGGTGTTACTTCAGATAAGTCAGTAATATTTAATGGAGCATAATCGCGATGTCCCCTCAATGAAAGACCATAGCGGCCACAAAATATTACTGTATTTATAATTGGCACTAATCTTATTCTATTCTCCTGTGCTTGCACTTCATGGTTTGAAAATAGTCGTTTATCTATTGGCTGCTGAACATTTTGCATAATTTTCTTAAAATTTAAATATTTTAAAACCGAATCAATATGGTATTCTGCCTCTTAATGCGAATTAAACTTTTCTCCACTTTTTCCATGAGCGAAATGCGTTTTTACATAAAGCACCTACCTCTTGACGGCTTGTATGGCCTACGTCACTCTTTGCATAAAATACACACAATTTGCAGTAAACGCCATCTTCCTTGACTAAATAAATAAGTCATTTGTATTGATCCAAATATTTTTCATTCAATTTCGTTAAATATTCCTTTTCTTGTTTGGTTGGAAAATTAAAACTTGGCGGTGGGAACCATAGGTCATTTACTGCCTCAAATTATTCTTCACCCGTCAACATTTTTTTCGAAACATTAGCTATACCGTTTAAGGGATAGCTTGAATTGGCCGAAAAGGTTGATGGTTGTAACTGTAATTCGGATACAACCGGAAAACCTATACTATCTGAAGTACCTGAATTGGTTACAACACCATTACTATTCTCATTACTATGGTGATTACCTATTTCAATTTGTTTACTTTTTTAACAAAACTCGCTTCATTTTAGTATAGGAACAGGTATAGCCGTCTGAAAAAGACACAAATTATTAAACGCTTCAGTAGAGTAAAAACAATAGCTTATTAACTCCTACCTGATAATCGTTTTGTTCTTTGCTTAAATAGTAATTCACAAATAAAGTATATACTTGTTGTATAAGACAAAATTACGCTAATACGACATCTAAACTAAACCACGGCAGAAAAGAACAGGAATACAAAATCTAAAATATATAACAACATATGTGAAACGTACGTGCCGCGCCGTAAACTTTGAAAAACGGAATACTAAATTGACTCGTCGAGAACCAGGAAGTAGGCTGTAAGCATGGTAGCTTTCAGATAATTTTTGCCAGACAATTTGTTTCAAACTAGCCGACTTTCAAAGTGCACAACTGTTGAGTTTGGCAGGTTGAGAAATTTCTAAGTAAAACAATATCGCAGCAAGTGCAAAACGGTTTATTTCTTTTCCAATTATATCCGTTGCCGTTGCCAAACAAATGCCCTAACAAAGTAAAGCAAACATTATATAATAGCGGTACTCAATACTCATCAAGAACTTATTGTTTGATAATTTATTATATCAGACAACATTTCCTTTCGCATCTTTATCATACACATGCAAAATAAAGAATCTTTTTATTAGTATAGAAGAAGCGTGGCTGAAATAAACAAGGAAAGGTTTCTGTTTACTTTTTCATTCTTCTCGTTCAAAGTAACGAATCGATAAATTGAATCGTATGAATCGATTGATAAGAAAGATTCTAGTAGCCCAATTGTAGCTTGCTGCTCGCCTCTTGAGAGTTGTCTGTGCACTCCCACATAGTCGTAATGGGTGTATTGGCGTCCCTCGGATTCGTGTCGGTCGCTTCATGCATTTGCTAGGAAGCAGTTGTAGATCGCTAGCATGGTAAATTGGACCCATCTCACGATCTATAGTTTTGATTTACAATAGATTTTATTTTTCAAATTATTATAAATATAGTCGTTTGTTATTGATTTTTTTGAGCTGGTAGGGGCAATTGCCCCCGTTGCTCCCCCCTCGGATACGACTCTGTATGCACGTGTATACCACCAGACCGCTGAATTTACATCATTTGCTGAATGTAATATTATATTATTACGTTTTCTTCGTCGCCACTTGTAGTGTATTGCTTAGCACAACACAATTAATTACTATGCCCTCAAAATTATTAATACTTCTGTAATTTAAACGACAAAGGAATTGTGCTCTTAATACTATAGCCACATTGCTTGCAATGCGGCTTACTCGCCAATGCCATTTCTTTTGGATATTTTCGACCTTAAACTCCCCTTCCCATTGCAATTTAATACTTGACACATATTTCAGAAAAATGATGAATGAAGATTCAAGATATAAAATAAATAAAGAAGAACATCAAAATTTAGAGGAATCTGTAGTTAAAAATGATAACTATGAAATGGAGTATGAACAATTTTTACTAACAGCAATGTTAGAAAATCTTCAAGAAAATGTAGAAGAAAATATAGAGGTTGATGTGGAGGAAAATATGGGAGACCATATGAAAGAAAATGTAGTAGGAATCATGCAGGACAATGTAGAGAAAAATGGTGATCAAAGTGATAATAACTATCATAACTAAGAAATTGAGCTTGAAGAATTGTTAGCAGATGTTTTGGAAATAATTGAAGTTGTAGATTATGTGTATCAATAAAAACCCATACCCCCAAATAGTTGGTAAGACAAGCTATATGTTAGACGACTTTAAACCAAATTCTCTTCGCCATGTTGTGGAAGTTGGATATGCTTTATATGGTGGTGTTTAACCCGTCATCCAAGTTGTTTGCTGTACTGGAATGTGTGCAAACAATGCCGTAAAAATGAGATACTTTGAATGGAGAGATTTCTGTAATTTTCAGTAGGATTTAAAATTAGAGAGTTTGCTCAGAGAAGTTTAAGCTAAAAAATGGATTTTACTTGTGTTGACGTTAGAAGTGTTGTAATATTGCTACAATTAAACCTCCACAAATTAGTTGGTAACTAATCCGCTAGGTTATCTTAAACCAAATTCCCACCATCATGTCGTGGAAGTTGAGTTTGCTTTATATAGTGGTCTTCAACCCGTCATTCAAGTTGTTTGCCGACTGGAATGCGAGCAAATCATGCATACCATCAATGAGAATTCAAAATACAGCTGATTATCGAAATATCTCATATATAGTAGCTAAGCAATTTTGAAGAGTTAGAATAGGTTCAAATTAAAATTTGAGAAAGACTGAAATGTTATTCTTTTGAAAAAGTATGAGTGCTTCAGGCTACTAAATTTGAGAAAACTAATATGTTATAAGATGAGAAAAGGCAGAGTGCAGAGGAAGAGGTTCCAGACTGCCAGTTCTGCGGCTACTGTCGCACACTTACCCAGAATGATATCGTAAGGGATTAATGGCATCAGTTCCGCTTCACAAGCGCATACCGCACGAATAATTTTCATTAATTTTTTAAAAATAGCCTACACTTATTGGTTGAGGCGAAAAAAATTATATGGTTTTTGTACCAGCGAAAAAAATTTATATTCAACATTTTTGTATTTACTACATAGGTTTTTACAAAGTTTAAATTGTGATTGCAAATAAAGCTTTTGCGCAAATAAGAAAAGAAGTCTTAGATGAGGTTTAAAACTAAGTATCACATAAAAGATGACAAATTTATAACCTTTTTTCCACTAAAAATAAATGTCTCTTACCATAGCGTGTTCCTTAAAAATTGTAAAACAACCGAAAAATGCAAAACGACCTAAATCATTAACCAGATGATAGTCGTTAAGTTTTTCTATAGGAAGAAGGTATAAAATCTTACACTTTATACCTACCGACTCTTACAGAGATTGAAAACTGCTTAATGATGTTAATTTGCAGCTGATTACGATCCATTAAAATGCTTGCAGTAAAACTTAGCTGCTACTTCCTTCAGTAGTATTGCATGAAGCTATTAAAAGTTATCGGGAATAGTATTACAAATCTTGACGTGTGATTAGTTTATGCTACATTTAGTTCAACATCATTAAGATCTGTTATTTAAATTAGGTCTACGTCTATGAAATCTATGACAAATAATTCTCTAGTGTCAGTTGGGTCCTATTTGATGGCATGAAATATTCACTGTTGCGTGAATTAAATTGATGGGTTAAAATGTTTTTAATTTATGTTTACTGTAGGTCTACTTTGATTGAAGTCTAAAAACAATCGAGCTTATTAATTATAATTTCTAGAGAATTTAAGGAGTTTTAAAATGGATGAATGGTTTTTCTTCTCCACAGGTAGCTGTTGCGTGTTAAGATGCTGTAACGGAGCATAATGGATGTTGCAAATTAAGTATGTAATTACTGCATGAAACACAAATTGCGCTATACAAAAATAAATAATCGACAACAATTTACCAACTGTAAGAAAAGGTTTCGGGAAAAATTATAATTATATGTTCGCGAATATTATAGCAACGCTTTAGTAAGGTTGCATACGTTAATCTTTAGGTTTGCTAAAGATTGAAGAAAAGACACGTATTGCGTCGTACCTAACGTCATCATCGTCATTAGGTCTTCAGTCCTGGAACTGGTTACACGCGTACCATCATTGTTCCCTATTCTGAACTAACCTACAGATTTCCCTGAAATATGCACAGTTTGCATTTATAACTGTCTGATCTAGGTCTACATCTACCTCTTTTTTCCTATCTCTGCTTGTAATATATTCCACACTATTCTCCAAAAATGCCTTAGAACATTCTGCCCTTCTATTTCTCTTTTTCCCCAGATATCCTTGTTCCCCTACTATTTCTATAACCTATTTGTTATTATCTTTGTCTGTCCATGCTATCGTCCTCATACATCTGAAGCACAGCATTTCAAAAGGCTGCTATCGTTTTTCTGTCTGCGTTTCAGACTGCGCGTATTTCGTAGGCATACTGTGCTGTGCTCCACACATATGCTTTTAACAATTTTCTTCTTGTTCTAGGTTTGTTGTCTTTCCTTATAGGCGCTGTTCTTTCTTGTTAGATGCAGTTCGGTCACCTTCTATTGTTTTACAGTTATATACCCTATTTCTCCGACCTTCAGTGGTTGTGAAGGGAAAGGTCCTGGGTTGAAATCCCGACACGGCCGACTGCTTGAAAAATGGCAGGTGAGCATTTTTCACAAAAATTACGCCCTCGTTCGGATGAGAGGTTAAATGGAGTTCCCATGTGTGTGTTGTCACGCACGGTAAAGATCCCTACCTTGCCAGGAACGGCAAGGGTTCGGCAAAGTTCTAAATTTACAGACAACAAAAAACAAGCCTCGTGTCCAATGTAGTACCTTTGGGTGGAACATTGGAAATGTAAATAAACGGTTGTGAAGGTAGGTAAGCAGCCTGTGGCTGCCAAGTTCTCCCAACACTTAACCATTTACCGATTTAATATATTTCCCAATATATCTTTTCGCACAGTCAACATTAGTTGCAGATATTTCGCAACCAACAACTGGTTGTTTATAATAATCATCAGATTTATCTGCGCTTATTTTTTCGTCATTAGGTTTTCCGTCTCAAAACTGGTTGGACACGTACCTGCACTTATTTATATTCTGAGCTAGCCTACATTGTTCCCTGAAATTCTCACACAGCATGAATATACAGCTCGTTCCCCTTCTATTGTACCTAACTTGTGGAATATTAAATCATTTTAATTTACTTACATAAATGTGAAATAAAGTGTTATTCCTAGATCTTAATGAAACAAGGAAATACTTCTCATAATACAGTCAACCATGGTCCTCAATTTACCGACCCCTTCCATTTTAGTCTAAACGAGTTCAGCAGCCATTCCTCGGATTTTTCGCATAATGCTGTTGTGGAACTGCTGGGAGTGTATTCTCGAATAGATGTGATATTTATCGCATGCGATATTTTACGATTTTCGCATGAAAACGTCAAATGTATATTCTGGAAAATCCGCCTGAGAAATTTATCGCATGACAAGCAACGATAAAATTATATCGCATGAAACAAGTGTCAATGTCAAGTACTATAAATATAAAAGCTTAACCTAAAAAAGTTCTTGGGTTAGTTTCTCTGCATTGCAGTCGCAAAACCATGGCAAATGTTGACAAAATTGGAAAGTTAGCCGTTTTAGAAGTGGTAGAAGAGGCCGAAATTGCTGTTGCTGAACCAGCAAATTTTATAGTCGCATACGAGCTTTCGATTTAAGCGATAGGAAGTTTATTCGTATGTTTCGATTAACGGAAGAACTCGTCCATCGAGCTGTAGATGTTATTACAGCCCATGCTACGGAAGCTACAAGAAGATCGGCAGTCGATGTTGAAACAAAGGTACACACGAATAATAATTAGTGTAAGTAACCCAAAATTCTAGTAATGCTATCCTTTAGTTTCTTATTGCGTTAAGATTTTTTGCCACCAGAAACTGTCAGTTAGATTTTGGATCTAACATTCACTTAGCCGTTAGTCAACCATCCGTGTCTAGAGACACGGCGTTGTGAATTCTCTTAACCACCAGCAAGTGTTCAATACATTTGTTTAGTTTTCTGAAAATGTAGAAGAGATGCACGTGGAACGCCAAGAGTATATTGGATTTATTACTATACCAAATTATGCAATTGCTTCTCCGTAGGTTTTATCAGGAATTTGGTTTTCCAGGAGTTATTGGTTGCATCGATTGCACACACCTTGCAATAAAAATTAAATCAACGCAATTTCATTTTAAACGTGAATGTGGGTATAATTAATGAGAGCTATTTGTAGGTGACTCAGGGTATCCACTTTACCCTTGGTTGTTAGCACCTTTAGAACATGAACCAGAAGACAACATTCCTAAAGCGGAGTACAATAAATGCCACAAGCGCACTTGTTGCACTCTCGAAAGGTGCAGTGGATTATAAAAATCTCGTTTTCGTTATGTTTTAAAACATCGAGTCTTAAATTACCATCCTGAAGTAGCATCAAAATTATTATTGTCTGTGTAGTTCTGCATATGTGTGTAGAAAATATTGTTCCTGAATCTGAGGTAGAGGACGATGATGATGAAGTTGATTTTGGAATGCTTATAAACGTGCCTTGCTTCAATGAGGCAAATGAAAATCCAAGGACAGCTCTAGATTTACTCACAGCCCGCAGCTTACAGAAACGGCTCATACAGAACCATTTAGCAAATATTGTAAAATCACCAATAAAAGTAGAATATTTTTTACTAGTAAGCATTATAAACAAAAATGTATACTTAAGCGCTAATTCTAAATAGGATGTGTTATACTCACAAAAATCGTTTATTTACATATTTTTTGCATTAAAAATAAAAACTAACTACTGAAGTAGTAATACACATTATGACTAATTAATTATTGTTGATTTTGCTGGAATTTGTTCTAAAGCAGTGGCTATTCTCTCTTCCACTTGTCACCGCCGCTCTTTTACAGCAACAAGCCTTTCCATTAGGTGTATTCTTTGGTTTGCTTATCCACCAACAACCTTCTCATCCTGCAAATGTTCCATTGCAATTTGACTGAGATTCTTAGCAGCAGCCACAGAGTTCTGCAACCTTTTTGCAGCCACAACCCGTGGTATGGACTGCTTAACTTTGCTACGAGTGACCGTGTGTATGTGTGAGATCGTGGTGTACACATACTTGGGACATGTGTATATACTAAGTTGTAAAAACCAAATCGACAAAATGTATACCTATGCTAACAGCGGTTTGATATGTAGAATGAAGTACGTCAGTAAATGTGAATATCTCTAGCGCTTTAGAAAGTGGGATATTCCTCAGTTTTACTTCTAATATGTTATAGGAACGTCTAGCACATTCGCTTTTATACCATCAAACTTCTAAAAAAACAATATTTTACTTAATCAATGCGGCCTAAAACAATATTTACAAGTGCTACGGTAGACTCATTAGCTGCCATATGCTCTGTTGCAGAGACCTCGCCTATCAGATCAACAATTTTTTCTTCAGTTGGTGTTAAGTGGTTGTCTATTGGAGGTCCACCCTCTATCTGTTCCACGAGCATGCCGAGCAATTGCTGCTTTTTTTTGACTTTGCCCCGCATATCCTGCAAAGTCTGTAAGGTTTTGAATATGTTAAACGAACAGCTTTGTTCAATACTTATGATATTGGACCGCCGTATTGAAATAACAAATAACGGTTTATTTGTATTATAAGAAATTGTGTACTTTCCTCCACTGAGCCCACTCTTTTTTGCCTCCCGGAATGCTATTTAATTGCTTAGAAATATCCTCCCATTAATGCTGAGCTTCCTTTTCGATAAAACTATAATTAAATTTTCCGTATCTTAAATTTTTTTTGAGCTCCGATAATTTTGGAAGTTTTTTTTTGTTCATTGTATACATATCCCGTTCTTACTTTTGGATCGACTGACATTTTAAACACGTAACATTATCGTCTAATTCTTTACACTGTGGCCTATTATTTAGCTTGTAAAAACTATCAATAATACTGAAACAATCACGTTTTGATAATTGAGGTTTAGGGTATAATGTGTTAATTCTACTGTCAATGCGGCACGTGATACTTATGTCGACCTGCTATTGGTTGTTTCTGGGATGTACGTACGAATCTATTTAGGACGCAATGCATAACATGCGATATTGAAAATATCATATCATTTCCCGTCGAGAATACCACTTTCGCTTCTAACAGTTTCGCATGCGATATTTTTAGGTAATAATTGTCACCAGTGAAAAATAACGCATGAAGTCGAGAATAGACGCCCTGTTCTCTGTACGAGCTTCTTGGCCAATATTATAGAATACTAGACAAATAAAAACCCATAGCTATTTAAGTGAACCTAACTGTAGGACATTTTAAGCGTTGCTTTCTTCGTGTACGTAATTATGTCACGTTCCAGTCAACCAATTGCAAGTTATTCTGGTATAAAGACAAGAAGTTACATTCGGCCGGAATATTATATTGTCATCGGCATGATAAAAATTAATAAACGCAACCAATTTTGAAAGGCGTTCCTGAATTAAACATCTTTGGTCACGTTTTCAACACTAATACGTGCATTGTAAAGTGTTGGTACTACTCGTTTGGGCATGGCACACGAGACCTGTATATTGTCAGAAAATTTAGCTTTTGGTTTGAATTCTACATTATTTGTACAACTCAAAATATCAGAAATATAAACATTACCCTTCACTTCGAAATGAGACAATGAGAAGTATTTTTTGTCGTCCACCATTACAATCACTCTATTTCCAGCAAAGTATTCGCATCTTTAAGCTCTACATCTATGGATCTTCTCAAGCTGAGCTGTAGTATATTTGGAACATTTCCGTACTTTTCTATACTTGTGGTCATTTCTAGCCCAATTTTACTATCGCTCATTGCCAAATTCTAATTTGGTGAACTAGTATTGGCGTAGATGACTATTCTTTGTTCTTGACACTTTCCACTGGTATGTGAACGCAAAACGTTTTCATGTTTTCTTAACTTCGTACGTGGTATTCCTTTTCCTCATTCCCTAATTGTTCGGCAAATGGTAGGACGACTACTTTTTTGAATGTAAATTGTTCACCTCAACTTACCTATAAAAGTCTATAATCTATTGTAATATTGTTATTGACATTTATGGTATTCCCATCAAGGAAAAAAGTTTGCTATAAAGCCTGAGGGCAGTGCATCTAAATCGTCAATTATAAACATTTTTTTCCATTTTTTACTTGCGGTCTGTGATTCAAATTACAAATTTTTATGTATAGACGTTGGGGTACCTAGAAAATCAAGTGATTTGACAACTTTTAAAAACTCAAAGCTATACGAATTGTTGAAATCTATCTATCAAAATTAAATTACCTTCACCTAAAGCTCTTTCAAACGAAAGGTCATGCAAAGTTCCATTTGTCTTAAAAGGATATGAAGGATTTGTACTTTGCCAATTTCTTCTGAGACCATTTGGTGGAAAATACCTGACAGTGAGTAAGAAAATGTTTAACTACCGTCTTACAAATACCAGGAGATACATTGAATGCTCTTTTGGGATACATAGCAATAAGTGGAGAATCTTACATCATGCACTTTATGTTGAAGGAACTTTGGCAGAAAATATAATTAAAACGTGCTGTTTTTTACACAGTTTAGTCAGAGTGCGGGATGGAGTTAGGTTTGAGGATATCATTGCTGTTAGTGGATTGATTATCAAGGAAACATTTAAAAAAGTTTACTATAAAGACTTTAAATGACGTCATAGTAGCACTTGCCAAACTCACAATTTACATTATGACATCCTAACTTATTCGCGTCATTGGTAAATACTAGTGATGGAGACATACGGTTATTATTACTATTTTCCTTTTTAATTTTTTTATTACTGTTGTATGAAGTGATATCTTGTTCTGAGAAAACGCGTTATGCCAAGTCGTTTCAGAGTCTATTGCGTGAGTTGAGGAATGATCGTACTATATTGCATGTTTTGAGAATGATAGATTTCTTTATGTTTATGAGGATGGTTTGATTAAGACCGAGTGGATATGGATATGTTTCAGAAGTGTGTGGGGTGATACCAATAGTTGAGATAATGAATGGTATGTTGATTACTTTTCCTGTTTCTATAGTTTCTGAACCTATATGACTTATTCTGTATACTTCTCTATATTTTTGTTGTATGGTCTTTTGATGTTAGTGTGAATGGTTATGAATATGTGTGTGAGATGGGAGATTTCTTCTAGTTTGTTTTAGAAAGCAATTAATATGTGGTCGTGCTGAATATTGCACCAGTGTTTTCCATGTAGTTGTTTTGTTGTTCAAATGTTAATCTTTTCTTCTATATTTTGTGTTTGGGTGAACGTATCTGCTGGGAGATTGGTTTTGGTTAGATCAATAGGTATGCCGTTTTTGTCTGATTTGCAGACTGCTTGGTGAAGTGATATTTGTTTGCTGTAGAAAATTTTCTGAAGTTGTTGAATCTGTTTTGTGTGTAATTCTATGTTATCTATCATGCCTTTTCCTTCTTTCTTTTTACGTAGTGTAACCCTTTTTTACAGCAGTTAGAATAGAGCGTTCTGTGTCTAGTGAACTTGAATCTAGTGAGTATGTGGATATTTTCTAGGTCGGTTTGATCCACATAATTGTATCAAAGGAGTATGTGGGTATTGGGACTGTGACTGTGTTAATTACTTTGAAGAGGTTACGGTAGTGGAAAGTAGTGGTTTAATGTATGTATGGTTTATTGTGATATTTTGTTGGAAACCAAGGTGTTTGTGTGATTCGTTTGCTGTGCTAATATTTCATTGTTTATTGTTTCTTAGTTTTCGTTGTTTTTCCATTTACCTTTTTCTATTTGCAGTAGTTTGCATTTACTGATGCCGAATTCCATTTGTACATCTGTTGTGAATGTTTCCCTTACCTTGAGTAGTTCTTTCACGTGTTAGTGTTGATGCGTACATTTTCATATGGACCATATAAAGAGCATGAGTAATTTTAATGATGTTCTATTTTAAAGCTATATTTAGATTCATTTAGTACGTTTGAGGATGAGTTTATGCGCATGCAGAACTATAATGTGCTTAGCGCATCACCTCCAAAAATACCTCGCCGTATATGTAATTCACCGGTTTATAAGCTCTCTTATTCTGTGGTTATGGTAGTCGTTGTTCTCCAGTTTTCCTTATTTCTGCTAGGAACTGTTGGATTTTTACGTCTATTTTGTAAATATTTAAAATCTGTGATTTATTATAGGCTCTGTAGCAGATGTGTAGGTTTCTGTTTTTTTTCAGTCTGTTTGAGGATGATTGTGTCTATTATTAATTGTTCTTCGCATTCTTGACTGAAATTTCTGCAGACTTTTTGTTCTTCTGTGAGTATGTTATGTTGTGTTAGGTGTGTGTCTATTTTTTTTACATATGGTGGCAGTTATTTTTTCATATACCGTGGGGAGGCATGTTATTGGTCTATAGGTGACTCGATTTTTCGTCTCTGCGTTTTCAGTTAAACATGTCCGTTGCCTTGTGTTAAGAATTTTGGCAACGTGTTTGGGTGGCCGCGATCTTGTTTGCTTTTCTGGTGAGAGTATTGTGTGTGGATATGAACTGATTGTACTCAAAATTTTCTATTTTATCTGCTTCTGTAAATTTCCAGTTGTATGTACGCCTGATAGTATCTGAGAGTTCTTCTCTTGCAGTGTGATAATCTTTTTGTGTTTGTATATGACTGTGTCTGTCTGTTTCTGTTTTAATCCCACTACTATTGTCGTTGTGTCGTAAAGGAGTTGACCATGTTTGTCCAGTGGTCTGGTAGTTCTTGTTTCGAGGGTATTTCTGTTGCATGGTTATTTTCTTGTGACGTTATCGTTTTGTAAAATTGTTCTTCGTTTCTTTTGAAGGCTATGTTTCTACTTTTCGTTTCATTTGACTCTTCATATCACAATAGTCTACTGGCATATACAGCTGGTTTTGTTTAATAGTGTCGAGGGTTTCTGATTCTTTTTGTGTCATACCATTTTTTACTATTTTTCTAGGTGCCTTTTTATCTTTTTTTGTTGTTTGGCCCTTTATGTATTGTGTTAAATGTCCTATACCTCTTCTTAGGATTTTATTTTATTCTTTATTCTGATTTGTCAGTTCGGTATATGTTTTCTTCTTGTATCCTCTGTTTTCTGTGGGATTCTTTGGTTATTGTGTTTAATTGTTGTAGTTGGTGAAATGTATATGATTGTGTGATGTCTTCTAATAAACTATTGTATATTGATAAATTGGGGTTATTAGATATAAAGATGTCTTAGGATTTGGTTTCTAGGATTGGGAGTTTTTCCTTGCCAATACATTGGGTTCGTTTCCATTTCCTGATTGAGTATTTCTTCTAGTTGAAGGTGTTTATCTTTTATTATGTATTTGAGAATTTTAAGTGGTTTGTTATTATTATTATTATTATTATCTTGTTCTTTTAGTACTAAGATTTGTTTAAGTGTTCTACGATTAATTGTAGTTACTTAAGAGGTGTACTTTCTGTGATAAATTGGTTCAACAACTGTGCCAACATGGTCCTTCTCAAATATGCGATCAAACCTTATAAATGCGAATTTAGACATAATTCTACTAAGAATTATGAATGAACATACGGAATTTCTTACATCACTGGAAAATCACAATTGTTGGTGCATGTTATCATTTTTCCTGACAGATCGTTCGCCGTTTTAAAGACACGAGCTTAGTCTCTGCCTCTTTTCCTAGATACGCTTATGATGGACTATTAAAAGGTAGCCGGAAGTGAAAAGATACGGAGACAAGGCATATAATAAAGTTTAAGAATGTTATAGAAGGTAATTTACTAAACAAGGATAGGAAACGTTTATGCAATAGTAAACAAAATATAAATAGAATAACGGAACATACTGTAGCACGTATAAATGCCACGTTCTATAACTTGCAGTATTTCGGTTTAAATTCTTATAGTTGATTACTTTATACCCTCTAAGGTTTTGTTATTGGTATTGGATAAATTAAAAAGAATTTAAGCTATACTTACACGTATTGTACGCTGTGTTACATTCAGGCGCTAAAACGTCTTTATTATAAGTGAGTCGTTTGAAACACTATGACGTTTTACGCCTTTACCTGTAGCAAACGTTTTCCCGAAAACAATATTAAGCTGCATTGTGTAAGACCCTGTGAAGATGCCTAAACTTTTTCGGAGAGTGCGTAATCTGAAAATCGCATTTAAATTAAGTAACATGGGTTTTGATTAGTTCCCTGAGTGACATTTTCGTTGATTCTTTTTAAGAAGCTTGCTTCTAATTATTAGTTATACTTTTTATTGCAATGCTAATTTAGAAACAAAATAAAATTGTTAGTTAATGTTGAAAAAGCTGTTGATTGAAATAGCGTTTTAAATATATATATGTAACATGTAGTACTATTAAATGAAAACATAAAGACGTTGGTTGTGAACATCATCCATCACACAAATTTTGAATTTGATATTTTATCATTACTGTTCTGTAAAGTAGTTTAAAAGTCTATCGTTTATTCCAATTAATAAAGTATGTGGTGTTTCTTATAGCGTGTTTAAAACCTAAATTGTTACAAATATGTCGGTGCTGAATTAATTCCTCATTTATTTGAAGAAATAAATAAATCTAGATACAAAATCAAATTTTCATTGTTTTGGAATTTTATAGCGCTGCTTAATGAATTAGTATGGTAATTTTTGTAAAACCTCTTTTTGAAAAAAGTTTCATATAACGTAGAACCTAGTATTCTCTTTAAAATTGTTTTTAGATAGCTAAACCGTTTGTTCCATTAAATATTTATTTGAGTTAAAAATACCTAAGATTATTTTGGCATCCATATGTTGGAAATTATTGTCTTTGTTACCAGGTTTGCGCCAAATAAATTAATAATGCTTCTTGCTTGACCGTAAATATTTTAAAAATTTTGTTTGCCATCTGTAAAGAATTTAGATCTGGAACTTAATAAGGCTTATACAAATCATAAATGCCTCATAATTGTTAGTAATTAAATTAAATGAACGAACTTAACTGTTATTTTGAATCTATGTTGGACCATTAAGAATTATTCTTACGATCACTTTCATATTACTGCAGGGGCCATGGCCATGCTATGCTGAGGTATCGCTCACACCTTCTTCTAATGCCGTTTTCAATCTATCACACACGCTCTCTTTTATAATAGGCTTTTAACTTACCAGTGCAGAAAATGGACATATAGGTTTCAGTTCTATCATTAATACCCCAAGGTAAGGTGAATTAATACACTGGTGCCCGACGTGGAGCCATTATGTGTTGTTTCATTTTCTTTGTTGTAGTCGCCGCTAATTAGGAGTAATAAGTACCTGCCTATACATTTTCAAAATATCTGCACCCACCACATACTAGTCTTGACAAAACCGGAATAAGTAAGAAATAAGTTAATCCTGAACGACATGTCCGGTCATTTGCAAGTCATTGAGCGACACTCCAGAATCGGATGGAGAAGATCCATTGAATACAACTCTAAGGCAAGTCGTTGTACTTTTTTGGTTTAGTACTCCATGATGAGGGAGAAAATAAGTGGGATGTTCCTTTATGTGATCACCAACCTTTGTCATGTGACCTAATGCTTCGTACTTGGACATAAATTGAATATACTGCAATTTTAATTGCGAGTTGCGATTAAATCTGCGTTCAAGGGCAAATAGACGCCTGATTGCGACATCTTTGGATTTGCCGAGCTCAAGCGGTGATCCTTTTAAAGGAATTGTAACAACAAGACGCCCTTCTGGAGTTTAAGTAATAGTTTTTATAAAAATAGGATCGTACTGAGCATCCTCCTTAGTAAAGGTTTGTTTGCTTGTATCAAATTGTATAAAATTCCACCCTAAACTTTTCTAATTGACTTTGCACATCTATAGTACTAGCAAATTTACAACGATATGCTAATTTAGGATTTCCTCGAGGAAAAGTCCCACTGACTATCTAACCCAGTTTTGTCTTTTGTAGAACCGAACCGACCGGTCCCAATGAATGTTGACCTATGCATAATAATCTCCAAAAAATACCAGCACCCAGTAGTATACCAACCTCAGAGAGTGTATCGAATTGTGGGTCCGACAACCGAATATGAGAAGGAGTGTTTGTCTGAGAGACATCTAGTTGGTGCATTGGAATCTCTGCACCAATTTTGTCAATAACTAGACTTGATATAGGGACTCGAAAGTTGTAATGTAGACTTTCTATTTCAACATTATATCTGTAATTGAGATTCCTAGTTACTTTATTAATACCCTTCACTAAAACAACACTGCTTGTAAGAAGCACGCCTAACTTTTGGCGCAAATGATTTGTTATAAAATGTTATCGAGAGCCTGGGTAGCACTGCTCGACAAGTACGAGGAGATCCTGAAACATCATAAATTTGTACGAGGGCTTTAGACGTCGAAATATGGGATAGATGTGCAACAGAATAACACTATTCTTTAATTATCAGGTAATTTATATTGTTCCTTGTTGACAGGACTGACCGCTGACTTAAACAGGTATAACAAGAGGTGGTTGGTCAATGTAAACAAAGTATTGTGCAGAGCGTTGCATTTTCTGCATCTACTTGCGCTTTTGCAATAATTGGAAGTATGACCTTTACGTAAGCACTTGACGCATAATTTGCGTTGCTCTATTTTACCATAACAGCTCTTAGCTGGCAGAGCTAAGGGTTTGGAGCATGTATGAATGGTATGATTTGCTTTGCAAGAACCGCAAATGGAATTGTGGTTGAACTTACGAATAAGGTATTGAACCCCTTGCTATTTTTTAAGGGCAATTTTGTGGCATCGGATTTTAGCAATTCCAACAGGTTAGCTTTTGATTTTAGAAAGTACGTAGGTCCTTTAGTGTCGCAAGACCGTTCTGAGGGTTTTGTGTTTCCCAATCTCTAAGCGTACCTTGTCTAGCTTTCCGCTAACAATGAAAATGATGAGTGTGACCCAGGACTCAATAACCTGCTGCAAATTTTGTAAAGTCCTTAAGCGTTTAAATAAGTTGTTGGCAAAATTTCGAAGAATACTTGCTGATTCCCTTTGCGTAACAGGCAAATTGGATATTGCTTTTACATGATTATTGATTAAAAGGTTGTTGCTATCACATCAGTCCAGGAGAAGGCCCCAAGCGGTCAAGTAATTGCCCGAAGACAGCTCTAAAAAATGTATAGCTTGAGTACTGGTCCTTTAAGGGCACGCCTCATGTACTGGAATTTGAAAACAGGTTCTAATTGGCTGTTGTCATGTCTTGAAGACTTGAACATGTTCTTGAAACCCAACCAAAGGTCACATAAACCATGAAAGGGTGGTAAATGAATTTGAGGAAGCTTTATAGTATTGACTTCTCTATGTACCTGATCGGAAATTGTGATTGAACAGGCCACAGGTAACTGGTCGTCAGAGACACCCCCAGCATCGCTGTGAGATTTAATTATATGCTTTGCTTTTGAAATAATAGTATCATATGCATCTTTAAACCGTTCCCGTTCAATGTTGAGCATCGAAATTTGGATTCAATAATTCAATGTCAGATTGTACTGATTCGAAATCATTGCGGATTTTCTCAAATTTCTCACAACGTGTTGTTATGTCAACTAAAGTAGTTGAATCTAGTTTTAAACTGCCAGAGGCATTTAATTTCTCTTGAATTTTATCAATGAATTTATCAAAAGTAGTGAATTTTGATTTTAAGGCATCACAACTCTTGTTTAAAGATTTTAAATGCTCTGCCATTATAATTAAAGTCCACTATGACTGACACAGACAGAAATAATAGGAAACAAAGTGCACGTATTAAAGAATAGTTTAAAAATTAGAAATCTTTCACCCAATTTGTAGATAACTTCCTTGATGCTGCCTTTGGTGTAATCAATTGGATATTCCAAGGCGTAAATAGCTTGATGCTGTCTGTGGGGTATTGTTTTGGCGGTACTTGAGCTGACGCGGACTTCCAATTAGATGAAACTGAAGTATGAATTACCCGAACCGAGTACTTGAACGTTGTTTAAAAGCACAGCATTTATTGAAAAGCGGCACTGATTCTTTGTATTTGATGTATATTTTGGTAACGACGGCAGTGGTGCTCAGTTACCCTGGTTTATTTATGAAAACCTGTCTAATACCAGGCTCTTGAATGGATCAATTTTATGTTATAGCAATTGATGCTAGAGACATTTTAGTTTTTGGCTTGTAAAGTAAATTTATTTTGAAATACATAACTTTTTGTAATGAAAATACTTAATGACAGCTACTTAATAATTTGTTGCCATAGCAACAGGTTCAATGCCTGCCTTCTTTCTAGAAAAAGTGCCATGATGAATTGGAGAGGCAAATCGTAACAAATAATTACAAACATTAGGAAGGAGGCGAGACAGGAATGTGCGCTACCCCCATTAACTTTTAACTTGTATATCGAAGTGACAATGAATACTGTCAAATGCAGAAAGACTTTGGTATTATTATGCAGGGCCAAACGACTGTTACTTACAGCTTTGGTCCCCAGAATATCTAGTCAGTAATTCACAGAAAACTCGGTGAAGTATTCCGCTAAAAGTTCTGTTTCGGTAAAATACCGAAAACCTCTACTGTACTAACAGAATTGGTTGCAGACTAACCCTGCGGAATAGGTGGTGTAGGTGTTTGAAGAGGATTCCAAAATGCTATAGGATATGAAATGTTCTGATCGGGAAATACCTTCGAGGCTTAGCTAATCTTGCAGAGGTGTTAGGAAAAACCCCAACAAAGAATCACAAAGGGTGTCAAAGTCTGAAATCAGGAGAGTGATTCTAACTTAAAAATGTACTTGAAAAATTTTTAAGGACTATGTTACTTAAACTTAAAACAAATCTTAACCATAAGAACACATAGACCTATTTAAAACTACTAGCTACTAAGAAGGTTTCTAAGATCAAATATTCGTTGACCTGAATATTCAGTCGGGCTTCTGGATAATTACAGAATAATTTATTACAACAAAACTGTAACTATACCGTTACATTTATTTAAAAAACCATAGAGAAAGCATGTCTTTATTATACACGACTTATTTCTAACTATATAGCACACTTACATTGTCATTACGAATGCCTATTACAGTTTTAAGCAAATATTAAAAATCAAATATATTAAAAAGTTACTTAACTGAAAGCTTAGCCTAAACCCAGACATACTATAGGTTCATTTCATCAGTTCATGCAATAATTTCAAATGTTTATTTAGTTACAAACTCTTTCTCTAGTATAGTTCAGATATATTTATAGATATCCGAGGGGTGATTAACCATCATAAAGGTGGATAAAAAAAAATGTTGATATTGACTTTGTTATCCACACCAGGGTTATTTCCAACACAAGTTTGTCGTTCTAGGAACCAATGTGCCCCTAAAATTGAAACTAACCCATATGGTAGGGTATCATCCGAGCATGATCAGCTTTCTCTCAGTCGACTTTGATAACTTCCTGATCAAGGTAATTGACCTATCAATGTGGAATGTTGATGGTTTGAATGGTACATATGAAATATTTAAAAAAATGAATATTTCTTTTATAACATAACTCAATACATATTTGGCAAACTTCGGATAGACGAATTAAGACAGCAACCTGAAAATACCTTGTGTCGTTCTTTTTATCTAAGGTGTATGTAAATAAACTTATATATATATATATATATATATATATATATATAACAATTAATAATAACAGGTTATTTGGTCTTCTAGTAATAAAACTCTTATTTGTTTTTTACCGAGCTTTCGATTTATTTAAAATCTTCTTCAGGGTGCTGTAAAGTAACTGTAACTGTCATTAACATAAGAATTATAAAATATTACTTACAAAAACTGGAGTTAAAATACTGTCATGGCTTTGATAATTATCATTAAAACTTAAAATAAATAAATTAAATAATACATTTGATAAAAGTACAAGAAACAACTATTCACGTCTATCACAATACACGTTACAAATTAAAATAAAATTTGGCTTTTATAATATAAATTACATTGAGAACTAAAACATGGCGATTATTAAAATAATTAGTACGATAACATTCTTTAAGTGCATGGTTGATTATCTGTATTTATCTAATGTTGTTTGATTTCCTATACTTGAGTAAATACATATACACAGCGTTCAAATTGTTTGTATCTGTTTTGAAGTTTAAAGCAATTTTTACTAAAATGCGCCCTCGTTTGGATGAAAAGTAAAATGGAGATGTAGGTGTTGTCAAGCACATTAAAAATCTTTACCTTGTTAGGAACAGCAAGCGTTCGGCAAAATTCAAAATTTCCTAGGTAAAAGCTCCCTTCCTGACCAATGTAATACCTTTGGGTGGAGCATCGGAAAATCAAATATAGGGTATTAGCATCTAGCAAGGAAGAGTTAGAAGCAGTTCTTGTAGGAATGGAAACAGTTTAATAGTGATAAGATATAAAAATTAACAAAAATAAAACATAACTACTGGTACGTAAAGTAGGGGATAATGCGCCAAAAACAAATAGCAAACCAAAATTTACAAGAGGTTAAAGATTTCTACTTCCTGGGAAGGCAAATAATGCAAGATGCGAAAAGTGCGAAAGATACGAAACAAAGATTTGCATAAGGCACGGCTGTATTTAACAAGAAAATGCAACTACTATGATCGAAGGTAATAAACCTGGAGACAAGGAAAAGACTGCTAAAAGCATATGTGTGGAGCACAACACTGTACGGCTGTGTAACGTGGACAGTAGAGAAGCGGACAGGAAAAAGGTTGAAGACTTTAAAATCTGATGCTGCACACGTACGATTAAGATATCATGGACAGACAAATTTAAGAACAAAGAGGTACTATAAATGGTAGAGGAAGTAAGAAATATGTGGAAAATAGTAAAATAGTAAGAGAAATACGATGATAGGTCACATTCTAAGGCATGTGGGTATACTGCGTGGTATGTTAGAAACAGAGAAAGGAAAAAATAAGAGGTAGAAGCAGACCTAGATTAAACACCTGCATACAGATGGTGAAAGATGTAGGCTAAAGGAATTTCGGGGGAATGTGTAGGTTAGTTCAGAATACGAAGCAATGAAAGTACGCGTCCAACAAGTTCCAGGACTGAAAACCTAATGATGGAAAGTAGATGTAGGTATGATTTGGAGGGTAGAATTGCGTTCTCACAAAAAGCATTTTTTTACAAATATTCTTTGCACTTTCGATCAATAATTTAAAGATACGCAAGTGTTTAGCAATATTTTCGTGGAATACGGCATAGTATTCGTATGTTTGTGAAACACGGACTATGGGGGAAAACAAGGCTAAGAGAGATTGATAGCTTTTGAAATGCGTTCCTTGAGAAAAAGGTGAAAACTAGTTAGATAGGTAGGATAACAAACTGGCGGTACTAAAACAGATGATTGATCAAAAGTCTATTCGGGGAAATTTAGTTGAGAGGTGGGATCCACTGGTACGTCATCAATTTCGACATCCAAGACTCGTATTACTTTGATAATGGAGGAAGAATAAATGGCAGAATTACGTGTGTTGAGAAAAGCTTCCATATCGTACGCAAGCTATAAACAACGTAAGTTGTGTCATATATGATGACATGATACAGGTGGCATAGAATAACAAGTGAGATGCGATAAACCAGCGAACAGACTGATGACAAAAAAAATTCTGACACCATTTTAATTAGAAATCGGTCAAAATGCAAAAAATTACTTCGAATAGTGATATGTCTATTTCAAAGCATTAGAAAGGCAATATTATTGCCTTTAAAAGTTTTAATAATAGATCCATTTACATACAATTAATAACGATTTGGATTTATAAGTCAATTAATTTTAATAATATAACATATGATTTTATAGCTGATAGACCAACCATTAAAGTAAATTAAAGAACAATAATTATGATTGATGCCAGAAAAGATGACGACCGCATAATCTTCATTTCCAGTTCTTCTAGTTTTAAACATGGACGGAAAGAATATATTTGCTGGCCGTTTAATTGCATACAATCACCGTTCACCGTTCACCGTTCATTTTAAAACAGGAATGGAGCTAATATAAAATAATAAAAGTATAAGAGGCAGCAGCACAGCGTTACAATTAAAAACAGGATATGACCACAACACCAGTAGACCTTACAAAATAACCAACAGCAACCTTTACAAATTGCTTACATGGCGTATAAACTTGTTTACAGAGTTTATCTGAACAACTACCTGTCAATTATACTTGCATTACTTAAGTGGTCATCCACTTATAAACCGACAATCTATAAATTTCTCATCTCTTTTGCTCATTTTGACTTGTAATGAAAGTATAACTTGCTGACGTAGTAATAAATTAAGCGGCTCAACACTTAAAAAGTAGACCAGTTTTGCCTCAGGCGTTTATGCACTGGTTTTGAATACTATCAAGCGAAGCAGAACTTACGGCTACAGGTGTAAAGCCACAAAAATCTTATGTAGAAGTCTATGGTAATCAACGTTAACTAAGTTAACGTAAGTCTCACGGCTTCGTTATGTAAAGGTTTTATTGCTTCTGAAAGGTATATTTATTACTGAACCAATTGCTTTAATTGTGAGAACAGGTAGGTAGGGTTGCAAAACGCATGGAGCTTTATTTAACTGAATTAAATGAAACCTAAATTTCTTGAACGCTTGTTAAATGTTGAACCTCGAAAAATCATGGGGCTTTATTTGTCAGAGTGCACAGAGGTACAAATAGGAGCGAAAGTTGATCTATTTTTGTTTAGCACTTATTAACATATCGAAGACAGAAAAATTTCTGTTTAACTATGTGAACTTCCGTTGTGGAGTTGCTTAAACCAGCTGGTCCCAAATTTAGCGTGTTCGTTGAACCCTCTTATAGCAAAATCCCAACAATAAACCCCGAGTATAATAACAGGGGTATTAAATACCATGATATTTATAATAAATATTAAAATATTCAATATATAGAGGAGAGGAGGGTATTATGGAAAACCATTTACATTTCTAAAAATAACTTTACTGATTTTTGAATAAAACTCCCCATTTTATCATGAATACATACTATAACTAATTGTAATGAACTGTCACTTGCAAAAACAATACTATTTATGTTTTTGTTATAAAAAAAAATTATTTAAAAAAAAGTTACAAATGTAGGTTAATATGATATAGTCGGGTAATATGGAATACGTTTAAACCATTGAAAAACTAATTTGACTTCATAAACCATATGTATTTTTAACTCTAAAAACCATATTTTCAAGATTATGTTCAGGTCATTTCTGCTTTGAGTCTATTTACAAAAGTCACAGATGTAATCTTCTTTCTCTGCTCCGATACAGTCAAGGTGAGCCCCCAGACAACAGCTGTAACATTGAATCCAAATTTCCCCTCGTTGATCTTCGGAGAATTTTCCGTTACAGAAGGTACATTCAGCATCTTTGTTTTCTGGTTCTTTAGTTGATGGCATGAAATCCATTCAAGATTCATCAGAATCGAACGTTTCATCGCTGCTAACACTGGAGTCATCTCTGGTAGGTTTTGGTGTAGAAGGTCGGTCTAAGTTTAATTTCTTAACGAGGGGTCTTTTAAAATTCGGGATCTTCTGTTGTTTTGAAGCTTTTGCTTCCTTCTTTTTGCCCTTTTCTTTCAGTTCATCATCTAACTGTTTTTTGTATGGGGAGTAAGGTATTATAGAAGAAGATCCAGCTTTCCTGCCCCTATTTGACTTCTGCTTTTTTGGAGGTGGTGGTGATATCACTATGGGTAGAACAAAATTTGTTGACTTAGACGTAACGGGGACAACTACATCAGTACTCTTGGAAGAACAGGGTTGAGGTAAATCAGAGCTTGCAGACGAACATGGAAGAGGGTCATTTGTTGGTCTCACAATCTGAGGCTTAGGAACAGTGAGTGTAGAAGCAATAAAATCTTCACTGCTAAAAGCATTTCTATTGACAGTCTCTTTGAAACCTTTCACTGCTATGTCCCCACGTTGTACTTTAAGATAGTCCCTGCCAATCAGTTTCATCATATCAAAAATACTCAAGGGCCTTGAGCTATGCCTTAAAAAAGATCTCACTTCCTCACTATAGTGAGACTTTAATGGACCCATAAAGGTTTTATCCAACGGTTGGATTTTATGCGAACAGTGGGGGGGGACATAAAATCGTAACATAACTTTTCCTTCCTAAATTAATTACGTCAATGTTACGCTTGTGGGTTGTGGTCAAGGAGAAGCAGGAAGGTGACTCAGCTGAGGGTTTTGTTACAGCTATGAAATATTTAAACCATTTTAAAAAATGTTTGTCTGTATCCAACCAGACGGGTGGCACGATGCGATGGTCCCTGGTGGAGCACCTCTAAGAAGTTGTTCATTTATGTTCTTCCTAAGGAATATCACAAGAGGTGGGACAAAGTCACCTCCTGCACTCATACAGGGAATGATGGTAACGAGAGAACCTCTTTCAGCTGGAGTAAGGGGCCCAATTTGTCTCTTTCCTTTTAGGCCTACCACATGAGGAACTTTACTTTAAACCACAGACAAACCAGTTTCGTCTACATTAAATATCCTGTTAGGAGGATAGTTGTGTTTTTTGAAAACAACATCAATTAGGTCAAAAAACTTGTTTACTTCTTCTTTATTAAATCCTTTGGCTCTGGCAAAAGATGAACCCATGGGTTTATGGACTGAAAGTTTTGGGTTTCTTTTCATAAAAGCGTAGAACCAGTATTTGCCAGCAGTTTCGTCCTTAAATGGATGTGGCATGTTATTGCGAACCGCAAGTTGTTAGGCAAGACTGCAGACATCCCTTTTTGTGAGCCCATAGAACATGGCCTCCATCTCCACTAAATATTTTTGTAACTCGTCTTCTAGTTCTTTAGGAAAAACTGGCTTACGACCAAGAGTAGTTGAGGCTGCTACCATTGCATTTTTCTCCTTACTGTCGACAAGGCGGAAGACAGACTCTTGGAACCTGGAATTCCTTGGACGCCTTAAGGTAGCCCATCTTTTTCTCACGAACTTCTTCTATAGCCTTAGCCATCTGCGTCTGACTCCAAAGCTTTCGCTTCTTTCCCTCATTTTCCTTCTTTCTAAGCATATCTGGAATAAAAAAACACAGACTATTTAAAACTCTTGCAACTAAGGGTGCAGGGGGGGGGGGTAGGTTTAAATAGACAAAACACACCTGAAAACAAATGATTTAAAGGTCTGGACTATAGACTAATTTTCAAATAACAGAAAAGTTATATTTTGTTTCCATTTCAATGGATTGGATTTAGCTTTTAAAAAATGTACTTTGGTTTTAAATTAGGTTATATTACTATTTATATAATTAATAATTAGTGTAGCTATCAATATTATACTCAAAACTCATTTTTTAACTTTATTTTTATTCAGTATATTTTGTCGGGTTATATGGAGTACTATACTTTTACGTCGGGTATTATGAAATACCTAGTATTCCATAATACCCGACACGCCATCTTGGAAAATGAACATTTAAACTAATGGACAAAACATTGTCAGGTAAAAACGATAACTGTATAACGAACTTCAATTTTTTTAGTGTACATTATGCTTAATATCAATGTTCAAATCGCATATGTACTAGTAGGTTAAAATGTTTGAAAACTTACCTGCAAAAACTCTTGAAAATCACAAAACACACTTTGTTCTGTAGCGAGTGGTACGGCAACAACAAGCGGTCAACTCTCACTGCACTGCATCATGGGAGTCTTTCTTGAGTAGTTTATGGTATTCCCACGTGATAGCAGCACCAAACAGAGCCTAAACCTCGGTATTTCATATTTCCCGACTATTCCATAATACCCTCCTTTCCTCTACCATATATATCAAGGAAGTGATATATCTGATATTTATAAAAAGTTAAAAAGTTTTCAATTTTTATGTTTTTACGTGATGTAAAATATTAATATTATATTTCATACGTTAATATTAATATACAATTATAAAAACAAACGAACTAAAATGAATTTAAAGCTTTTTAAAATATATAAAATTTTGTGCGAGGACTATTTCTTTTCGCCTTAGCTTGCAAGCGGTATCTCCAATTCATCATCCGTATCTGAATTCATGGATTGTGCTTCTTTTTGAACCGCAGGAATGATCTCTGATGACTTCTCAGTCTTGCAGACTTAGTCTAAATATACTTTTTTGTTGCACAGTTTTGATTAAAGTATTTGAACATAAATGTTAACTTGCTTGCTTTTTCATTACTTAATTTATTTTTTAGTTGTGACTGTACCGGTCCAAAGCATAAAAAAAGTTCTGTCCATTCCTGCAGTAGCAACCACTCCAATCAATAGTTGATAACAAAGATCTAAAAATCTTTTGAAACCGTAGCCAACTAAAGTATTGTTCAACATCTTTAAGCGTTATAGACTTTCACTATGTGATTCGTGGGGTAGTATTAAACTATTTGATAAACAAATACTATGAAAATGGTTTATATGTAATGATATGACAACTGGAATAAAATTGGGGTTGATTGTTTCCAAATAATCGAGCACTTATCGTTTGTAGTTGTTATTTCAATTATTTACCCTAAATCTGTTTATCACACAAATGAGTAAATAATGAGCTCCGGACAATGCCATTTGTGTTCGTCTATTGAAATGTTTTAGGACAACTTGTAACTTTGCATTAAAACCTTCTTCAAATCGTTTCCAGACTTTTACATCAATGGCAATTGTAGATCCATCTCGTTGTATTATATCAAGAGCTATTGCAACCGGCCTCATTTTCCTTAAAAAGCCTTTTTAATTAATAGTTATGTGTGTATCATTAAAAATTCTGAAAACGTCTTTATGAATCTGTTCTTTGTGATATTGACACACCTAAACCAGTATTCTCTACTATCGAGGTGTTTCACTTCACTTTTTGAGGCAGAATGAGCCTTTTACCATTTTGTGCCAGGCAGCTGGGAGATGTGTATTTCTACAGTATTTTATCACTTACATTATGGAATCTTTTGCACCTGGAACCTGCATATCCTGTGCTAGCAAATTTAGAATAGGTATATGCTAAACATCCATATGGTATAATGTCAATATTATTTGAATTTTGTATTAGTTTTCTCATTTTTGAAACTTTTCTGTGAGGTCAGTCACAAAGTTTTTTTATTTTGACTTCACAGAATTCTTCTGTGTAACATATGACCTCCAAAGCGACATCTTTTAAATATTCAGTTGTATGAGCATTGGGCGGCTCCGTGGCGTAGTGGTATGTGTGTGACTACTACGCCCAAGGTCCCGGGTTCGAATCCCGACACGGTCCGCTTGAAAAATGTTAGACGAGCATTTTCACAAAAATACACCCTCGTTCGGATGAGAGGTAAAATGGAGGTCCCGTGTGTGAGTGTTGTCACGCACGTTAAAGATCCCTACCTTGCTTGGAACAACAAGGGTTTGGCAAAATTCCAAATTTTCCAGGTAAAAAAAAACTCGCTTCCTGGCCAATGTAGTACCTTCGGGTGGAGCATTGGAAAATCAAATGTAATGTATGAGCATTGCCAACGGCTGCGTGGCATAGTTGATATGCATGGCTATTATGCCCAAGAGCCCAGGTTCGAATTTCAACACGGTCCGCTTTAAAAATGTTAGACGAGCATTATTCACAAAAATACGCCCTCGTTCGGATGAGAGGTAAAATGGAGGTCCAGTATGTAAGTGTTTTTATGTGCGTTTAAGATCCCTACCTTGTTTGGAACAGCAAGGGTTCGGCAAAATTCAGAGTTTTCCATGCAATAAATACTCGCTTCCTGGCCAATGTGGGGTACGTTTGGGTGGAACATTCGAAAATTAAACATAGCGTATGAGCATTATCGGGGGCTCCGTGGCGTAGTTGGTATGCGTGTGATTATTATGCCCAAGGTCTTGGGTTTGAATTCCGACATGGCTCGCCTGAAAAATCTTCAGCGAGCATTTATCGTAAAAATACGCCCTCGTTGGATTGAGAGGTAAAATGGAGATCTTGTATGTGAGTGTTGCCACGCACGTTCGGCAAAATACAAAATTTCCATGTAAAAAAAACTCGTTTCCTGACCAATGTAGTACTTTCAGGTAGTACATGGGAAAATAAGCATTACCAGCGGCTCCGTGGTCATGGGTTCCGATTCCGACATGGTCTGCTTGAAAAATTAAAGGCCTGCATTTTTCACGAAAATGCACCTCATTCGAATGAGATGTAAAATGTAGATTTTCTGTATAAGTGTTGTCCCGCACGTTAAAGCTTGGGACAAGGGTTCAGCAAAATTCAAAATTCCAGAAAAAAACTTGCTTCCTGACCAATTTAGTACTCTCGAGTGGAGTGTTCGAAAATCATATGTAGTATATGAACATTAGATGGACGTCTCCATTACGTAGATGAGTTGCGTGTGACTGCTAAGCTCACGGTCCTAGGTTTGAATCCTTACACAATCCTCTTGATTAATGTTAGGCATGCACTATTTTACAAAACACGCCCTCGTTCGGATGAGAAGTAAAATGTAGGTCCCGTGTGTGTGAGTGTTGTCACGCATATTAAAGATCCCTCCTTGCTTGGAACAGCAAGGATTTGGCAACATTTAAAATTCCTAGTAAAAGAATTTACATTCTGGCCAATATAGTACATTCGGGTGGAGCATTGGAAAATTAAATGTAGTGTATAAGTATTACCAGATACGTCTACAGTTTTAACTAGAAGAGATTCACCATATTCGAATACAATAAAGCAGTAAACTAGTGGCTCGTTGTGTATATTTGAGCACTCATCGAGGTACATTGATAAAACTACTTCTTTTAACTTTGCTTTACATTTTTGTATAATACTGTAGCGGGCTACCGCTAACGCGTCTCACCAATTTAGAACAAGTAATAACAAAAGTCTTTATTACTTACTATTCACATGCCTATTTAACAGTATATGCTTCATTTATAGATGTTTTCAGTCCAATTAACAATGAAGCAATATCACACTAATGTTATTTACAAGCACTAATATCGTCTTAAACTAAATCTTTAATCATGTCTTCCTATCAACACTCAGACTGCTATAATTTATTTCTTACACTTTTGTCTATTTATGTACAAGCTGGCGGTGCAATATACATGTTCACATAACACAAATTTATATTTACTGTAGGACTTGCAAAACGTAATGACAAACTAAGTATACACGAGATGATTTATATACAACATTTTGATATAGAGTAACTTCTACATTCATTACCGATCCTATATATATATATATATATATATATATATATATATATATATATTACTCATATTTAGACCAGGGTAGAAAATTAATGAATTACATAAAATAATTTTAATCACCGTGTATAAGGAATTTTATTAGATAATACGCTTTATTAAAACACCGTGGAGAATAAAAATTCATTCGTTTCAGTAAAAATAAGAGATTTAAATCATGTACAAGACGCTTTATATCAAAAGAAACAGTATTAAAAAGCTCTACGTGTAATTTAATTATTCCTAATAAAGAAACAAATAGAAATTACGTGCAAAATTTATATTAATTAACCCTATTTTAAGTAACCGGTATTAAACAAAGTGTACACATAATAATTAATATTTAATTTGTATTCGCTAAAAATGAAAGGATAGAAGTCAATTTTAATTGGAGTTAATTAAACCATTATTAATAATAAGCATAAAAACCTGTGAAAATCCAAGATTAAAATACCAGAAAATAAAGCTCTGAGAATTAATATTATGTTTGAACACCTGCGTAGTTTAAATGTCACGTACGGCGAAAATTTTGTAGATAACAAATGGTTTCAAAGAATCTTGGAGAAACCGGGGCTTAATATTCACGGGAAGGTGCGATACGGGGTTATTTAACCCAGATAGTCCACATGGACTGAAATAATAGATAATAAGGAATATCAATTTGCACTAATAAGAACAGGGTAGATAGAGACAGATAATATGCGCAAGACCGAGACACATATAGTAAAAAGGCGTGAGTAAAGCAACGTCATGGGGTTGCGATTGGTTGAAAGTAAAAGGCAAAATTGAGAGGTAGAAATAACATTTCTGTATAAAATTTAATTAGGTATTCTCAGACGTTGCGTGCCGTGTGGAAATTTTCTGAGATTTAACTAGGGGCGAGTGCAAAATTCGTAAAATTCGCATGCCAGGCTACGGAATGGGAACATAGAATGACGAAATTCTAGAAACTGGCCGTTTTGGGGAACAGACCGACAGACAGGCTAACGGCTATATATACGGAGGTGAATTTGAGGAAGCTCTCTTAGATCTTCGACTTGATTGAACGCGTTAAACAGTGCTTTTTAGTTTTCCGGTTTTAATATTAAATAATTTAAACAGTTTGCTCGAATATTATATGATTTAAAACAGCTTGTTCTTTACGTGCTACAATGAATGTACGTTAGTGCACTTAGAAAAGAAGATACAAGGTAATAAAGTTTACTATCACTGTACCAATTGGTAAAATTTACTATGACAAATAAATACACAAAAGTAGGCAGTTTTGGCGTATCTTGGTGAAAGAAGTATGAATTTCTTTGTTATTTTTCGGGGGTATTAATACTTAAATGGTGCATAAACGTGTCTGGATCCACGAAACAAGGGTCAGATATACACAGAGGAGTTCCGGAAAAGCCCTGAAACAACTTTAAATAAATGGTGATGGAGAAAATTTTTAAAGCGTTGAGAATCAGAAGCCGTAAATATAACCCAGTTGGAATGGTGTGATTAACAAAAGGGACGATGTACATTGAAGCTACGAGTGCAAGTAACCTTCAGGTAAATTATACTATTTTGTTTGAACTTTGAGATTTTTGTGTGTGTTGAATAACTTTATAATTGATTTACTCAAAATGGACAGTAGTGAAATGGTACTAACAATAATATTTTAATTTTAAGGTGAAATTTGCTTGTTTAAGTAGAAAGGGTATTTAGTATTGATGTTCTGGATTATGATAAAAATATGGGTATGTCTTTGAGCTCAATTAGACGAACCTGGTTAATTAACGTAAAGGGGTGGTAGATGCTCCTTTGTACTCTGCATATATTGTTATAGTAATTAGTAGGCATCCTACAAGGACTTTAATTCTGGATGCACATTAAAATGATAATAAATTTAATTTTAAAATTTTCCGATATTAAAATTTATGCTGAATATTAATTTTGAAATTTTAATGTATTGTGAATATTGATGTAAATAGAGTTGACGTTGATGTTTGTGGTAGGAATGTGTTTGTTTTTTTATGTACGAGGATGAAAGCTATCTAGAGGAGCAGCCGAGGCGATTAACAGAAGAAAGTCAATGGACCAACACAGTTAAAGTAATGAATAGCTTTTCGTAGGATTCACAGCATTCTGGACATCCAATTCGTAGGGGCTCGATTCGAAAAGCGGAGTACCCGGATATATATATATATATATATATATATATATATATATATACTCTATAATTAAATAGATGACTAATATTCTGATGTTTGCTGGAAAGTTCGAGACCATTGTAAAATATACTTCAGTTATGCAGCATGCGTGTTTGACGGGTTGCATAGTTCGGTAACAATACTATTATATCATCATCATTAGGTCTTCAGTCCTGGAACTGGTTAGACGCGTACTATCATTGTTTCCTATTCTGAACTAATCTACAGATTTCCCTGAAATTTGCACAGTCTGCATCTATTACTATCTGATCTAGGTCTACATCTATCTCTTTTTTCCTATCTCTGCTTGTAATATATCCCATACTATTTCCCAAAAATGCCTTAGAACATATTCTGCCCTTCTATTTCTCTTAGATTTTTCCCCAGATATCATTGTTCCCCTACTATTTCTATAACCTATTTGTTATTATCTTTGTCTGTCCATGCTATCGTCCTCATACATCTGAAGCACAGCATTTCAAAAGGCTGCTACCGTTTCAGACTGCCCGTATTTCCTAGGCATACTGTGCTGTGCTCCAAACATTTACTTTCAACAATTTTCTTCTTGTTCTATGTTTGTTGTCTTTCCTCATAGGCGCTGTTCTTTCTTGTTAGATGCATCTCGGTCACCTTCTATTGTTTTACAGTTATATACCCTATTTCTCCGACCTTCAGTTGTTGTGAAGGGAGGTAAGCAGCCTGTGGCTGCCAAGTTCCCCCAGCACTTAACCATTTACCGATTTAATATATTTTCCAATATATCTTTTTGCACAGTCAACATTAGTTGCAGACATTTCGCAACCAACAACTAGTTGTTTATACTAATCATCAGATTTATCTGCGCTTATTTTTTGTCATTAGGTTTGTCGTCTCAAAACTGGTTGGACACGTACCTGCACTTATTTATATTCTGAGCTAGCCTACATAGTTCCCTGAAATTCTCACACAGTATGTGTATACAGTTCGTTCCCCTGCTATTGTTTTTTAATTTTATGCCCTACTTCACCGAGATTCAGTGAAGGGGGTAATCAACCTGTGGCTACCAAGATCCCCCATCACTTAGACATTTGCCGAAATAATGGTTTTCCAGTAAATCCTTTCACACACTTAACATTATTCGAGAATATTGTCCAACCAATTCTTGTAGTTACTTATAATAATCATTATGTTTAAGCACAGTTATTTTTTTGTCATTAGTTTATCCATCTTAGGATTGGTTGAATGCGTACTTCCATTGATTTCTATTCTGGGCTAGCTTACAGATCTCCCTGAAACCTCTACAGCGTACATCTTTTACTATCTGTGTGCAGTAGTCTAACCTAGATCTGCCTCTTTTTTCTTTTTCCCATCTCTGCTTCTAATATATTCCGCATTATTTGCTCATGCCGTAGTATATGGCCTATCATCCTATCTCTCCTATTTTTTGCCGTTTTTCACATATTTCTTTCTTCCCCTATCATTTTTAGTACCTCTTCGTTCTTAACTTTGTCTGTCCATGATATCTTCATCATACGTCTGTAGTACCACATTTCAAAAACTTCTACCTTTTTCTTGTCCGCTTTTCCTACTGTTCAGGCTTTACAACCGTACAGTGCTGTGCTCCACACATATGTTTTAAGCAATCTTTCCCTTGTTTCTATGTATGTGGTCTTTGAGCACAGTAGTTGCCTTTTCTTGTTAAATGTAGCACGACCTTGTGCTAATCTTTGTTTTATATCTTTTGTACTTTTCCCATCTTGCGTTATTTGGCTTCCTAGGTAGCAGAAATACTTAACCTCTTGTAAGTTCGTGTTACATACTTGTATTCTTGTTTTTGATTTATTTTGCCCACTTTTGCATACAGAACTTTAGTTTTAGTTTTGTTAATTTTCATACCGTATCTCTCTGTTAGAACCGTTTCCATTTCATTAAGAGCAGCTTCTAACTTTTCCTTGCCAGACGCTAATACCGCTATATCATCTACAAATCTAAGCATATCAATTTTTTGTCCCTGCTTAGTAATTCCAAATGTCTTCCTGCATTTGACAGTATTCATTGCCTCTTCCATGTACAAGTTAAAAATCAATGGGGATAAGGCACGTCCCTGTCTCACCCTTTTCCTAATGTTTACTTCTCTACGTTCCTGCTCTAATTCTATTACTGCTGTTTGCTCTTTGTATCAGCTATGTACTATTCGTCTATCCCTATAACCCATTCCAATTTTTTGAGTATTTTAAACATTTTTATTATTTTACACTATCGAATGCTTTTTCCAGATCTACAAACCCTATGTACACGCTTTCCCGTTTTTCTATTGTTTTCTCCATTAACACTCTCAGAGCTAAAATAGCCTCCCGTGTTTCCCTGTTTCGCATAAACCCAAATTAGTCTTCTAGTAGTATTTCTTCCGCCCGTTTTTCCATTCGTCTTTGTACAATTCTAGTTAATATTTTTGACACGTGTGCTGTCACACTTATTGTTCGAAAATTTTCACAGCTATCCGCGCCTTTCATTTTTGATATAGTTACAATGATGCTACGTTTGAAATCTTTGGGTATCTCGCCTGTCTCATACATATAGCTTACAAGTTGGAAGATACGTTCTGTTACTGCTTGTCGAGCGGCTTTTAGAGTTTTTGCTTGCACCTTATCTGTACCCGACGCCTTACCATTTTTCAAACCCTTTAATGCTAATTCAAACTCTTCTCTAAATATAGGATATCCCAAGTCATCATTTTCATGTCTGATTCCTGTTCTAATGCAGTTAGTTCCTCTCATGCATATAAATTCCCTATATATTCTTGCCATCTACCCACTTTCTCTACGTTTTCTATGATGACGTTTCCTTGTGCGTCCCTTATATTTTTGCTATACGGTTTTATATCCCTAAAATTCATTCTAATTACTTTGTATGCTTCGTCTGTCTTTCCTATTTCCATCTTCGTTTGTACCTCTTTGCAGTTTTCATCAATCTATTGTTCTTTAGCTTTCCTGCATTTTCGAATAATTTCCCATTTTATGGTTTTGTATCTCTGTTTTACTGTTTCGTCTAATTTATTTTTGTATTTTCGTCTTTCTTCTATTAAATTCAGGATATGCTTTGTTATCCATGGTTTCTTTTTTTTGTGTATAACTATTATATACTTCATCTAATATATTTCAACGAAGAAGAAATATCGTTCTTTTCCGGTATACGTACGTTACGATGATCAAAATTATTATACTGATTCGAACATATGTGAAGCTCTTTCTAAGTACTTCAAGTCTGTTTACGTGTCTGATAATTCTTCTATCTCAATTACGCATATGCGCAATACGGAAGAATTTACAATCAATCAAATAACACTCTGTCAGCTTTGGAAACAAATAAGTAGTCTTGTTATTATTAAAGGTTCTTGTTCTAATAGAATTCGACCAGTTTTTCTAAAATTTTGTATCGATTCCCTAACCACGACGCTTTCTTTAATATTTAATAAATCTGTTTTAGAGTGAATATTTCCTAAAATCTAGAAACATGCTACAATAACCCCAGTATTAGAACCCATGCCAAACATCTGGCCACTAATTATCGGCTAATTTCTATACTACCTATTATGGGCAAAATATTTGAGAGTATAATTGCCATCGAGCTATTCTTTGATATTAAAAATAAAATCTGTCTTAATCAACATGAATTCTTCAAAGGTTGCTCTGTAGTTACAAACCTGCTCCCGTTTCCTTCTGAGGTTTGGCATGTTGATACGAATTTTGATCTATTGAAAGCACCACGTTGTGAGCGCCACTGATACGAATTTTGAAGTTGGCTGGCCCTAAACGTTGCGGCGTCACTGAAACATATGCTCCACGTTGTTTTTTTTGTTTTATGTTCGTGGCGTCAGTGTTACTTATTTTTCCAAAAATCTTCCGACATAGCTAGGGGTCTATTCCTGGGTAGAACAATGAGAAGTGGGGGAAGTCGAATTCTGTTTGCAAACCAAAGTTAAGCTAAATCAAATAGACGCCACCATGTCCTGAGGTAATTATGATAATTGCAAAGCACAGTTCTAAGGGCGGACGTGGAAACCCAAAGATAAAATAATCGCCTTCGTTAACAAAAACCTGTCTTATTAAAATAAGACGCAGCTCCTGTAAGAAATTGCAAAGGTTAAATAAATAAAAAAGTGGAACACCATTTGTGTTCTATAAAAGTATATAAAGAAATAATAAAAAAGTATTTCCAATATAATATTGACATCAAATTATTACTCAGAAAAATTTTATCTTTATGTAATTAGATTTGATCGCATTTGACCAAAATAAAAGCCTTAAATTTTGCACTAATTGTTTACTAAAAAAAACTCTTTTAAAATATCGGAACTTGTAACAAAAAATTGTCATAATCAACTACATCAAAGTTAAAGTTTTGACTTTCCTTTTTTTTCTTATTAAACAACCAACTGTACTTTAAACATGAACTTGTTATACAAATTAAAGTGATAATGATTTGTAAGCATAACACAGTGAATTACGTTCTAACCTGGGCAGATCTTTTCAGGTAGATTACAAATTACTAGAACCTAACATAATGAGAATTTGAACTTTTATATTTACGTTTAATAATTTATGTATAGATAAAAGCTGATCACAAAAATAAGAATGTTTGTTTAAATTCCGTTACAGCTGTACAAAGCATCTGCTTGCAAGACAACATCTGTCAACTGTGCAAAACAGAAAAATATGACGTCGAAAACATACGTTGAACTTATCAAAGGTTCATATGGAACAAAGCATGTTTTTATAGAAAACTAATCCGACAAAATTTCGTTTTACGGCTTATAAAACCAGCTCAACAATTAATTGAAACTTACACAATTTACGTGTTGTAAACATATTAGCAAGTTTACGTGTTCAAACCTTTAAAATATATGCATGTAATATCTTACAACTAATAACGAACCCAAAATTGCTTTAGCTGCTTCACGAAAAATTGAAACGGGATTTTCGCTCTTCAAACAAGGTTACCAGCCATTCTAATTTGATACGACTGCATCCAAAATAAATATCCATAATTTCTTATCAAACAAATTTCTTATTAGGCAATTTTCAAATCGACCGTTCCTACAAAATGGTAATTCTTAACTTTACCTTGGATTCTAGTTGACGAATTGCATGTTGCCTTCTACATTGTCGCTTTCTACATTGTCGCATTCTACGTTGTCGCGCTAAATAAATTACCTCGAATTACATTAGTTCGTAAAATATATACTTTACCAACCGTTATTAGAAAATATACCAACGATTAATAGTTGATGCGAAGGTTGCCAGCCTCCAGTCGAAAATACATCTTAACAACTCTGTTGCCGGCGGCCGACTGACTTATCGAAACCAAGACCGAGTGGTCGCGCCGTCAGAGGCGGGGAACACGAAACAAATAGAGATGTGCTTAGAAATAGCTTTATGCGACACAGATATATTAATATAAGTAGATCCTTAAGGAACAATGCACGCTTAGTGCATTATTCTTATAATTCAATGCAATTAAATTAAGACTAAAAATAAAAATGTTACAATGTTACAAACAAATGATACACAGATATCTTAAAAGCTTTCGATAAGGTGCATCATGAATTTCTTCTGATTAAATAGCAAAATATTCGTATACTACCCACACAAAATAAATGTTCAGCTTGCCGTCATACTCCACTAACTACATCAACAACTCACTCCTGTCAGGAATGCAAAGAAACTTTAGCTCTTCATTCAATCATATTGATTTATTTCACTTATGCTTGTCTGTTGCTCACCACCAGGCCACAATTGCATGCATTAAAAACAATGAATATTTGTCTCCCCAATCTTGCAATATTTTTGTGAATTTAGTTTGGTATTTTATTTGTTTACTATGATGTGTGCATCTCATAGTTTTTATTAATGTGAAAATTAGTTATTAATTTAACTTGTTGTTCACTACTCTTTAGGATTTCTCTTACATTTTACTTTCACCCCGGCTGTTAGTATGTGCTATCATATAATTGGAATTCTCCGAAATTCTGTTGAATAGCCTTGTAAATAATAAATAAATAAATAAACAAAAGTTGTCAAGTATCACATGTTTTCTCTCTAGAAACAAATACTAAAAGCTCACTACATTTAATAAATTTTATGAGAATTCTAGTTTTAGAACGTTTTAAATAGATGCCTATTACGGATGTTTATAAAGTCCTTGAAAACAAACGTCCAATAAAACAATATTTTAGCGATAATCAGACATTATGTAGGTGTTTTCAGTTCGACAAGTAAACAAAGTAGCAAACTTGGCTTACCCGTCTATTCAACAACCTTTTTTTCTAATAAATGTAAAAAAGGTAAAATCACATGTTGCACGAACATCTAGGCTTCGGGATGAGTTTCATATGAATAAAATATAAGATACTAAATCTTCTCCATAATTTTTAACATGGAAGTAAATGACTACCCTTTATAACATAGCAATTGCATGATGTTTAATTAGTCCTACCCATTATGTAGTTAATTCTAAAAATATATAAAACTTTAACAAAAAGAATCATGACAACATTACTACTAAAAATGTTAATCCTTAAATTATATGAAGCTTTATTAATATAAAACCATAATAACGTTATTTTTAAAGATGCTAAATGCTTAAATCAGCTGTAAAAATGATATTACATGAAATTTTGTATTTGTTTTATACGCACCATTGATTAGAATGGAAAGTTAAATTTTATATAGAATATTCATCCTATCTACTACAAAATTTTTTAAACAATTCGCCAGTCGTGCTTCAAGATTAGAAAAGCCATCTTATCCCGTCTGATAATTGAACACGTCTGGCCTCGTTATGACTTGCTGGTTTATTCAACGATATGAAACGTACGTTGAAGCAGGTGTTTAGAGATCGCAAGAAATAAGGCTGATAATATTAGAGCAATTGTTATTTGTTACTATATAGTTTATTACAAGTTTACAGTTTTGTTTTAAAATAAAATTATTTCAACTTTACAACGAACACTTTCATACCGTCAGCTGACGTTACTTATTCGTGCAAAGTGTGGCCCTTATAGAAAATATGCAACGTTAAAGATTTATTTTCGCATAAAATAGAATTTAAAAAAAAGAGGTATTTTAAAAGAAGGTTGTAGGAAGTTTTATATTCCTTAAAAGTTGCAATAAATTAATTTATGTCGTCAACCAAAAAATGTCTAGAACCACCCTTACTTGCTAACCCAACAAAAGTATGTCACAGGTGTTTCATATAAATGTAACTTCTTCAATAGGTTTTGGTGCGCTGTTTATTTCCTAACCACAGATATTTCGGAACTTCGTTTTAAAAGTGGTATAGTGGTTAAATTTAAAAGCAAGAGCTACACGGTAACGAGTCCAAAATTTTTATTGTTGTTGAAAATGAAAATTTTAGTATCTCGGAGTCAAGAGTGACGAGGGTTCCATTTTTAACCTCTTTCTCAGCAGTTGAAAAGATATCGGACACGGCAAGAAAACATAATTCATATTTGCTTGTTGAAATTAGAATATACTTCTAGCTCAAAAGCTAACTTTATGTTTCAATTTGAAAACTGAAGGGATGGACCCATCAGAAGGTTTATTTGTTAACTCTTCATTGGCATTATCTTTAAAGTGCCTAATTTATAAATAAGTTATTTTATATCTCTCAATTGCTAATGTAACTAGAGTAAGTAGTTATTACCTACAAATAATTATCACCTGGGGGTCATCTCATTATTATTCATTCCTACAAGTGCGGTAAATGAACTGAGGTTAGATGATAAAACAGAATGCAACAACACTAGAATAATAAAACAACCCAACTTCGGTGTCACGCGTACATTTTTACTTACACGCATAACCAAAGTCAATTATTTAAAACAAAATGCAATGTATGGTTGCAAAGTAAATCACAATTATTAAGACCGTGAGAAAAATTGCTTCCATACATATAAATGCAAAATGAAGGGTAATAAATACAAATTCCAAGACAGCAGGTGCGTTCCATTTATACAAGCTCAGATGAAATCTCGAGGAGAATCACTTTCAATACTTTTATTGTAAGAGCAATGAACACACCCTAGTTGTATTATAATTATATATTTCATAATGCGTTTAAATCAATGTAGAGGCGGAAAATGTTACTGTTATTAAACCTTATAGAAAATATATTTTTTTCTTCGATCACAATCTACTATAGGCTTTTGCACTTTGAAATTTTCAGCAAAATCGATACTTTCAAGGCACTGACATTAACAGCTTTATCGTTCTAGAGCGACCAAATGTTAAAAACGCCCGCCTAATTTTACTTGGGTCTAATACATGTACAATACAGAATTTTTAACAAATGTCATTTAATAGTTTTAGTTTTTCAAGACAATTTTGCCTGAAAAATGAATAGTGAAAATGAATTTTTAAGTACACTTCATGATTGTAATAGGTTTCTCAAAATTTAACTGTGTGAGGTAATAAAGAATAATACTTTACTAAACTACCATATCAAAATGAATGATAACTGCATATGATTAATTTTTCGATACAGACGAGCTCATTTTATAGGTACCGTAAAACGTAAAACATAGCAAAAGTCTGGGACTGAACTTAAAACTTTCTAGGGTGTTAAATTTCGTTAATATAATAATCTCTGTTTATGTCAATATGTACAATATAGTGCTTCCGGAGTCTTAGGAAGTCAAATGTCTGGTTATGTCAATGTTGCTTTGGACAGTTTCCAAGAGACCTTGATAAACACGCGTTATTATAACCTAAAAGTGAAATTTGGTGTAATTTTGGATATGCTTTAAACTTTGTGCGTGGAGTTTTATCGGGCAGAAAAACTTATGAAAACAGTTTTTATAGTTACCTGAAGGTTAGCTACAGATCCAAGTGAAAAGCACTAGAGAGAATTGGGCAAAAATGTCCTATAGCAAGCAATTAATGCAATTAGGAGTGAACTTAGTTTAAAGAAAGTACACCGAAAAGTTGAAATTCACTTCATTATAATTAGCAGATATATATATATATGACGAAAAATAACATTAAAACTCGAGAAGGGCAAATGGATCACTCAAAGAAGAAGAAAATCTAATAGTAGTTAAGATTTATACATGTTCTAATTGGGGATATTTCATTGATCATTATGACTTACGAGTTATGGTTAAAGACTATTTGGGCAGAAGTTCGAAAATTTAGGGACAATATACTTAGCCCGGATTTTGTAGTAGGTTTTTAAAAAAGGCATAAGGATATGCTAACACCTCGAACATGTCAAAGCATATAGCGATCTCGAGTATCCATTTCTCCCGAAGGCATAAATTCTTATTTTGACCACCTGGAAAATTTATTTGAAAACATACCACCATTAAACATTGTAAATTTTGACGATCCAGGCAAAAAAACTATATTATCACAAAACGAGGAGGTAAATATCCCGAGCGAGTGATGAGCTCAACAAAATCATCGATAATGATAATGTTTGCTGTCTCGAGTGATTCTTCCATGCTATGTGGTATATAAATTATTGAAATTATATTCATTACGGACAGAAGGGGAACCAAAAGGGACGAAGTATAACTGAAGCGCATCAGGCTGGTTTGAGAGCACATCGTTTGTTGAATAGATGGCAACAATAGCTGTACCTTTTCTAAAAAGTTTTGATGTAAAGAAAATAATGATAGATGACAATTTATCAGGTTACTTATCTCTTGACTCAAACAAACTGTGCCAAAACAATAATATGGATTTTTTCTTGCAAACTCGGCGCATTTAACGCAACCTTTTGATGTTACTTTCTATAGACTTTTCATGACAGTATGGAAAAAACACTTATTTTTGCATGGAAAATGGGGCCTGAAAGAAGTTCAGCAACAATTCCAAAAATACTTTTCCACATTTATTGACAAAACTAACATAAAGTCAGGGTTCTTAAAAACTGGCGTTATTCCTTTGAACCGTGAAAAAGTTTTGAAACTATTGCCTTGAAGTTCAAATAATAACATCACTAAAAATCGTGTTGCAACTGCAGATGGTAGTTATGTCAATTTACTGAAAACTATGGGACATGATAAAGTTTCTAAATTACAATCAAGGAAAAAATTGCAAGTGGTAGCAGGAAAAAATTGTTCCTTTTGATAGCAATGAGGACACCGATGTAAATGAAAGTGATACACCTGAAAACATTGTGTCTAAAAACGCCATGTATGAAGATGATTTGTTAGAACTCAGTGACAATGATTCAAATGGTACCATGTCTTTAGCAACCTATAAATCTACAATAAACAGATCCCAGAACAAATCATCAGTATCATTTCGTATTTACAAAATCGAAGAGAAAGATACAAATGTGGACAACTGACTGCTGGTTGAATTTCTAACAGAAAATAATAAGCCAGGGCCATCCAAAACTCTACAGTTCATCGAAATGGTCTTGAAAGTGGACTCACTTTGTGGCTCACGTTTACGTTTAAAACAAAGAAGAGACCTCAATGGATATATCTATAGGTAACCAGATCTTCCTGACATTTGTGAGTTCAGTTATTAACAAGTAGTAGGTGCAGTGGATCCTCTAACTAATTATGAACGTGATCTGTTTAAATTTACTGTAAACATCTCCACATTGTTATGTGTAAGGTACGACGAATAGGTACCTTGTTAAAATGCTCCACCAGTCTTGTTTTGGGAATTTGACTTCACTGCTTCAGAAACATTTTTAAAAACATTAAACCTATAGTTATTCACTTTATAAGGGTGCCAAATAGCTACGCATGGCATTTTACATGTATGCAACTATTGGCCCTCCTACCAAGAGGTAAATAGTTACAGAAAATTTTAATTTTTTCTTATTCGAAAATCTGTAGTTATAAAAAATATCCCTATTCGATAGATAGCCCTAGTACTGACCCAAGTTTGAGGCTAATAATGTTTTTTGTATAAAGTATAGTAAAGAATGTACATGGTGTTTCACCTCTGAAAGTGTAACTATTCGCCATATTTTGCGGTACATATAAACAAAAGAGTACAACACGCAATATATGTGTAAATAATTTCAATCACTCTGGTACCGAGTGTTGCAATGGGCGCAAAAAAATAAAACCCGAGATGTGTCCGATCCTACGACTACCAGAGTCGAGGCAAGGGGATACAACACGCGATGCTCACTTCAGATTGCAAATGGACACAACCGCGCAATGCGTTTGTTCTCATCACATCTTTCTAGTAGTAAAAAATCCAAAGAATACAATATGCGATGAGCATATTTACAACTTGTAATAAATTTCATTCCAGGAAGTACATTCGTTACAAGGAGATGAACACCCAATATAACCTTCTGACACTAAAATTTGCCTCTTTATATGACACAAATTAAAACATCATAATTATTAATAAACCTTAACTCTATACAATACAGACACATCGCTCACAAACGGATAAACTCACAATGCACCGTATTACAGGAAAAAATCCTCAATTTGCATATTCAAATATTAAGTCAGTATTTTAATCAAATAAATTATCAAGAAAAAACGCTCTGTGGGATCAGCTACCTTGACTCTTACTTCGAGCGCCCACTATTTTGTTCACAGCGCTCACTGCATAAATGATGTTTACAAAAAGTTTTCTTTACTGATTTTTATGTTTCCACGTGTTTCTTTCAAACGAACCTAAGAGATACGCCTACGTACGACCTAACTTTTTATTCATTTCTCTCCACTTTGTGCAAAAGCCCTGATCAATATTTCATATCGGATTAAATTCTTGAGACTATTTATTTTAAGACAACTTACGAAATAAAGTGGAGTAAATTAAGAAAAGAATGTAAAATACAATACCACCTACCTCTCCAGGTGAGGTTCAAAGAAAATTAAAAAGTATTCCGAGAATGCGTATTATTTTGGCAATAAATCTAAAATTGTTAAGCCTCAATTTTGTGGTTACAATATTCGATGCTGAGAGGAGCTTGACAAAATTGACATTAGTCGGTACGTAAAACTAATTATATATTTGAAGAAATAGGCAGTGGGATTCTAACAAAAGATTCACAAACATTTTGAAATCAAAACGTGGAGAAATTTTATTAGATTTGTTCTTGCTGAGAAAGGTACAAATTTTATACAGTTTCTTTGCAGAAATTTCTGGCAATACTACCTTACGCGTTATTCTAATTATGGATTTTGCTTGTACATACCAAAGGGATGAATTAGTTAAATTTTGTTAAAGGCTATAGAAGATAAAGAATCCCTTCTACTATAGTCCATTCAAATTAACTTTAGGATGGCGTCAAATGCAGTAATTAAGTGTTGGCAACTGTATGCAAATAAATACCTAGATTTGATGAATACTGTCATTTAACAAAATGAAGGTATGCAGTTGTGTACGGTGTTGCCACCAACTCTTCTTGCCAACGGGAATATTCCTATATCTTTTATTAAATGTATTAAAATTTAAACTAACATTGCCAATGTAGCATTTTATTCAGTTGTGACGTCATTCTAAAGTTAAAGGGAATGGACTATAGTTCCTATCTACATCCGAAAATATGATAAAATCGTGCAGAAGAAAATGCGATTGACCACATTTTCTCTTATAAACAAATATTTTAATTTGGGACTACAACGCCAAATGAAAATCAGTAACGCTTTCGATATTCGAAAAGCAAATACATAAATTCGTACGAATACTGTGCGCAAAGTACTTAGACGAAATAGGAAATTACTTAAAGCTATCAAATAACAACTTATTCACTGGTCACTTTTAATAACGAGCCACAACGACATTACTAGTAAATAGTGGAGGCGACTTAATGCAGTTAGAGAAGCTTAGTTGGCGGAAAACGTATACACAAGTCGATTAACAAAACAAACTTTCCAAAAGAATTTCTGGGAAACCATTTGTACCAGTGTGACAATATTAATAAATGAATAAAATTCGTTTCCATCAACATCTAATTTTGTTGCATAAATATCTAAAGAACTAATGGTAACCTTCAACTTCTTGACTCTCGGGAATAAATATTAAAGATTGCTGAAAATGTTCTTGCGTTCAATTTCTCATTTTTTAAATATATCTTTCTATTTGTACATTTCAGTACAATTCTTCAATAAATAGATATTAGATTACTAATATTCTGAACTGGTTGCGTTCGTTTTCTAGGTTAAAATAATTCAGTATCCTTAAAATAAATACCCTTCACGGTACTAATTTTCCATTAATCTAAATATAATGTAGTCCGTTCAACCAATTTTTTAATGTTATCATCGTCAGTAGGACTTCAATCCCAGAACTGGTTGCACGCGTACGTCCACTGTTTCCTATTCTGAGCTAACATACACGTTTCCGTAAAATTCCCAAAATTTTCTCAGCCCTATTTTTTTCCCTTCTCTGCTTCCTATATACGCCGCGCAACTCCCTCTTGCCTTATTGTGTGTCCTATCGTCCTCATTACTATCATTAGGTCTTCAGTCCTGAAACTGATTAGATGTGTATCTTCCTTGTTTTCTATTCTAGACTAACCTACACTTTTCGCTGAAAATCCCACTGCCTACATCTTTGCCTACCTGCGTGCATTAATCTAGTTTAGGACCACGTTTACTTCCACCTCCATTTTTTTGTCTCTGCATGTAAATATTCTGCAATACTCCCCATTACCTTAGAGAATGTCCTGTTCTTCTATTTCTCTATTATTTTGCTTGTTTTTCACGGATATTTTATTTGTCCTACTATTTCTAGATTTCAAATGCCTACCTATTTCCGGCCTGCTTCTTCTGCTTTCCCCATTACATAGCCGTACAGTGCTGTGTCCCACACATATGCTTGTTTTCAAACATAGCCGTTTCTCTTTCTTGTTCGATACAGCACGGCTCCCCTTCCCTTGTTTTCTAAATATATACTTTATTTCACAGATATGCAGTGGTACGCGCAGGGAGTTAAGCAACCTGACGACTACAAAGACTCCTCAACACTTAGATATTTGTAGAATATTGTTATTATTCTTATTAGTTTGTACGCCTTTATTAATAATTGTTAGTCGCTCAATCTGGATCTAACCCCTACAAATATTTCACTTAACGATAGTTGGAAGTGAATTTTAAACGTTTGCTTTTTTAATTGTGTCCTCAATAGGTCTAGTCCACTTACACGCATTTTGTAGGTATTTATCTGGGTTGGTATAATTATTATATTTATTATTGTTATTATCCAATAAAAGTTTCCCAATTAATCTTTTCGCACAATACACATTTCTTGCATAGCCAACACCTGTAGTTGTTTACAATAATCATCATGTTTAAGTACAACCACATCTTTCATTATTAGATTTTTTTGTCTTGGAAAAGGTAGGACGCGTACCTCCATTGCTTCCAATTTTAGGATAATCTACTCATTTCTCTGAAATCCCCACAGCCTACATCTTCCACTATCTATGTGCAATAGTCTAACTTATGTCTACATCTACCTCTCTTTTTTCCTATTTCTGCTTCCAATATATTCCGCACTATTCCCTCGTGCTTTCGTGTGTGACCTATCATCCCATATCTCTTAATTGTTACTGTTTTCCACATATTCCTTTTTCCCCTACCGTTTTTAAAACCTCCTTGTTCTTAATTTTGTCTGGTCATGATATCTTTATCATACGTCTGTAATACCACATTTCAATGGCTTATCTTTTCCTGTCCGCTTTTCCTACTGTCCAAGTCTCACAGCCCTACAGTGATGTATTCCACACGTATGCTTTCAACAATCCTTTCCTTGTTTCTGTTTGTTGTCTTTGAATATAGTAGTTGCACTTTCTTGTTAAAAGCACACAGCTTTTTATACTTTTACCATCTTGCGTTAATAAACTACCTAGGTAGCGCAAATCCTTAACTACCTGTAAGATCCCGTTTCCTATTTGTATTCTGGTTTTTGACTTAGTTTCCTCTCCTATACATACTAGTATTTCAGTTTTATTTTTGTTGGTTTAAACCATATCCCTGTTAGTACAGTTCCGTTTCGATATGAGCTGCTTTTAATTCTTTCTTGCTAGATGTTAATACCACTATATCATCTGCAAATTCAGGTATATCAATCTTTTATCCCTACATAATAATTCCAAATGTTTTCCCGCATTTGAGAGTATTTATTACCTCTTCGATGCACAAGTTAAAAGGAATAAAGCGCACCTCTGTTTCACCTCTTCTTAATATTTACTTCTCTACGTTCCAACTATAATTCTATTACAACTGTTTACTTTTTGTATAAGCTATGTACCATCCGACTATCCTTTAACTCATTCCAATGTTTTTAAGTATATCGAACATTTTTCCTATTTTACGTTGTCGAACGCTTTTTCCAGATCTACAAACACTATATACACATTTTCTCTTGTTTTGTACATGATCACCCTTAACGCTAAAATGGCCTCCGGAGTTCCTCGTTTCGTCTAAATTCAAATTAATCTCTTCCTAGTATTTTCTCATATCTGACTTTGTAAAATTCTAGTTAATATTTTTGTCATTTGTGCCGCCAAACTTACAGTTCAAAAATGTTTACCTTTTTCCGCACCTCCTCTTTTTGGATAGTGACTGTAGTGTTACGTATGAAAACTATATGTCTCTAAAATTAGTTCTAATTAGTTTGTATACCTCATCTGTCTTTTGTATTTCCTTCTTAGTTAGTAGTTCTTTGCACTTTTCTTCAATACATTATGTTCTTTAGCTTTATTGTATATCTGAATCATTTCCCATTATATAGCTTCGCGTATCTATTTTTCTACTTCGTCTTGTCTGTTTTTGTATTTTTGTCTTTCTTCTGTGCAACTCAGGATATCCGTTGGTACTCTTGGTTACTTATTTTATTTTTGTTTATATCCCAGAATATGTCTGGCTGTTATGTCAAAGCCGCATTTAGTATTATTCCATTCTGTTTCTGTTCTGTTTTGTTCCTTTTTTTCATATTTTTAAATGTAAGAGCGGACTTTATAATGACGATGTTGTAGTCAGTGTCCATATCTGCTTCTGTGTAGCTTCTAAAGTCCTTTACTTAATACCTAAACCATTGCCTACCAAGAATATAATCTATTTGATATCTTCTTTTGGCATATTCCACGTGTATCGTCTTCTAGTAGGATGTGTTTGTAATGATTAAATTGTTTTTGTCGCAAAATTCTACAAGACTATTTTTCCTGTCGTTTCTCGTGCTGAGACCAAATAAACCTACTACTTCTTCCTTACCCTCACCCGCCACTGCATTAAAAACTCCTGTAATTATTAAATTTTCATGTCCTTTTACAAATCGTAGTATGTCTTCGATATCTTTGTCGATCGCTTTCACCTCTTACTCACTGTAGCTGAAGATGAGCAGTTCACTTTATTATTACCGTATTTACCGGTATAGGTTCTTTTTTAAGTAGTTTTCTAGAGTGTCCTATCGTTTTCTGCAAAACTATCCCTTCGCCCGAATTTTCCTTTCTCTGATCGTGTGTGATTTACTCTAAAGCCTCCTCTCCAAAAATCCCTCGCCTCAGACCAAAAACTTTGTAAATCCCTACTACGTCTAACCCTAACCTATTCATTTCAATTTTCAGATTCTCTAGCTTACCTACTTGCTTCGTGCTTCTGACACTCCACGCTCCGACCCACAAAATGTTCCAAGCTTTTCTTTTAAACCTTCTGATCACATTCTTCGAAGTAATACTCTCCCGATGATCCGAACGTGGAACTATTTTAACTTCGGAATCCTTTACTCTAGAAGATGTCATAATCTTAAATAGCAATGGTAGTACGCTGTGTAGTTGGGAGGTAATGTGGTGGTTTTCTGTTGCATTTCACATCGCAGTAGCGTGTCTTAGAATGCCATATCGACCACTATAGTCTCCGCTACTCTAAGTACCGAACCAGATTTCTGCACTTCCTTATAGCTTGAATCTTACTATTTTTAATTTCGTCTGTTCATCACAAGTATACCCTGTATTAAAGTTTTAATATTATTTAAGTATATTTTCGATTCAGTTTGTTATTCCCATAAATTTTAAATATTGTTCTAATGGGATACTAATCGGACTCCATCTTATGGGTTCCCCAACAACAATATTCTACACTCTGTCTTCTAAATTGTCTACTTTATTTCTTAAATCTGTTTTAAGGTTTCTTAAATCATTTCTAAATGTTTTAAATCCGACTTTTCAACTTTCCTTTATTTCGTTTATTTTTTTATCTAAATTCTTAATTTCTCAATACTAACCTTTTCATGCGCTTGCTGATTAGATTTTATTTGAACAACTTTCTTTTTAACATCTTTCATATCCTCGACAATCTGTACCACTTTTCCTCCAATTTAAAATTTCATATCCTTTATGATCATATATGTTTATATACGGATGTTTACATTAATACTATCAATAAATGCTTTTGTATTTTCACTGATTTTAAAAATAAACTTCGTTCTTAAATGGCATCTGTCAATGATACATGTACTTAAATTCGTTTCATTTTACATGGGAATCAATTTATTTGTTCATAAAGGGTAAATATTAAATATTGGGAAATTCTGCTTTCTTAGCTTTGGGGCCTGCCTTTTCTTACAGAAAGTGGTGCTCAATGACCTCTTGTGACTCATTATCACATCAATATGTATAAACGCATGGTTCCGGCAAAAGCAAGATACAGGTTCAAGTCCGGTCCAAGACATTATATTTTCCATCTTTCAATTACTAGCTCGATTTGAAATGATCATTTTGGCTTTGCATAAAAGTCTAAGTTATTATTTTATCTTATATATATATATATATATATATATATATATATATATATATATATATATATATCCGTATGGGCATGCATCTTCAAGAAGTTCTAGATTACTAGAACGGGTGAAATCGGTTGTGCATTGCAGTGATCTATAGAACCAAACAACAGCTACAACCAAAGTAGTAGGGTCTTTAGTGAGGAACCAGACTAAAACAGGTAGATGCTGGCATTCTCTGGAGTAGAAGATTCCGGAGTTAAAATAGTCCCTCATCCGGATTTCCGGAGAATGCGATCGGAGAGTTTAGAAAAAGGGTCGGGAAAGTTTTGCATGTCGAAGCGTGAAAGTATGAAGCAAGTAGGTAAGCTGAAGAACTTGAAAACAGAAATGGATAGGTTGCTACACATAGTAGGGATCAGCGAACTCGATGGCCAGAGGCGGGAAATTTTTAGAGTGGAGACTTAAGAATAATTCATACAGGAATATAGGAAGGAAATTCTGGTCTGGAGATAGTTATGCGAAAAAGGAGCAGTAGTAGGATTAATTGGTTTAAGAACGAGAAACGACAGGGAAAATAAGCTGGTAGAATTTGACGACATAAACAATTTTACCATCGCAAACAGTTATTTCAACATCGTAATTATGAAGGTCCCTCCCAAATTTAAAAATTTGATAAAAAGGAACAGAAAAAGCACTTTAATTTTGATAAAACTAAAAAAAAAAAAATCCACGAAAGATTTGAAAAAAGTCAAATGAATTACTGTAAGATATCGGGAAAATTTCTGATACTAAGGAAGTAGAAACAGAATGGAATAACATTAAATCCAGCTTAGACACGACGGCTGGAGATATTCTGGAGTATACACAAAAAGAAAATAAGAAGCGATGGATGACAAAAGATGTCCTGAATTTAATAGAAGAATGATAAAAATACAAAAATAGATCAGACGAAACAGGAAAACAGACACAAAGTCATAAAATGAACACTTATTCGCAAATGCAAGAAAGCTAAAGAACAATGAATTGATGAAAAGTGCAATGAGGTACAAACTAAAATGGAAATAGGAAAGACAGACGAAGTATACAAACTAATTAGAATGAATTTTAGTGATATAAGACCGTATAGCAAACATATGGGACGCAGAAAGAAACGTCCTTATAGAAAATGTAGAAACAGTGGTTAGTTGGCAACAATATATAGGTTATTTATATGCAGGAGAAGAAATAACAGCAATAGAAATGGAGTCAGACATAAAAAAGGATGATTTGGGATATTCTATACTTAGAGATGAGTTTTAGTTAGCATTAAGGGGTCATATCTATCCGATCCTCTCTTTTTTGGTATAGTGACTATGATATTACATTTGAAATCTTTGGGAAAATATTGAAACAGTAAGTTTGACAGCACATGTGTCAAAAATATTAACTAAAATTGTGCAAATACGGATGAAAAACGGACTGAAGAATTACTAGGGGAGGATCAATTTAGGTTTAGGCAAAACAAGGGAACACATGAGGTTATTTTAGCATTGCGGGTGATAATAGAAAACACTAGAAAAAAGGAAGAGCGTGTATATATGGTTTGTATTAGAAAAAGCATTCGACAATGTAAAATGGAAAAAAATATTCGAGGTACTCAAAAAGATTGGAATACCGTTTTAGTGATTGCTTATACAAAGAGCAAACAGCGGTAATAGAATTAGAGCAGGAACATAGAAAAGTAAATATTTAGAAAGGAATGTCCCAATTAATTTTTAACTTGTACATCGAAGAGGCAGTGAATACTGTTAAATGCAGGAAGACATTTAGAATTATTATACAGGTACAAAAAATTCATATGCTTAGACTTGCAGATGATATAGCGGTATTAGCATCTAGCAAGAAAGGGTTGGAAGCAGCAGTTAAATGAAATGGAAACAGTTATAACAAAGAGATACGGTATGAAAATTAACAAAAATAAGACTAAAGTACTAGTATGCAAAAGAGGGGAAAGTAAAGTAAAAAACTAGAATACAAATAGGTAACGAGAACTTACAATAAGTTAAGCATTTCTGCTACCTAGAAAGCCAAAAAACTCAAGTGCAAAAAATTTAAAACAAAGATTATCACAAGATCGTGCTACATTTAACAAGGAAACGCAACTACTGTATTCAAAGACAACAAACATAGAAACAAGAAAAAGACTTGTTAAAACGTATGTGTGTAGCACAGCACTGTACGGCTGTGAAACCTGGACAGTAGAAGAAGAAGCGGACAAGAGAAAGCTTATAAAATGAGGTAACACAGACGTATGGTAAAGATATATCATGAACAAATAAAGTTAAGAACAAATTGGTACTAGAAATGGTAGGGGAGAAAAATATATGTGGAAAACAGTACAAAATAGGAGAGATAGGGTGATAGACCACATGCTAAGGCATGACGGAATAGTACGGAATATATTAGAAACAGAGATAGGAAATCAGGGCGGTAAAGGTAGACCTAATTTAGACTATTGGATACAGATAGTGAAAGATGTAAGCTGTGGGAATTTGGAGAAAATGTATAGGCAAGCTCAGAATATAAATCAATGGAGGTACGCGTCCAACCAGTTCTAAGATGGAAAGTTAATGACGAATAAAATAAGTGTACTTAAACCTGATGCTTATTATAAACAACTACGGGCATTGATTTTGCAATATTCTTAACTAATGTCAATTGTGCCAAAGGATTCATTGGACAACTATTATTTCAGCAAATGTCTAAGTGTTGGAGAATCTCAGTAGCCACAGGCTGCTTAACCCCTTCACATATCGCTGAATCTCTGTGAAATAAGGCATATAATTAGAAAACAACAGAAGGGAAACCGAGCTGTATTTAGGCTGTGGGAGTTTCATGGAACTGTGTAGGCTATTTCAAAATAGAAATAAATGGAGGTACGCGTCCAACCAGTATCAAGACGGAAACCTAATGAGTAAAAAAACAAGCGCACTTAAATCTGATAATTATTATAAACCACTATAGGTGTTGGTTTTGAAACATTATCAGCTAATGTTGATTGTGCGAAAGAGTATATTGAAAAACCATTAATTCAGCAAATGTCCAAGTGTTGAGGGATCTTGGTAGTCACACCCTGCTTAACCCCCTTGACATGCCACTGAATATCGGGGAAATGGGATATATATTTGTAAAACAATTGACGGGGAACCAAACTGCATCTAACAAAAAAGAGCAGGGGCAATGTTTAAAGACAACAAACATACAAACCAGGAGAATATTGTTAAAAGCATATGTGTGGAACACAGCACAGCACGTCTATGAAATAGGGGCAATAGTAGAAGCATACTGAAAAACGGTAGAAGCCTTTTGAAATGTTGTGCTGCAGATGTATAGACAGGCAAAGTTAATAACAAATAGGTTATAGAAATAGTAGGGGAATAAAAATATCTGTTGTAAACAAAAAGAATTGAAGAAATAGAAGGGCAGGATACGTTTTAAGGCATTTTTGGGGAATAGTACGGGATATATTACAAACAGAGATAGGAAAAAAGGAGGCAGAAGTAGACCTAAATCAGACTATTGCATACAGATAGTGAAAGTAGCAGAATGTGTACGTTAGCTGAGAATAGGAAACAATGTGGGTACGCGTCTAAGCAGTTCCAGGACTGAGGACTTAATGATGTTGATATATATTATTATGAATGAATAATCGGATGAAATGTAATTAAATCAAAGGGTTAAAAAAATAAATGATTTCACAGATAAAAGTTGTGTCGGCCTTTTAAATATTTATAAACGGCGGTAAATCTTTCCTGGTAGTACCGCAACCTTAATTACATGCATGTATTTAACCACGCTGTAACATACTCTACTAACATTTTATTTCTGTAAAATTAAATAAAGGAAATTTTTGATTGTTTATGCCACGGCTTTTGAAACTTACTCATGGATTATTGTATCTAGATATTTTACTCTGTAAGAAAACGTGGGTTTTTTGTCATCTTACAGGTACATTAAACACATTCGCATAAAGAGTCGTTTAGTTAAAACCGCTTAACCTCTCGTAGTGCATATGTGGCGTTGTTATTTTCAAAGATTGATAAATATAATCACAAATGTATAATTTAGATAAACGTTTGAGATTCAAATTACTAACAAATAACTTTAACTGATGTATATATATATATATATATATATATATATATATATAAGGGTAACTTCAGATACCTGTAATTCCTCCGAAAATGCTTGAGTTTCACATAGGCTTTGTTACAAGATAACAAATCGTCTTGCGAACGCCTGCAGTTAATACTTAGAATCCGCTAGATGAATATGTATTCCTGCAATACTCCACCACATATGATAAAACGTAGTCCTGTTAGACTGGGAAACCACTGTAACTTATGCGAAACTTTTTGATGCTTTTTTCACCACCACTAAAGATGACCCTGGGTTCGCTATAACTGGAACCACTCTTCTTTACTGCACTTGGTTGTATAACCCTTTTATTTTTATACGATACACACTTATTTTCCACAAACATTAACTTCCTGGGCTCATTACTAAAAACTCCTGCATGTCTATTAAACAACTCATTTAACATTTCCTTCATATCCACACCTATTACTCCTATCTGTTCCTCATCAAACACCTTCTCAAATATATTACATAACCGTAACTCATCAATTCCATCATAAATTCTATCCTTAGTCTTTCCTGATCCTATACTATCTGTATTTATCTCATCCCTAGTATCCAGATTATCGATAGGCACAGCCATTTCTTCTCTAAATTTATCGCCTTTACCATTCGTGCTTTACCATCTATAACCAGTCCAAATTCTTCAATTACATCTATCCCTACAATGAAATCTAAATATATTTCTCTTGCTATCCAAAACTCTACTTCACCTAGTCTGGTACTTCCTAATACAATCGATACTCGTACAACTTTGTCTATCGTAGTTAACTTCCTCTTAATCGCAGACCATAAATTAATACCCTTAACCCTACAAATTTTCCCTTTGAATAATTCTGCATGTTTCAAAACTATTTCCTCTCTCACCAGCGATAACTGTGACCCTGTATCTATCAATGCCGTGTAAACAGAATCCCCTAAACTAATATGAATAAATGGTAACTCCCGCCTTCTCTCAAACTTATTATCTAACAACTTATCTACTAAACTAATACTACGCTTGTGTTCCTAAATCTGATTTTCCTAACACTAATAAATCGACGTTTTTTTTTTGTACCGTGGGTTCATCGTGGACCTCCACTTTCTCTATCCTATTCTCCGATCCCTGTCTCGTGTCTCTTGTTGTTACGTGTTGGATCGTCAAGTTTCTATCTGTCCCCTGTTCTCGGTCTCTAATCCCTGTCGGTCTTTCCCCCTGATCCGTTGATCGCTGCTCCCTGTCTGTTTGCCATCTCTGTTGAAAACTCGTCCTTTGCTGTCCAAAACCCCTGTCATTCCTATCCGCCCTGTTCCAGTCATTGTTCTCCCTATAATTATTGTCTCTATTAAAACGTTGCCCCCAATTATTATTCTTCGTCCACCAATTCTCTCTATACCCGCGGTTAAAATTGTCTTGTCCATTGCTAGAACTGTAGTGCCCATTTCCATCAAAATTTTTACGTTGCTCGTTTGTGTAGGTCCTGTTTCTGTCAGAGTTTGTGTCACGTGTGCGCCTGTTTTCATATACTGTTGCTAAATCAAAATTTCTCATCACTTCTAAAAATTCGCGTCAGTTATTATTAAAATTTCCGGCCTGAATTTCCTCTGTGGTGGTCCATACCCGTGCCGTTCGTGTCCATGCCAATTCTGGTTTCTACCCCTCGAGTCCGTTCCCCGGTACGTGTCCTTATGTACGTTTACGTATGCCTTCCTAACCATGTTGTGCCATTTTTCCGCGTTCCCAGCCAATGTTGCACTTACTAATTGTACTTTTGTCCGTTCTGGTTAAGTCTCTACTAACACATCAAGTTTGTCTAAAAATCCCATTGCTTGTTCTACCCGTCTCCCTTCAAATTTGGGCAGAGTTTCCTTTCCCAGTGTAAATTGATGTCTGCAGTCTAGTCCTATATGTCCTCTCTCTAATTCATTTTGTTTGTCCTGTAATTGTCGTACATTTTCGTCAACCCTATGTTTATATACTGTCACGTTTTCTTTAAGTGTGTTTGTGTCATCACGATTTTCCCGTATCTGTCCTATTAAGTCAGTCTTGGTCTTCAAATTTTCATCTCGGTGAATCCTAATCGCTTCCCCCATGCTATTGTAGTTTTCAGTGTGCTTGTTGTCAATTTCAAGTACCTCACCGCGTATGTTCGTAAATCCACTCACTACATTTTCCTCAACAGCGTCTATTCGTGTCTCCATCTCTAGTCTTATCTCGGACCTAACTGATTTAAAAGCATCTTGTATGGATATTCTGGTACTTTCAACCTTATTCTCCATCGCCTCTAACCTTCCCTTGGTCTCGTCCTGGAATTTCATGATCTCATTCAGCGAACCCTGTATTTGTATTTGTGAATTTTCCATTTTTGCCTGTAAACTTATTAAAAATCGCATAATGTCCTGGTTTCCACATGTCGTTTCCGCCTCTATATCATCTTCTGTATCAGCACCTTTTTCCACGTCTATACGGATCACTTCAGAATCCACCTGCCTAACGTTGGTTTGTCCGTTTCCCCCTGAATTCACAATAATCACCTCCGGCTCAACGTATCCTCCAACTTCATTCCTAGCATCCCCTGCCGCTACAGTCTACACCACAGGTTGCCCTCTCACACCAGTCTCTACTCCATAAACCTTCCCTGACCTCGTGATTCTCTCCTCGTCAGACATGTCCCTTTAATTTTCTAAATAAACTGCAATGATGTGCCCCACCAAGCCACACAACCTCTGCAAATCTCAATCAACCCTATCGAGCCCCACCTTGGGCAAACATATATTGTGTGAAGTTATTTTCCTATACTAGTCCCACAGCTTCGGCGCCATATATTATGAATGAATAATCGGATGAAATGTAATTAAATCAAAGGGTTAAAAGAATAAAAGATTTCACAGATAAAAGTTGTGTCGGCCTTTTAAATATTTATAAACGGCGGCAAATCTTTCCTGGTAGTACCGCAACCTTAATTACATGCATGTATTTAACCACGCTGCAACATACTCTACTAACATTTTATTTCTGTAAAATTAAATAAAGGAAATTTTTGTTTGTTTATGCCACGGCTTTTGAAACTCATTCAGGGATTATTGTATCTAGATATTTTACTCTGTAAGAAAACGTGGGTTCTTTGTCACCTTACAGGTACATTAAGCACATTCGCATAAAGAGTCGTCTAGTTAAAACGGCTTAACCTCTCGTAGTGCATATGTGGCGTTGTTATTTTCAAAGATTGATAAATATAATCACAAATGTATAATTTAGATAAACGTTTGAGATTCAAATTACTAACAAATAACTTTAAATGATGTATATATAAGGGTAACTTCAAATACCTGTAATTCCTTCGAAGGTGCTTGAGTTTCACATGGGCCTTGTTACAGGATAACAAATCGTCTTGCGAACGCCTGCAGTTAATACTTAGAATCCGCTAGATGAAAATTGTTTCCTTGCAATACTCCACCACATATGATAAAACGTAGTCTATTAGAATGGGAAACCACTGTAACTTATGTAAAACTTTCTGATGCTTTTTTCACCACCACTAAAGATGACCCTGGGTTCGGTATAACTGGAACCACTCTTCTTTACTGCACTTGGTTGTATAACCTTTTATTTTTATACGATACACACTTATTTTTCACAAACATCAACTTCTTTGTACTATTGTTACCGTTACACGTTGATTAAATAAAAAAGATAAACTTCTATTAGATATATTAATTTTCTATTACATATTTTTTACACCTCCATGAGCAAAAACATATATTCCTTACACAAATTAAAAATCAACAACTTATTTTTTAAAAACATTACCTAGGAGATAGTCTCTAAAAAATTTTCTTGCTTACTATATACCAATGTTTAAGAAATACATTCATTATGTCATTATTATTTATGCCTAATTCCTATTTTGGAACAGATCCTTGTGTCACTTACATTAATTGATCATTGGTTGACATTCCACAAATCTTACCACTACTTTATGATAACTAACATGCTAAATTAAATTCTTTTTCGGGTATTATGGTTCATTAATTAATTAATGACATACAGTATCTATCAAACAGTTACAAACATAATATATTTTACAAACCGAAACACCTTCAGTTGGAATTACATTAGATAAACGTTTTATTGAAGAACAGTTAACCAAAATGCTTCTTTCAAATCTCAAACGCTTCACTACTAGTAAATAGAATTTTAGCCTAGTTTAGCAAGTAATTATTTATCAATCCTTAGTTTATTGTAGTGTTTTAAATTTTAGAAAACATCGACAGGCGTGGTAAATTAATGTGTTCACCCTTAGTACTATCAACTATCTTTTAAATCATTTTAGATTATTATAATATATATATATATATATATATATATAATATAATGCTATGATAAGATGGTTATTTAGGGGTATATTGAGTCATAATGGTCACACATTACATGTAAATAGTACTAGGTAATAGAAAACTACATTTATTTAGCATGAAAAATATGTAATTTGCAAATTATGCAAAGAGCAAACATTTAACACCCTGTATAAGGATCGCAGTTAACTTTAATTAATGCCGGAAAGCATATCATTCAACAATAAACACACATTCAGCAAAAGAAAAACTCTACACGCAATCAAACTCGTCTTAATCCAAAAATCCATTCATAAATTGTAAATAATACGCGTTAAATGCAGTAAAAGCTAGAAAATCATGATATAATTCCCATTACAATTAAACTTGCGATAGTGAAAGGAGATAGCTTAGCGTTCTGATAAGAAACGCATCTTTCGAAATAAATACATTTTGGAAACGCAGGAGGTAAACAGAAATATGCTAATTTACGTGATTTTGTCTAGATGATTTTCTACGTGGAGTTAATATAAATCCTAAAGTATTATATAGACAAACAAAAACCATAAGTTATATTACGTGCCAAGTCGATTTAGAAATTCCTGTAATAACATCAAAACGGTCGCTCTTAAATAAATACAGAATAGAAATCCACTGGTATCCTACGTGACCAAGAAATCCGTCCGGCGAGTTATTATAAGACGTATACCTGTAAAATATGTGAAAATTTACGTAAAAATGGGAAAAGTCTTGAACGTTCAAAGAAATTCCAGTAGAGTAGAGTGTCATTTTTGCTGGCTTTAACATAAGGAAAGGGAGCTACAATTTTTGGGAATAAATAACTTAAAAATTATTGTTATTTGATTCAGGAGTTGATTTTTGTCATACAGTAAAACCTATTAAGCTGTGAAGTGGATATTATTTTTTTTCTCATTATACAAATATTAATCGATTTCGTTTGTCTCATACAAAGCAAGAAAAGTATTAGATAAAAGGGGGTAAATTATTTGATTATCGTAACGTTGTGCACTCTGTGTGAATTAAACTGAGCCAGTCGTGGCTAAATTTTAGGACATTAAAAGACAGAGCGGTGGTGATCAGCAGAAGACTGAAAGTATAATTACATCGGCGTGCAACGTTATCATATCAACATAGTTGTGTACACGATTTAAATTTGTAAATTTCCCAATTGTCGTCATCCGACTCGGTGGCGTAATTGGTAAACGCATGGTTCCGGCAAAACTAAGATACAGGTTCAAGTCCTGTCCAAGACCTTATATTTTCCATCTTTCAATTACTAGCTTGATTTGAAATGATCACTTGGGCTTTGCATAAAAGTTTAAGTTAGTAGTAATTGAAAGAAGAACAATATAAGGTCTTGGACAGGACTTGAACCTGTATATTAGTCTTTGTAGGACCATGCGTTTACCAATTACGCTACCGAGACCGATAAAGACAGTTGGAAAATTTACAAATGTAAATCGTGTACACAACTATACATGAACCTAACTTTCAATTACGTTTAGCATTTTTGTCAATCATATCTGACTGTCAAGTTTTTAACTTGTGTCAGTTATAGACAGAAAGTAACGCACCTTATAGTGATTTCAGCTTGCATTTTGGGGTTATACAATCTCTACTTCTAGCTAATTCTTAAAAGTCTGCTTGTACAAGAAAGTATTCAACGTTTTATTTTTAATGGCATTCTAACCAATCAATTAAAAATCACATTCTTAAAGCTATTACAAATTTTATGAAAATTGTTTTATATTTTCTGATAATTTAGTCTAATAACTTATTAACTTACTTTCACATCAAACATGCTTATTCTGATTAAAGCAAAATTTACTCTCGGTCCAGTTTCAAAAACACCAGAGATTTTTATCTGTAAATAGTGAACACGGTGTAATTTATCTATATAAGCACTTAATTTATCTGGACTTCAAACATATTTATTTAGCAACCCACTCAATTTTTTGTTTCATTTTACCTGTGGATTCACACGCAAATTCAAACTGAAACTGGACTTTCTTGACGGATCTTAGAGTTATATACTTAATTCAAGGCTCCTGCGTATGATCTGAAATTACAAGATATTTCTAGATTCTTCGCTTTTGTATGCTTTATATTGGTTATCAAAATAACCTTGTAGCTATCAATCAGTTTATCATTGGTTTAATGGCGATTTTCCATTAAATTCCAACCAGCGGAACGTAAAATTTCGATTGCGTATCAAAGTAATTCATATGCCTATAAGCAATAAAATTATAAAATATAAAGTCACACATAACTTGACTCGCAAGCAAGCATGCGCACATGGACACAGTCAGGAACTCAAAATGGACAATTATACTTAAAGTCTCAATTTACGGACGAAATGAGTTATAAACCTGAACTTATCTGACTAAGTTGCTCACAGGGAAAATTTTCAGCAACTTTATACTGTTTCAAGGGACAAAATACTTCAACTTTCGCGATTCTTTCATAACAATAAGTCTGCAACAACAGACGCAAGTACTAATTTATACTTAAATGCTGCAGATAAACATACAAGTTAGCAGGCATTTTCGTTTCCATACAATAACTAAATATTGGAGGATACTAGTTTTAGTTAGCAACATCAAATCATTCTTACTAAAATTGCTTACAATTGGTTATTCCATTTTTGTTGTTATGAGAGCAAATTTGAGTTATCTAGTTTTGGGTTCAAGCGGTGCAGGTAACCAAAATTATCTCATTAGAAACGGCCACTGCTTTACAGAAGAATCCTTTATGGAACTCTGTATAATTAGGGTTATAGTATTCTATGAAAACACCACAATTTCGAATTCATACAGCCCATTATCGATAACTGAATTCACATGATTGCTTTCAACTAATACTCACAGAGTAGTCAAACACGAATAGTTATTACACAGTAGGTAGTAAACCAACATTCAACATGTTGCGAATTCATTATTGCAAGCGCCATAATTGTGTATGATAGGATAAAAGCACAATTACGAATTGAGTTAATTTGTTTATAAATCACCGCAAGCCGCAATCCTGTAAACTAAATGAACAGTTTTTAATTGAGTAAAAGAAACGTGATTTTTATACCCTACAAAACGTGTGCCCAAATTAATGTTTTGTGTCAACACTTAAAATTAGCTTATTTATATTGTCGTCCAGCATATACATGTCTGATTTTTTACAATAAATAACGTATTCATAAGATAAAAAATATTTTTACAGTTCATGGCAGACTTTCCAATTACAAATTGTAGTCGTTTCTAATTTTCAACGGACTAATTTTTATGTTCAATCTGATTTTTAGTTATTTTTCTAATTGTCTATTATTTATATGTTAGGTTTTCACATAGTGTTAATAATCAACTAACTTGTGCAACTATCTTATAATATATATTCAGTACTTGATTTCATCCGTGGTTTGGATCAAATTTAATATTTGCATAGCCATCAACAAAACCTATACTTTATTGTTTCATAAACGGAAGAAACATCCATTGACACCGCTTCGACTTTCTAGGCATTATCAGAATGTAATTCTTCCCTTCGTGAAACAAACACGTCTCGGTTTTGTTAATACTTTTGCAAATATATAGTCTATTAGCAGAAGAATTTTTATTCTTTATATATATTATTGTAATATTTGGGGTTATACGAATATTAGTACTCATTCTGCAATTTATTTCGTTATTTAGCATGTAAAAACAACAAAAAACAATTTGAAAACGCTTTCCAAAATCGTTAGTGTAGAAAGTAAGGATTCTACTGTAGTATTTTAGGAAGCTAAAAGTTAATTTTCATAATCCTGCAGATGCAAATATTCATAAGGTATAGCGTATACAAGATAGCATTTTCAAATTTGTTAGTCATAAACACATTTCAACAGTTGTGTTTAAGTATAGGGATATGTAAGGGGAAGAAGTAAACATCTAAATTTCATATTGTAAAACAATTAAAACTTCGTATTTAATTATAGCAAAGATGGATATATAATGTCAAAAGCTTTAGCATTTGAAATCGTTTTAGGTTCTGCGTATTATATTTGTTAAAAGTTTGAAGTTGTTTGTCGAAGTTTCTCCTAGTAACATCAAAATAATAAACGACGTAACCGTCTTAAGTTTTTCTGATATATTTTAAGGAGCATATATAACGTTGAACAAACAACAGCAAATTTTAGGTTGTATTGGTTATCGCTGTCAATTAAATAGATTTATAGGTAGAATGAGTATATAACTAATATAACTTTTGTCAGTTACAAATTCAACTTGCCAACAAGAAAACAAAGAGGAAGTATTAGGTAAAATAGATACAAGTGAGATAGGTGTAGATTAAAAGCTTAACATTCGTTGACAACGGGGAAGGCAAATAGTTTTACAACATTTAACAAATTGTACAGATATCTCAAAATTTGTCAAAGACAGACACATAGGCAGACTGATTGCAGCAATTTCTCATTCTCGCTTTAAAAAAAAAATAAATAACAAATCGTAGTTATTAAATCGTGAACACAGTTACCTGCAAGAAATATATAAACGGGAAAATTTATGAAATGCTCCAACTTCAAAAAACTAGAAATAAATCTATTGAAGTATATGCTATGAGTTATTTACTGGTTACTGGTTTCCCAATGTACATATATCTCGAAATTTGCCAAAGACATACAGACAGACTGATTGTATCAATTTTTCATTTTCGCTTTTAAAGAATAACAAGTCGTAGTTATTAAATCGGGAGTAATGTGAAATGAAACACACAATGTATTTTTCTTTATTGTAATTTATAAAATACATATATATATATATATATATATATATATATAATGTTATGTACTATAATTCACTTAAGTTGTTTATATCTTCGTTTTCTAAATGCACAAGCATCCCAAATATAAAGAACAGTTCTAACTCACTCCAACTCTGAACGGTAAAATATTGCTTTATCGGTTATATGAGGATTGTCTTGTTCATCTTTGAAGAGCGGTCATTTCTGGTTGTCCTTATTCGTATTCACTAAAAAAAAAAAGATTTAGATGAAGATTAGAGCAAGTAAATGCATTAAGAACATTAAATCTATATTAAGTCAACAAATACATACTGTGTGTATTGGTGTCATCAGGTCGTACGTTGCAATTGGTGGATCTGCTCACGGAGTAAACGATTTTTCCAGCACTTTGTTTGGATTGACTATAAACTACTCAATAATTTTAACCCCAACCACTATCATTATTCTTTCCTGACAAGGGCAATTTTTAAAAAGTTTTCATTTTTGATTTGTTCTAAAGAACACACAACTACAACTTGACAATAAAGATTGAGCGATTATCACACACATATCTTCAGTATATAAGGATATTAAACAACAAGAACATCAGAAACTTCAACCCATGTCAGCAAGAATTTAATGCTAAGGTATTGTCTAGATAGCAATTGTAGAAATATGAAATCTACAGAAAATTTACTAAACCCAGTCATGTATAAATTTAATACTGACGTCCGCAGAAGAAAAATAAAAGCAAGAAATTTAATGCTAACATCAGCAGAATAATTAATAAACCACTCAGTCAGCATGAATGAGACTCCAAACCCTAAAAGCAATTATAATTGATCAACGCAATTTAAGATTAGCTGGTTACTAGTTTCCCATAGATTTTAAACACATTATTATACCATATTTGAAATATATACTTTTTTCAGTAAAACTGAAAGTTGCTTTAGCGTGTATGTTAGAATGAGCTGAGGACAACACGTGCTAGGAATATAAGGTAATGGAGTAATAACAAGGGAATGGTTATACAATGTGCGTAGGTTGGAGAGAGATAGATACTGCACTTGTTGCATTAGAGGAATATTAAATGTTAACTTTGTCAGTTGGGTCTAAATATATCCAACGTGATTGGTAACTGATGTTTTAAATACAGGGAAACAAGTCGAGTAGGAGCGTGGGTTAGGAGCGTTAGTTCAATTTTCAAGGAAATGTTTTGAAAAGTCGTAGCGGCTTGAAAAATTACAAGGAATTTTGAACGTACGTTAGAAAACGTACGTGGAAAACGGTGGCCGTTGGTGTTTTTTTGTTTGGCGAAATTTTAAGAATCGTGGGCGGTTGAATGTTTTATGTGCCGATGAATGTTTGTATTGATAAAAGTTGCAGGAATTGACAGGCTTTTATGGGGTGAGAAACAGGATATAAGGATATAAGTCCCAACAGATTGTTGTAGAGCTGTCTCTGAGTTCTTTCTTAGTTCTTCTGAGTCTCCGAGTTGAAATAGTGAAAATCTTTCACTTAGTACAACCAGCTGATGGCCTCAAGTAAAATACGTTTACGAGTATAATAAAAGAGTACTTTACATAAGTAAATATTGTTTTAATTTTAATTTGCACTAAGTGTGCAAAAGCAAACAAATGAAGATGGAGTAGATATCAGTGGTTACTCAATTTGGGTGTTATATACAACCAAATTAACTAACCACTGATAACTACTCCATCTTCATTTGTATGCTTTTGCACACTTAGTGCAAATTAAAATTAAAACAATATTGACTTATGTAAAGTACTCTTTTATCAGTGGTTAGTCAATTTGGGTGTGATATACAACCAAATTGACTAACCAGTGATATCTACTCCAACTCCATTTGTATGCCTTTGCACACTTAATGCAAATTAAAATTAAAACAATCTTTACTTACGTAAAGTACTTTTTTATTATACCCGTAAACGTATTTTACTTAAAGCCATCAACTGGTTGTACTAAGTAAAAGCTTTTCAGTATTCGAACTCGGAGACTCAGAAGAACTAAGAGAGAACTCAGAGAGAGCTTCACGACAATCTGTTGGGGTTTATATTCTATTTTTCACCTTACAAAAGCCTGCCAATTCCTGCAACTTTCTTCAATACAAACATTCACTTCCCCGTATAACCTTCAACCGTCCACAATCTTTAAAATTTTACCACACAAACAAACACCAACGGCCACTGTTTTCCACGTACGTTTTCTAACGTACGTTTAAAATTCTTTGTAATTTCTATAACCGCCACGATTTTTCAAAACATTTCCTTGAAAATTGAACTAACGCTCCTAATCCACACTCTTACTCAACTTGTTTCTCAGTATTCAAAACATCGCTTAACAAATCACGTTGTGTATATTAAAATTCCAACTGACAACGTTAACATTTAATATGCCTCTAATGCAACAAGTGTAGTATCTATCTCACTCCAACCTACGCCCCAAAATCACCACTTTCTTACTTTGTACTCACTCAACTTTGTATAACCATCCCTTTGTTATCACTCCATTACCTTAGATTCTTAACACGTGTTATCCTCATCTCATTCTAACATACATGCTAAAGCAACTATCCTTCACTTCATATGCCCTCCCCGTTGTCAACGAACGTTAAGTTGAATTTGTAACTGACAGCGATAACCAATACAACCTAGAATTTTCTGCTGTTTGTTCAACGTTATATGTGCTCCTTAAAATATACCAGAAAAACTTAAGACGGTTACATCGTTTATTATTTTGATGTTACTAGGAAAAACTTCGACAAACAACTTCAAACTTTTAACAAATATAATACGCAGAACCTAAAACGGTTTCAAATGCTAAAGCGTTTGACATTATATATCCATCTTTGCTATAATTAAATACGAAGTTTTAATTGTTTTACAATATAAAATTTAGATGTTCACTTCTTTCCCTTACATATCCCTATACTTAAACACAACTGTTAAAATGTGTTTATGACTAACGAATTTGAAAATACTATCTTGAATACGCTGTACCTTATGGATATTTGCGTCTGCAGGATTATGAAAATTAACTTTGTTTCCTAAAATATTACAGTAGAATTGTTACTTTCTACACTAACAATTTTGGAAAGCGTTTTCAAATTGTTCTTTGTTGTTTTTGCATGCTAAATAACGAAATAAATTGCAGAATGAGTACTAATACCCTTATAACCCCTAAATATTACAGTAATATATATATATATATATATATATATATAAAGAATAAAAATTCTTCTGCTAATAGACTATATATTCGCAAAGGTATTAACGAAACCGAGACGTGATTGTTTCACGAAGGGAAGAATTACATTCTGATAATGCCTAGAAAAAGTTATCTACTCATTCCACCTATAAATCTATTTAATTGACAGCGATATCCAATACTACCTAGAATTTGTTGTTGTTTGTTTAACGTTATATACGCTCTTTAAAATATACCGGGAAAACTTAAGACGGTTACATTTGTTTATAATTTCAATGTAACTAGGAAAAGCTTCGACAAACAACTTCAAATCTTTAACAAATATAATACGCAGAACCTAAAACGGTTTCAAATGCTAAAGCTTTTAACATTATATAATCCACCTTTGCTATAATTAAATATGAAGTTTTAATTGTTTTACAATATGAAATTTAGATATTCACTTCTTCCCCTACATATTTTTATACTTGACGACTGGTAAAATATGTTTATAACTAACAAATTTGAAAATGCTATCTTATATGCGCTATACCTTATGAATATTTACATCTGCCAGATTATGAAAATTAATTTTTAGCTTCCTAAAATATTACAGTAGAATTTTTACTTTCTACGCTAACAATTTTGGAAAGCGTTTTCAAATTGTACTTTGTTGTATTTTACATGCTAAACAACGAAATAAATTGCAAAATGAATACTAATATTCTCAGTCAGGTTTTTTTTTTAAACAATGGGTTTTCTGTGTTTTCCCGGAACTTTTAGTATTAGAAATTTAAACGCCGTGGCGCCTTTAAATTTTGTCTTTGTTTGTGCTAAAACAAAATCGGTTCTCGACCACCTCTCATGCAAGAACGCTGGATTAAGTACCACAGTTAGTCGTATTAACTTACTAAGAGTTTTCTTTTTACTATTGTCCGTTTGTCAACTAACTTTACGCTGGGCTACTTTAACATTCAGAAAACCCCGGTGTACTTCAGGGACGTTACGTGTTAGATTGTCGCCTCTGGCAAGGGCTTATGAGAGTTTAGGTTCATCTTCGCCTGATACACTTTTGGTTACCTGGGCACCCAGTTGTAAACAGGATGCTACATGACCTCACATGACCACCTCTATATATATATATATATATATATATATATATATACAACTTACATAATTACTATGACTTAAAAAATGAAATTAATAGAAACACTAATTTATGACACAGTTTTGAGTGATTGAAAATTTGATGACAACAGGAATGCAGTAAGTAACAAAAGTAAACTAGATGTAACAAATTATACTAGAAAATTTAAATTGAAACGTAATTCTTAATATAATCATACACTAACCTATAATTAAAATGAAAAAAAGTATTGGAAGATTAAACTGCGATAAGTAATTGTTATTATAAAAGTGTTACGAACGTGAGCATTGTTGTCACTTGAATCTGTAAAGAGTGGAATAGACTTCGTTGAGGTTGTTAATATCTTGTTTGCTGTTGAGAGGATTAGGTTGCTGATGAATGTGGAAGGATTCTAGAAATAGTCGTTTGTTATAGTCGTTTTCAATATCTAGTATTGTTGTATCATTGAAGTTTACGATATGTTTTGTTGAATTTATGTGAGATGCGAGTGCACAACATTATTTACCTATCCTAGCATCGCTTTTATGTTGGATTAAGCGATTTTTTAACCACTGCTTGGACCTAAGTAAGTTTTTTTGCAACTACATTCAATTTTATAGACGATGTTACTACACATTGATTTGTCGGTACTATCTTTAAGTCGAGTGAATAAATTTCTTATTGATTTATTGTAGGTGTAGGTTATAAGAATATCTGGTTGCTTTAATATTTTGGTAATTTGAGGTGTTAAATTTTGAATATATGGTAATGTCTAACTTGATGACTTGAGGTCGGTCTGGTGTGATTAGTAAGTGGTTAGAGTATAATAGCCTTTTTAAAAGAGTTTTAGGGTATGCGTTGTTGAGTAAAGTATATTCTAATTGTTTTAAATTTTTGTAGAGGAAACTTGGCTCACAGATTCTTTGAATGCGGTGTTTAAGATCTATTATTGTATTAAGTTTGTGATTAAAAGTATGATTTGAGTGATAATTTATGTACCTACCCGAATCAGTAGGTTTTTTATAAATGTCAAAATTAAGATTGTTAGTGGAAGATCTAAGAACTAAAGTGTCTAGGAATGGGATGCTATGGTTGTTTTCTTTTTCATAGGTGAAAATTAACCTGAAATTGAAACTGTTGAAAATGTATAAAGTGTATTCTATTAAGTGTTCGGGAACAGAGCAAAGAATATCATCTACATATTTGACAATGAAGGGCATGTCAAAGGGTAGTAAAATAAGGACAGACTCTAACAAATGATCCATGACCATTTGAGCAATGATGGGGGAGAGGGGTGAACCCATCGGGGTGCCAAATGTCTGAAGATAATATTTGGAATTAAAAGTGAAATATGTGTTATTAAAAACTAATCGGATGGTTGATTGAAAAGAATTTAGGTCAAGATCACAATTAGGGATGGATTCGGGCCGGGCCGGGCCGCATCTAAAAGCCCGGCCCGGCCCGGTGGCCCGGCCCGAACCAAAACGCATCGGCCCGGCTTGAGGCCCGGCTTGAATTTCGGGCCGGGCTTCGGGCCGGGCCGGGCCGATTCGGGCCGGAATATAACTAAAACCTTAAGTGATGTATAGATTTTTCAACATCCAAATGGAACGTATCATTTGTTAATATATGTATTTTCAGTTGTATAAAAATACTTCTTTACAATTATTATGTTTTTCTACAAAAGTTGAATATATCAACCTTAATAAATTATAGTTTATTGTATCATTTTAACCTCGAAGAATCTCAAAGGTATTTGGAGATGATGCACACTTGCACAGGCAATCCAAAATAGAAGGTGGTTTGCGTCAAACTTCAACCTTAAGTAACAAAATGCATTTTAGAATTCATGTATTACTACTAGTACATAGTAACATATTTCAAGGAAAGTATTCAAAATTTGACTGAATATTGTTTCCTCATATTCTAAACAAAGAACGTTGCCAATTTCCATTTTACAGATTGCTTGTGTATAGGTCTACATTTCGAGAATGTGTTAGCATCCGTTCAGAGAACTGATTATTCAAGTCTCTCGTATCAGGTAGACATTACTTTGTTGTCTATGAATATTTTTTTGTCGCATGCTTTACTAGAACATTTAATTATTATAAAAAAAAATGCCGACAATCTTATCTATAAAAATGTTCAATATTAGTATATGCAGGGTTTTTCAAAAGTATGGAAAGGCTGCTTTCGCCGTATATAGAGAATCTGCTACGTATTGAGTAAAACAATAACATATACTTACAAAGAATCTAGCTTTTTAATATAAAAAAAGACATGTATACAGGATATCCTACACCGAGCTTCCATTAAAAGTATTTTAAAACTACAATTTTACTGGCAAATT